>OX451209.1:276864-964792 GCA_949628255.1 Macrophya alboannulata | reverse complement strand
TTTTATGAAATCAACAGCCATCTCAAGCCCGTAGGTGTCCTTGTCACAATCGTCGAGAATATGTGCTCCGATTTTAACCCCAGGTACAATTCCTTCAGAATTTAGTCTGTCCAAAGTGTAGAGCATGGCTTCGAGTGCCTGAACTCCACCCTGAGGCATAACCGGTCCACAAGTAACAGAATCCTCCCTTTCGTGAACCATCATTAACCCGCCTAGGACCAGATCGCCTTCGACAACTGCCTCCTTTTTGACTGGCCAGTTTATGGTAACAGGAATTTGCGGAATTTCCATTGACCTGAACTGGCGATCGCCGTGTCTGATCGGGTGATGAGTTTCCGGATTTTCTATATGTCGATGTCCGTGTCCCTCCCTATCGTTTCTACCGACGTCTCTCATCTCGTGGAGGCTAGGAATGTCACGGTGTCTTTTAGCGACGTTCGATTCTGTCAGGTAAATCCTCTTGCTCGATACCATTTGCGCGTTGTTTAATTCAATAAACGGATAATCAGTCAGTCCGGAATCTAATTCCGAATCGTAATTTGAGTCCAGCTTTGAGTCCCAGTCGAATGAGAATTTCGAACGCCGTCGTCCGCCCGCGAGGCAGATACAGCCAAGCAATAGGAGGAGCGACTTCATTTCTTCATAATTACTATATGGACGCAGTGATTACCGATAACGGCCGAATATAACTCGATAATTTATTTTATCCGTAACTTCGAAGTCGTCATCGTCGTATGTAATGATATATTATCACCGGAATGATAAGAGGGCGTCGTCAACTCCCGCGCACATTTCCTCGGAAAAATATGTACTTCTGATAAGAAGATTTCAAGATTTCGTTTAACGGAGATGGATGTGTCGAGCTAAGAGATGAACCATATTCCTAAACTCGATTATTATTCATCTCGTCTGATAAAAAGCTGCGCAGATCTGAGGCTATCAGTGTAATAATAAATTCTATACTGAACGGAGTTTCCGGTTCAGTTATGAATTTTATCGTTTCATCTGTCGCCGGTTTTATGAGTAAAAAGTTATTTTCTCTCTTAGCGTAGGTATATATAGCTGCTTCGCGTCGAGTCACGAATGCGCGATATTTCAAGAGTGAAAAGCTTTCGGTATTTGGGTCTCCTCGTCGGATGATTAGCTGTAACGAGGAACCGTCTGCGCTGACTAATTGCCGTAAAAACAAAAAATAACTAAAAAACGAGAAAGTAGAGAAAATAACGATCTCTATCTCTAAAGCCCGCGGTTTATTTCGAATAAAAAAAAAAAAAAAAAAAACCCGAAAGAAACAGATCAGACTAATCAAGTGCTAATTGCGTAAAAACGAAGTACACAAAACTGTGGTTAATCTCCCGACTGAAGTAGCGATAAAATAAATTAAAAAAAGAAGAAGAAAAAAAAAAAAGAAAAGAACGTTCAAATTAGCGGCTCGAGGGGTCAGCGTTAAAATCTACGGGAGTTTATCTCCGAAGCAGACGTCCGTGGGGTGTGCAGAGATTCGTTAACGGTAGTCGTACTTTGCGCAGTCTATGTAATAAACCGTAAGGCTGCAGTATAAGATACGCAGGTATATATAATTCGCATTATTTGACAAAGGAATAGAGTTCTTATATCCCCGCTATCTTCTGCATAATGTAGCCATTAGTTTGATTGCCGTTTCCCGTTCTACATCTCGCGTTTTATACTTCTCATTCTCCTCAATCACACTTTATACACCGATTTCGACGACTGACGATGAGTCGTCGGGGTTCGGGGTTCGGGGGGCCAGTAGGTAAAAGGTATGGCTAGGTATAAAGTATAAGGGAGATAGAGCTGCGACGTCGAACACAATTTCAAGAAATTTCGATTTATCCCCAGCTGCTGTGCTATCGTTAACGATTCTCGAGACTAACTTACTGACTAACGTCTCACAGTCACGATCAAGAGAGAAATTCTACTCCTCCTTACTCTCTCTCTCTCTCTCTCTCTCTCTCTCTCTCTCTTAACCCCTCAGCTTTCAGCCCTAACAATTTTCACTGAATCTACTTCTCTGTACTTTACTTCTCTACCAAGATTTTTATCTCCATTTATGCTCTATGTACGCACGTACCCTGACAGCAGCTTCTCACTTTATACTATCTCCTTCTAAACCGTCCAGGAAGTTTAAACACTATGACAGCTAATTATTGAACGAATTATCTTCACCTTGATAATAGAAATCTGCATTTCTTTTCAAGATTCGAGACCCTCGAGATAGGACAATGAAAGGACTATCATAGCCCGCTGTATTCTGGACCACTAATCTACATAAATCCTAGCAATTACTCTCGGGACCTGGCAGGGCTGTATAGTAATGCTTGGATCATACCTCTACATGAATATTTCAAACAGTCTTATCTGCTTTGAAGTTCACGCGAGTTTATTGGCCGATGTATATATATATTTCGTACTCGAATTCTATGCGCACATAAGCCTGCAGAAAGGGGAAGTTATAATGATTAGCTTTGATTGCGACTCCCTTCTTATACCCAATTAAGCCGCGTAACGAACAAAGGCTGTGAACTAGCGCTAATTACTGGAAGTATTCGGTTCCGAAATTCTCCTATTGGCCAATGATCTCTGCCCGCGGTTTCTGCTCGGACTCCAACGGAAATTTTGGCCTTTGGCTAGATGAACAACGTTGTTAAGGAATCCCGAAATCTCTTGTGCGGTAAGCCTTGGCTTAATTTCTACGAATGCCCGGACGAATGCCAGGGATATATGGCAAAGCAGTCAGACCGAATTATGGGTTGTGAAATTTCGGCGCGACGCGTTGCGTTGCGTGGGGTCGGGTCGAGTGGGAAATTTGCCTTCCGGTTAGGCATTTCGCTCTAAGAAACTCCCGAAATCTTTGGTCCTTTAGAGCAAAGTCATCTACGTTATAGTGCGTTGAACTAGCTACGTGCGAAACGCGTCGTTTAATTTAGAATTCAGGCCAAAGTTTACGATCCGCCGAATAGTTTGACTGGTTTTCTCTAACCCCTGGAATTTCACTCTCTGTATTTATAGTATAGGCAGTTATACGTACCATTTTGAGATTGAAACTGGTAATTTTTTTTTTTGTCATCTCTTTGATCAATTCCTTTTTTCATTCCAAAGAAAAATATATGCTACGAGTAATTTTTGATTTTAAACTCCCTTCGATTACGAAAAATGTAATGAAAAAAAAGTACATTACTCTGATTGGATTCCTGAAAGATATGGTTTATTTACGCAGAATATTTCCGAGTGAAATGTGAAATGTTATAACGATTATTCTCGAGTCGAATGATTCCAGTGATTTTTGGTATTCAAATAACCCCGAGATATTTCCTCCTATACGTAATAATTGACAAGAAATTGATTTCATCGTATATATTTTTACATGTATCGATGTATATGTATGTACATACATATGTATAGACGCGTGTATTCCAATTCCAGTACCTATAGTCGCGATATTCTTTTACCAGAAACTCGATGAATTATTTTCCGTTTCTGTAACGGAATCTCAAAGTGAGTCGGATCGGTTGAAAACCTCGAACCAATCGGTTTTCATTCGCCCGTTTCGTCTCCTCCTAAACCATCCTGACAAACTAAAAGGATAAAAATGTGTATACCTACCTACTGCTAGCCGTTATAAGAGGGTTGCTATCTACGGATATCGAAGTGGTTTGAAAAAAATCAAAAAAAAACAAAAAAAATAAAAAATTCCCGAATTCGGAAGGTTTCGATATTTCAAAAGTCAAATGAAAAGGAATACAAAAAGTCAGATGCTTAGATTTCGGTGAAAACGAATAGCTCGAAACATTCTTTGATCGACTGTGCCTAATTACACCCGATTCCTCTTTCAGTTCTTTCGCGCAGCAAAAAGCTATAAACGACGTAGGTATTCTCGTATTACGTTAATGGATTGAACCGTAGCTAAGGTAATTAACTAATTCATTTCAACCCTCATCGAATGCTTCTTCCCCAGAGTTACTAGTCAGCAAAACGTCGCTATCGAGTTATAAATTTCGCAGAGAAGATCCTGAAACGATGAAAAAGAAGCAGAAGAAGAAAAGAAACTAATAATAATTGTCTAGCGATCCTAGCCGAGGTCACGACTCTCTGGGGAGGAATTTTCTATTTAAAAAAAAGGCTCTGAGAACGGTTTTAATTGTAGTACAGTCGGTTGATTAATCCCCTCGTTGATTGCACCGTCGACTGTCTTCAGAGTGGAATTACTAAATCAATGCTTTTTGAAATTTTTAATCTCATTCTAAATCTCCGAAGGTCGCACAGTATGCCCGAATAAAAATGGTAGTGCAGAAATCACACATCGATAAGTCGCGTCGTATGTGTACTCGGCAAACTAGGGTATCGTGGTCCCAGATCACACGTGCTCGTCGTTAAGTTCGCCCTGTTCGAGCTCGAGCTCGAGTTTGGTAGTATTTGAAAAATGTGGAATCGATATAATAAACCGGATTTATGTTGGAGGACAAAAATTTAAACGTGTTTAAAGGCGACGTGGTTCTCTTAAATTCAGCTCAGTTTATCCTGCGAATATCCTGCAGCAGCATCCGGCTCATGGAGCTCATATATATGGATTCTAGTATAACAATTTCGATTCAAGAGGGATTATATAATCTCATACCCAATGCACAAATTTTCTGATGTAACTATTTTTTCCGGAAAAAATTACAGACCGAATAGCGAGCAAAATACGTAAAGAATTTTTCACCCGAGAATACACGTAAACATTTTTTCAAAATAACCAGAAACAAATAAAGGATTCATTACCGTGGGAGGTAATGAAAAGCTATAGAAATTTGTATCTTTCATTTTTCCTTGGTGATACTAATTGAGCCCCGTGCTTTTTGTTTTCTCATTTATTTGATAACGAGTTTAATATCCGTTTCTGGTTAATTGCTGTAACGAGTTCGAGGACTTATTCTTATCCTGGTTTTGTATCGTTTAGAATGAAACAAAAATGGATGAAAAATTATTTTGTAGATGCAAGTTTTTTGTGTTTTTACCGGATGGTAACGGTTGTTTGCTGAAGGTTTGAGCATGTTGCAGCGAGCGGATGCTAGCGAAATAAACCCCGATTTTTTCCAGTGGCAAAGATCAAGCATTTGCGATTTGGTTGTGGTAGTATTTTCATTAAAATTCACCGCCCACGGGTAGTACCTACGGCCACAGCCCGTCCTCAATTTCGGGGTCTTTTTATCTCTATTGACTCATCTTTTACAGATTAACTTCTCGAGTGTACAACCGCGTTATAGGTATATATAGGCACGGGTACGGGTATGGGTATTTCGAGCTTGATTGAAGAAAAATTTATACCGAAAGAAAGCTTTACTCGTCGCTTTACTTTATGGCTATTATTATTTTACCGTTATCGAGGAGATGAGAGATGAGAAATGAGAGCGATGAGAGATGAGAGATGGGAAAAAAGGAAAACCCTTGAGGGTGTAAATTATTCCAAAGAAAAAAACGAAAAACAAAAATTACCAGGAAATATAACACGCGGAATAATAACTACCATGTATTTTCAAAGTTAAAACAACGAAAGAAGAAATCAGAGGTAACCAAACAACGACGCGAAAACAACCCCTCAGCCATTCGTCATTTTGTATGGAAACAAAAATTTTTGAAAATCATGCGGCGAGTGGAATTGTATATTTTAGTACCTAATATACACATATGTATACGAACCGAGGGCTAAAATCCTCAAAAATTCAGTTTAGAATTATTTCTTGTCATTGGATTCGGCTATTTAATTTTTTTCTGTACCCTCAAATTTTTTTTTTTTTTACGGTGCTAAAAATCTGTCCCCAATCTCAACAAAGTTATATTATAGGTATATCATAATCGGTATACAAGGGGTATAAAATATTGGTGAGTCGTTGTCGTTAGCTACTTTCCCTCTAGTGCTGAGAATCAACAGGTATCTCATTTATAAGTATGCGGTCATCGTTTGGTTTCAACAACTTTGGACGGTTGCTAAATACATTTTTTTTTTCAATCTATATTCCGGACGATAAAAACTGCTCTTTTCATATTTTTTTTCCTCTCTCACTATCTCTCTCTCTCCTTGCTTCATTCTCACTTTAAATAACGGAATAATATAATATTCGAACTGAAATGTGACGTAAAAATTATTCATATACACATACATCTATGTATAAAATATATATTTAAAAACTTTTTTGTTATCTGACCAGGAAATGAAACCTTTCCTCGGGTTGTTTTTGATACCATGTAACGCGAGCTATAATCTGATCGTGAAGAAAGAGAAAAAAATAAATAAAATTGGAATAAAATAATAACGTGGTCGTAATGTTAGATCAGAATTCAAGACTTGTGAACTATTCAGGAATTTCTAAAAAAAAAAAAAACTATTCCGTTTACGTGGAATGAATATAATTGCCGCTGTCAGAGCTCCCAGTCGCAAATAGCATGAGATCCGAGTTAGTCGAGGAAAATTGCGATATGGACAGTCAAAAAGCAGGACAGTAGAGCTAAATCACCTGGGGTAATGAGACCGAGAATACAGAGAGGTCAGTCCGGCGTTTATGCGCCGTTTAATATGTCCACTGTGTTTTTCCTAATTTTCATATGTCGGTCTCATAAAGAATGAAATTTTTTTTTTTTTTTTTTATTCTTCTTTCTCTACGTACGTAACGTAACAACCCTTTCTTCATCACTAGAAGTCGTCGCTGCCCTTACCCCGCCCCTCCTTCATATTGCAAACATATACGTACGAGTATGTACCTAATTTTACAGAGAGTAAACTCGCCTCTGTCTGTGTATGTGTATAATTTTGTACAAACATTTGTATAATTGCGAAATGAAAGCGTTTTGAAAGCTTGCGAAAAAATTTCCACAGCAGACGTGTAGCTATCCATATATTTACGTGTTTCCTTAATTTTTCGAGAAAATTGATTATCTACTTAACGCTTTTAACAAGAACGAGCTTTTTTTTTTTTGCTCCATATTTTTTTGTTATATTCAATTTTTTCATTTCCACCTCCATTAACTTACAACGACCATACACTGCAGCTTTTAATCTCAAGTTAAATCGACTCTATGGGTTGCAAAAAATATTGCTTGGCTTTATTAGACCGAGGTAAATTAGTTTATTTTTATACAGGGTTTACCGGATCGTATATACAGATTACGGAAATTGTTGAACAAATCTATAAAATTTCAGATTTCTAGTAAAATATATATGCGTTTAAATATCAGAAGTGAGTTTCGATCCTTGATTATTTGAATATAGGTAATAATAATTGATATTCGAAAACGATTTATCCTTGAAATAGGTATGTACAATGAAAATATAATATTTCTGCATGCAAGGCCAAGAGGCTAGATAATCATTTTAGAAATCTTTTCATCTGATGGAATAATTAGATGTTATTATTATTATTATGGATTATACAGTTTTGTGGAAATAGTGCGGTACAACACGCGACTAAAGAAGATATCTATAACGAGAGGAGGGAAGGTCAAGTTTGTGAACTTAATCAGTAATCAATCCGAGGACTCCATTACGTATATAGTACAGTATAGCCCTGGGGATAGACAGAGCTTAAAAAATGACATCAATACTGAGCATAATTTAGATTAAAATCGAGGTAAAAATTCGCATGTGAATTTAGCGAGCAATTTTTTTTTTTTTTTTCATTAGAGAGGTGAAATTGTTATTCTAGAAAATTTTTGTTCCATGTCGACGGGCTAGACTGTCTAAGTCTTCGGATCTTTTACTCTTTGTCATGGGGGCTACTAAATTCTCGCGGTGTGAAAATATATAACCAAATTTATTCGAATCTCTGCTTTGTCTATATGCATCTGTTAAAAACAAAATACATATTATATACGATTAAAAACTATACCTACACCGGGAAAAATTGAAAAGATTTGTCTATCAGATTTGAAAAAATTTTCATTCAATTTTAAATTGAAAAACTTTGCGAAAAAAATTTATTACGGAACTTTCACCAAGTTATTGACGAAGGAATTAAATTCGATTTATGTTTAACTGATAGCCTCATATCTGCGATTGATAATCTGCTTTTTAGTTTTGTCATTTTCTTTTTTTTTGCTACTTACGTTGAAACTCTTTCCAAAAATTGTTACGATATGGTATAGGTATAAGTGTATTTTTTTGATATACTGATATGATCGCGATTTTTATAATCTTTTAGGATATGTAGATTTATTATCGCAGTTCTGAATTACCGGCACAGTTTTTTTTTTTTTTTTTTTTTTTTGTTATATTGTATTATAGTTAGATATGGTTTAGTATTCGACGTACGGTTAGAAAAAATTTTAGAATCAATTTCTTTGTTTTTTTATAAGTATAACGAATTACGGAAAGGAAACAAAAAAATCGGCGAGCATAGATAAAATTTTGATTTCAAGTATGCGCTACTCTAAGTGAACAAAAATGAAAATGTTCGAAAATAAAGGAAAAAAGACAGATTAAAAAATGTCCCAAAAAATCAATAGACACGTGTTTATTTCCTGCTCTTTAGCCAATCCATAACTGAGCCGAGAAAAAGTAGTTTGATTTTCATGAGTAAATAATAAAGAATACAACTTTTTTTACCATTTTGAGTAAAATCGATTCATTGTACATTTTGGAAATTTTTTCTTTTTGTGAAAAGTGATGTTTCTTAAGGCTGGATAATTAAAGATCGTAAAACGGGGTGAAAAAAATCAACGAATTTTTGTGTCGGTTGTGTCGAGGCCGAGGCGTTTAATCGCTCGCTTAAAATTACCATTTAAACTAGCGGTCCTCGCGATTTCTAGATCTCTATCTCGCGGGAATGCGAAGTCGGCATTATGGACGGGCCTTAAGTTCGGGTACCGCGCGGCTCAGTGCCAGAGCAGCCACTGAGGCAGCGCCGACAGCATAACACTGCCTCTGCCTCCAGAGGGTGGAAAAGCGTCGAAAGGGATGGGAACGGGGACGGGGACGGGAACGGGAATGGGGAACGACGAAGAGAGGGCGAAGAGGAACGCTGCGAGTACCTAGAAGAGTGGGAATAGAGGGAAGAGAGGGAAGTGGACTGAACCCAGCCACGGATACAATGCCACCACAGCGCAACTCGGCTGATTTTTGCTATATAACCTGCCCCTAAAAAACAGAAACCAAAACAGAAAATAAAATAATAAAAAAATAAACAAATATATACGTATACGAAGAACACATACTTTCACCACCGTGGAAATTTCTCCTCCTTGCTTCATATCCGACGACTCGCATCTTTTGTCCCTGACTCGTTGTCTTCAACCCCTCCATTGTCAGTGCTGGCCTTTTGTCTTTAGAAATAACCGAAAGGTCCGTTCGCCGTACTACCCGAGGGTTAGTTACGTCTGTACGTCTGCACGTTTTTCCTTATTTCCTAAATAGCCTCGGAAAACCAAAACCGCGATTTAATTTACGTACCGGAAAATTAAAATACACGTATATTCAGAGCCTTTCACATCGGTTATACGTGCAGTATATCCCGTTAAATTGATATGAAAATATTGAAGGAATATATTTGCTCCACGACTTGAAGGCGAAGGATCAGGAGCTAGGGGGGTACGATTTTTTTTCGTTCGTTTTAATCAGCCGCAGGAATTGGGTCTTTTCCTTTCATTCTATATTTTACTTTCAGGACTTTCGTTTTTGATTTATTTTTTCGTTCAATTCAATTTTTTTTTTTTTTTTTTTTTAATTCTCATCCTCGATACAGATTTCTTTTGATTTTTGAATTTTCCCTTTGAAATTTTACCTCTTTGATACAAATCGTTGAAAAATAAAATAAGAACACACACATTCTCATCCTCAATCCCATCAATTCGCATTCACCCGAGAGCTATAACATATTTAAGGTATACACGTCGTTTAAGCAAGATTTTCAAAAAATTCTATTCCATAAATTACGTTGAAATATATAGAGTAAAAAAAAAAAATGGTCCAGATTTTATCATGAAAGTTGCAATTTCTGCTGTATGACGTGTTTCAATCTTTTTATTTGTTTTTTTTCTCATATACCTGTATACAGGGTATTTGTACGTGTTCTCTGCAGGGAATAAGACTCGCGAGAACATATAGCTATACACGAAGTTCGCAAACTATTTTATTATTACACTTCAACTCTGTGTCAAAAAAGTTATGATTCTAGATATAGTACGTATACATACCTACCCCTCTGATTCACACATGCACACCCATATCAACGAAGTTTCCTGGATTAAGTCAAAGATATACGCAGGCAGGCAGGCAGTTCCTGGGTCAGTTTCCTAACTTTCATAAGTTAACAACAAGTTCCAGTGTTATTTATCCACGTTGACGTTATTACCTACCAGATCGTACATACTTATGTATACAACACTTGTGAAGCGTAAACTATTTTCCAAGAATAATTAGCGTAGGATTATGAATAATTGAAATAATTTATTTCATACTCAGTTTGAAAAAAAAATTTTAAAAAATAAATTCGTAAGTTTTTTGAGACTGATAATTCTCTTATAATTCTGATCCATGTCACACGGATTACACCAGTATGCCAAAAAATGAACACGAACATTAAAGGAGAGGGGAAAGTGAAGGAGAGCTTTTACTGTGACTCGATATCAATTCGGCATATTTGGCAGAGCATCAACTAAGCCAAACAGACTGATTGAGTTCGTTGATTGATGTTTGTTGTCAATTTCACAAGCCCGAAACCTTCCGGTTCATCAATTTTATATACAGGTATATATGCGGGTCGTTCTGATAGGCCTAATTCAACTCGATATTAACCGAAAGTATATAATATAAGTATATAGCTTTTTACCTCAAAGCTTTTTTTTGATTCCATTTTTATTTTATTTTATGGTATCTTCATGTTTTATATTTCAAACGATTATACCATCGAAACTGCATTAATTACTTAACTTCTCTCTCTCTCTCTGTCTGTCTGTCTCTCTGTTCACGTAAGGATGTCAATCAGGGAATTAAACCATCAAGATAACTCCTCTTAGTGTTCTGTAATAATTTACCTAATGGATTTTCAACTGCATAACAATTATCAGCGGTGCTTCAAAATCTACGAGTAACAATATTAATAATAATTTCCTAACGAATTATAAAATATTTTCAAATCGCCAGGGTATATAATCACGATGATTAAATTAATACATAGATAACCAGTTACAGACTTCGTTTAAGAAAAGTTCGGCTTGTTAATTTTTTTTTCTTCATTTTACCCAGCAACGAAGGAACGTCGTTAACCGTTTCAGCTTCCGTACATCTAGTTTACGTATAGGTATGTACCTATACATTACGATAGAGTTAATCTAGGAAGGAATATACTAACAAGTTAACGAGTATTCAAGTTATCGAATCTCTTTGACAAATTTTTTCTCCTCTTGATAATCTCTTCCCGTTTACCGTGAAGTTGATATTTTTTCCTGTCTTTCTTTTCGTTTTTTTTTTTCAACACTGCTGAAAATACTAATTCAAAATGAGGGACCCGCAAGCATCAAGGGGAATAGAAAGGACTCTTATTCAGAGCCGGTTTACGTCTGATGTCACAGGACGTCGCGTCGTCTTTGACGAGCAGGAAATTAAATCTCGTTCATGCATCGGGAGATATAGGTAACATCTCTCTATTCATAGAATATAGAGCTCTAAACCCCACAGGTACGAGTAGTATTGCTCGTAATTAGCTCCGCATCGATGATGAACAACGGTCCAATTATTATCTCGAATCTCTAGTCACAGACAAGTGACCTACTTGATTCAAGATCCCGTCCCTCGAGAGTTAATTATATTATGATGACAAGCGTTCTAATCCGAGATGAATTTCTATATGAGTGAGAAACACGGCAATAAAGATCAATGCCAAGTATTTGTACGTATGCGGATGAGGGTGAAGAGATGTGAAAAAAAAAGTCTGAAATTTGTGAGGATAAGATGAAACGGCTACAGGAAGACCCTGAGCCCCTGAAATATTGAGTATTGAGTATAATCCGTTCGGGAACAAAACTAACCCTCGAAAACCGAGCAAAGTCCCAGCGGAATAAAGCACTTCGTAAAAGCTTCGCACCTGGTGGGACAAACGGGGATTATTTTTGAACATGAATTTTTCTCAGATATAGAGAAAAAAACGGAAAAAAAAATTCAAAGAAAATCGAAAGAGAAAATTACTTTCGTAAAATGTAAATTAAACCGGGACCTTACAGAGATTATTATTATCATCATCATTATTACAGGGTTCATCCCTTGAGAAACGATTTGTCAAGAAATTTGTGAACGGAGATCATGGGTATATAGAATAATTTTTTCTCGTTGATATCTCGTACCTATCCTTGTAGCTGTATGAAATTTATGTCGTTGAAAAAAAGGACGGTCGTTGATTACGCAGCAAATTGAAAGTAAAATCCATTCTCTTGTGAAGAAAACGGTCCAAACATTAAGAAATGAAAACCAGGAAAAAGCAGTTTCTTAATTTGAAAAAATTGAAGAGAACACTCCGCTGACAACCACTTGCGGGTATCCATCTAGGTAATTTAAAAAAAAGGCAAGTCCTCAAATTCATAGCGTTTTTTGGTTCGTCGCAATTGTGCGAGATATTACCCAGATATTTTTTTTTTTTTCTTTTAGTTAGTTTCTTTTCCCTCTTCTTCTTCTTCTTCTTCTTCTTCTTCTTCTTCTGTTAATCTCACTGAGTGCAACACTCAGAGGAACACATCTTATTAAATCCAAGACTTTCTTTCGTTGGCTCGCGAAATTTTGTACGAGAGAAGAATACTGAATGGGATTTTCAAGGGTGGTCTCGTACCTACCCCTATACCTATACATATACCCCACGTTCCACCCGGCTATATCATATTGTTTTTCGTCCAACTGGCCATATGCTGCTCGCATCCACACGACTATACATTCTTAGGGTAGTTTTCACCGCCAGCGTATTTCGTCAACTAAAAATCTCCACGGGGAGATTCGAGGATTCGGTGTGTTATATAGTTTTATTTGTATGTATATGTACGCTATACCTACTCTGCACCTTTATCCGCTCGGTTTAATCGAAAACATCGCGAGGAAATGGACTATGGGGTAAAAATTCGTTGCACGTATGACGCTTTTACCCGCCGACGCGGTCTACTAAACCAGAATTCAAGCTCTGAGCTAGTCTGAGCTTTCTTCTTTTACTTCTTCTTCTTATTGTTCTTCTTCTTCTTCTTCTTCTTCTTCTCCTGTTCTATCTTCTATCTACTGTACTAACATCACTAACATAAGTCATCTACGGCGATACGAAGCCTCAAGAAAAATAGAGATATGGAGAAACAAAAGTTAGTAAAAAAAAAAACCAAGGTAAAAGAAAATAAATAATATAAAACGAATCTCTAACTGACGGTGATGGAGAGACTCGAAAAAGCTTCTTCCTAACTCCGCGCTTGAGTAGCTATACTCGTACCTTTTGTTCTGCTGTCTTAACCCTTTAATCCGACCCATCATCGTGGGTTTTTTTTTTTTTATCTCGTTATCCAAGTGCCTTTGAACGTAACACTAAACGATCGCAGTGAAGTAATTTGATAATTTCGAACGATTTTTGATCTGACAAAAAGAAGAAGAAAAAAAAAATAAAGTGAATCGTGTAAAAAATGAAAATTATTCATGAGATTCGTGTTATTTGTAGACAAACGTAACGACCCAGGTTACGATCACGCGTAGTGATAGCAAATATCTATCGAGGAAATTTTTTTAGTGATTTATTCCGTTATCTGTTTCTCTCTCGACCGTTGAATGGCGAGGTGAGCTTTTTTCTACACGCCTCCCACGCCTTTTTTGTTCATATTTTTGATGGGGCAATAACAATCTCGTTACAAGATTTTTCTGCTTGTTTTGGGGGTAAGAATTAAGGGATGATAAATTAATTGTCGTTTTATTTGTAAGTCGAAAGAAGAATTAGTTTTTCAAAAATAATTATATAGTTTTTGATTCCTCGCTAAAAACAATTCCGTGAGTAAAAATATCGGCGTCTGAACACCGTCGCGGGAACACTGTTTTGTAGTTTTCGCGGCTTTAGACTTTATCGCCAATTCGCGCCTTTAGCAGCATCAGCATCAGCTCCTCGAATATACCTGACGTTGGGTTCCGGGGAAGCAGCTAGCTTATGCCAAAATCTCTAGGTATACGAGTACAAGCTAGGAAACCGTGTAGGTTACGTGATGTCATTTCTTAACCCTCGCAGTTCCTTCACACAGGCAAGCATATAAATTTGAACCTTTAACTTTACACCTGGGCCTCCTTAATAACATGAGCAATAAATTTTCAATTAACGGAGAGAAGTTGATGCTGTAATTCGCACAATACCTGATCACGCAAATTTAACCTACGTGATGATAATTTGCTCAAGAAATCAAACGAGTAAAAATTTTCTTTATCAATTCTAATCAATTGCGAAAGCTTATTATGGGAAACGGAAGTAGATATCGGTAAGTTTCTTTATAGAAAAATGAGAGAGAAATTTTTATTATCACATTGTAGTAAGTTGAGCCAGGGACTCGAGAATGGTGGCAATTTTTGTCCGATATCTGGTCACAGGTCCGAAGAACCGAACGTGTCGCGGTTATGATATTAGGAAGAAAAGGTTGAAATTGCAAGGCTGGAAATTCGATTTAAAATACGACCTAAATAAGAGGAGTCTCGAAGTGATGGTTTATGGACGTTGAATCGGAAACGGTGGTGTACAATGGTATAGCCTATAATGAAAACCGACGATATACATATACGTGGAGAAGCCTTTATTTCCATTTCAAACCCATAATACGTTAATGCCAAAACGTGCGTGTGCAGTTTTTTTTTCATTTCATTTTGTCCCCTCGCGGCGTAATTATAAAGCACAAATCAAATTTTTTTTTCTCTTGTCCGACGCATAAATAGCTGCCGTAAGCTTCGCTTTTTATCGGAGAAAGCAATTCGAAAAATTTATAGTCGGAGATATTTGGCCGGAAAAAAATACAAGAAAAAAAAAATCTGGGTGTATACGTGACTCCGTATATTCAAGATATTCACCATTCATTTTCACGTTTCGACAATATTTTACGTATAGCAGATATATTATATAGACGCGAAATATTTTCGCCACTTTCATACCGCTTCGACGAAAAATTATCAAAAATTATTCACGCTGGACGTACCTACGTAGTAAAATTCACCGGGGCTAAAAAAGGTTCTAATAAAAGAAAAATAAAAAAAAAAAAAAAAACCACTTCTATTACACGGTAAACCGTAACAGTGCGGTTGATTCGGATATTCAAGAGCTGGGCCTACTCGCGGTAGGAGTCGCGAGGTATAAGATCAACCGATAGTGTCTTGGCGCGGAAATTGGGGTTGAAATTTAGGACCTATTTTTGGGACGCACGTGCAACCACGAAACCGTTTTAGTTTCCCGTTTATTCTATTTTATTTTATTTTCTTATTTTATTTTTTATTCTCTCTCTCTCTCTCTCTCTCTCTCGCTCTCTCCTTTTCCGCTCAGTTCAGATTTCACTCTGACCCTCTCCAACTGTAATTATAATTTGGTTTATTTTTTTTTTCTTCTTGTCTGATAAATTTTTGAACAGGCACGTGATGTAAAAGTTAGGCAGCGACGTGTGGCACAGTTGTGCGAATGGGGGACGTACAGGTATCAGATAATAGAGAAATTGGTTAGAGGTTGATACGTACGTGTACACATACGCGTTTACGACGTGTTTGCGATAACACGCGTTATATACCACACGCGGCTATACCGAATGATAATTCATTTGTTCGTACCAGATTTAGCCTGTTCACGTCGTTTGCAAGTTTGAATACATCATCAGTTTATCACATCGTATCTCTATTCGGTTATGCACTATGTACATACATATTACGTACCTGTACACCAACATCGTAAAATTTTACTATAGCTAGGTATGTACGTATAGCACATAGAGCTGCGCATATTTACTGATGGCAAAATGCACGCACATATAATAATACTACACGTATTGTACTTATACCTATACGGTGCATCCATACATTGGGCTTTTGCGTAGGACTCTGCGTACCTACTTAGGGGATTTTTTTGGCTAAGATAATTTTTCTAAAAATTGATATTTCTGAAACATCCATGTATGATCCGTAAACGTAATTCATATCAATTTAAAACCCTGCTTCTTCTGCATTAAAGTACATATACCTATATATCGTAAAGTTTCGATAAGTATTTCTTACGTGTAGGTAAGTGTGTCACGTCCTTGGTTATCGTAACCATTACCTACCTGCATTATACGCCTCTAAGAGCTTTTCTTAAGCTTTATATTTTGTTTCAATTCCGTGGAAACTCGCGTATTACTTTCAGTTAAGTGAGTGAATTTAATAAACCTGCTAAAAAGTATTTCGTATTTTGTCTTATCATCGTTATATTCCCTTTGTGAATGTTGCACAGTTGCAAAGAGGACGAAGAAACACGAAGGAGACGAAATCAGGCCCATCTTCACCTATGCAAATTTCGTTTTTTTTTTTTTACAATTTTTATTATGATGGAAAATATAGGCGTCGAGGTAAAATGAACATGTAGCGAATGTAACATGGAAGCAAACAACCTCCTCGAAATTTCGTACAAGAAAATTTACCACCAAGAGAATCTAATCTTGTGTATCTAGTCATGGGTTTCTATAATAAAGCTGGGAGATAATCATCCGTCGTATAGTACGTATACCCAACGACTGTTATTGTTCGCCTCGGCGTACACCTCACCTCATTTACGGTTATAATTACTCGGTAATTGCCGAGCCGGTGTTAACCGCGTTCGTGGTAATTTTAGGCGGAAAGTAAGTCACCCGGAATGTTAATGAAATCCTTTATCCAACTTTCGTGGTTATACGGCGTGAGTAAATTGACCGATTGCTAAGTTCCCGAATTCATTTTGTACTCGCTGGTTTTTGGGTGAGCAATTACTAGAAAGGGTTTTGCCAGTTTTCTTCGTATTTTTTTTTTCTGTTTTCAGCGATGATTAGATTAATAATTGTAACTGAGTAAAGCTTCGGGAATTGAATGGCGAAACTTGTCGAATTCAATTTGTGAAATAAACCCAGAAAGCGGTGAACCGCTGTTGGTATTGCACCCTCTCTTGCAACAAGCCAATTCAACTTTATACCTCGTTTCGCTGCTATATATGATGAGCGATACGATCAATGTTGCACCGGTTTCTCCATCTCGTTTTGATAACGCGAAACACGCAGTAGAACAGGGTAGAGGAATATAAAGCCTATACAGGTAGGGTTTAGTGAAAATTTTATAAAAACGATCCATTCAAAATTCCACGGTTCTCAAAATCGGAAAAACTGCAGCACATACCTACCCCTAACTTTCCCACCACTGACGGTATTTTTATTTTTTTTTTCTTCACATTCTTCTTCGAGGCGAGAAAACCTCTGAGGATGATTTTTGGTTGTATAAAGGGGATTTTGAAAGTAGGAAAAAAAAAAGAAATTTCTCTCACGCTCTGAAACGCTGTCTAAATTGTTCGGAGGTAAACAGACTCGCGGCCCTCTGTAACCCGTAGGGTCGTTTAGAAAAATATATATATATATATTTTAGTTCTGGCTCAGTTCGGCTCACCGCCTCTCAATCGAACCCAATATTTATGGACTTTGCATCTATAGCATTCGAACATATTATATATACCTAGTACGGGACTGTTCCGTATAAATGCTATTCAAATGCTCGCTATGTATGGTCGCATGGCTCGTTAACTTGATTTGCACAGTTAGGCGATAGGGCCCCGAAATATAAATTTTCTTCCTCCTAAAGCGCGGCAATGCTTCCAATTCCCAATTCTCAATGCATAAAAAAATAAAATTTATATCCAGATAAAGTGGACGTAAATTCAGACTACACCAGAATTTTCATTATACATATATGTATACGTTTTTTATTTTATATTTTTTTTTAAATTAAAAGTCGCCCTTTTCAAATATAATTCTTAGTTACTTTTTTTTTTTCTCGAGTGAGTTATGAAGAAGTATCTGGGAAATCAATTTTTCCAGACGAAACGCCGATTTTTTCTATCTCTTTTTTTTTTTTTTCGATTCAGCATTCAATATAAGGTTTGATTTATGACGTGCGAAATCTCGAAAAGAGGCGAATTTTGGAAAGAAAAAAAAAAAAAAAAAAAAAAAACGTACGTTTTGTGCTGTTCTTGCGATATGATCTATGTACTATACGTACCCAAAAAAACTGATGTTATATTTCTAAAAGTGAGAAAATGTTTTTTACTTCAACAGCGAAAAAATACATTAATCATCATGGAAAATCAGACAAGAATTCCGAAGTGTGGAGGAAAAACAAACCAAAAAAATAATAATGATAACAATGATAATAAAAAACGGACCAAAACGTCAAGAAATATTTGAAACTTGGCAAACTTTCAGATATATCTGAATACACGTTATGAAAAATACGGAAAAATCGCAATGTGTCACTATACATTCCGTGCAAAACTCTATGTACGTACCTATGAACGAAACACGCGACACTTGGTGTCCAGCGAGTTTATTTCCTAGTGCAGATGAAAAAAAGAAAGAACAAAATTGTAGATGTGGTATGGAAAACTTGTAGATAAGATATCCATGTAGAGTCTGGCTATTTCGTATTCAGTTCTCGTCTATGCATTCAATATATCACGTGCGTCAGAAGGTACCCTACGCAAAGAACCTTTACTTATATTGTGCTATACTTCGTTACACAGTCGACATACTAAATCGAAACGTGACATACCCTGAAATTTATTCGGGTATTCAAAAGAAACTCTCAAATTGATCGGTTTTAATAATGATAAAACAAAATCACACAAAACGAGAGAATTTCACTTCGTTTCTTGAACTTACAAATAATTTCTTATACTCGTACAATAAATGATATGTTCTCTTATTATATATCTAAGAAGGTTCTTATTATTCGGGGTAGATAAATAAATCTCTCGAGTATTCCCGAAGAATAGTATATACCTATGTATAGTACTGTATGTGGGCCCGAAACCCTTAACAGCGAATCCTTCAATAATAGAATCAAACGACGTGGTCTAATTGATCTCCGTACATTCTGCAGTATCCGTACGACAGACATGTTTTATTAAATTGCAATTTCAGCTTCCCTCCGCTCTCAAGTCTGGATAAATCAATATATTTCTGAAGAAAAAAAAAAAACGGCAGAAGAAAAAGAAGAAGAAGAAAATCACATCACCTCCCATATCTTTGGAAGAAGCTTTTGATACAAAGATAAAAAAAAAAAAGTTGGAAAAAAAGCTTGAAAAACTCCGAGAAAAATATATCCTGTATGTATGTACGTAAAGCGAATGAATTAATAACTTGTTGAGTCTGTTCAATTACGAGTTTGACTCTCAAGATCCTCGTGATGTTTGGTTTTTTATAGAGAAATTTATTTCACCCGGAATGAAGAGGAATGAAAAAAAAAAGAAAAGAATAGAAAAAAAGACGTATATATCTTAGGGTTGATCGTTGTGCGAGTAAACGAATCACGGTGATCGGATAAAACGAGGAGCGAGAGTCAGGATTCCTCCGTACGTGCAAATAATACCTTATACGCGTGTAGGATTAACAATATCGCGTAGGTGGGCTGCCGAATTTTAAAACGATTCATACCTATGTATAGGTGTATGCGTACACAGGTATACTCGTATATACCTGAAGTACTCTGCTACGACGCCGTTATATGAAAAATTGGGCATTAATTCGATCAGTGCAGATATATAAGAGCTCCGAATTCATCGACGATTTCAATTTAGTACCAATAAACTCCGAAATCTAGGCTGCAGGCATACAGAGAGAGTATAGAGAGTGGAGGGAGATGTAGGCACGGTGAATTTTTTCAATATTCCTTGAGGTGGCGGAGAGTCTCGATCCCCCGTTCCCCGAGGACACATCCCTCTTTCCTGGCACCAAGACGTTCTCCGTAGGCCAGAGATTGACAAAATATACAATTTTGGGGTTCATAAATACAGAGTGGGAGTCATCCAGCTCGTATTCCGCGGCGATAGTGGGTGGGTGGGTGGGTGGGTAGGCGTATAGGTATAAGTTGGTGTGTCGAGGGCGTACGAAAGAAGGTGAAATCATTTCTACTATGAAAGTTGTTTATATCCTGTACAGTTATCGAACTTATCTTCAGCTCCTCGCCTACTTTTCCAGATTCAAGTATATCCAACGTACGTATACGTATTATAGGTATACCACACAAAGCCTGCAGTCTGCCTGAGCAAGATTGGCTCGCAATACTCTAACACCGGACGCTTCATCCTTTGCAGTCTACATAATAGCTGCCACGATGTCGCGCATCGACGCTCCGCGACAATAACTCACCGAAGTGGCGTTAATAATTTGCTATCCGTAGCTCCAGAGCCTCTCTGCCACCGGAATCAATCGATCCCGTTCCCAAAATGCGGTGTAAATCTCAGAGAAGCCAATTCGTCGATCCATTGATCGGTTCATAAATTCTCAACCTGCAGGGCCTCCTTCTTTCGGATGGGAACAACATTTTAGCCGAAAGAACCTCGAATGATTTTCAAACGTCAGCTTTCTCGGGTCCAAAAGCAGAAAATATACCAAGATATCGCAGACATTCAGTCAAAATTAAATTATTTTTCGGAAAAAAGTCAAAGTCTGCCCTTAACAGAAGTATTATTCACTCTCTACGACTCGGTCCTTACTTCAAGCTGTAATCACATCTCAGGTTCGATTTCTGGGGCTAAAATCGTCAATTTTCCATCCCGGTTTTCCACCTTCTTCAGATATCAATGCAATCACTGTAAGAGACTACCGTGTAGCGAATGATCAGCATCCCATATAGACATCTGGTTTAGTTATCACGATATCCCGTGGCATTCGTGCAGTTTTACAAAAAAGGGCAATTCTGTCAGAGCCCAAATGGGATTGTTTCATCTCTCTCCCATTCCCTCATTCCCTGATTTTCTATCTCTTTGACGGTGAGATCGCGATTCCCAGCTGTGCGTGCAGCAATGTGGATTATACGAGGCGTGCGATTGGTCAAGCGTGAAAGTGTACGAACAGCAATGGGGGGTATGAGGATGAGGATGAGGATTTATTGGATAGGTTGAGGTGGATGATACGGCTTTACCTCGCTACTCTGGAGAGAAGACAGGATGCTATCCTGTGTCCAGGATGCGAATGGGATTACTCTCGCATTTCTCGACGCCGCATCGCATCGCGTCGGTATATCCAGGGTCCGTTAACCTTTCTCTTGTTATTAGATCGGGGTGAGATTTCACGATGTTTATTATCCACAATTCCGTGTAGGACCAGTGCGATCCAGGCCGGATATATAGGTATGTGCTGACAGAAGTACGTGAAAATATTAATAACAGCTATACTGGCATCGGCATACCAACTAGCTGCCACCCCACGGTGTTTAATAAGGGTTGGAATCCCGGGATGAATCGGAGCTCTGGACGCAGACGCGCGATTAGACGGCTCTGGAATTAAATATGAGAGTAGAATTGATAATTTTTTCATGATCCGGCCTGCAGGAACTTGAGAGAGAAAAAAATTAGAGACAAACGTGAATTTTGAATAAAATGTTTTCATCCTGCGAGGCGCAGGGACGTTCTTAGAATACCCAATTGTTCAATTAGGCGGTTCGTCAGTTTTTTTCTCATAATTTTATCGGCTAAACGATGCACGATGAATATTAAACCCGGGCTTGGTCGAGGTGGAAAGAATTTTTGAAGTTTATCTAGTTTTGGAAAATTGAATTCGATCAGTTTCGAAAAATAATTCTAACCAGTCCTCCGACTGCAGGACGGAACTTTGGTGCGAATTTTTGCGACCTTCGCAAGCTCGCAGAATATTTCAACCCTCAACTGAGGCAGCTTTTTATCGACCACCGTCATACTACCCTTCTCGAAATCCGAGTGAGGGTAAACCTGTTACCGTCGAAAGCTTTTTCGTATCGACATCAGGGAAACTAGCCGAAAATTCACCCCATTTTACCATCTACCAAGGAAAGCTGATAAAAACGTGCTGTTTTACCGGCTGTAGAATTTCTTACCCCTGTTTCCAAAAGCTTAAATCCTCCATGCGTCGATAAAGAAGATTCAAAAAAGCTCCGAGCACGAGACGGGATTAAAATTCGTTACCTTTTCATCCTTGATCGATTTTTTTTTCATAATTTTTTCTCTGAATTCAGTTTCAAAGTTTGAATATTCTTCTGAAAGCTTCGTTTTTTGAACTCTTAGCTAAAGCCTTATTGGCTATCGATTCCGGCTTATTGTGAATACATATACGTGTGAACCTCGGGGTTTATAAAGACTTTAAAAGATCATGAATAGAACAATTCCCTGGTGTCTGGGTGTTCTTCCTCAGTACCGGAAGCTTGAGCGAGGCTCGAAGTGCAGCCAGACGGAATGTGGAATGCAGAGACGCAGATGATCATTGCGAATTCAGAACAATCCTTTCCATTTGCGGGGTGGTATGAAGTCAGCGAAAGCATTCGGGATTGGAATCGGTAAGGAATACGTGCATGACGGGATCGATTCACCTTCCAATTTCTCTTTTAAAAAATTTAAGAAAACTTTTAAATTCAAGTCAGCTAAAATGCGAAAGGAACTAACCGGTGGAGTCCGCACTATCCTCCGGCGAGATCTTACTCGCGTCCATTTACCGGATATAACTTCGTCCACAAACCGGAATGCGATGTCTTGCATCGGCGAAAAATGTCGCGGTTGCAGCAGGAGCACCAAGCGCTGAATAGAACATTGATATTTGCTGCAAGACGTGGTCATTCGATGTTGCAATAGGTTAATCGATTCGAATCGTTGAAGAAAATTTTCGGAAAAATGAGAGAAAAAAAAAGACAAATATATAAAATCGACGTTTCGTCGTCGCCACATGGACCAGCGTCTTATGGTTTCTTTTTCGCCGATCTTTCTTCGTCACGTCCGTCATACGTACAATTTTCCTTCTTTCCGTAGAATTTTTTTTATATTTACATTGCTGATCAGTTCTTTATTTATTCTTTGTCTTTACTTGGCTCGACGCATTCACGTCACGCTGCTGACATTTCTCCCTAGACTTGGATACTTTTGGGGCATTTGTAATCCGGATTTACAGTAACCGGAAGTACGAGCGAAGCCAAATTTTACGCGCATATATGTACCAACTCGCTGTACATGGAATTGATTCACAATAAATCTCCAAGATTTCTGCCTCAATTGATTATTCATGAAAACGTCGCAGCAGAACGTCGTTACTGTTATTACCCTAAATTTGACCGAAATTTTTGGTCTGATAAAAGAAAATCGTTCCTTTTTTTTTACCATCCTTTTCTTTCCTTTCCTTTTTTTATTATTTTTATTTTTTGGAAGTTCAGAATTTAATTGAAGCTGCTATTACGGTTCGATTTATAAAACCTCCGTTACATTTTTTTCCCCACTTATTTCTGGTATTTTGCACCCTCCCGGTTTTTTCTTTCTGGGAAAGAGACTGATGCCAAACTCTGTAAGAACGATATCTGACCTCCACTGATCCCCGTAAATCCTGGCGGGTGGTTCGTGACCCAGGAAATGATCGTTGAAATAAAGGGTGTTTTATTTCCCCTGTACCTCGTCATCTTTTTGTCGTTTTTCGGGACTGCACTGACAGCTCGCTGAAATATTTTCCAGGGGTGGTTTGTAGCGGTTTGGATAACTAATATAAATAATACAAGAACGTCACCTCGCGTATTACGCGGTGAATTTGATAACATCTAACCAAAAATCCTGGGCTAAAGAATATCTGAAGTCCATTTCCATGTTAGAAAAAAAAAAAAAAAAAAAATATCATCTAATCGAGTTTGAACTTAGTCGGGTAAAAAGAGAATAATAAAATTTACATTACCAAAGAGGCTTTATACATTACGTGACCCAAAAGAACGATCAAACTTTGTTGAATAAAATTTTTTTTTTTTTTTTTTCAGTGCTAGCTGGCTCGTCGGATGGGATATATAACACAAACTTTTTTGATGTTTGTTGGTATAGTATCCGGTAATTTGATATTGCTTTTTAGTTAGCAAAAATTTTTCATTTTATTTTCATTTTTTATGTTTTTACTTTTATTATTATTTTCATTTTATTCTCTACGAGCTTTCTTCGCTTGGAAGAAGTTAAAAGTTTTACGTTTCCGTTTATAAATTCAAAGAGCAAAAAAAAAAAAAACAGCAAAGAAAATTTAACACCCACAATTATGAGGGTAATTTCAACCCCGGTGCATATCGGAATATCTTTTAGAATTTTACTCCGTTTTCTCTTACATTTCTTGAGTAGGTAACGTGAAATAAAAAATAGTTGGAATAAAGTGCAGCAGGTTTGAAGCGAAGGTGTTAACCGCGATGTTTCTTACCTCACCTTGTAATACATAATGCAGTCATGGAGTTAATTTTTTGTTATGTAAATTCACCGGGTTAAATGAAATTAAAAACTTTTTTTCCCAACTAAAACGGTACGAAACCTCCCTTCCGACGATTTTACATATCTAAAAGAGGAAAAATAATAATACAAAGGGATGAAAGAGCTGAAAGGAAACTTGCGCTGCGAAATTATATCTACGTGCATAGAATATACCTTTACCTTTACCTTTACCTTTATCTTTACCCCTATAACCAGCCACACTTATTCTTTCAAAGAAATAAAATTAGCAGTCTCAAAAAATAAAGAACTGAGTTAGGTATTCAAATTTATGCTAAACTGCTGCGGTTTACATTCTAAAATCTTCGACTCGACGGATCTTCAAGATTTTACTCAAATCCCACTGATGAGACAAAATATTATAAATAAAATAAAATGAGGATAGATTTTTCTATACTTTTTGTTTCTTTTTTTTTTTCTTTCAAAATCGAAATACAATACTAAATACACGTTATAATTGAACAATTTTTAGCCAATTTGACTCCACTAGAATTTGCGGTCGTTGTGTACTCAGGAGCCCGAAGCGGCGTGCTATTTCGTTGAATGAGTGTTTCGTTGGTTACAGGACGGTGTAAGCAGTAATCAGTAATAATTGGCATGTAATTGGATCGTTCGTTATTACGGTTCGTTAGCCGAGCATTCGTTTGCTCAGGTTTGACTGATTCTCGCGCTCTTTGACTGTATCCCAGCTCCGCACGTAGGTATATTGTCCCGAAGGATTTTCCCGCAGAGTTTAGATATACCGTTGATTTGTTCGGCTTGATAACAACAAAAAAAAAAAAAAAAGTGGATAAAAGAACAACTTGTGCTACCGCGGAAAAGTACACTAAAAGCAAACATTCCTGATCCGATAATCGTTCTTTCACGTTTCCAATCTTCTTACCGAAGAAACTTCTCCCGAAAGCTTACGCCTTATTACTCTCGCGGTTCCCATGGGTGAAAAAAAAAAGAAGAAAAATAAAATAAATAATTTCGGGAACAGGTGCGAGGATATACCTATACCCGGTTAAAACTCCATAGATATTCAGACGTGCGAGTTGAATAGAAAATGAGAAAAAGTGGGATGGAATAGAGCGAATGAGACCATATGAAGCAGCAAAATTCTGTTTCCTAGTTTCCGTCCTGGTAATAATCTCCATTATTAATCCGTAAATCCGAGTGTGTCCTCTTTCGCGTAATTAATTCTCGCGGACTTTAATTCGCAAGTTATTAAATGTAGTCCTCCTAACGAATCCGAGTAGGGGTTATAGCCACGTGAAACACAGCTCTCCTCTTTGATCATCATTTGTGTAATTAATTAACCGTGAGGGAGAAAGAGGGAGGCGAACTACGCCGAGTGACTTAGACACCAACAAGTACATAATATGTATATACCGAGCCGTTGAAAATTCACACGTCGATTTTTTCGTTTTTTTTTTCTTCACTTTTTGTTGTTCTTGCCCTAGTTTTCTCATTGTTATAATCGCTGTGTCCGGACTTGACGAGGTGTAATTTTGCACCTCGGTTGAATAACGGATGTTTCATGGGATAATTAATTAACGCGGTATTAATTATAACTAGATAATTTGTAAATCATACCTTTGATGAAGTCCACCGCCATTTCTAGGCCGTAGGTATCTTTGTCACAGTCGTCCAAAATATGGGCGCCTATTTTAACCCCTGGGATAATCTCCTCCTGGTTGAGTCGGTCCAGTGTGTACAGCATTGCTTCCAAGGCCTGCACACCACCCTGTGGCATAACCGGGCCACAGGTTACGGAGTCTTCTCGTTCGTGGACCATCATTAGACCCCCCAGAACTAAATCACCTTCAACAACAGCACTGTGTTTCACTGGCCACTGGTTTAAAGCGGTAGAGACGCGGCTTGTGTTCTCTAAATCCGTTTGATTAAAATTAAACGGTGGATTGAAGCTCTGGGCTATCGCCTCAAATATATCCAGGGTTGTTTTCAGCGGGATTTCTGTTGGTATTAGATTCGAAGGGAAATAAGAGAGGATATCTTGATCCACCAAATCTGAGTTCAGCGGTGTTAAGACTTCGAGAACCTTCAGCGTAGCGATACTATCGTTAACGTCGTTTGAATAAGTCTGATTACTTTCGTATCCAATTGTCTGTAAGTCAGAGAAGGCTGGGTTCTCGGTAGCTGCGTTATCGCGATCGTCAAAAATCGGGCCTCTATTTACGCTAAAAACATTCATTTCCGTTGAATTATCAAATTGGTAAGAATTTTCCGTCCCAGATACCGGCTCCCCGTTTTCCGGAAACAATTGCACTGATTGAACCGAGTTTTTCGTCGTCGTTCCCGACTCGCTCGCTCCTCTAAATGATCGCGAAAAAAGGCGCGTGTTATTCTCCGTGAATTTTGCCGGTAAATCCTCGCGAATTCGGCCAGTGGCTTTGCTGTGAGAAAAAATTGCGACCGTCTCGGTAGACGTTTCAGATTTATTCACGGCGATGAGAATTTCTTCCACCGATACATTTCCAGCTTTGCTAGCCTCGTCTTCAAGATTTTTGAGTAACGATACCGTTGTTCCTTCAGCGCCGACTATTTCTTTCGTCATTTTCTCGTCCGTGAACTCGGGATTTATTTTATGCCCGGATGTTTTCATTGCCCGTTTATTCTTGGAGGCTAAATATTTATCGCTCGGTATTGCGGCCTGCAGAAATTTTGGAGTCGTAACCTCGGTATCATCCGAAATTTCAACTGGGAATTTGCGACTCTGTTTAAGTTTGGGGAAAGTTTGTTTCTCCTTATCCTGGACGACGAGAACTTCTGGACGAGCGGCAATTTTCTTTGGCAATTTATCCCGATCGTTGTTTTCCGTGTCTACCTCGAAATATATTCTTTCAGTTAGATATCCACCGTACCCAGAAATATCGAGTGCGGATAAGTTTCCCACTTCGGGTTTACTACCCAACAATTTATCCAACAGATTGGTTTTCTTCTTTCCCATTGTCCGCGATACAGTACCGCCTCGGTTTACCTCGCCTCGTAACTTGGCATCATTTTTTTTCCCGGCAAGCAAATTGACCGTTAAGCTTAAACCTTGTGTGATTCCGTTTCGGGCGCTGGGTTCAGTCATTGCGGTCCGACCCGGCGATGTATTTATATTGATTTCGGTATACCCCGCCGTGTTGCCTTCGGTATAACTTTGAAACAACCGCGGAGATACGTGAGGAAGGTTGATACTGTCTGTAACTTGTTTGCCAGTAACTTTCGCTCTCGTATCCTCGATTCCAAACGTTTTATCAATTTTTATCACTGTTAACAACGAGTTCTCGTCTCTGTTCACTTTGTCTTGAAGCTTCTCCGAATTTTGAACAATAAATTTCGAATTCCTAATAACTTTCCCATCTCCCCGGATCTCCGACAATAGATTGCCACTCGATTTCCCCTCAACATCAATCGTCCCTCCTTCTACATCTTCATTTCTCTCGATTTTACCGCCTTGAATAGGCCCCGAATTCGGTACGATGAATTGAAACTCATCTGTATCATTCCCATATCCTCGAGGCTCGGTATTCAACAGCTCAGTTTTCTCTGGTCTCGTTGTCTCAATATCTGCATCACGCTGATTGGCCAGGAAGTTTGGAATTCTGATCCTCGGTGAACCGTTCCCACCCTTCTCTACGTTCGAAAGATTTTCTTCCTCAGATATTTCCGCGGCGTTGATCTTGGGCGAACTCTTTACCACCCGAATATCCCGCGGTTTCTTTTTGGATTTTTCGTTTTTATATCTCCAAGAATTTCCAACGGTTCCCATGGCTCTAATATTCAACGTCGTTGTCATTTCGTTACGATCCTTGTCCTCGTTTACCGTTTCTTTTTCACTACCCCGCAAAAAGTCGCCATTCAGAGTCTCAATTATCCCTAGATGCTCGTTTTCCTTTTCAGAATTGTAGACCAAGGGTATTTTCCTCAGCGATTTTCTCTGCACGTGATTGTCGCCACCAATTATCTGCCTAGAATCTATATCTCGGTTTTCTACGGCCTCGAATTTTTTATTGTCAAGATTTTTCATCGCGATCATTTCACCGATGGCCGAGAGCTTTCCATCTGCCTGAAGAAGATCGTCTAGTTCATCATCGTTGATTTCTCCACGGGGATGAATCTCCTCCCAAGACGTTGTTAACAATTCATCTTTGATTAACTGGGAATCTGAGCTTTCTCGTATTCCATGTGATTCTGACTGAATTGCAACCGCAGTGGTGTGGGAAATGAGGCTCCCGCTTATATCCGACACCGATACCGGTGCAGATATAAGACCAATCTCACCGTAATCGTTTACACCAATTTTCTGAACCACACTTTCGGGAATCTGTGCAGCGTTGAAACCGGTGTCTGAATAAGCAAGTTCGTTGGCTACTGCGACAGCAGCATCTCCCTCACGTCTCATATCTCTCGCGACATCTGTGCGCCGATATGATTCTTCTATCTTGTGTTTTGGAACGGGGTTCCGTTTTATATTTGAATCAGAACGTTCAGTTTCAATATACCCGGCGTAGTTTACCGCAGACAATCCAATCGGCAGTTTCTTATTGAATTTTGTTTTTCCAATGCATTTTATCGCCTCTTGGGAATCGGCGTTCAGCTCGTCGCGGTTTTCGGAAGGTCCACTTTCACCCTTCTTAATATTCGTACGGTGCGTACTCCCGGAAATTGAGTAATCATCATTTTTTTTCGTCATAGTCAAGTCGCTCCATAATGGGGTTGTCTTTTCTCGACTGAAGCCTTTCGCCGTATGTTTTTTCCTGTCCCTTACCCGTTGGGACAGCCAAGTGGACTTTTCCCCCCCGAGCGTTGAACTTGTAGAAGTGTTATTTTTTACTTTTCGCTGATTATCAGATACTCCGTACGAGTCAGAACTGATATTTTTCGTCGAACCGGTCTCTGCGTTAGAGTCGTTAAAACTTTCTCCCATTGGCTCACCGTCGCCAACGATTTCAGCTTTTCCAGACACGGCTGTAATAAAGTCGATGGACTCCTCTCTCGCTTCGAGTTCTTTCTCTACTTTGTTTTCCCGGATCTTTTCTTCGGGCGCAAGTCGCTCATGGGGCTGCATCTTCTTGTCCGAAACTCCGAGTCCCTCACTTTCATCATCGTCTTCGACCATTCCGCTCTCACTGACTCGTCTCGATCTGTCTCTGAGCTTTTCGCCCCCTCCTACGACTGACAAATATGCTTTCTCGTTTCCTGGTTCAAAGCTTTTTCTATGGAGTCTATAAGATTGCTCCGATCGAATCGACGCCGGTTCGCTTGCAACGTCGGATATCAAAGTGGGTTCTTCATATTTATTTGACTTCGAGTCGTCTTCCTCGTAACGCGGACGTCGAGAGTTTCCACGATTTAACTTTTTCTGATCAAAGCTCGGTGTGTCTCTTTTACCCCGTTGCACCAGCGTCTTCACTTCGTTTAACGGTGATCCTACTTGACTAATTTGCCACTTGTGTTCCGCATATTTCTTCGCTTCCGGCGGTCCTCCGTCTCCATTTGCACGCCCTTTCTTCGTGCCGGAATCTGGCGTTGAGTAGGGCAGTTTTTCCTCCTCGAATTTCAATCCACTCGAGTGAAAATCATCCAGTTTAAAAAACCCTTCGTTTTTTCGGCTCTTTTTAATTCTGGACTTCCTAGACCCGAGACCGACCTTTAATCCTAGCGTATCAGTCGGACCGCTAACTTGACTCGAACCCAACTCCAACTGATTCATATAAATTTCCTGACCATTTCTCTCCGTTAACGTCCAAGAATTTTTTCCCACGTTTTCTTGGCCGACTATACGATTCTCTCGGCTGATAATTCCTCTGGGATTTTTTCCCGAGTACAGAACTCCCCCGGTCGCTGGATCCTGTAGTGCCAAGATTATCCAAATGGCCGATACGGCCAGCCAGCCTCTCCGTCGAAACATCACCTTGGCAGGACGGAAACCATCGCGTAGATCTGCAACAGTAAGCAGAAAATGACTTGACGATAGAACTACATCATAAATTTTCGATTATTAATTAATGAGAGATCTTTACTACTCTTTGAACTTTTGATCTGGTTCTAAAAAAAAAAAAAAAAGAAAAACGGGTTGATATTTTCGTATATTTATTCAGTAATTACTTTTGTAAAGACGCACGACGACTCGTAAAGTAAATTCGCGAAAATCTCAATTTCCTTGGTCTTTTATACTTTACAGTCACCAACTTGTAATTACAGCAATCACCTTTGATCCTCCGTTAATTGAGATACGGCGCTTTGACCTTGACGAAAAACTCCATGAATTTTCGAAACCGACGATAAAGCCGCATAACGTCTGTCTAACGAAACTCTACTTCATACGTAGGTATACATATACGCGGAGTTATAACTATGCCAATAAGACTCAATGTAGATAGGGGAAATACCAATATTAGAGGTTATTAGCGTAGCTGAAAAGTTTCACTCGCTTTAGTTCAAACCAGTTTTGCATCACAATCTCTAGACAGAAAATTCCATCGGTTGAAGAGAGCCGCTCGCCCCCGGAACAGATAATGCGAATGCCTCGGTGAAAATTTTCGAAAACTTTCGTCCCCATAGCTGCGCTGAATAGTTTTGAACGATTTTCAAATGGGTTTTGGCGTACAGTGCGGGTACGCCTGTTTAATAGCCTTCGCCCTTTGGCCTTAGCTCAGTTATTTTATGAGTTTTGACTTCGTAGTTGAAATATTTGTTTTTTTAGGTACTATAAAGCACAGCCCGCAGACGTCTGAAAGCTGTCGAAAATTCCTGATGATATAATGGCGGCATTGAAAGCGTAATTATGATTTAAATATTGAACGTTGAATAGAGAGAATTATGGCAGGGGAAAATTACGGTTATGGTTATGGTTATATTTTCTAAAGCCGGTCGTCAAAGTGTATCTTGGTTTATTTGCTAAACTTACGTAATCAAATATCTCAAGTTATCAAAGTTTCTGAAAGGAAAAAAATCGCATTATAAACTCGCGCGATCGAGTTGTTGCTGTTACCTGTTTTTTATTTATTTTCTCTTTACTTTTATACATTTCAAATTTCATCGAATTATGGGAGTTTTTTATTTTATTGGAATTCAGAGAGTCGCCATTACCTCGTACAGTTTTTAACACAATGAAGCAAACCTCCGACACAGCGACGTGTAATTTTCTGATTTTCTTTTCTCTTCTGGCGATCTCGGCTCCTCGACGCAAAGGATACTCCCGAGATTTAGTGATTTCTTAAAAAACGACGTGTGGGGATCGTTTATCAGGGGGCTAACAATCCGGTGACGAATGCCTCGGAAAGAAACTCGAAGATTAAATCGAGTTTCCACTATTCAGAGTGCTCGATTGTTCGGAAAGCCACGTTTTACGTTCCTGTCGGTGGACCGAGTTGAAAAAAAATAAATAAATCCTCGAGACGAATCGCCTGGCTGACAGATTAAACGCGCGTTATCATTTTCGTAAGCTTTTGGTCTCGCTAGGGAATTTTTGTCTTTTATAAAAGAAAAAAAAAAAAAAAAATTCATCTCTGACGTTATTTATGAATCCTCTCGAAGTCTGATCACTTGGGAATAATAAGAATACACCATCTTCAATTACTTCTAGAACAATCTTAATTCAGTAGATGGTAAGGTAGGAGGTAAAGCAGCTTACAACGTGGCTGAAAAATTGCTTGCGAAATGAAACGAAGTGCAGAATTATAGTTCACGGAAATTTCTTTCGAGCAGCGAATTTTCTTGGAAATAAGCAGCGCGTACGAAGAACCAATTTTCAGTATCGAATATAATGTCCGGCCAACCGCGTAAGGAGGCTCCTTTTCCACCCTTGGCATCCTTTCACTTAAAATAATAACCCGTATCCGACGTATTAAACTCGAATAAAGTGAAATGAAGTAATTCGGAGTCCATTTCAGAAACGACAAGTGCGTTTCACGACAACCACCTGCCTGGGGAGCTGCGGGTTTCGCATCTTTTATAAATGAAACGATACCATTAACCCCCATTTCCCGACGCCTAGGACATCATCGCGTATATGGTAGCTGCCGAGGTATACGAGGGTAAGTAAGCGATATTACTAAACCAAGAATTCTCTGGTACAGCTAAAACTTTATTAAACGCCAGCTGGATCGTGTAATTGCTTAGTCTGTCGGTGACGTGCCTATCGAAATCGTTGGTCAAGGTGTATAATATATAATATGAGCCGCGTCAGGGAATAAATATAGGTGAGAAAAGTGGAAGAATAAAAATAAAAGGGGGATGGAATGTAAAATGGACAAATGTTCGATCGCTTCGTCCCTCTGCAAACATCGCTAAAATGATTAAAAACTCTCGAAAGAATACGAGGATTGCTTTCAGTTGACTTGGCCGATTCTTTCAGCTCGACGAGGCTAAATCTGCGTTGTTTTTTCCTAATGGCATTATCATGCTGTCCGTGGGCTCTGCTAATGTTGTATATACCTTTGACGAAATATTTCGCGGAGTCATTTGTTGTCCTTATTTTTCTAATGGCTGTTATAACTTTTAAAGAAGCCCTGAATTAACACACGGGATGATGGAGTCGGCCTCGTAGCATTTTCTCGTTTATAACTTTTTCCCTCGAACCACTCGATCAAAGTTTTAAGGCACGACTTGCGAGCACCGCGTTTGTTAGAATTAGGTCCTTTTTTTTTCCTCTCTTTTTTTTTTTTGTCTTAGCTGATTTTAATTTACGGTGCGTTTCGAGCTGCGCAACGATCCGAAATACAATTATGAGAACGTCGAGAAGACCCTCTCTGGCATTACCTTTTCTTCATTCCGACTTTTTTTTCTGCTCCGTTCATCGCCGCCGTATCATACTTACGGTCTCCCTTTTATTTTCCCAGTTGTTTTTCCCCTTTTTGTATAAGGCTGCACGCTTTTTACATATAGGTATAGGTATATGTTTTTCCTGTTTTACGAGGCGCGTAGGTTTCCTGTACATGTACCGAACATTTCTTCCTGCCGAGGTAAAAGCAGCCGTAATTACACGCTAGAAATCGATTCCTTCCAATTTGCCGGCTAGTTTATTCCTCGCGGAATTGACGAACCGCGAGAAAAACCTTCGGTACCATTCACACGTACCCCGCTCCCGTTTCAATCACCACACACCTTTTACGATACAGCTGGGAATAGGTTGCCGCCGTTTATCGGCACCGAACTTCACTTTTTACTCGTAACCTGGACCGATATCACTTCCCGAAATAACCGCGCTGCAATTTATATTCGATTTTCAATCAATCATTCATCTTCCCTTTTCTTACACTGAATTCGAACCTGATAACTCTGACTTAGCTTCAGCTGATACCCGAAACTTAATTCTACATCTTAAAATATTCAATTTAAAACCACCTTCGTCTTTTATTTTATTAAGGCTCGTTCGACACTTCGGAAATTACCCGCAGAATACATTCGTACATCTCCGGCTAATGTCCCAAGGCGATTTAAAGTTTTCTAACAACCCTTTCCAAGAACCTTTGGAACTCGTGGATTCATCACTCACCGTCGGAGTAGGTATCTACCTATACTTCATCTCATTTTAACCATTTCGAAACCACAGCTGATCACATGCACCACGATCAGCCCTGGGCGTCCAGAAATCCATCAACTCCTCAAAGGACGAGCTATACATCTACAAGCGAAAATCCCTTTGACTAGGCGCCGTGGCTTTCGGGTAGCCACTAATAACATGCACTATCGATCACGCCTTGATGCATCGCCTTGATTAAGACCGCATTATTCATTCACCAGCCCAGAGGCAATTTGTTCAATAAATAGCTGCTGAAGCTGTTTCAACTACGGTGAAGTTTTTCGACTTTTCTCGGAGCCTTGGGAACTTTGTTCAATTAATTTGGGGAGATTGTATCATGGTGTTTGGACCAGGGTGCAACCTAGAGACAAGCTACGAGCTACGGGATACGCTGTGTGGCGAATGAATATATCTTTCGAACGTTGGTCGGTTACAAATTTTTTTAGAGTTCATTGTGGGGGAAAATTGAAAACTTGAATCCTTAGCAACGTGAAATTCCTGAAGAGGTTGATGATATCAGGTTTACCTCGGATGAGAGAATTCTTATACCTAGCCAGCCCAGCCCTCGTTTCCGTGGAATGGTTACAGATGAAAGACGGCGCCCTAGATTCGCCTCGTGAACTTTGGCTTCTTCTTATTTTTTATTTATTTATTTATTTATTTTTATGTTTTTTCATTACTTTCCTCGCTACCACCGGACGTGTGCACCACTGTAACTCAGATACCGAAAATCGCCAACTTCCGGTCAGCTTATGATAGCGGTGTTACATACAAGTGAAAACGTTGCTCCAAACGTACGACTTTCGTTACTTTTCTGAATAAAAATCGTCGTCATCGAAGTAAATGAGCTCCTTTCTTATTACAAAGTCCAAATAATTAGCTCAGTTGAAGTTCTGCGAGCTTCTCCGAAGTACTTCTCCCGTTATAATATCATGATATTCTTCTAAAGGAAATTTCGTCGTTGCAGTTCATTCTGTAGTTTAAATCGTACTCCTCAAGGATCTGAACTTGTCAGAGTAGAGAATTGGCGAGTGGACTACGTACCATAAGTATAAGTACACTTTGAATCGCTCAAGTAATTTCCGTTAAGAGGCTAGTGTCTAGGAAACGCCAACTGCAAACAAACAAAGTGTCTTTCTCGATAGTTCATCTGACGTTAACATCGGAGTGACTGTTCTGTGCTGTTCTAGTTTAATTCCATTAACAGCTTTGTTGGTGTCAACGGTGAAAATAAATCGTGAAGAGATTCCCACTGGTTTGAAACTATATAAAAAGCAACAAGAAAAAATATAGGAATGAGAAAAACTGAGAACAGCTAGAAGAGATGTTTTGCAGTTTTGAAGCTAACGTTCAAACTTACACATTTCTTAGCTCTTCAATTTCGGTAAAAGTTTCTTCTTAAAAATGTTTTGACGAGTCCGATCACTGTTTCATACCGATCAGATAAAATTTAAATTTCGAAAACTATCCGTTTGGGAATGGATATTTGACCCCTGAATCAGTGCTCTAGTGAATCGCTTATTTTATTTATTATACTCTTCTTTTACTGCAGCGAAAAGCGTGGAGAGGCAAGTTATAATTTCGCGTCTTTAAACCGCAACCGCGAAGACCCAGATATAAAACTCAAGGAAGCATTCTATGGAACGAAAATATTGTCCACTCACTAATTATCCTCTCTTTTATCTCAAATGAAAGCGAACGAAATGATGCCGAGAGGTGGTTCATTTCAATGGGATGAAAGAAATGGACAATCTTTAAAACCGAACCATTTCGCCGGGGATTCGACCAGACAAAACGACAAATAAAGAGGGTGAACACATTTCATAAGCTGAAGTCTCTTCCGGTGTTTGTCGTTGGTATTCCTTCATTCCGATGACCTGGATTTGGCGCCTAACCATGAGCCTATATATCGCCTAACGGCGTCCACGGTGGTTTCTTCCCTTTAAAGTATATTTTCACCCTATTCTCCATGGGATACTAAATCTAACGATATAGTATATCTCTTGGACGTCGCATTATTTTAACGAAAGGTTTGTAAAAGAATGTAGACGGGATCGGGTTAAAGTTCCGAAGGGACGATTTGGAATTTTCAAAATCGTTAATGTCCGGAATATTGACCGTTCGGGACTTCTAAAATTCGAAACTTCACGTAGACGTACAGTCTGAGGAAACTAAACGACCTATTTAGGCGTTTAGAAATGTGCGGACAACCGGGGCAAGTAATTCACCTCAGTAATCTAAACAGGGGTGAGTTATGATGCGAGAAAATAATTCCGAGGACGATCAAATGACTTTAATATGAAAATTCTCGTTCAAATTCTGAAGGGTGTGTCTCTCGCTAAACTCACCCCCAATAAAAACAAATGACTTCATAATAATACCCGGCGTTCACTCCACCACCCCCGATATTCCACGTGGAAATATGTATAATATGTTCGTTCATTCTGTTTTACTAGCCTTTGCCAGTGGGGCAATAGCCATCAACGGCTACCGGTGTATGGATATGACATTTTATGAGCCGATTTTATAGCTGTAAAACCTTACGCAGGCCTACCACCGCGTACCTTGTTTTAAATGTTACTTGGAAAACTTCCTCTCGTCCAAAAACGCGAAACAAACATCAACATCTTGAGAAATTATACAGATTTTCAAAACGTGTAATATAGTATGGTAGAAAATAATTTCGAGTGACTGTAATCAGTTGCGCGATTGGAGGAAAACGGTAGATTAGGCAGGGGATTAAAATAGTGAAAGTATATCATCGCAGGTAGACTCCTTCAATCCTCTTTTGTTAATAAAAACTGGGACGATTCATCTGAAGCGTGTTTATCGTCATTAAAATCTCCTGGGATACTCCAGAATGTGATTGTCGTGTGTGAATTTAATATAATGGAGATATTGTGGTTTTTCCTCATTGTTTTGAACAGCGGGAAAATTAGTGCGACAATTTTATAGACCTTTTTTATATTTTTGTTCAACGTCGATCGCGATCGTTATACAATGCGATTTGATTTTCGTCTGATCCTCGGAAACCCGGTTTAATTTTTGGTATTGACGAAGAGATATCTCGGAAATGTTTGAGCCAATAGAATCGCGGAATAGTCGAGTGACTGCAACGTTCCTCGATTTGTTTTTAGGTCGATCCAATAGATTACCTTTGATAGTAGGACCAAAAAAAAAGGGTCTGACAAATATTATCCCGAAAAGTTCTGGACCACGAAGTTTATTTTTTACTTTTTATTTTCGCACAAAATTGATTAACCGATAATTGACTCGCGATCCAGAGATTAACTCGAAAGCTTTTTGCCCCCGTCACTTAATCTACCGAAAATTTCACTTCGAGAATTGACCGAAAGCTTATATAACGCGGAAATTCATCTACAGGCAATTAATCACCGATCTATTTCTGTTTTTTTCCGTAGCTGGAATAACAACCCTTGACACAAATCCATTAACGTAATTTTTCTTTCTTTTTTTTCCCTCTTTGCTTTCCTTTTTTTCCCTACGTTTGCGAAACCGTTCTCCTCATTTTCGAGCCCAATACCTATACGAATATCGGTTTTCGAATGATTAAATGTATAAAGCATCAGGCAGTTGCTTTCATGCATCAGTCGTTAATTAAAGGTTTAAACGTGGGGTGTTAAGGCCGCTTAATTAACGCGCGATCCAATGGTATAAATTCTACCGGTACCTACTACACAAGGGACGTCCACATAACGTTCGCTAAAACATTTTAATATTCATATCTTTTCGTCCCTTTACACATGTTCGTGTCCCGAATCTTTTTCTTTTCTTTTTTTCTTTTTTTTTTTCTGTCAAAACGCGTAAAGCTCCAAGCTCCAAGCTCCAAAAGTGCGTGGTATATACATATACATACATATAATACACTCGTCTTCAGTCCCACATAATTGAAGTGAATTTTTTATATCACAAGTGGAAACTGGTCTCACATCAATCCGAATGATGTGCCTTTGAAATGAATATATTCATGAATAATTCCTCTCGAAGATGTTGTGTCGTATCGTGTGTAGGTATATATGTTATATAGCATATATGTATATAGTTTTGTGTCAAAGAAAGTACAGAACTCCTTTTATTACACCTCGTCGTTTCAATTCATAACAAAATTTTTTTCTTTTTTTTTTTTGGTTTTTTCTTTTCTCTCCTTTTTTTTTCGTCTCCCAAATAACTTCCCAGGCTGGGTAGACTGGCCGTTTATTTTACCCCGAAGCCCAGGCTGTGCTCTACAGATTTGTTCTCATATATGTTACACTATGAATCCCTTACCAAAGACTATTCTCGTGGATTTATTAAGCGACAAGGCGAAACCTTACCTCGCCTTCTTTACTTTAACCGGGTAAAATACGTAGACAGATCTTATACCTCGCTGGACAGAATTTATACATCGCGGTATTAGATTTCACGGTTCTTTTTTTTTTTTTTTCTTTTTTTTTTTCTTGAAGGGGCGAGAGGTGTTAGTTTTTTTCTAGTATCACCGATACTTCGTCATTACATACATGTTTCCGAATATTTGATTAGATTTTCACACGTTACTGTATTACGTGTACCGGCCATCGACTGCAATTGAGTTTAAATGTATCCAGCAGCAGTCATATATAGCGTACGGAATAACGGTAACACGACAGCGGCCGCACACACGACGACTTTATGACGGTTTACGGAAACAATTTAATTTACAGGAAACATCGGCTCTAACAAACTTTCAGCGACAGCTAGGCGCAATATACCGTGTTCAGGTAGCGACAGACAGGACCGATATCCCAATGGCCGATAAAATATTGTCACGTTCGTTATGCCGGGGTTCTAATACCCGCAGTGAGCTTTAAAGCTCCGCTAGGCGTATATTATAGTTTTTGTTAATTATTGATTATGGGGTATTAAAACGTAAGCTTTACTGCCTGCTGCTGGATGCATGGGATTATTCTGATCGAGTGCAAAGCTTCGCAGCGATGGTGTATAAAAACACTCCTTGAATTTTTTTATTTTTTTTTTTTTCCACGATTTCTGAAACTGAGTACGTGGATATATCAACGGCTCTCGTGGCCCGACGGATGGATAGCAGTCGTCGACCTTAACAAAGAGAAGCGAAAAACAAATAGAAAGAAAGAAGGAAGGAAAAAAGCTTCTGGTATTTCAGTCGAACGAAGGGGACGATCGTGTCCCTGACGAGTACCCGGGAGTTTTGTTCGATCTCCCAAATTGAAATTAAGCGAAGTTAGATTTAATTTAGCAAATAGAATCTCGAGAGTTCGAAAGCGGGGAAAAGCGAGGGGGAAAATTTTAAACGGTAGATAATGATTTTGAGATCTGAGAATCGCGTGTCAAAGCAGCTGATGGGAATTGAACGGAATGTTAAAAACTGAGAAAATCTACGTGAAACGTATCGATTTTGTACACTTTTTTTTTTATTAGCCTGTCAAAACTGCTTAAAACCATCAGAAATTTTTGCGATAATTAATTATTTCTAGTTTTATGCGTACGAAATTTAACACTATGTAGGTTTCAACACCCTTTTGATGGTAATTAGAGTAACGATAACAACAAGCAGGATCCTCGTGGTGTACATCAATAATAAAGACCAACTGCAGCAAGCAGCATTGCAATAGCCTGCAGCGGATGGTGGTGTTAAAAATTTTGCATAATGCATTCGCTCATTAAACTTTTATAGGCATATCTGGCCTGAACCCTGCGGCTATAAACCAAGTCTTCTTTAAGATGGGAGATATGATCTTTAATAACGTTGCCTCAGAGGGGTGAAACGGTGAAATAATTACCGCCTATCGTTAAAACTGGCTATTTTTGCACCCCAGTACCTACTTGATCGTTATTAAAAAGAAAAGTCTAATCGGGCGAATATCGTCCATCAACTATGATAGCTACTGCTTTGAAAAGATCATTTAGACCAGCTGTAGACGAAGCCTAACGGTTTATTTTCACTTCAATAAGCAAACGTCCGAGTGAATCATCGGAGAATACAAAAATTCTCTCGAAAACAGAAGCAATTTTTCTTTGGAAAAAAAAAAAAACCATCGGCACCAGCAGGGAGCCAAATTTTTTTTTTCTTTCCTTCTTCTTCAACAAAGTAATATATTATCCCAATCTTCGCTCTCTAGCTCTAATATACGTTCCCATACTCTCGAGTCTCGTGATTTTTGGCTGAAAGTTCGCTTTAATATTCGCACATATGTGTCTCGTAGTAAAAGAAATCCTCATCCGTCATCGTGCTGACGGTATACCTAAAAAGAAAATCTAACAAAAGGAAAATAATTCTTCAATTTCTAACGCACAATGAAATGTAGGTATACGAAAAATCAAAATTACAGTCTATTCTTTAATATCCGATACAATTTTCCTAAAAAAAAAAAAAAAATTTCCTCGTTAGTTTACTTTTGCATTTACCGAAATCTCTCTCTTTCTCCTCTCTTTGCGCTCTCATTTCCACGACGACATTTTCTTTCGTGAAAAGAAGCGTTATGAGAATATCAATAGCGAACAAAGCGTAGATCTGAAAGCTACCCTCGAGGCGATAGCGTCGCGACGCTTCCACCTAGCTGCGAGTCTATGTAGAGATCCTGAGAACCGTAAGAGACGCCTAGGGCACGCGGCGTATTGACTTGCCAGAGAGAATTTCAGCCTGCAAACATCTCGCCACTTACGAGAGCCGTATACAGTTTATGGCCGATTGTTGCTAGACCGAAGCCATCTTCAAAAGGTCATAAACCGAACTAGTTACATCGATCTTCCAGCATGAAATAGCTTTTTTCCTTTTCTTCATTCTCAAAAGGCGACGTCGTCGATACCTACGGCTACGAGATACCCATCTTCTAAACTGCCGGTTAGAATTCCAATATTTTCATTACAATTTAAATATTTTCATTTCATCTCTCGGTTTTTCTTATGTATCACTTTTCTCCATACAACGTAGCCATACGGAATGAGGAATCGATTTCACCCTTGCAGACCATTGAACGTCAATTTTAAGACGATCTCTGAACCCTGAAAGGAAGAAAAGCGAATGAAAATAGATTAACTGCAGTCACTCCTTTCTCCGCGATCCTTACAGTGATAGATTTTCATTGGAAATAACGGTATTTCCCGACCACAGTGCAGCAGTGTGGAATTACAATCCGTGTCAGCTTAAAGTAGTCAAGAACGTTGGGAAGCTGAAGAGCCGATTAATCGAGTATCTTTATCAAGTGCATTTTGAAAACTGGGGCAAACCCACCTCAGATATTCTACCTATAATTATATAGCAACTAATGGAATATGAATAATTTAATTTTTCCATTTGAAACAACGACATTTCTGGTCCCCGCAGAGACGCGAGAGAAAATGTTGATTAATTTACCAACGTACGGTACCGAAAGTGGCTGATTTTTTTAATCATTGTGATTGAATCGCTGCAAATATCGGAGCACCTACATCGACTAGTGCTTTCCATGGAAACACTCTCAATATCAAGCGGCAATGATCCATGGAAAAAAAAAAAACACACAGATTGGTAAAAGGATGTGGCATTGTTTAACATACAGGTCTGTGTTTACCAGAAATCCGTATAGGATCCGCTTTATCTGAGCATGCAGAAAGCACGTTGGGCGGTTTTAATTAAGCAACGTTTACACAAACGGACAGGAGAGCCAGGTCTCGCCCACATATGGATTTGATAAAAACGTTCGTTCGTTCTCCGAAGGGAGAGTGGAAGCTGGATTAACGCCGTTCCCGGTCTACGTAATCAGACCTGAAATCCGACGGATATACGAACGGCTTGAATCTGCCAATTTTATGGCCCGTCTCTGGTCGCCCCCTTTTCACGTAACGATCAATCTCAATATGACAAATTCAGACGCCAACGTTTCACTTACATCCTTACACCCCTTCGCTCGCGTTAAAGAACGGATAATATGCCAAACTTGAGCTTTCCAGCACTTTTATCATACGGAGAGAGGGCCAAAAAAGAAAGATATTCTCTGGATAGCGACGTTCGGCTCCACATGTGCCTCTCGTTCCGCGATAGTCCCCAGGTTATTTATTATTCCGAGGGTGTCGAAGCTGCAGGTTTACCGCGTATATCGACGGGGCGTGTTAGTAGATATTCTGATAGAACCACGTACCCGAAACAACTGCATCGTTTCATGAAATTCAGCCCCTTTTGTTGCAGCCCGAAATCTTTACCGATATTTCAAAATAAATTGGCTAGCTCGCGTGTGCATACACGCAGACTCGCGTATCTCTCGCTTCGATACGAATCGAGAGAGAGAAAAGCTCGCCTAAAACTTTATTCGGTACGGATTCAATCTCCCGGTTATTTCAAAATCTGATTGTCAGACGCCAGGTTCAGGAATGATAACCCTGCAGGGGTTGCAGACGGCCAGAGAGTTGAGGGCATCGTGAGGTTCTGCTATTGATCAAATAAATGTACAGTCGTAAAGAAACGGCGGCTCTACCAGAGACAACAGGTGGCGGTACGTTCAATCTACCGAAATGCTATTCTCTTCTCTTCTCTTCTCTTCTCTTCTCTTCTCTTCTCTTCTCTTCTCTTCTCTTCTCTTCTCTTCTCTTCTCTTTTTTCCTCTCGCAAGTTCAGCTCGGCTCGGATCTCTTCTTTCACTTCGTCTCGTAGACCGCGCCCCAGACCTCTCAAAGTAACTAAATTACTTGAATTCCACTCGAACGTTCCGAACTTCGGTATACTTTTACCTTTATCGTACCTACACCCGGTTCTCGCGCGTTGATGCTTCCTTCTGATAGCTTTCTTACCTTTCCTGCAACGACCACCGGGCCCCGCAGGACTAAAAGTATAGAACATATAGGCAGAAGGATAAACCTGCGGGCGTATATACGCGGCTACTTCATCCTTTTGAAAAATATAAATTATCTCTCCAATTTATACTTGTGTAGCTTTAAGCCGAAATTAAGGAGCGGCAATATGGGTATGTTGCTTGCGAAAAAACGAGGAAAAAAACTCTGAAAAAATAAATGGTGGATTACACGATTGTCCTGAGCCCCACGAACTGGAATGCAAACCCGAGATATAGCGATCAGACAACATTTGCATATTCGAGTTCCTCTGGCCGATTATAGGATGAGGTCGGTGGGTATAATTACCATATCTATTACCGCCCGGGTAGAGGCTAAGTAATTTACCGTATACAATGTGTCTCATTGTGAAACAAGGAGGAGTAATTAAACTGACAATCGATATCTGAGTATTTCTATGCGGTAGGATACGAGAATAGGTATTTATTTATCAAAAATTTAATCGTCTTCGGTTCAGATTACCCGGAGGTACTGCACGCTGAGTTGCAATCCGAGCTTTGATTACTTTCAGAGTTATATCAGCATACGGTTATCCTATTCTGTCTAAATCTATCCTATGTACTACCGATCGTAAGGTATGAAACTTAACGTAGTAATTTCTGGTACAGCAGGTATAACTTGTCAGTGGCTATACCTGTACCTACGTACGCTGTATCCGTATATAGAACTTTAATCAGAACCTATGCATAAGATATAAATCGGTTTCGCGATCAGGTATACGCTACGTGTGAATATATCCTAAAATGAGCAAAAAATAAGAAAATCAATGAGCAATTGAATGCGGAAAAATGTCTAAAAACAGTATTTTGAATAGTTTTTTTGCTGAAATTTTTTTTTGTAGGAATCTGTTGTCCATTTATTAAATTCTAGGACCAGTCCGGTCATGGGAAATCGATTAGTTTCATTTTCTCTTCTCAATTTTCATATATACATATTACGAAATTTTCTCTTAATCGATTCGGCATGTAAAGCCCCCTATACGATATAAAGTATGCCTCGCGTAATCCCCGGAGAAATATTACTCACGCTCTGCAGCTTTATGTACCCAAAATCCGGGACGCGATGTTCCTTTCACCTTTGATCCCAAAGTTTTAAGCGGGTTTCGTTCGTATAGGTCGTATATTAATATCACGGACGGTTGTACACACATCGAGAAGTTTTAGTAGCCTCTTGTATTCAATGATGTGATAGCGTAAGCCAGGTATAAGCCATATAACAACAAAACAAAGTAAACGTTAATATTACGGTCCGTCGTCGCAGGTGAACCGAGGGATCCTTAACCGAGCTTTGCCGCGGTATACGCGTATAGCGATCAAAATTTCGTGACGTTTGTAAACGTGATCCGATTTCGAGGTACCCATCAGAAATCGTGAGATATCGTCGTGCAATAGGATCTAGGCAGCCAATAACTAGCCACCATAAACTCAAATTTACCGCTAACGTGCTGTAGTCGCAATTTCTATTTAGCATTTCGCATGGTAGGCAAACTTTGCCCTGCTGCCTCGGTTACGCGTGCCGCAGTTCGTTTTCGTTACCGTGTCCCTCTTCGAGGTTTAATGCTTGTCGTACACTCAGAGGTCTATAAAAATAAAAATAAATACAGAGAATGAAAAATAAAATGGAAACTGAAAGACTAGCAGAGGTATACGCATATATGCATAGCGCATTACGTAAAAATAATGATACGAAGTCCATCCTGACTTGAATGACGTAGATAGGAAAAGCGCCCTCGTGACACAACATTTTATATGCTCGATAGATAAATGCCCTTATGAAAGTGTTCAGTCATCTTGAATACTGATAAAAAGGTAGGTACGTTATACCTTCGGCTATACCTCCGTATATACGGTCTATGATCTGCAGGGATGTGATGTAACCCCGTTCATACGTATTATCTCAAGTGTTGGTGGGAAAATGTGATTCAGTTCACGTCGTGCAGGGAGTATGCCTCCCGAGGAGTGGAAGGTACCAGTTTTTAATAGCCATTACGATATTCACTCGATTTCAGAGTTTGAACACGTCGTATTGAAACTTTGAATAGCTTTACATTCATCATCATTCGGTATCGTTGATATTGAAGAGATAAAAGTCTGCCTATCTAGTCTTTCCAATACTTGAACGATACGCCGTTTAGCTATATATCGGGTAAATACCATCCTGTAGGTAGGGTATATATACTAATGGAATATCACTTGAATGTTCAGTGAAACGTTCCCTGATCGTGCTTGACAAGCAGCGATATTAATCACGATCGTAACGCGTGAATAGTCTCGATATTAATCGTCTGTCCTGATGCGAAAATTACCGAAGAGACATGCATATACGTATCCCAAAGCGAGACAGGAATTTAATTAAACATTAGTAGGTATATATATATATACCGTACGTACCTAAGCGCAAAATGATGTGATTTAAAGTCACTCCATAAACGCCGTTTTCATTCTACGGCACGAGTATAATACGCTGAGAAAATCTTTTCTTTGGATGTCTGTCAAGATTTCAATAACTTGATATGTATTATAAATTATTGAATGAAATTATCATATCTACTACCGGAATTTTTCACGCCATATTCATCATGATGAAAGACGTCACCGAATGGAAATGTGAGAAAATCTCGTTCTCCATTGTCAATATAACGTTTTTCCGAATATTTCTCACATCGTCTAACACGGGAGGCGGCTCCTGCCTCTTTTTTATCAGACACAAAACGATTGGAAGATCTCGTTTTTTTTCTTGTATTTTCTTTTTCTTCTTGTCTCTTCTTTTCGTTCATCAGTCAAAGGCACGAAATAATCGAATACGTGCCAATATAACGCTTGGTAATTTCCGATACACCGTCCATTAGCTCCCATATAGGCTAATATAATCGACATTAACCACTCACGTATATACTATACCTACGTATATAACCTACCCAGTAGGTATGCGGTGTATAGGAGCACGTGTTCTGCCACCATTAACGTTTGTCGTGGTTTATCTGCATCTGTGTACTAATTTTAATGCTGTCTCATAGTATAATATGTATAATGTACCACGTGCGAGAACCGGTACCACACCTACCCGCCGAGCCACCTTCCTATCTGCCTATCTACCAGGGTAGTAACTACCCTCGTCATGGTTTCGCATGGTATAGTAAATTTAACGACTTTGAGTACTCAGAGTCCTCAGCATCTCCTACTCAAGCGGTCTTAGCGATACAAGATATAAGTGAATAAATGTCAAGACGGTCCTTCGTATAAAACATTTGAAAATTTGTCAAAAATTTATTTGCACGTGAGATGACATACCGTAATTTTGCTTATTACATTTTTTTGCACTAGGTCTGTGAATTCTTGAATATCAGTAAATTCGGGACTCGTATACGTCGTCTGGTCCAGACCGTTATTTCATTCGCAAAAAAAAAAAGACAAAAAAACTCCCAGTCGAATATCTTTTCTGCAAAATTGTTCGCAGTTCAAAGTAAACGTTGTAAGACCTGGTTTACTCAGATGGTCGTGTCTCTTTGCGAAAATGCGCTGTCTAGATGGAAACGATTCTCGTTCTTTTTTTTTTTTCTATCGTCTCATATAGGTATGTATACCAGCGATAAAACTAGCTCATTCAATTTTAGTGCAAACCGTATTGAGTCGCCCGAAAAAAAAAAAACGATATTTTGGAAATAATGCATTCGAAAAATTATAAGAATACATTAATTATTTCTGGTACATTAGAGCCGCGATTTTATCGTCGTATCTAGAGCTACTTCCGTTCAACTGTCTGGAATGAATATAGCTTAAAAGCCAAAGCGATGACTGCAGCTATCCCGAGGGAAAAAACGTTCGACATATTCAAATTTATTAACTTCGATTCATCGATTTATAACGGTCGCCGCCTATACGGTTCCTAGAAATATGAAATTTCAATTCCGTATTTATATTCGAGAATGATAAGAATATTTGAGAAATTCCTTCCTTTCCAAGTTTGCATCGCCGCTGCTGCTGCTGCTGCTTTTATGGTTATACAAACCTCAACTCAGGAGGAAGAAACTGAATAATAAATTGAAACATTTAGCTTACATGAGAATCGGGGATTTGTATATCAGAATTTCTACTCGAAATAATTTACTGCCGGAAATCGCTGCCACGGATCTCGGGATTCCCCGTTCTGATGCAGCATCGCTTTATACCTCGAATGATCACACCAAACGATACTAAATGATTAGCTATCTGCTGTTGAGATTTTCATCATAATACATTGATTGCCCAATACAGAGTTAGTACCAAAGAAGGTATCAAAGTCCTAGAGATACGATATATTCCCACTTCACTCTGGCGATAATAGGTATACATACTACGCATGTGCTGTAGAGGTAAATAGCAAGTATTGTCCTCATATCAGATATTAGATACTTGACGTCAATCGTTAGGGACAAATAACAAGAACAGGGGAATCCCAGGATTCGGTTCTTTCTTTTATATTTTTAAATCTCAATTATCTGAATTATTTACCGGTACTCAATAGTTGGAAATACACAGGTATATTTCCTTTCTCCATTTCGCACGATCGAGAGCAAAGTGTATAGTCGTTAAATTAAATACGGGAATAAAAATTCTATCGTATAGGTTGAAAGCACACCTAAGGGGAGAAAGAACCGACAATAAAAATCTTTTGAAGCGAGTCCCACAGTGCGCGAGTAAAGAGGGATGACGTAGGTTAGGTTAGGTTAGGTAGGTATGTATGTACACATACATATGTATGTATGTACATACAAGGAAGTAATCAGACCTCTATAAAATCTTGTTTTCAAATTCTATGCATTTTTAAAGTAACTGACACCGGGTCACTTCGGGGTTTCACTTTGTCCGTGCGGATAGGGGATTCGAAATTTATTCAGTTTCTCTCTACCCTTGGAGAGACTTTCCTACGCAAAGGGGTAAAATGATAACGCTCGCCATACCAGAAACGTTGCTACATTTTGACCACCTCGTTCGTTCGACCGTTATAGGCGACAGAAAGTCTGTGTATACGTATAATCACGTGTTTTGAGAGCCGTGAACTTATAGAACTGTAATAACTATCCCACGCGTGTGTTCGGTGTGTATAGCGAAAAATAAAATGCAAGTCAGAAAGAAAAAAAAAATGCGAAGGGAAAAAAAAAGGGAAGTAACGCTGCGCCCCTAAAACTTCTAATAAAAGATTTTATTTTACTGGCAAATTTCGCGGGCAGAAAGACAGCCCCTCCGGGCCACGGAGCTTTAAGGGTCCAAGAGAAGAAAAAAAAAAAACCGAGTTTTATTTCACGTTCGATTTTACGACGGCAAGCCTCATGTTTGATAGAACAGTAGCCCAGCCTTTTATCTCCGGGACAGCGTCTTCTGTCTTTTAGATTTTTTTTTATTTTTTTCTTCGAGATTATTTCGCGCGGGACTTCGCTACTCATCGTCGTCGCGATACGCTGTACAGTGAGCTCCTTCTACTCCGATGATTAAATTTTAATTTTCTAAAACAGAGAAATAGCAGAATTTATGACACAAAAATTTACATAGCTCTCGACTTTCCCCACTCTGATATTGAAATAACTTATTTCACCTTTCTATTATAGGTACAGGTATATGTATAAATTTTTTTTTTCTTTCTCGACTTCTCGACTCGTCCTCAACTACATATATTTATCCTAGCTTGCAGCCAAGGGTGTCGGAAAATATTTTTGCACGTTCGGCGGTTGATGCCATTACGAGAACGTGTAAGGAAAGATATTACGGTCGTTACGGGGTAGTCGACGCATTTTGCATCCTTGATCAAACGAACCAGCATACCTATACTGCAGATATGAATTTCTTACTTGAATCAATTTATCGCTAAAATTATTTTAGAGTATTCTTAAATTTTATCAAAATATCCAACGCATGTGTTTCGCACGGTGTAACACGTATAAAATCTTCCCTTAATGCAGCTTAATTTTTTAAACGAGAAGAGCGAGTGACAATAATCACGCAACCCTATGTCTATAACATGTAGAAACAGCCGGTTCCCGTGTACTAAACGAAGGTTAAGCCAGATTCAGTTGATTAAAATTCATCACGAGAACGGAACATAAATGGTATTCCGAGTAATTCTGTATGTGTATATCCGATCTAATTACGGGCTAGAACTTCGGAGCGTCACGTTTCGCGAATTGATATCGAATATCGCCTATACTCAGAAGCCATTCCCGCCCTCAGTTTATGCTAATTTTCAACCCATAGTATGTACCTACGTACAATTTTCCGAAAGGAACTCGAGATGCAATCTACTTCGTCGTTTAAGGTGAAGAAGAGCTTACCGCCTATATATATTCATTACAGCGTTCTTATAATTTATTCTGTAAAATTTTACATTAGACGTAATTTTCCATATTTTTTCTTCTCCTCACTGAAATAGACTTTGGTTCGGAATATTTTATTGCCGCAGCAGTGTTTGCTATTTCATAAACTGAATACGCAATGATAAGAATAGAATACTGCGCGATGATAAGAATGGAATAGAATACTGCTCACGTTCGGGTGAAAAAGAAGGAAGACATGTATACCTATAAAAAATAAATTTGAAATAAAACACCACCAGCGTTGAAGAGTACATCAGGCAGCCTTTTTTCGAGTATAAAACGCCCCTAGGCACAGAACCGTGGGGATTATTTATAAACCCTAGAGCTACCTGTGTTTGGCGTAGAAAAAGTGTGAGGAAACTTGTACAAAAATCCCTCCGGTAAAATGTTGAAGAATAAAAAAAAAAAAAAAGGAAGAAAAAAAAAAAAAAATCAACGGCTAGGAGATGTAAAGCTAGAAAGAAGCTTCGCTGCACGTTTGATGGAGAGAGTCTTATTTTATTTTATTTTACTTTTTTGTTACTTCTCTTTTTTTCTTTATACAGCTTTTCTAGTTTTTATACCTTTCTCACGCGCCATTCTCATGGTAATATTATTCCGTACGTCTCGTTTTCTGAACTATTCAACCGACCGAAGAAACGCCAAGGATTCTACACGAGGGCGAAGAAAGAACTTATATACGTATGTGCGTCAGAAACACGCGTTTACACGAATTAGGGGATTTTTTTTTTATTTTTCTTTTCTTCTTTCTTTTTTCTTCGATCTTCAAAATCTTGTATCATCGGATATTGAATTTGCAGATATCGCACAAGGGGTCAGGAGCAGGAAACTTTTTAAAAAGTAACAATTTTAAAGATGGGCAATAAATTTCGTATACAAAGTTTTGCGTCTACAAAAAAAGTCCGCAATATTTTCAGCCCGATTCCACTAGGGTGAAAAGCTTTTATCAATATGGAAACCTCGGAACCTTCATTTTTATACAAACAGGATGTCTTTTTTTCCGTCTGCGAGGAGAAAAAAAAAAAACAAAAAAAACAGGGAATTTACTTCACGAAACGTCAGGACCTATTCAACGATCTCAAATCCTTGCGCATCGATTGCATTATGTTCAAGGAGATCATATTCGTAATGAAATTGGATTTACGTAAAGCAAATCTATGTTCACGTCATCCAAGTACGTAACTGAAACATTGAGCAGCTGAATGGCAAAGGAAATTCTGTATCAAAGCTACTTGAAAGTATTTCTCGAGTCTGGAACTCGTCCAAAGTGTAAGGAGTAGTAATTTGAAAGTATGTTTGGGGTGAATTTGTAAGAAATCTGTAATCGAAAATGTGTTCCCGGGAAATAGAAATGAGGCGAAAAGTAAACGATAGAAAGTGAAATCGGTACAGTCCGATCCGAGGCGAAAATGAGTAGAAAATAATGGAGTTCGGAGGAATCGATTACAATACCTTATTGTGCGATGAGTTAAGGTATAAGGGTGAAATTTGGCCAAGTTAAAGGAAAAAAGTTTGTACCCTGCGAATCGGATTACAGCGATAATCGAGCCGCCGTATAATGAGCTGGAAAGTGATTTCCTTCGAATAACCACCACCCTATTTCCGGTGTAAAGATCCCCTCGACAACAGGGCGTAGGATAAATTTCCTGTCACCCTTTATGCTGATAACGGGTACGTCAAACAGCAAGAAGTTAACAAGGCCATGTATGTGCCTGTGGTAATACTTTGAACCAGTTCACAGACACGTCGTTGTATAGAAATTTCAGTTTAACATAAAGATCTGAGGTCGTCCAGCTGACCCCTGCAAATAACCAATCATGCAAGAAAAATAAGGAACATAGAAAATTAGGATGGCAGATCAAATAAATTGCTCCATTATCGCGTAATATTATTGAAAAATCACTTCATAGATCCTGTGATATTTTGAAAATTATTCGAGATCGGGCTACCAGTTTTACACACTTCAGAGAGTATCTCGTTCAGTACGATTGGAGTGCTTCGCGAAAATGATCGCCTTCATTGGTCACTATGATATACGGTCGAATATTCCGGTCCTGATTTTTCTTGTGGAACGTGATTCCCTGTTTTTTTTTTTTCTTTTTCTTCTCCTCTTTCTGTATTTTATCTCTCGTCTATTGGTTTTTTATTGTAAGTAATACAAAAGATGGCAGGGGATGGAACCCAATTATTCAAGGCCCTCAGTCACGGCGGTTCGCCTGTAACCCTCAACGACATTGATTCTGGTTTCACGGACCGTTTCAGACTAATTATTCGCATTTCATCGTGCGTAATATTCCCTTCAAATCATTCCTCATTACTAAGTCTGTCTTTTGCTCGGTATCATTGAATAAGTCACCGAAACGGCAGTGATTCCATCTTTCTAACTTCGACATCGAATGAGTATATGGATGCTTGACTGTTTATACCCAATTAACTTATGGAAATTCACAAGGGAGTCGACTCTTTGAAAAGATCTAGCTTAGGCGAAATAAGTTCATCGAGTCTTGTCAAATCCACCCAATGAGGGATTTAAAATTTTGTCAAGTATCTAGACTTTTGGGTATTTAAATTATTCTTCAAATATTTAGATCAGCAAAGTACGGAGTGGAGGTGTATAAAATACTGACAATAGGGAACTCATTTTTAGAAGTGTTCATCCAATCATCAATTCAATCAAACGAGTAATTAGATGGTATTCAACATTAGGGGTAATTATTGATATCCGTATATTTCGATCGTGTATTTTATGCCGTATCCACGCTGACTCTCGAAGTCAAGACTGACATCAGAGCTTCCTGGACCACCGCCTGCGAGGGAAACGTACCCCCCATTTCCGTCAATATCCTCATCGAAAGCTTTTACTTGAGTGATGGTTACAGACCCACCACCGTAACGTACAATCGCTTTCACGATCTGGAACCATACGGGGTCCACGTCGATTTGCTGAAAGGAATCGACAGTCTCGTATGAAACAAACGTAGTTAATACGTGTCGTTGTATGATTTAAAAGATCGTTAACCTGCTTGTTGAGAAGGTAATCACCGGGTACTCTGTTTCCGACAACAAGATGATGAGAGGAATCGGTCACTGCGGCCGCGTTCGTCACTGACGGAACGTTAGCGACGGCCACTAGCCCCGCCACGAAAAGGAAACCGAGAGCCTTGGTCATCTTGATGTGTTGTCTTTTTTGTTTTAGTATTTTTTTTTAACCACAGAGTATAATCACCGTACTTGACGAACACTAATTTTATACTGGCATTCATATACACAGTTACACCAAATATTTATGCCACTGTCCACTGTCCGGTATCTTTGGATATCGAATGAGTCTATTGATTCCGGAATATTATCTGTACGATAGCTGCGGAATCGGTATATTTAAACATAGGAAAACAAGTACTTTTTTGGGTATCTGACGAATGATCGTTACTAAATATCAGTTCAAAGGATCACTACGTGATTGATACGGCTTGAATTGTGATGGATCTACGATCTCTTGATCAAGCATTTCTATACGCAATCGAGTTTATTATCAATTTGCCTTCCGGTCGAGTCTTAGATAAAATAGTACTTTGCGCACTTGTTTCGTATACCATTCCATACTACATCGCGTGTCTAATGGTATAAGGTTGTATAATTTTTTCTCGATGTATATTTACGCGAGACACATGAAAATACGTTGAAGAAAAACGAAATTGAACAATTAATGAAATAACAGTAGTAGGTCGTGTCTGGTGGCGGATACGCTCTTTCAGTATGTACTAACTTTACGAAAAACTATTCACAATTGTGCACGTGGAATTTTATAAATTTAATTATAGCTAAGAAGATCTTCATCACGAATTTCGGGTATGTATATTGATATTATAAAATATCTTATTTCTCCAGAAAATTATTGGCGTCAATCATCAAATCCTAACACAATTCAATAAATAAATAGATAATTATATCTGAATATAAATTCAAATGCTATGAAGTGTAGCAGGGGAACGCTTTTATAGGTCGCGAGTTCAAATCCCGGAACGTGTCTTTTTTCTTCTTTTATACAGTTAACACAGATTGAGGTCACAAATTATGTCGATATTACAGCCAGGAGTTTACAAAATAATATTAATTGATCAAGGAAGTACTTAAAAGTATCCCTCTTCGTCAATTTTTCATCAATATAATTTGTCGGATACGACTTTCTACTATTAATAAATATCATGAAAGAAATAAAATTGTGTGCTATAATGAAAGACCTTTCACCACCATTAGACAGGCTATATAATTAATGAGATATTGATATTAATTATTTTTCGATAAATATATTCTATCACTTTGAACAAATCAGCGTATTTTCCTGGTGTTCGATTACCCGAATTTTTTATTATCCGAAGGGTGCCTGGTCCCAATTAGTTTGGATAATCGACGTTCCACTGTATTTAGAATTTCGAGTAATCGTATTAATTTTTCAAATATATCTAACGAGTCAGAGAGCAATATCTTACGATTCGAATAACGAGCGATCCACTCATTCAATAAATCTGTACACACGCTTCGAAATCTCTGATTGAATTTACTGAAAACGTTTTATACAAAGTGAATGCAGTTGAGGGTGTAGAATAATGACAAAAGGAACTCATTTCCAAAGTGTTTATTCAATCATCAACTCAATTTCAGGAGTAATTAGATGGTATTCAACATTTAACATAAAATTGTCAACATTTGATTCCAAGATTTTCCACAGAGGTGATCAACGTCCGTATATTTCGAGTACGAAATTGATGCTGTGCCCACGCGTGCTCTTGAAGTGTACAGTGACATTGCGGTTTCCTGGACCACCTCTTGTGATAGAAGCGTACGCCCCGTTTCCGTTGGTCTTCTGGTCCAAAGCTCTTACCTGAGAGATGGTTTGATCGTTGGGAGCTAAGAAAGTGACATCAGTTGTCACGACTGTGAGCCAGGTGCTCGATTTAGTGACAGCCTGGAAGGAATTGGCAATTTCTCATTAAACAAGCATGATAAAAATGTGTCGATAATGGTTTGAGAGATTGCTCACCTGCTTGGAAAGAACATAATCACCGGGTACTCTGGCTCCAACAATGAGATTATGAGACGAATTGGTCACAGCTGCGTTTGTCACCGCCGAAAGGTTGACGACGGCCACTAGGCCGACAACGAAAAGAAGAGCGAACGATGCCTTGGTCATCTTGACGTATTGTTTTTTATTTTATAACCTCAGAAAGTTGAATCAGAGTGAGAGATTTTATAGAGTATTACCGCACTTGAGGAATACTCGTTTTATTATGACATGAAGAACCACGGTTTGCCTTATATTTATACCAATGTTCATTGTGCACTCTTATCGCACACGTGATTGTGTGAATAATGATCATGAACAGAGATAAGTTAAATCGGAATATTTATTTTGAACCGTTATCGGACAGCCCCCGGTATACCACAGGTATACAAACATAGGAAAGATCAAGTGATTCCTCAAGTATCAGACGAATAATGGTTATCAAATATCGATTCATAGGGTGACTGTGTAAATTGCCCGATGCATTCGCCGAATTATCACCATATCGTGTATAGATCTGTGATTTCCCAATGGCAGATTGATTCGTAATCGAATTGATTATGAATTTCGCAGTTAGTCTGTAATCTAAGAAAAACCAGCGTTCAAAGAAGCGATTTCTAGATCGATGAGCAAAGCGTCTGTTCGATGTTATCTGATTTTTTGCACATGTAAGCTCGAGTATTACGCGATGGAAAAACCTGTTGGTACGAATAAAGTAGATTGTACAACTGGTTGGCATGTTGAGCTACCTTGACGGTGGTCGGACATTACTTCGTAGAGCGTTACGCTTCTTCGTCTATGGAACACTTTTTTCCGGAACATACACTGATAAATGCCGAACGTTCTGAATAGTACGTTGTAACTACTCGCGGAGTACCAAATTGATCTCTCAGTTTCTGCTTAGTGTAAAGAGTCTAGTTTTGTGTTAAAGATTAAAGTTAATTAGTGAATAGCAGAGTCGAGTGGCGAGTGGCGAGGGAGAAAATTGGGTGCAAAATTTGATTGATAGAACCTACCCCCCAAAAGCATCTCGAGTGCGAAAACATTCGCGAAGTACATCATCTTGTACATTATCTACGAGAATGTCGTCTTCATACGAAAAAGTATTAAAATCAGATCCTATTGCCAAAAGGGTGACATGGATCTAACAGGAATAATATATCGTATCAAATAAACGAATCCCGAGCTGACATGACAATTTAACGAATTTGGAGTAGATGGTACTTGGCGGTCCAATTCGATATAAATTCAATTTGACGATTGCTACAGCTTCGTAAAATCAGCATTCTTAATGTGCCACAAGTGTCTCTCGATGCCTTAGATCAATCGGTAAGGGGTTGAAAGTCCGCCTCAAAGGCTAGCGTAACGGTATTCATTTATAAAATAATTAACGATAAGTGTTTCTGCTTCGCCGCTTTGACTTCTGCGAAACGCTATCATAAAAAATCTGGTCTGCAGTAGGTGAGGAAATCGTTAGGCTAAAAAAAATCTGGTGCACGGAAGTTTGGTTTTTCTCTGGTTGTAGAAAATCTAGCTTGCAGAGGTTTTTATTGCATGAATTTTGGGAGGCTAATCAGTTTACTTCAACGGTATTTTTTATCTATCAATAAGACCGTGATCGTATTCGAAAAATAATATAATGAGTAAATGACTGTGCAAGACGTTCTGTTCATTTGAAGACATTAAACGTCAAGCTCGTCGACGACCAAGGTTGGGTGTTATCTTCAACGACCTCGACCCGAAAAAAGGCACCATACACAAGCTTATAAATGCCGAACTGAATTCGCTAATATCGTAGAGAATACAGTGGAGGCGAGTAAAGGAATGACAAAAAGAAGTAATTTCCCAAGTGTTTATTTGATCATCAACATAATTGAACGAGTAACCAGATGGTGTTTGATTATGTTTGACACAGAGTTTCAAATATCGTATCGCAAGGGCTTTCACAGGGTTGATCAACGTCCGTAGATTTCGAGTATGAAATTGATGCTGTGTCCACGCGTGCTCTTGAAGTGCACAGTGACATTACGGTTTCCTGGACCACCTCGTGTAATGGAAGCGTACGCCCCGTTTCCGTTGGTCTTCTGGTCCATAGCTCTCACCTGAGAGATGGTCTGAGACCTGGGAGTATTGAAAGTAACATCCTTTGTCACGACGCTGAGCATTGAGCTGGGTTTTGAGACGACCTGGAAGGAATGGACAAACTCCAATTAAACAAGCTTCCTTCAAACATGCGAATGACGGTTCATGAGATTGCTTACCTGCTGGCTGAGCAGGTAGTCGCCGGCTACTCTCTTTCCAACGATAAGATGATGAGACGAATTGGCCGCAGCCGCGTTTGTCAACGCCGGAACGTTGGCAACGGCCACCAGGCCCACAACGAAAAGAAGAGCGAACGATGCCTTGATCATTTTGATGTATTGGTTTTTTTTCTTTTATAACTTAACAAAGTTGAATCGGACGAAGATATTTTATAGAGTATTACCACACTTGGAGGATACTCGTTCTGTTATGATACAGTCACACAGCTTGCCCAATATTTATACCAATGCTCACTGCACAGTCTTATCGGACACGTCATTCTATGAATGATAATCGAAAATAGAGATAAAAAATCGGTGTATTTATTTCAAACCTTTTATCATTATAAAACATCCTTATCAAATATCAATTCCCAGGTAAATGTATAAATTGCTCAATGCCTTCGCCGAATTGTTGTCGTATCGGGAGATCTGTGATTTCTCAATGGCATTCATTCGTCATTGAATTCATTATCAATTTTTCGGTCAGTCTGTGTCCCGAGGAAGAACCAGCGTTCGAAGAGGCGACTTGTATATCGATGAGCAGAGCATCCGTTTGATGTTATCCGACGTTCTGAACATATAGACTCGAGTATTACGCGGTGGAAAAATCAGTTGATACGAATAAAGTACAACTGGTTGGCATGCTGAGCTCCCTTGACGGTGATCTTCTTATTCTTAGGACGTTTCTTTGTCTATGGAACACTTTTTTCCAGAATATTCACCGACACATGCGATACGAAGTCAGTGTCGATCCTCTCCTCTAACCGCATACGTTTATCCGAACTGAATTCGCCGAAATTGTTCCAAATGAAGAGAATGCATTTGAGGGTGGTAATCGAATGACAAAGGGAGCTAATTTTCGAAGTGTTTATTCAATTAGCAACTCAATTTAACAAGCAATTAGATCGTATTTAATTAAAATCAGCCACACGTACGGTTATAATCATCAGCCAAATATGTCGAGATTGAAATCGATGCCGTGTGAACGTAAGCTCTCGAAGCGAATAGTAATTTCACGGTATCCTATCCCACCGGATATGACGGTTGCGGTTCCCCCTTTCCCGTTGGTTTTCTGGCCCATAGCTCTCGCGTAAGTGATGGTCCTAGTTTTCTCTATACCACCGAAACTGACATCCAGTGTCACGATTCGGCCCAACGAGCTGGATTTTCTGACGAACTAAAAGGAACTCGTTACTTCTCATTAAACAAGCGTAGTTCATACATCGCATTGTTGATTTAAGCCAATGCTCACTGGCTGCAGGTTCATAAGATTATCATTAACTTGAAAAATATTCGGTGAATGTCGACGTCAAGATCCAAATTGTACTCTATATTTATACCGGAGCCTTTTTTTTCCTGTTTTGCGGAGAAAAGACGGTATCTCAGTGTGCAGATACGGTCTATTTTTCTGTGTTGCCAAGAGTAGAGTGCATCTCGGCGTATAGATACGCTCTTAAGGCACAGAAAACTTAGTTTCGTCATACATATACTTAAGGATGATGTAGCACTGGTTTTTCGAAATGTCTAGTGTGACGTGACTGTAGGATTCCATATTCTCAAAAATTTCGTCGCTCTGTAGTTGCCAAAGTTACGTATCTGTTATACGTGTCGTAGTAATGAAATATATACGGTAGATTTGAATGATAATTAGAATAGTGTCAGTTCAACAAAATTTACGTAACATTGATAAATTTGCAAGTCTTGACACCGGTGCGTCGCTCTGTTTTTCTGTTTTGCCGAGAACAGAGCGTATCTCGGTTTGTAGATACGCTCTTAAGACTGGAAAAACCCAGTTTCATTGCACATTACATACGTAAGAATAAATTATCATTGCAGGTTCTTTGAAATATCTGACGACGAGGATTAGCCTCTTTGAAAGGATCTAGCTTAGGCGAGATAAGTTCATCAAGTCTGGTCAAATTTATTCAATAAGGGATTCAAAATTTCTCATGTGCTTACAATTAGAATTTCGGGTATCCGAATTATTATTCAAATATTCACATCGGCAAAGTACGGCGCTAATGAGTCAAAGAGTACTATCTTACGATCCGAATAACGAGCGTTCCACTCATTCAATAAATCTCCACACACGCTCCGAAATCCCTAATTGAATTCACCAAAAATGTTTTAAACAAAGTGTATGCAGTAGAGGGTGTAGAATAATGACAAAAGGAACTCATTATCAAAGCGTTTATTCAGATCACCAACTCAATTTCAGTAGTAATCAGATCGTATTTAACATTTAACACAAAGTTTTCAAAATTTGATCTAAAATATTTTCACAGGGTTGATTAACGTCCGTATATTTCGAGTATGAAATTGATGCTGTGTCCACGCGTGCTCTTGAAGTGCACAGTGACATTACGGTTTCCTGGACCACCTTGTGTAATGGAAGCGTACGCCCCGTTTCCGTTTGTCTTCTGGTCCAAAGCTCTCACCTGAGAGATGGTCTGATAGTTAGGAGTGCTGAAAGTAATATCCTTTTTCTCTACGGTCAACCATGAGCTGGGTTTTGAGACGACCTGGGAGGAATGGACAGTTTCTCATTAAACAAGCGTGCTTCAAACATGCAAATGACGGTTCATGAGATTGCTTACCTGCTGGCTGAGTAGGTAATCACCGGGTACTCTCATCCCAACGATGAGATTATGAGACGATTCGGTCAGAGCCGCGTTTGTCAACGCCGGAACATTGGCGACAGCCACCAGGCCCACAACGAAAAGAAAAGCGAACGATGCCTTAGTCATCTTGGCGTATAGTCTTTGTTTTAGAACTTCGGAAAGTTGTACAAAAGTGAGAGACTTTATAGAGTATTACCGCACTTGAGGGACACTCGTTTTGTTCTGACATAGAGATACACGGTTTGTCTTATATTTATACCAAGGATCATTGTGCAGTCTTATCGGATACGTAATTGTGTGAATAACTATAATAAACAGCGATACGCAATCGGCTTATTTACTTCGAAACGTTATCTGTAAGTCCCCTGTACCGCGGCTGTGAGAAAAGAGATAATAACAGGTGACGTCTCAAGTATCTGACGAATAATCGTTATCAAACATCAGTTCATAGGTTCAATCTGTATGTGTTGCTTAACGGACTAGACAAATTATCGCCATATTGTGTATAGATCGGTGATTTTCCAACGGCACATTGATTCGTAATTGGATTTATTACCAACATCCCGGTTAGTTTGTTTTCTAAGAAAAACCAGTGTTCAAAGAAGCGACTTGTAGATTCGACAAGCAAAGCGTCCGTTTTATATTATTCAATACTCTGAACAAGTTGACTCAAGTATTACGCGATAGAAAAACCTGTTGATACAATTAAAGTACGAGTAGTTGGCATATTGAGACGCCTTCACGATTGAAATAGCATTGACTGAAAATATTTCATCTGAAATTGTAACATGGAAAAATCGACGAAGCAATAATTCCGGACAATAGAGTTTCTTCATTTCTGTTTATTCAATAATTATTGTCACCACTCGTATAGTGTATCGATCGGAAAGTAAATAAATTCTCTTTCTTCTTTCGAGTATAATATCGACCATTCGTACTTTGCTCCTTGACAAAACGATAGAACAGCCTAAATCCACAGTAGGTATCTTCTCGCCGACGTATTCAACTTCAGATGATTTCTTTGGTAGGAAAGTTTCCGAGGAACTTTCATGGGGAGATATTGCAGGTACAATGGTGGTGCTTCCGGGTCGTACGAAATATGGAATAAGAATTAAGTTTCACAAAGTTAGGTCAAAGTTAATGAGGAAATAGTTTCGTTATACAGTATGAGGTAACTTCGCAGACAACTGATATTGAATTCTCTGCAGCAACGTGTCAGGGCTTGAGTAATACAGCGAACGAAATTGTCAATATCTACAACATTTTCCGCGGAGGTAACTTTTCTAGAATTCATCTCCTCGTGTTTTCCTAGATTTGTTTGTAGTCGCTCTTTCAAGAAATGCATCGAACCGAGGAGTGACCTTAGATTCCAAGAAATCAGAACTGGCATCTGTAGTCCCCCAGAGATAACAGATTCTTGTGAATTGTTTTTCTCGATGTGTCATCATGACGTTGCGTGACACATAACATAACTTGATACTGATTTCTGAATAAACTGTAATTACGAAAGCTCGCGATAACGTATATGTATAGCCTACAGTGCAGCCTCATGGATACGTAAATTTCGAGATGGTTAAACATCGCCAGACGCAAGCATGTCAAAACCACCGAAATCCCCGACGGACCGACTGTCTGTCTGTACAGTCGAGTAAATATTCCAGGCACAAATATCGTGACATGTTGAAGGATCTTCTGACTAGAACTAGGGGATGAAAGCAGCGGTCCGTATCCATCGTTGAACCTTTGAAGCTTTATTGCATTAGTCGTAAGGGTTTTACTAATTCCGTCTCTACACGTACGACGAAGCGCGATTCAAATGGAATGGCTAACCAAAACTAACAAGAATAATTAGAACGTAATTGAATATTTACCGATTACCGATTTCAGCCACAATGTAATCGATTACTTTCTATACGTATAATAATCGTGTCCGTTATCTTTATATCCATCAATCGTCGGGCTTACGATTTGACGTGTTGACCGATGAACAACGAGATTTTTTGAATTGTTTGAAGAAGCTTTAAAGGAACGAAAAGCCTGTTCACACATCGAACGATTTCGAGTATAAAATTTGAAGGGCCGCGTTATATCTCTTTCTCTCCGAATTCCTAAGCTCACAAAATCTCTGCTGATCGGTTTCGAAGACAGCGGCGTATCGATGGAATCATTTCTGAGCGTAAGCTCCAATACCGCGTGGTTATCTGAGGACCGTATAGAGATATCCATATATCTCGACGACGATCGAACCTGGAAAAAGTTTCGGTTCGATGGAACAGCGTATTACACAACGTACCTCTACCATCCCGGATATGAGGCAAAATTCTCCCGAAGTTTCTGCGCGGAATTTATACTCGAAATAGATACACACACACACACACATATCTTTCGAGTCGTAATCTCGTCACGTTTCTTCAACATACTATTTGCAGAGGTTGAAGTACCGTCGACATTCTAGAAATCCCCGTATTTTGAAATCACATACGACAAGAATTGACAGGCACATCGCATACACTTTCCTCGGAAATAATTACCCCGCGACGTAAACCGATTTTGTAAGAGTTCGAGGCGTTGTACTATATCTGTCACTCTTTGAAATAAATTTTTTTTTATCCCAACTTCAATACGTGGCAGTTTCAACACCGAGTGAAATGGACTGCGATAATGTTACCATTGCCTGCGGTCTGGTCTGTTACAATTCTGTAAACGTGTTTATTCCCCAGAGTAGGTAGACTGAAACAACAAAACTTGGATAGCCCGGAACTCAATCCCTCCGGGTAACGGTACGGTGTTTACATTTCGATCTCTTGGGTACATTTGACCGTCGTATTCTAGCCCCTGGTTTCACCTGAGCTTAAAAGCCGGTTGCCCATTTTGGGCGACAAGTAAAAGCAAGCATTTCTAAACGATGAAATAAATCAGACAAATACGAAGTAAGGGACCAAATCTGATTCGATTTATTAGCAGCCATTTTCGCTCAATGGCCTTTCAACGATAAAACAGATCTTATCGAACATAAATCAAAGATTAAACTATGAGATTACGAATCGATGACTCAGTCAGAGAAGATAGGGTCCGAGACTTCGTAAATCATGACGTGTAATGAAAACCCCGTTACGAATGAATTTTATAATTATATTAAGCTTAATTACAGAGATTTTCCGAATGCTTGTAAGAAAAGAAAGTAGTCAGCATCAAAGCAGAGCTTGCGAAAAATAATTACGCGACGGTGGAAAAAAGAGAAAGAAAAAAATCCGAAGTAATTTATTGTCAAGTAAAACAATACACCGCATTAGGGCGATGGTAAAGTAAAGCATGGGTTGAATCGCGGAGTGTTGGTAAACTGGTCAAGTCAAGGCAGATACCGGGAGATTAAATACCTTGGAGACTGAGCTATGTGTTTTGTGAAAATGTGGAAAAATACCAGGTGGTTAAAAGGAAAGCCAGGTAAACGAGGTCGGGGATTTGAAAGGCGCCGTTTATTCCTTCTATGACTCGAGTAGCAGAATTGGATTCGTTAAGACGCGATGTAGTGAGTTTAAGTACGACCCAGAAAATTGTTCCACGTGGGATTTTCCGTCGTTTCAAGAGAAAAAAAAGATGACCCACTAATGCAACGGAAAAAAAAATAAAAAATCATTCGACTCAACGAAATCACTTGACGCACTAATTTTATGGTGATCGTAATTTTTGGCGAAAAGGAAGAGTAATGTGCGGAAGGACAAGCAGGAGTGCTCCACATGCTGGTCAAAGCGGTAGTACGGTGGGTCGGGGTCCGTACTCGAGTGTTGGTCAGAATTTACGATCGTATAAAGCCTCCGGGAGTATCGAGAGTTTGAAAAGTCTGTTGGCCATACTTGGACGGTGGTATAAGGTGGACGCCGTTGGTCGCGTAGAAAAGGAGGTTGTGGCGGCTGACGTGCCAGCGATTTATCAAGATTGATGGAGAATATGTTTCGTCGAAACGACCAACCTCGAAACAGAATCGAGACACTGTGAAGATTGACGAGATGAAATATCGCCATTGCAACAATTGCTTGGTTTCTCTTGGTATAGGTCGGAGTTACCCTTCGTCTCGCATCGTTAAATCGAAAAAAAAAAAAAAAAAAAACGAAAAAATTTTCAAAGAATATCACATTCAATGGTCTTGTTCTCGATCTGCCCGTCTCATACCCATTCGCAAACCCATTTTGAACGACGTTTCCATCCCCAAAATTGACCTCGACGATATTTCATTGTGAAATATGGCGTGCTGACGCTACCGCGGTATTTCACGGCTCCAAATACCAATGAAATTATCGTAAAACCAGCAATAAATTATAGCCGGGAAACGACGGTCATTGTACGCGTGGGCAGAATTTGGTATTAGGCACACCGGTACAGTTGCACATTCGTGACTCCTCCTCGTCTGTCTCTATCTTTTTCCCCTTCGCACACGTAGGACAAACAAGAAAGTATATACGTTCCAATTTCGGTGGATAACATCTCACACCACACCAATGCTCTATGCGAGGTAAGCAAATACGCCTTCTTCGGCTTGTTTCGGTAAACCAAATCCTGTGTTTATTTTTGTTTTTTTTTCTCTGCTTCCTCTCTTCGAATATTTTCCCACGTAGGTGGCTATAAAATTTATCAGATCTTGAAACTAACTCGCCCAATTTCTCATCCGTGTGTTAAAAAATCGAGAACCTTGAACGTTGACTAGCATTTCAATTATATCGAATTATTAACGAGTTAAACAAACGGTTTGTTGAATTTACTTCTCATTATCTTCATTAGACATGGTGCTCTGAAATCGATAGTTGTAACTAGACTCAGTTTGCATGTAAATTTTTACCACCCCTCCGGACGCTTCTTACAGTCCCAAAGCTTCTTAGTATTCAGTTGATGGTGTGCCACTTTAACAAACATCGCTGAAAGGGTTCAAGTAGAGTGTAACACCGCCTTACCGCACCACGCCGGTCCCACAAACATAAGGTAGGTATAAGCAGTGACTAATTAAGACTCTCCGGGAACACCGAGTAGGTACAAACCCCGACTTGCTGGGTAAATTCAGATTCGATGTTCGTGATTCCTGGAACCATCTACCAAAACAGCCTTGGCGTTGACTGCAAAGCTTTAACTTTTTTTCGTTTTTATTAATGTGGACCAAAAGTTCGAAGCACAGAATTGAAACCGTAAACCGCGTTGTGTAGCATCTGCTACATCTAAACGATCGATGAGGACCCATCGATCACTCGATCACCGTTGGCTGTTCGCTATACCTACGCTGTAAATATGTATTATCAATCAAATCTGCGATACAGCATGAAAAACGCTAGACATTTACCGCATCGGAAGTTGGAAAGATGTTCATGGACTGGCACAGCGAGTCGCGTCGTTTCAATGAGATGGAAGGAGTTAAACTTCATAAGAATCAGATGTCTGGAAAAGTGTGGGGGGGCTTGGGTTTAGATTTTGAGAACTGCAGAAGGGCTGTAATTTACCTCGCTGATAAATAATGCCGATAAGAAAATGGAAAGACTGCAAAGACGGGGTGAGCTTCAACTCCTTTTGAGCACATAGAGCGACTGAAAGCTCGAAGAAGCTCTTTCCATTTCGCCCCGGTGCCAAGGGACACGTACGTGTCTTTCTGCCATCCCCGTAGTTTCTGATATTGTGTTACTCTGACTCGCGCCGAAAACGAGATCTTGCATCGTATCGCAGTTGATAAGTTCCGTTTATGAAGCGAAGTAGGCATTCCTCGTTTACGATACTCGCCACGCCGCGCTGTGTACGTATACGTATAAATACAAGTACATCGAAGGCCGATAAAATAAAGACCCGCCATTTCGTAACACGCTGGGGACTCCAAGAGCTGAAGGCATTAGCGAAGAAACCACTCGATATCTGGAAACCCTGAGGTTCAAGCTCGCTCGCGAATTAGAAGAAACTTGACACGGAAATGCTTTCTGCCATACCGCAAGCAGCTCAAGGAAAAAGCCTACAGCGGAAAAGTATTTAGAGAAACCGAAAGACAGAGAGGCAGTCGTCGCGTCAGATGGGAGATGGTGGTTTCACCAATTTTTCAATTGACTTTATGGCTGATCGTAAAACGGCTTTGAACCTCGCAATTCATTTCGGCGCCCTCTTATTCTCTCCGCCAGTGTCTAATCAGCTTTTCAAACTCTTCCAACTCGATTTCTCATCTCATCACCTCGATTTCACGCCCCAAGGCTTACCTTCGTGAAGTCAGTACTCGGTTGAACAGTCTCAACGTTATATCTACTCGGTGGTTAGTTCATTTTGCACTGCCGCTAATGATAATACACGATTTTTTTTAGATTTCTTTTCAATACTGCGATAAACACCAACAAAAAATTTATCTTCGGTATGACAAATGACCTGGAATCGGACTCTGACGTCTTCATAACACCGAGGTCTGCTGAATGTTGGTTAGAAAATTCATCGGATGAGTTTATTCTCGTGACGCTGTGGTCATAATACTGCAGATATTTCACTTTAATTACCGCGTTAATTATCCCGCTAGAAATTACATACGAGCGGTTGCGAATTTGAAATTCAAGATGAGTACGAATTATTATAACTAAGAATTTTCAGTCACTTACCTATATAAATGATGTACACTTAGTGGATCATATGTCATCCTTATCTGAGAACTGTTTTCCATTTATTTGTTTCTCTTTTTGCCTTTCTTTTTTTTCAAAATTTCTTTATATGTTTTTTTCTTCCATTTTTGTCACACAGGAGTATGACGGAGCTTTGCGCTTCGGGACACAGAATAATGGTTCTTTTTTCTCCCTGTACAGGTTTTTGAAGTCGTTGAGCTTTATCGCATTAATCACAAGTAGGTATGTATGCAAAGGTGGGATGAAAACGGTTTCAATCTCGATGAAAACAAAAGTGTCATTTGTCAGTGTCTGTTCAAACTTTTACTCTCTTATACCTATATAGATATCAGATGGTCGCCCTACTATTTTTATCTCGCCGATTATTACGGTTCATACTTCCGGCATCTTCGTATTTTCCTTCCATAGAAAATTTTTTTTTCACAAAAAAAAAAAAACATATTTAAGAAAAACGGATGAAAGGAGCCACTGCGTTATCTTCTTTACTGGCTTCTGTCGCTCGATGCACGTCTTGAATTTCTAAAATCTTTACTTTTCGTCGGGCTTTGTATCTGTACCTCCCACCTTGTGATAATGTTGCTGATTCAGCTCGCGGAACTTATCTGATTTTTATCTCCATTCTCTTTTTGTTCTGTTTTTTTTTTTTTTATTATTTCCTGTTTTTCTTTCCTCTCTCAAAGCTACAATTTTTGGGGAACCGCTACATGCTGTCTGCCATTCAATACTGAGAGAATATCGGTATTCTAGAAAACGGTATTTCACTTCGAGTGAAATTATCCTCTCTTGGAACCGAAGCGTAACAAAAACGAGGAATTACTGCATCACCAAAAACCGTCGTATCGATAAAGTGCAGAACTTGAGCAGCAGCTTTTTGCGAAAAAAGTAAATTATCAACGTTCCCCAGGTGTGTCGTAAGGAGTGAGAAACTTGATACCTACAACCCCAAGTTTTTCGCTTTAAAATAAAATTTCTTGTAAATTTTACAACCCTGCTTTCTCGCGTGACGATCATGTATCGTGGCAAGATTTTACGCAGCAGTAGAAATTTTGTACAATCGCTATCGAGAAAACCGAAATGTCGAAATCATTTTTGATAGTCTAGCTCTCCGAGTAATTGAAAGTCAAATTCTAATACTATTATAATCAGCGATGCTGGTACAGAGAGTTAATCCTGATCGCGAACATCGATCATCTTCAGAAATTTGACATATTTCTATAGGAGATAAAGTCGATCCATACATCGCTCTTTACTTCACCCAACACCGCGTCGTAAACAAGGATTTTAAGGTTGATAAATGGATCGAGCACTAAACCATAACGATGTAGACGCTAAATACCTACCCGGATAAAGAAAAAATAAAATTAAAAAATTGGCAATGAGATTTCGGAATCCAATTCTGACTTGAAACATTAGAAAATAAAAATTCTATTTCATATGAAAGCAGAATAATCTTCGTCGTGACTGACCCCGATTAAATCCATGATTAAAATTCAGCGCTATTTGCATAATCGATTTTCTATCAGACATCCATCGTAGATAAAATCGTGATAATGGAGGCGTAAATCTTTCCTAATCCCTTATTCTTCGAAACCGACGATATGTCGTATAGAATTTTCGAAAATTGGATCCGATTGCGAGTCTAAGGTTTCCGAATGTTTAATTGGATGGCTTCCATCTTTTAGTTTATAAGTTTCGAATTGTTATAGAATATTGCTGTAGTAGCTAGATATAAATTCGATTGAATTCGTATTGAATGCGCATAAATACCTGTGAATGTAAATCCGCAAAGTTTAATACAAAGAGATAGAGAATTCGAGTACCTCTACCCAGCTGTTTAGTTAGAAACTGAATTACCTTCACGTCTGATTGTGGCCTGTATCTTTCAGAAATTCGGTAGAGACGTGCGGAGTCAGTGCGACTTCGTATTCAAATCTTTTTCGACTTCCATTGTTGGTCCGTTGAGTAGGTAGGTATATATCTCCTATATACATATTTCAAGAAGAGTTTTCTCCTTTAGGTTCAAATTCCAAAGTGCTACTGAATTGCCGCTTATAAATTCACCAGGCATTTTTATCTGCCTTCATGTTCTACTCAAGAATTCCATCAATTGTCTCTAGCAGCGGGCAAGTATAACGACGGGAATGATAATCCACCCTTTCATCCTCATCAGCACGGAGAGAATCAACCCTATCCAAAACCCGGTATTCGTCACTTGGAATTTTGCCACAAAAAAAATTGAAACATCACCGCCTGTAGAAAAGCAAAAATGACATCCGGGTACGCAGCTACGAACGTATCCTATGCCACAAGACTCTTTGAAGAGGATAAATGGGCCGAAAATTATGAAGAAATACGAGCTTGTCCAAAGTTATCTTAAGACCAAGGTCTCACGTCGACCTAGACAACAAATCGCTCCGCTATTTCTCGGCCTTTATGGTACCTATGTCTACCCCCGTCTCGCCCAGGGAGAAGGCTTAAATTATTTGAACGCTAAGGTTTTTTTCTCCCAAGTATCACCCTTACTTTAGTACCGCGCGTTACTCTCCGCGCCCTATTTTATATATCTCTGCAATCAATCGGGGAGCCATACCGGTGATGGTGAAAGGAAGGGTAGATTATCTTGCGCACATTGGAACACAGAGCTCCCGCATCTCAAGGTGGCAATTGCTAAGGCACGGAGCAGACGCACCCTCTCATATAGTGGATAAACCTTCCAACACGTGACACGAATCACTGGGCAGCATTGGTTCGTAATATCCTAACCTTGCGGCCTTGTTTATGTCTTTCGTTGGCTAGCTGATAAGATATTTGACCATTTTTTATCATGACGTGCGGAGGAAAAGTATATATACCTATATATAGTATATAACCTGCGAAAGACGTGCAAGCTCGTATTATTTACGATTAAACTTGTGCAATAAATTATTTCATTAATTTTAGGACCCTTTAAGAAACTCTTCCAACCCTCGCCACCTGGACTTTGAGAAGCAGGCCTCTACATCTTATCCCCCTACCGCAGGTGGTTAGGCATTTTTCAAAGTACTCTGCCCTTTCATTTTTTTCACTTAGATATGAAAATCATGATCAATCTGCATTTGCTGAAAATAGGTATAATTATTGCGATCACGTTTTATCGAACGGATCTAATTATAATTCTACATTTAAAAACTTGTATTAAGTCGTCATCGATTCGTGAAGGAAGCGGGCATGTATACCCTATATATAGGTATTTATTTTTCTCGTCCATTCGATGCCAAAATTAACGGCCTTTTTTTTTTACTCCGTCAGGTTTGTATAGAGAGTATCAAAGGGGTGGAAAGGCGTAGAGGTTCAGCGAGTTCGCTTAAGCTTCCAATTTTTTGTTCGATTGAATTTCAATTTTACACGTCACTTTTCCACCACTCAAGTGCTGTTAGAATTCGAGGGCGGGCTGAGGGGAATCGAATTTATACAATTTTACTGACTCATTCGACCCGGATTCTTTATACTTCGAAATTATAATTATCAACAGCTATACGATACGTTCCGCCCCTGCAGCAGGATTGGCATTTATCGCGTATGATCAATCGACCCTTCTACACGAGCGGCACAAATCACGGTAAAATCCCACCGCGAAAGTGGATCGATTATCATTGAAAATCTGCGAAACACATAAATTAAAAATCAGTCTTCATACTAAGCTATAAGAAAAATTATTAAACCAATTGTGAATTCCGAGTATAGAAATATGCACGACGATAATCTTCTATGAGACATTTATAATGACATTCAAGCCGAAGATTTATCTCCGACCTACAGAGCATCGGACAACATTATTCTTCTCGAATATAAAAGATCGACGTGGGTTTCTATGGGTATATACATAGGTATAATACTCTCGAATGATTACTTTTCTGCTCTTCGTTTGAGGTTTAGATTGTAGGATTTTTTATAGGAAGGAGAGAGATTATAGTGGGATATGGATCCCGAAATATAAGGAATACCAAAAATTTCGCAATTCAAAAACCGGGGGTAATTCACTGCTCCATGTCGCTTCTCGCAAGACCGGCAAATATTATGGAACTAACTTGCTCGATATTGGAATTCCTACTTCATCTTGTTCTCAAAGGAATCCATTAGCAGAGTGAATGATGGCTGATTGACAGATTGCGTTAATGCTTGTACTATTCAGTCGATTCAATACCCATAGATTATATAACTACTACCGGCCAATAACATCTTAGCGAAGTATGAACGGTATTAGAACTGATTTACGCTGATGAGAGATAAGTAAGGAGAAATTTATTGGGCAGATTTGATACGGAAGATATGAAGCGCTGCACGGAGCGTTAGAGCTTAAAAGCTTGTCTTAGGGTCGGTTGTGGTAGTAGCTAACATAAAATCCGGTGAGTATAAGCCCCAGCCTCCCTCCACACGACGTTTATCTTTTCACTTTTAGGTTGAAAGTTATTTAAATTTTCTCAAAATTTTCCCACAACAGCTTGAATATTTCAACTCGTGAAATTGAAATTCCTAAGTCGGAAGATCAACAGCTTTCGTGATATCGTATTTCTTGAAATAAGATCTCGCTTACTCGTTTATCTCGTTTTTCTCTTTTCTCGTCTATATGCGATCTACCCTCACGATCATAGCGTACCTACCCCTACCTGTGCACGCGTAAATGTTACAGCTTTTGCAAGTACCTTTAAACGCGAACGGATTATAGAAGCGTAATAATCCACTCTGGGGTCTGCGGATTCAACCGTTCCCAAAACACATTTATCCAGCCGGAAGTTACCCTCGGAAAACAGAGTGCCTGGCTCGCGTGGAAAAGCTTGGACAATAATTATATACACCTACTATGTTAAAGCCGATTTCAAACTGGCCAAATTGTGGTCCTTAAAATTCTTCAAAACACCACAAAAATATCGCTAATTAGTTTCTCGTTTTCGGTATGATTGATTATTATACCTGCGAATAAAAATGGAACTTCGTTCCTTTTGAGGGCAGAAAAAATTACGGCGAAAGGCGATTTGAATGAGATGAAATTGCTTGATCGTAGGTATAAGAGAGAAAAAAAAAAAAATCTAAAAAATGGGGAAAAAAAATTTGCCAATCGCCTGCCAAACTCTTATTTCATGTCATTCGAAAGACAAAGAGACGGACGATCCTGCCTTAGTCTTACGAAAAGGAACTGTCTCACCTCACCTCGGAATAGGGAATGAAGGTTCGTTTCGGTTAAACGATTTCTTTCATCTTGTCTCCCTTCGTCACACGGTGGGTATAGGTACCAGGACGACATGGGTTTCCCCGAAATACGTGACTCTTACTAAAAAGATGTACAAAGCGTAAGAAAATGCGATAAATAAAATGGGGAATAAAAGACCGTGTAAATTTCTCTCTCGAACCTTTTCATCCGTTTTTTTTTTTTTTTGTTTTTTTTTCTTTATCCTTTTTTTCTCAGCGCACTCACGGTATGTTTATCCTTCTTCCCTCTCTGATCTTACATCGGATCACTGCTCAGGCACGCGCGGCGGCCCAAGGTGTCTAACGCCGTTGTTTGATCGCCTCTTAACGATCCGCTAACTTTGACTAGCTCTTAATTAAAACATACAACTGTTGAACAACGGGTCTCTGAACATTGAGCAAGCAAAGATAGAGAGAAGCACTTGATAGGAAGTGAACAAGGAAAAGGCATTATATTAACGATTTTATTCAAAGTTAGAGTACTCTCTGCACTTTTCGATCTGCAACTAGACAGATTCTCCACGATTTTAAAACTGCAACAGAAATTTCGGGCCAGGTCAAAGTTCCGAATTCTGTATTCGAATGTTCAGAAACGTTAAGGTATTCAGAATATTAAAATTCGGAAAGATCGAAATGGAGAGGAACTGACGGTTACAGATCCTGATTTCTATCAGTAAGTAAAAAAGCTTATAACAGTTTGAAATTTGATGATGAGATTCAACGCGGTATTGACGAAGTTTTAATCCATCGGCTTCCTGCATCTGAATAATCAACGCGCTATACGTCAAGATGAATAAGCTCGAATATCACTTTCTGACTTCTAGATTGCGATACAATTTCCGAGATTAATGAAGACTTTTACTATTAATGAAGACGGTGGGAAAATTTGAGTATAAACTCAATGGAATAGACGCCGTACACCAGCTGGTGCTGAAGTAATACCTACTAGAATCAATGCAGTTTCCGGTTCTCGCAGCAATTGTAGAGGAAACTTCGCCGAGTTTCGAGTCAAATTAACCGTAAGGCAAAACCACCATCTGCTAGTTTGTGACGCCACGTCCGCCGCATTCAACTGCTACTATCTACCCGTATATAGGTATACAGTGGAATTCGTACCAAGTGCAGCAGATTGCCCATCAGGAGTTGTATTCATCTTCTAGTGTGTATCTCGTTAAAAAAAAAAAAAAAAAAAAAAAAAAAAAAAAAAAAAAAACGAACGAACGAACGAAATAAGAAGCAAAAATAATTCTTAAGTAATGATTTCTGGAAAGTTTTTCATTCTGTACATAAAGGAAACTGAATACTTTAGAATCTGAAGTGAAAGACCGCGACACAGATATGAAAATGATCGGATTCGAGATGCAAACAAGAGATCGGGATCAATTTTACCACCGGATATTCTCAAACCGTCGTAAACTATAGAAGTCGTGATTCTGGATTCTGAAAGAGGTAACTCGTCGATGTGTGTATGCATGAGCATATTACTCTCCCTATTCTAAATCGTAAAAATAAAATCTTCGGTCTTTGGAACCTCGTGTATTGCTAGAAGTGCTTTTGAAAATAACTGAAGAAGAATGAGGCTCCCCAACGCGAGGATAATGTGCGAATGACTGTACGAATTAACTGTGATAGTGGAAATAAACTAAGAAAAAGAAGAAAATAGTTTACTCGAACAATAAAGCTTAATAGGTGAAAGTGCCTCCTTTGAATATGCAGGTTTTCGTTTTTCTCGTAAATGATGTATTCCATTGTCGAAATGCTAAGAGCCAGGGAAAGATCCTGGAACTGAGACCAAGACAATTTCGTAATTGCGTGAACATGTATAGGTATATACGCTACTGATCCCCTGAACGTATTCTCTTTTAGGATTCCGAAAATTGTGTATAAAACGAGAACAGGAAGCTAGGTGCATTATATCTGCGTGAATTAAGTTAACAACAGCGATGTTTAGTGCTCCAATTATTGGGGATTATGCGGGCAGCGTAATTGTGTTGGAAAAATACTGTCCGGTATATATCATGCGCCATTTAACGTAGAGTGCATTCCGTTAATTGCTCTAAATTCATTCCACTTTTTTGTAAAAAAAAAATAAAAAAAATAATAAAAAATAATGAAACAGTTGAGGGTAGTTTGCCAATTGCTCTAATCAAATTATCTCCTGTTATGATATCATATTCTAGCAATGCGAATGCGGTACGGTTGAATAGTCTTTATAATTTACACCCCATTCTGTTCCCAGCTAATTTTAATTATCCAGGTATATCAGACGCGCGGTTCATAATCAGCCCCTGATTCCCATTTTCTGAACGTACCGAAAACTTGTTGCCACGCAGAAATATCTTGCAACTAAAAATGATAATTGAGCGGTAAAAGCTTCTCTTTTTGGGGTCGTAAGTCATGATTTTGAATTTCATTTCCCGGAGGACGAATCCGCGTGATAGCTAGGCCCTTTACTTATAAGGGTAAAGACAAATGAAGCCATTAATCCCCTTGAAGCTACGAAAAAAAATGGAAAAAAAAAGGAGAAAAAAAAATCCGGAATTTATATCTTTGTAAGCGCGAATCGCTGTGCTAATCGTCCCGAAGGAAGAATTGATGCGAATTTAATTAATCGAGGGTAAGACAGAAAATTTTCTCTACGCTTTTATACTTCGCGTTTTCAAACTCGGGTTAGAGCTGTTCGGTATTTCCGATTTTATATCTAAGTATAGTGCGATCTCTTGGCGTAAACTTTTCATGTTCTTTCTTTTATGCTTCTGGGATTGCCTCGTGAAAGTGTCATTTTCAGGGACCCGGATATAGTAACCGAGAAAAGTCAAGGTAAGAATAGAAGAAGGACGAGGCGGCGTGAAGGATTAAATTCTCGAAAGATACTGACTATTACAGAGTTCCTCCACGACAAGCGAGACTTATTTAATTGCTAAGAAACGTCCAAGATCCCAGAAGACGGAATAGAATAGCCTTGAAAAGTTTGCCGTTTCACAAATTATTTTTATATACGATGGCTTGGAACAAAAGCTTCGCAGTTTTTGGCACAGAAATAGATTCTGTGTAGCGAAATAACCGTGTAGAAAAATTCGAGGCTTTCAATATTTGGCGAAGAAGTAAACAAGGAAAAAAATCGATCGTAGGAAAGGAGTCTCGGAGGAATAAATTCTTGGAACTGTAAATCTTTGCGTAGCTTATTTTCTTTCCTATACTCCGAGTGGGTATATGGGCAAAAAAATAAAATTCCCTTAGTTTTGGATTTACCATGCCAACCAAAAGCTACACCTACACACTTTCGCCGATTTCTATACGTCTCGGCGCTTATATCCACGACGTTTTACAATGCCTACTTTGCCTTATCTCTCAATGGTTACAACAACAAGCGCGACAGAAAATAACAATAAGAATACCCTGCGTAGGACGAGTTGCCAGAAACACTCAAAAACCAGCTAAATATTCAAATCGCGGAACTATACCGTAATGGGTTTTACATACGCGTTGAACGTTTCGCAATTTAATACGTGAAAAGCGAGGCGTGAAACTCGAGAGCTGAAAGGACAGCGGTAGACTCACCCTTACTACGTCACGTTTCTAATTATTCATGTTAATTGGGGTCACGAGTGAAAACAGCGTATCTATCTGGTAAGATACGCAGGTTTTACTCTGCAGGCTACAAGTTAGCTACGTACCCGCGGCATATCATACACCCCGTTCATCTTCTTTATGTAAATTATACGTACGGTCATAGTAACGAGCTGCGAGGACAAAGTGTCCACTTCAATGTGTACGAATATGAAAATCTTTTTTCCTTATCTTTATTATTTTCTTCCTCTTATTTTCTGAGAATTATTGATATGACTATAACGTTCGTTCACGGTCGTAGACAAACAGGGTAATGGGGAAATTTTAAGGGCAAAATTATCGATCATATGAACCATCAATTTAGTGCTCAGATCGAGCGGGAATCGACATCATATGCACATATAAATGTACCGGAATTGTTTTCAAACTCGGGGTAAAATCTCGGTTTTGTCTAATCTAATCCGTATCGTCAATATCCCCAATGGATACTACTAGTTGTTATTCTTACGTGTGTAGTTAAGGAAAACTACATACATTCACGAGGCCCGTGTAAACTCACGTAACTAAAGTCAAGGAAGTGCGTTCTCGTGTTTGCTCAGCATGGATAATATATCTTAGTAGAGCAGAAGGTGGTCTTAAGTGCTCTCAATGTTGGTTGAAATGCATGTATGAATGGATCTTTGAGAGCAGTAGGTACTGTACCTAGTCAAGAAATAAGTAAATAAATAAATAAAATTAGACAAGAAGAAAAATGAACTACGACCAACATTTCATAAATTTTTGAATATTCAGCAAGCACTCTTCGGCTCCAGATGTACGATTAAAAAATATTTTGATTACGTCTACAGAGTTTGGTAGCTTATCAACGAGCTAGTGTATCGTCAGCTTTAATATACATATATCGTTGAATCCACGAGGGGGAGAAATTTGTTACGAAAGTTGTCTGTATCCGGATCTGACAATAAATGCTTCGACATCTCCGACGATGAGATTGACCGTAGTACCTCCTCACGAAGTCGTTTATTGCTGTTACGGAATCTTTCTGGCTGGGAGAAAAGAAAAGAAAAAAAAAAAACGAAAGTATACTCGAACGGGGAGTTCTACTTTTTCTTTATATTTATCTCCTGTGGGGTTGCGGGCTTGTGTCTTGTTTCGAATTATTTCTCCTCCTCAGCCCAGTGCGCATGAGTTCTGCAGGATCCTCTTCTTGCTTTTGCACCGATAAAACTGCAGGGCAGAAGATACGTGTAACTTTCTACTTTTCCATCGTTCTCCCTCACCATCGAAGACGCGACCATAATTCTCATGATTCACGATAAATTTCATTCAACAGAACGTTCTGTAATCAAATTATCGCGATATTTCTCCAACCACATTTCACCACTCCTAATCATACGGCGGTCGTGAAATAACATACTCCGGATCGTAACAACAACAAATTATCAGACCCTAATCAGTTAATTATGATTATTATACAATTCTACGTGGTTTCGATGTTTCGCTTTCCCCTTCCCCATCATCAAACCCCATCCGCTCGACTACTAATTACGAATTTAGACTCGAGAAATATATTGGGGTTCGAGGTAAATTATGGGCAGTATCATTACATGAATAGTAATCAACGATACTCGAACCGAGAAGCCTTGTATGCAGGCAGTAAGAAGCTTTAAAAAAAATTTATCCACACGAGAATTTCGCTGCAAAGCTGCGCTATAGCGTAGGTCAATCTCGTTGATAATTGTGCATGGAGGAACAACAATTTTCATCCCCAACTATTACTCGGCTTAATTACTTTTTAATTAAATTCAAACTTATTTAAAAATATAGCGAGCTCCCTGTTGCCTCGACGATATTATATGTATCTAGATATAATATACGAGTATGTATTGTACGTATAGAAAATTCTCATTAGATACGAGATAGCGAGAATCACGTAGTCCCACGTTTCATAGAAACTAAACTACGTACAATATCTTGCTGTATAATTTATTTCACACCAATAGACGAACTGAAATCGGTAAAAATTTGAAGAAAATTACTTGTATTTTATCTGATCAGTTCTCAGATGCTAATTTAATCGATTTATAATGAAACTAACCTCTATAACGTAGGTATCTGTGACCCAGACTCATAGCCTCATTGCGGGCTGTTAAGGCCTTGTTATCTTGAGAAAATCCAGCCATTAACGTGGTATACAACAACGAGAATCTCTTAGGAGTGGAAAACAGTAAAAGGATGATAAAATTTCTCCTCCACTTTCAGATGCTGGTGACAGGCAATTTCTACATTATTTAAACAGGGCTTTGTAATTTCGTAGTAAATAGCCTGTCTGCCAAGTGTAGAAAATCAGTAGCGCTAACAGGTACTATGATAATACATGTTGATACCGATCCAGAATATTCTCGAATACATATTTCGGGTCACGTAGGTATCAAATCTCTGGCCGTGATAAAAATGGTAATAAAATTGTTCAATTTGATTTCAATCACTGTAAAGGGGGTGATAAATATCGACACATGTATCCGACAAAAATATGAAACAGTAAATTACTTTTCATACGTGAACGGATTGTTTTCTTTCAATTATCGACTAATAGGCATACGTACGTATACCCACGGTACTCGCAATAACATCGCAAAAAGAGGAACCAAAAAAAAAGAAAAAAAATTAAAAACTGAATAAATCTATCCCGAAATTAATCATTTTTCATTTTTGCGTTCGCAAACGTCGATTCGGACATGGTGGATGCACGGCTGAGCTTAACGCTACATGCTTTGACCCGAAGGTATGTACTCGTATGTATGTGAACACGATCCCAGTTGGGATAGAACCGGAGGTAGAAATTTTGTGGAAACGTACTAACACCGAATTTTAGCGCGAAAAATTTGGCAGACCCCCATACGATGTGCTGTGTATCTCGTTATCTTATAACACAAGCGGAAAGATTGGGCGCGGCTGCACGGCCCTTCTTCGAAATGGCTCTGCCAATGGGTAGCTAAGTGTCGAGGGAGGCTTTTAGCTCCGTCTTTTCATTCTTCGGCTTCAGAGAACACGAGAGTAATTGCATTCTGGAGGGCTTGCGGCTTCCTCATCAACTACGTAATAGGTATACCCGTCTACCTTTGGCGAGAACTGCAAATCCTCAGACGATAAAAACACAAAATATATATATAAAAAAAAAAATCTGCATAAGATATCACCGCGATAAACTGTAGATTCATCGGTTAAGTTGCAATTTTTCTAGTTTGCCTGATCACGTACGTTTTTTTTTTTTTTTTTTTTTTTATTATCCTTCATTACATTTATATCTCGTAATACGTGATAGCTATAAGTTTATTATAGGTATCCACGGGGCTTATTTCACGGCTTTAGGGACGATTTTATTTAACACTATTAATCCCCGGTAAATTGAGCTCCGTGATAACCGAGCGCGCAAACGACTGATGCTGATAACATCCAGGAGAGTTCGTAGTACTCCGCCGAGGACCGGGTCCCCTTAATCGTATATATATATATATATATATATATATACGGTGCAGATTATTATACATACGGCGGGGCGTTATACTGCGTTATTATTAAACTTTCAGCCAGTTTAATATCACGAGATTCCCAAGAACTAATAGTTAGAGTTGTTCTCTCTCGTAGGCCGACGTAGTACACACTTCTAGCTCCTAAAGGAGTAGGTACAATTTCCGGAATTCACATCTCGATAAGGTTTCTCATATCGCGAACTGTGCATGAAGTTGTATTTTATTATAACCGAGTGAGCAAACCGCCCGCCAAATATCCAACGGAAATATATCTTACCTCTTTCCTATTTTCATTCGATTTTCTTCGAGGTCAGATTTCTAGTGTGTATGTAATAGCCGCTAGGGAAGGGCTGTTATCTTACAAAGGGCAAAAAACTATACGGTATAATGGCAGGGGAATTCTATGGTAAACAGCTTCTCTAATGCAATCTTTTTTTTCTGTGTTCTCGGTTGTTGATAAACGATCGTGTTCTAAACGGTAGGAAAACATCGAGTTTTATTTCTTTAGTTGAAAAGGACAAACGATGGGCGTACCTGAAACTGAAACGATCACCCATTGACACGAGTCCTAAAGGTTAAGGCTGAGCACTCTGACTCTTTCCTTTTTTTTTTCTCATTTTTGTTTTTTTTTCTTCCATCTAGCTCTTCCCTTCTCGCCGTTTACAGCATAACTTTTTTCTCCCCGAGCTAACCTCGAGCTGGAGAGATAAGACTTTAAAGAAGATGGAAAGGGCGGAGGACCTCCACCTTCTGCTCCAAATCGCAGCAAAAATCGAAGTTTGATGGGTCGCCTGGGTCCTGGGGCAAAATTCTTCCTTAGGAATTCTGAAACCTAATTTTAGTTTGATTCTAGGGTCGGGCTGGACCCGATGTCTACGACGGTTAGTTTCCGTCATAAATTTGAACCAACCATCTAAGGCGGTCGAGGATATGTGCCTCAACAAATTCATCTGGGTCAGGAAACAAAAACCACGGCTAATGACCAAAACAAACGGAATTTACGAGCCATTTCTACCCACTTTGGGGAGCCGCTTTTTGGTTTCTTTCTTATTACTTATTCTTATCATACCCTTCCTTTAGACGGTTTAAGTCATTTCAACGCAGAGCCAAACCAGCGGAATAAAATTTTTTAAAACAGGTCATTAACTTCAAGGTACGTAAGACACTCTGAGTCCGTAGTGCGACGAGCGATAAATTCTTTGGTTAAAAAAAAAAAAAAACTTTATCGAAAGCCCTGAGGGTCGTCAACCGTTAGAAATATTTTTTCTTATTCTTTCCAGTTTTACAACCAAGACTGTATGTACATCTACCCTGGATGGTATTCAAGAGTGATGAAGATAAAGAATTGTGAAATTAACCAAGAAATCGTAGCCTATTTTACTCTCCCCGCTGAATCTTGAAAATCCGATAATCATTTCGGATGACGAGAGTGAAAGAAAAAAAATGAATAAATAGCCCGTAATTTATAAAGTAAAAGGTTTTCGTTTCGAGTTAATCTTGTATTAATTGTTTATTCAGTAAGTCCCCCCGTAGAGGCAATCAACTTTCTATTCCATTAATTCGGGTCTCCTCGATCCTATTTTAAACTTTGTGTTAAAATAATTACATTTTCAGTTTGAAGTTTGGAAATTGAGTAAATTATATCTGTAGGCTTCATTTATTTTATACCTTGGGCCTATACATATAGTATACGTAATATAGAACGAGAAATTTCATCCCGGAAGCCTACTGGTAATTATAAAGGCATTACATTACAATGAATATAAATTTGGAAGTTAGCCGGGTCGCAACCGAAATGGTTTCACACACTGACCTCAAGTCAACACAATTATTTAATACCATATGGGAAACCAGAATCCATTATACCTAATATTTAATTACAAAGATATCTTGAACCGGTGTGCGGTCACCACGTATGCTAACAAATCAGATATATTAAAAGTTATTGCGAAGGCAGTAGGAATTGAGCTAGCTCCGGATAATTCTATTTCACAATTTGTCCCAGCGTAATAATCCAGCGTATATAGACCGGGTAAACGTGATTCGTAGATATTTTTCTTTACTCCTATCTCTATCTTCAAATTTTTTTTTCTTTTTTCATACAAAGAATTTTTTAAGTAAAGAATTTCCACTCTCTGGCCTCATACCTAATGTCGATAACTGATCGATTTACTGCCTACTACGATTTAGCAAATATAGGTATAGAGTGATCGAGTATGGCCGAAGTTTCGGTGATAAACAACCAGACAAGCCAGGAATTATTGGTAATATGAGGCAGCTAATATTCCCGGATTCCTCACGGAGCTCTTAATCTCAGAATTAATACTGATACAAAGGAGGAGACTAATAACGCGATTTGTCAAATTAGGAATTTCGGAAATTTTTGCCCAATCGCTTGTAAATTGATTTGCTATAGAGAAATATATATGTATACGTTTTAGATTATTGTTCGAATAATAAATTCCGGCAAGATAGCCGCTTGTAGTATTAATTCAAATTATATGTTAAACAGATTACAGAAACTCTCTCCTTCATCGCAATATCACTCCGAATTCATTGCTCTTTAAGGCAGACGTAAAATAGACGTAAAATAAAAGTAAAAATTTATGGAATTTCAAATAAGCAGCACAACCCCCCGTGAAATATCTTATGCATATACATATACATAGGTATACGTATATACCGTCGCTTCACATATTTTCACCTCCTTTCATTGTCATCGAATATCCCGATTTATTTTCCGTAACTTTATACTTGATTATCCAATTTGGATATGGTATAAAAGACAAAGTGTCGTTCGAAATTTAAAAAATTTTACAGACCTTTATCATCCAGCCTCTCTCTCCCCATTCATCAATTTCGAACTTTGACGATCGGTTTTGACGGCGAAAGACACTCTCATAAATCATGATTTGCCATTCATATATTATGGAGAGGTAGTTACCTTTATAATACTATGCAGTAAGGAAAAAGTCATGGTATATATACCGATATATTATTTTTCCTAACTGCCAGTCAAAGACTTTGGAAAACTTCCCACCGAAAATCCCCCAAGGATTTAAAGTCTCCAGACTTTAAGTTTCAAAAGCGGAGTGAGTGAGTGGGAAAGTGAGTTAGTTAGTGAGTGAGTTGGATAAAAGTCTGAAAACTGGTATAATGCACGCAAGTTCTTTGTCAGAGTCAACCTGAACTTAAGAAACATTTGAAAAATAAAATTTTCGTGGATTAGAGAAAGTTTCGGTGTCTTCAACACGCGAATATACTTAAAAAAAAAAAAAAAAAAATTTTCTTTACAATCAAAACTTCGAGTGTTAAAAATTTTTATAATCATTGTTCATTACCTTCACTTCATCTTCTCACAGGATTCCGTATCCATTGTTTTAAAAATTAATCAATCTCTTGACTAATTATATTCGAATTGATTTACCTATATAACACAATATATTTATATCGCGCGGGGTTACAGACGATTTAATCAAAATTTTTAACTCACCTACGGTTAAGAAAATAATTACGCGATTTACTTGAAATGACAGAAATTGAATCTTTACACTGTGCAGCTAGAAGCCCTCGAAATATTATAGGGAAAAGAGATCTATAAATTCATGAGAAAATCGTACGCTTTCAATCCGAGGATTTGAAAAATTAATTTGAATTATTTTTTGAACTAGGATTAACCACGAATTCGAAAATCCCGTGATTTGAAGTACGTACCGTCCGATAGTGGCTGCGCGCGAATACTGAACTGACTTGTAGCGTCGGGATGCCAGGCGCCAGGGCGGGAGCTTTCAGCTATATTTACCCCCTCGCAGCATCCCTTTACCACGCGCATTCTCGTCTTCGAGTAAAGAGCGTCGCGGTGTCGGACCTGTGGAGGGTAGTTTGGGATTTTAATGATAACGGAGACTCTAGTCCCGGCGACGATTGTCCCCCTCGAAAATCACCAGGTAATCTCAATTAGCGATACTCGCTGATTTTATCCCTTACGCGCACGTTAATTAGAAATCACAATTTTAGTTCCGATTTTTTTTTTTTTGGATTCTTAACCCTCGTAACCTCCGATCTCTTTAACGACCATTAATTCCAGAACATAATTTGCGGGAATTTTCGACCACGAAGTTTGGCTTCCACTTTCAAAATATCAGAATACAACTTCGAACCAGAAAAAGATTTTTTGATAAGGGATCCAAAACTTTTGCATCGAAAGCTCTCTATTTCATAAGGTGGCTAGATTTCTACCAATCTCTATATCTACTCCGTCAAATATTATTCGAACGAGGCGTAATTCCATCTGAAGTTGAGAAGTTCCAGGGAACTATTACCCGCGCCACTCACGGCGACTCTAACTCTAAACTCCAACATACATCACAATCTGCAGACGTAACTTGAAGCAATTTTGGAATTCCGTTTAAGACGGAAAATCTTTGAGAAAATACAAAAAAAAAATATGTCTATAAACTACTAAATACTATTAACCCTCGCTCACCTATATGCAATTAATTTTTTCTTTCGTTTGAACGTTCGTCTAGCGTTTATGAGAGCCTTTGCTCTTTAGAACCGCGTCTGCAATAGCCACCCTAAACTAATTTACCTAGCATCTCGGAAAGTCAAGGGCTGTACCACTTGGTGGAAGAAAACTTTGACTTAAAGTCGCAAGTACTTGCAGGGCGTTATACTACGTCGAGTAGGTACGAGTAAATTGGTGCAAAGTTGGCACGCTAACGTAAACGCAACGCGGAGGATACAGCCTAATGGAAAAGCCACGTTAGTGGTCTGAGATTATGGAGATGAGGTAATAACTGAAATAAACTTTGAAATTTTGTTGCCAGCTTTGAAAAACGGGAGTAAATCTCTTTCGGTATATACTTATAGATATAACGTGTACACGTATTTACATATACCCACGAGGACAAGAAAAAAAAAAAAAAAATTAGATGAAGAAAATATGGAGAGAAAAGTAAAATTATGAAATGAAATGAAATGAAATCTGGTGACAAGGACTTTATTTTTACCTCTAGCTATACCTACCTACAGCTACGAAGTCAAATTATTCCCGAGTCTCAACAACCCACCCAATTTTTTCTTGTTCTTTATTTTTTTAAATCAGTTTTTTAACGTCGTTCCTGCTCCGACACTTCGCCTGCAAAAGTATGTTGTGTCAGAGCTGCCTAAAATTATTTTTCGAGTAGGTAATTAATGAAGTATTCTTATTCAAAAAAATGAATAAATAGCTATGAAAAAAAAACTAAAAAAAAAAAAAATTCGAAAAGCTCTTGCATAATTGAAAAAAATCTCTGTACAGTCTCGAAATCGTTGCATTAATAATACATTTGAAACTTTTTTTTATTTTATACTTTTTAGACAGTCTTGATTAAAGAGGAGACGAACGATCGATGATAAATTTTTCATTAGTCGAAAATTAGGCTCTGGAGTCGCTCAAGCCCCTGAGATATTTAACCTAGAGCTTAATTTTCTCATTCTAGGCTTTCGCGGGGTGAATACTACGCCAGCTACATCCTCAGCCCTTGTTGAACCCCAACCTCTCAAACATGACCTGAAAATATTCCCAACGGAAATTGGATTGGGATACAGTAAGGTGTGGAATAATTTGTTAAACTAATGTGTGTTTTTATTTTTTATACTCGCCAAAGTTCTTCTCTTTGGAAAGGAAAGAACTTTGGCTGGTGATTTTAAAACCCAGCTGCAGCTGGTATCTTCGCTTGTACAGGAAGGGAAAAAATCCTCATATAGGATGGTACGTACAGTGTCGCGTATTACTCAATGATGGGTCGCCCTAGAGTTGGCTCGAGTGCAGCAGTCCACATCTGGCAAGATTACACTTCGATTCTTCTGCAGGCGTATAGATCTGAGCGGGTATTATTCCAATTGTACGCTAGATACCGATCGTAAAACCCATCACGTCCCGTTCTGAAACAGAATGGATATCACAGGAATCGAATAAAAATGAAGATAAATGGTTCAGAACTACAGTGAATATCATATCATAGACAATATCCGCACACGTGGGTACACGTCTCTAGGCGTGTATACATTTTTCAAGAGTTACAATCATATTTTTCTTAAATTTGACACTCATCAACTAGCCAGTTATATTCGTTAACGTTCTTTAATGGAAAATTTGAGGTCCTCTCGAGCTCCTTTGACATTTTGAAAGCCGTTCAGTGTTGTGGAAACACGTTATGTTCACATGTGTCGCGTTTCCTCTAATCAAATCAATTTCTATTACCCAGGGTAATAAGTTCCCCCTTGACATAGAAGGGGAAATTCGCAAATTGTAACATCGCTCTTACTGCCTAGACAAAGTGGCTAACATGAGCTAACGTAGTATAGGTACTGCAGTCTGCTAAATCTTATCACCACCGTTTTTCGAGGATGGAATTTTGCCAGGGACGAGAAAATTCTTGACGTCTTTTTTTTTTTTTTTTGTTTAACGCGGATAATTTCGTTGCTGATAAACTAATTCGTATCTTGTATCTAGATTCAGGATTTTCTTTTACTTCATTGCCAAAATTATTATCAACCATTTCATTCGCTCATCAGCAAATCTAACAGAAAAAAATCCGTCTACTGGTCAGCTGTGAAAATGAATTGTCAAAAATTAAACGGATCTTGAAAAGTGTGACGATGGATGATACGCATCGTTTAGAATTCTGCAGAATTTCACCGTTTGAACTGATTTCGTATTTCATCATCGAACACGTCCCTTTTTTTCATTTTCCTTTTTCGAACTATCAAAACAAATTGATTTTGTATATGAACACACGGTGCAAGGATTTATTTCATTCATTAGTCAACCATCATTGGTTGATAACTGAGCGGTAGTAGTTTGTCACATTCGCGTAATTCTTGCTATGAAATATCAATTTTCTATGCTCCGTAGAATGTCGTTGAATTTTTTGTTCTTCTAGTCTATTCAAACTTTTCCAAAGATACATAAAGTAGCTCTGGTTCTGAGGTATTGGCCATTATAGTAGTAAAAGGGCACTTTTCTCGGGTTCGTACTTTGACACGATTCCGTTCAACTTCGTTAAAAAATTGGAGAAAAATATGAGGGATGATTTATTGAATATAAATCACAGACTAGGCCTGATAACCGAGATTCAAAAATTAATTCATTTGACTCATGGTGTCGCGAATGATTGAATAAGTTGCAAGCTCAGAGTGGCTATTGTGCGCGTTTAGGTTAATAAAAGGAAAATCTTCCCTTTTAACCTGCAAAAGTTCATCCCTACAGGATATACGGCCGGGAATGCGCAGAGAGTGTGAAATCAAAATCGACAGATTCGATTGTCTACGAAGGACCAAAGCCCGGTAAAAGATTTAGGATAATTCGCAACATCGGATCTCGGCACTGAGTCCTACTTTTATGGTTCACTTCACGGTATTATTTGGAACCAGCAAAAACTTCGATAGCTCCGTATTCTTTCTCATTGATCGGGACAAGGTTTAAATTTTCAATAAGCAGCCCAGGCTGAAGTGAAGCCTGTTTCATTATTTGAAAATGAAAAAGAAAACCATATTTTTCAAAAAATTTAATCATACGAGAATCAGATTTACCTCACCAACGGTTTTGGGTAATTAATGAAATAACAAACCCAACAAGTGGTGCCTGCTGACCTTTTCCCTGAAATATCACACGAAGAGAAGGCAGCCCGCATCTGATCCTCATCAGAAAAGGTTATCAGAGTGTGTCGCCCTTATTTTACCTGATTTAGTCGGGTGTGTAATGAACTCTTTCGTCTTTGCTTTCTTACCCTTTCATTTCCCATTTCGATTTTCAATATACGATAAATTTATGTGAACGTTTACCAAAACGAGCGATTTTCTTGCGCCAAAACCTTCTTTCCTGCATGTATTATTCTTACTGCTGACTTTTCTCTGGATCGTGCGTGAGTTGACATAGTGACATAGGGATCAGAGTGACGGTGAAAAGGAGCGTCAAGGTTTTGTGGAGAAAGTTTTGCTTTGTTTGAGAAAGTTTTCTCCCTTCTAAACGCCGGGATCTCTAGGTCCTGCAAAAATAACGAGGGACAAAAAACTAGGGTCGTGACTTTGGTGAGTAAATCAGTTTAGGTTTAGGTAGAACGACTTATCTCTAACGTAAGGCGGGTCTGGATTGAAGCCAGATTGACATCATCCCCGGTAGTAGTAGCCGGGCGTTGCCCGTATCTTTGAATAAGATTTCGGTCCACGTCGAACAAGGAAACTGCACATCCATAGGTTTCGGCGTAAACGTAGGGCGTCCGTCCATCGAGCTCGGTAAATCATTCGAGGTTCTCTTCGGTTTTATCCACCGTAGCTAGGGAACCGCTTTGCGCGGTTGAGGGACGAACGAACGAACGCAGTAAAAAAAAAAAAAAAAAAGAAATCGTTAAAGAGACGGAAAGTAAAAAGCAACTGAGAAACTAACCGGTTTATTCACTGAGATATTACGCGACTACTTTGTCGCCTCTTTCACGGGCAGTTACCTAGCTCCCCAAAGGAATAAAAATTTCACGATCTATTCCATCATGCTTCTTGATCTCTACTCAAAACTATACGCAGATCAAGTTTACCGTGTAAACCAGAGAGCCAAGGACTTTTAGTCATGAATCAGATAATATAAGGGCTGAGGGCCGTTACTCTCGTCTTCGCTCGGTAGATAAAATTCAATTTTATTATAACGGTAAGATCCCTGTGATTAAGTCTTCCAGGTTCTTCGACGCCTCGTTAGTCTGACATTTGCTTATCATACTTGAGGAGCAGACGAGGACATAGAAACACGGCTAAGTACGTGCGTATAGACGAAAGATAGAGAATAATGGTAACAGGGAGTGAACGGCGAGCGGCAAAGCGAGGGTGTGCGGATAATCAACGGATTTATCTGTATCATCATAGCCTTGCATGAAATTTCCAGTAATTGGAATGCAAGTGGACACTAGCCGTCTCCCTTATGGCACGCGTGTCGTACACATACCTATTTACGCTTTGATACGATAATTTGCGAATCTACTTGAAAACGCAATTTCGTTGCATGGTTTCAGGTCAGTGAATTTTGATCAGCCGACGCTGTGAGTTAAATGAAATGAAATTAAAATGAAAAAAAAAGGTCAGCGAATTACGACTTTACAAACGCGTATGTCTGTACTTGAAAATGTTTCAACAATTTGCAATTTCTCTGGTATGCCGATGTGCGAACCGACAAGCTCGTCGTTGAACTTTATCAAAAACACTTGCGAAACGAAATTTTCCCTCAGCGATGCGAGCGACGAGACGTCGCTGCCTCCGGGCTACGATAGGATTTCAATCATCGCGAGTAGATACCTGTGATGCATAGTTTGCGCCGTTTCTATAGTCGCTATTTCCCTAAACCCACTTGTTTATCGATATTTTTTGTCTACCCCGAACCGAGGCTATTTCCTGTAACGGAGTGAGCTGTGAATTTGAATTCTTTTATAAACGCTGAATTATCCGGAACATTCACCCTCGATAATCTTTCATCTTGGCGTATGTGGTCTACGTGTCTAAATGCTATAAATTCCGACACCTTATATCCTGCAGGTATGATAAAGGTCAAAAGGGAAGTAGCGACGGCGTGGGATTCAGGCTTCTCGCGATCGTCCTTAAGCTCCTAAAAGATGTGAAGCAACTTCTCCTCCCTCTTCTTCTTCTTTTTCCTCTTCTTCTTCTTCTTCTTCTTCTTCTTCTTCTTCTTCTTCTTCTTATATTTCTACTTTCGCTTCTTCTATCCATCAGAATGTGACTGGGCGATCCTCAAGCTTTTTTTACCGTCGATTTCAGTGCTGTAAGTATTTTACTGCCCAGCATTTATCTTCCCCGATTCACTTCATTCATTCATTTCTTACTTTGCTTTCTCCTCCTCCAAATTAGGCCTTCATCGCATCTTCATGGGCAGTAAATAATTTTTTCGCGACTTAATGGTCTGTCACAACATAACGCACTCTGTTTCCTCAAACGTTACCCATATGGAATGGATTGTGAAGTTAACTCTCTCATTTCTATCCCAATTTTTCACTTAGGAAATTCACTGTTCTTACTGAAGTGAGTATAGACGGGGCGACCGAAGGCGAAAGGTCGGTTCTCGCTGGAATAATTCACTACACCAACTCAATTGGTTGTTCAGGCGAAAATTTGGATCCAGCTCTCAGGGACACAATAGCACTATAACGTTTGCTACAGCATTGTTTCGAGTGATTGATGTGGCGTCGTAAAGTCAGGAATTTCTACGATACGGACCAATGTATCTTCTTAGTTCTAAACTTGTATATAAACCACGCTTTGCAAGCTTGACTTACTTTCTTGTTGATTCACACTCGGATCAACCTCATACTCACCTCAAAATTTACTCACCTCCCATAGCCAATCATTTCCCCATTCCAATGAAAATTTTCCGATACAAAGAGCTTGAAAATTAAAATTTCAACAAGCAACTATAACGAGATTCTTGTATCGATAGGAGACTTCTTTGATTACCCCGGAATCTGAGATACTTCGAAAATACAATCTAGAGTCTAGGTATACTAGACCAGCTTAACGATGTTATTTATCTGCTTGAAGGGTAACGAATTTTTTTTCCCCGATGTGTATGTTTGTCGATAAATAGAATACAGCCAATTTTCATTCAGCTATACCGGATCTAGCGCACGGCACATGAAAAGGGTGGAGAGATTTGTTAACCCCAACTCCTTCCATAAGCTGCGTGTTCATTTGAAATTCCAATTTTACTGGGTCTGGGCTGAAATTTTTCACTGTAATAACAGCTAGCCGGGGACCCACCTTTTCGAGCACGTATTCCCGATGTTATACTAGTCGGAGAGCAATCTATCGCCGTTCTATATAGCATTATCGGAAATCTCAAGCTGCAATAGACTCGCGACGACGGATACCGATCGATCGAACCATATGGTTCATAATTACACCAATACGAGACACTTCCACAGAGTGAAATTTTTCTTTTTTATGTTTTTTTTTCGTTTTTCATTCTAGTTCTGGAGATTCGGGAAAAGTACATTGAGAAGTTTTTGATCAGAAGCAAAATCGAAAATTTGACCGCTGCGGTTCAGACATTGGTTGTATAAAAATCTGCAGCGTATTCTCTATAATTCCGGTAATTTAATTTTGAGTGCAACGCACAAAAGTCATTAAAGTTGAATGATATGTTACGCGAACCGTGTAAATAAAAACCATATACCTAGCCGTATAAAACTGCATTATACGATTACGAGGGTAAAAAGGAAGGAAAAAACGAGATAGGATATATTTCCTTACTACATTTTATATATGCATCTGTACCGGGGATTCAGAAATGCGAATAACTCACGAAGCATTACGTATAGAATGAATGGAGAGAAAAAAAAAAAAAAAAATGCTTGTGACGTGATATAATCTTGTATGCAAAATAGGTATCTATTTCTCGCAGAATTCGTTTTTCATGTTTTATAAGTGTTGAAACTTCTTAAATTTTATGAATATTTTTATGAGATAAATTAAAACGAACGACCCGTTATATGGGCAATCAGTGAAGCACATAACCGGCCATTACTTGGTACGAAATTCGTATACATGAAAAAGCAGGGCGAACCCCCTGGTTTTATACTGAGCCAGTTATGATTGTAAAAATTTTTTATTTCACCCCAAATCAGTTGACGCGTACCTATACATGCGTTTGCCATAAAACTTGGTAAATGTCCTGAAAACTGTTTTACGGTGGATAGTTGCAGGATACTTTGAATACCCGAACGATTTTTGCTTTCTTTCTCTTTCTCTCTCTCTCCTCCTTTTTTCTCTCGGGTACTGTTAATCCGATATCGCTCACCCCCCAACGTCGTTTATCCTTCAATCGAGTTACAACCTAAACACAGAGTGCGACTTGCCGATCCCTTGGAAGAGAAAAGTGTCGTGAAAAAAAATGTGAAAAAATTGTAAGATCTCGTTCCCGCATGGACTGGATTTCTCAAACTGAATGTTTGGTCGAAAAAAAAAAAAAATTCACGGCGCCACTTACGAAAGTCATCAGTTGATTCAGCCCGTTACTATATTTTTTTTATTATCGTTTGGAGACAGAAATATGTCCACCGGGTATTAAATAAATGTCAAATTTTTGATCTAGGAAACTAACCGCGACATATAATATAATATCTATATAAATCGATTATTTTTTCCACTCAAAACTTTTCCATCTTCTAAATTACTTCCAACCCACTACGCGGCTCCGCTATCCCCAGCAACGTTATTTTTTATTTGGCTCGTTCGATCCTTTGATAGCCAGACTGTTCATATTATTTCCACGTCACTGTGTATCATCGATTCCCTGGCTGTACATTCTACAGAAACAACATCCTTTGTCATTCCGGGAATGCTTGCTAACAAATAATTACAACTTTTACTCAATTTGACGGATATTGATTCACCGATTGATTCCTATCAAAGACATGTAGACACATAGTATCACAGAAATTGGTACTCACAAAGTGTTCAAAAATCGCCGAAGATACTAGCCATCAGAGTGATTCAAAGTAAATATTCAATAGTCTAATTGTGAAAAGAGACTTTGAGTTTATGAATAATATCTCAAGTTCATTATCAAGCATAGTCTGCACTTATTCATAAGAGTTATCGCGACCGTCGACCGATTTGGTATATATTTTAAACGGCTATTATAAATGTTGTATGAGTTGTAGATAAGAAGAAAACAGCTTTGTACAGTACAATCTCCCCAAAATAAAAAAGAATATACCTACCACCGGGCTACTCGCTGCGCAAACAATTTATCCTCACTTCCAGTCTACTCGCGATACGAAATGAATGTCGGACTGCAGACTGAAAATATCGCGATGAAAAATTGGAACCTAGTCCTAATGGTCGTTCGGCGCAGCCTGAAGACAAAAAAAAATTTGGATCACCTAAAGTCTGACGGATTTAATTGACCTGTTAAAATTTAATTGACAGAACTACGAAGCTCGATCTATAGCCGTTTTTTATCGATACACTCATGAAGTAATAGGGCTTGTGCCGAGTTGCTGGCTGGTGAAGAAGAGAGGGAAAGAAAAAAAAGATAGCCTGCGAAGAGTAAAAATTAACGAAAAATAACGCGCCTAGGGTCCATTGTGAGAGTTTAATGAGTTATAAACTAAATCCCAGTGAGCTTAGCTATCCTTGGACGAAAAATGTTACCCGGTAAAAATTTTACGACGCTCTATGGGTCGAGTGAAAGAATAATATAACAAATCGTACCTCAGAGGATCCGTAAATGGGGTGGGTAACGATACACCGGAGCGAGTCGCGTGGGACATACATTTGGACCTCGTAACTTTCATCGACACTCAACATCGTCAAGATTTAACATCTTTTTGAGTATGACGATCCATGAAAACCTTTTAAAAATTATATTCACACAGAATATATCAGCGGGGAAATTTCTGCAAGACTCGTAGAGGCACGCATGTCTGGTAGAATTAGGAAAACGATTTACTTATAACGTTAATTTGTACCACACTGCGGACTGCAGCAGTCCGCAGGATCCCCAGTGCAGTAACAATGAAAAATGTGTGTCTTAGAATGAAAAGGAAAGAACTAGGAGACGTAGTATATGCGATTTAGAATCAAATACGAACTATGTTAAACTGCATGGTCATTTATATCGGTTTGGAGTCAAGGGAGAGAGATAAAAATATATTTACAACAGTAACTGCTACGAGACGTTCTTGGCCTAACAAAAGATAATCATAGAAAATTCTCCATAAGTATTCAGGAATGAAAGCTAACTTTCAGCTGACAATTTGAAAGTTATAATTAGACTGAAAGATGAAGACGAAAATACCGGTATGAATGGATAATGAATCTTTCTATATTCCTCTGTAATTTAAAATTAAGTTTAATAATGAACTATCCAAACGTTGGTAGGTAATCTATCTTCTAACTCTCTTGTCCCTCGTTCGATGTTCCTTTGCCTATAATTTGTCATATTCTGGGATAAAAGGGTTCTGGGTTTCGAAAATTATTTTCAGGTACTACGGGGCATGAAAAATTGTTCCAAAATTCCTGCGAAGCAATATTACATCTTCTTTCAGCAGTAAATAATAAATTGACGACGTGGAGAATTCATATCGATTACCGCTAGCTGTATTTGCGGCAAACGCAGATCGAAATTTCACCACCAAATTTGCAGTAGTTGCCACCTTCAAATCTACGTTATAATTGTAATCTTATTTAGATAAATTAGAAATAACTCGATTGGCCTTAGCATATGCAACCACAAATTTTGAATCACAACAGTGTCGTGCGGGTTGCATGTAGTAAGGCGCACTGATGTGACCTTGTAGAACAACGAGCCGGGCAAGATATTCTGTTAATTTTACCGACAGTGAATGTCTGTAAATGCTGATCTTATCGACCGACATAGTATGTCTATAGTTGGCCGACCGGGCTTCCGTATATTAGTGATGCTATAACCTAACAATAATAAAGTTTTAAACTTGTTGCTGTCAACATTTATCCAAATATATCCGATCAATATTCAATAAAACCATGGATCCAGCCTTACTCAGAGAGCGAGAGCTCTTCAAAAAACGAGCCCTAACTACTCCGGCGTAAGTATTTAACTTTCATGAATATTTCTAACCTATAAACCAAGCGAAATAAAACTTAAAAATAATTCAATAATTTATAGTTATTGTTAAATCGACTACTTCAGATCGTCCACCAGAATTTTGAAGCAATTTCAACTATATAAAAACCCTTTTACAGTATAGAAAAGAAAAAACGAGAACCAGAAAAAGAACCAAGCCGCGATGAACCGCCTAAGAAGAAAAGCAAACCTCCTTCTTCTTCATCTGCCCCAAAAATGGACATGGTTAACTACAAAACTATGTCTGGCAGTTCGCAGTACAGATTCGGTGTTCTGGCTAAAATAGTTAAACACATGAAATCCAGACATCAGGACGGAGACGACCATCCTTTAACTCTCGAAGAGATTTTAGACGAGACTAATCAGCTTGACGTTGGCTCTAAGGTGACCAGAAACGATAATCATTTGAGGTTTATCATTAATAAAGTAAAATAAAACACCAAGCTTCGGTTTTTTCGATGTATAACAACCAGAAAGTACTTTCATCCACTCGAAATTGTAAGATTTTTTTATGCTAGGTGAAACAATGGCTGTTATCAGAATCCCTGGTAAACAATCCAAAAATAGAAGTATCTCCGGACGGAAGATTCTCTTTCAAAGCAATGTACAGGATTAAAGACAAGAAATCTTTGCTAAGGCTGTTGAAGCAGCAGGATCTCAAGGGACTTGGAGGAATTTTATTGGAAGATATTCAAGAAAGTTTACCGCACTGTGATAAAGCCTTGAAGGTAATTTATCTCTGGAAATCTGGGCTTGGAATGAACGAAAGATACGAAATAAATAAAGGAAATTATTCTTCAAGTGTAAATATTATTGTTACAGAGTTTGCAGAATGAGATACTGTTCATAACGCGACCGATGGATAAGAAAAAGATTGTTTTTTATAACGATAAAACTGCGTCTTTTATAGTCGATGACGAGTTTCAAAAATTGTGGAGAGCCGTGGCAGTGGACGCCATGGATGACCAGAAAATAGACGAGTATTTAGAGAAACAGGGAATTAGATCGATGCAGGATCACGGACCGAAGAAACCCGCTCCGATAAAAAGAAAGAAACCAAACGCGAGAAAGAAACAGTTTAAGAAACCAAGGGATAATGAGCATTTAGCAGACGTTTTGGAAACGTACGACGACAATAAATAAATAAATAAATAAATGAATGAATGAATTTTATGAATAAGTAAAGACTGGATTTTTAGAACACAATAAATTATATCATTATTTCAAATTGTAATAAATAAATATGTGATTTATTGTCATTATCTATAGTTTGTAAGTAAAAAATAAATACAGATCTATGTGTATAATATTTGAAATAAGATTATATCAGTTTCTTATTTTATCTAATTGCCACTTCTCAACGCGAAAGAAAAACCATTGAATAATAAACTGTTTTCTCTAAATCTTGATACAGGAAACAGTTCCAATGTTCCAGAAAATTTTCACTACTCCGTGAATCAATTATTCATAAAATTGTTGTTATTGTTTCGAGAAAAAATCAATTATTTAATTTCGAAGGCACTTGTACTTTTTAAATCTTTGGCACTTTTGGCTTCGACTTAAATATTGTGGTAAGTATATAAAAAAAATTTCACATCCTTATCGTATCATTTTTATACCTTGATATAAATAATATTATGACTCCTCTGCTCCACTACTTAATTAATTAATTTAATTTACATATTATTTTCATTTTATTAATTTTTGCAGACGACATACAGCGCGTGTTAAACGCTGATGCATCCGGTTCGTCATGCCCCTGCAGCCTCCCCCGGTGAAAATCTTTTTTCTGAAAAACTTGTTCAAAGAAAAATCTCCGAATATTTCGAAAAAATTTTCTCTGAAAATTCTCGACCTCCGTATTACTTCTTCAGAATATTTCTGAGCTTTCTGCCATCTAGATATCCAGATAAAAAAAAAATCCATCAGGGTCGTTTAAATAATTATAATTCAATTTTCAATCGGTACGTGGTTCAGCTAGTCTTTCGGTAGCGCAGAGTCACTTTTTCCTCTAGAATAAGCTCGCGTTGCTTTGCTTCCGAGCATCCGGTCCAGCAAAGATTGTTTGTTACGTCTTCTGGCTGCCAAAACTTCGCGGCAAAGTTCGTGAAACGATTCTGCCACTTGAGCAACCTGTGGGACGAGGTGGAAAGACGAAAAAAAATCACTTAAAAGATTAAAAATACTCAGAATTCTTGCGAAATTCCTCAAACTCTTAGTTTTTTTTTTTTTTCTTCTTCTTAATTCTAAAAACATAAAATTTGGCAGGATAATCATTCACCTGTTCAGCGGCTGTAACTTCGCTGAACCAACACTCAAAGTCTTTGGCCAAAATTTCACCCTCTTCAGCGCTGACCTGTCGCAGATGAACCATGTCAGCCTTATTACCAACCATAGCTACAGGCATAGCTGCCTCAGGGTCCACAACTGCGAGAGCTTCTTTTGCCTTTCTCACAAAGTTGAATGACCCTCTGTCCGTTATCGAGTAGACCAAAAGGAGGCCGTCTGCCCATTGCAGCGTCTCCATGGTAGGCAGCTCGTTTTCGGTCTGTAAATATACATATGGAGATGAATCTTTCACAAATTTACACATTACACCTTTCGAAGAGATTGGCTGTAGAATATACACGAGGCAACTTTCATCGCATTCATACCTTTGGACAAGAGTCTAGAATCTCGAAGAGTATGGGCTCGCCATCGACCAGCACCTCATGTTTGTATCGGTTTTCTGAAAGAAGCGAACAATTGTCTTATCAGATATATTTAAAAGTAACGGCTAAGATGCGGGGAATAATTAACGAGTCTCGTAAGAAGAACAAGTAGCGTTAGAGTCCAGTGTCAAATTCGTCTATGATAAATTTAGCTCAGACAGGGGCCGAGGAATGTGGTATAGCGAGTAGCTGAGCGAGGCAGAGGCCACGCAGTTGCTGGCCATTTTTCAACAAACTAGGCTTTTCAGATGTAGAAGTAGTAAAGCAGGCTTGATTGATTTCGAAAGCTAATCATTCTCTTCGCGGTGGTTAATATCCCGCAAACATCTTTTACCTGACTGATGATCGTATTCACCGATGTATCTCCGCGTCAAGAATCTGACAGTCAGTGCTGAAACATAAAACACAAACTGTTAACCCACCGTCAACCACATATACCTATATTGCAAAAATCCTACGATCTACGAGAATATATGTATATTCGGTAAACCGCACGATATGTCTATCAACAGTACTCTTCGAAAAATGAAAAGAAGAGGTAAAATAAGATAAACAAAACTTTTAAGCAATTGTAGACCTGTCGTTATCCCCATATTGTCAGATTGTTGATAAATCTAAGAAACGAGATTCGTTACGCCAATTCCTGAGTAAAAATAATTTGGCACGTGCGGAAAGGGTATAATGTTAGCTGAATTAATAATATCAATTTTGATATTTTGATAATACGTAACTGTGATAGAACAATGTATTAGAATTTGTTGGTTTATCACAGCGTGCGGAATTGAGCTGATTTCCTGCATCTGGATAATTCTTGCGCAGTGGGCATAAATCGCCCGTTAGATATCGTATGGGTTCATAACTGAATCGCTTTTAGCTTTTAGCTGCACCAGTTTACACTACATCCTATTCATAATTCAGCGGATCGTATGGGCAAACGCCTGCAGCTATACTGCAGTCTGTGGCAAATTGAAGATAAGTTATAAAAGCGTATAGCTTAAGCTAACTTACCGCACGAGCTTTACAGTTTATGTACTTTACAGATTAATGAATCGTATATGTTCGTGCGTTTCGAGCGATTTGCAGTTATGCCGAAGCCCGGCCAAGACCCAATTTCGCGCTGTATAGGAAATGAAGAAACGTCGAACCGGAACTGCAGCATATCGAAACGGAATGCAACTTGTAATCTATATACTTTATTTGCGGACTAAACGCGCGGACTGTTTTAGGGGTATCGTTAAATTTTCGCGTATAAAAACAAACCGACGGATGTTTTCCAATTTTATTAGTGCCTCGACGATGGACTAGACCGACTTATATTAGAAGTACTGGGGAAAAAGCTTTACGTATGGATTAATGAGTCTTTAGTGATTTACGAGAAACCTTGGACTAGGAATCCCAAGATCCGCAAAAAACTAAGAGGATGTTAGATGTTGATATTCAACGATTGCAAACAGCTGGACAAATGTCGAGGGATCGATTTAAATATCAACGACGGTTTAACTGATGATCAATATTATCCGTCCGAGAACTGGTCTTCGAAATTATTTTTTACATCAAGAATCCATGAATTTGAATTATTCTACAGATTTCACACATTCGTGTATTTCGTACTGCTGATATGTATACGTTGTCTGCAGAGATAAATATATTTTCAAGCTTCTCATTAGCGTCGTTTTCGTCATCTTCTCCAGAATTTTGATGGGTATTTGACACGCCTCGCGTTAACAAACGAAACGACGATAAAACGTATCCTGCAGTGTATGAATAATTATTAATTAATTATACCGTCCCACGATGAGCTCAAGGGATCGCCTCTTTTTTCATTGGCAATAAAGTACAAAATTTTACGACTTTGAGAGGAATGAAAAATCCGGTAAGCCAATAGAGCTGAGGAATTATTTATTTTTCATCATTTGTAAAACTGTGTAAAATATCCTGTTGTCTTGTACGATTGCGCCAGTTTGTTTGTATATTCAAGCAAACCGATTCCACGGATGAAGTTCTTGGACCAAAAACAAGCTTCGCAATCGGGGCGACCTTCCCCAGGTTTTCTCAAGTTTAAGTGTATAAACCGTTGATGTGGATCGGAGCAAGAAACGCGTATAGGTATACAGCACGTGCCTCAACTTCAATTAAATTGAAAGTTGATGCGGTGCACCGTGTCTCCGACGAGTATATAAGCACCGAGACTCTGCACGATCACTCGAAAGCCATGCAGCCTGGTGACCCGCTTCTGTATAAACCGCACTATTTTTACCTCAAACCTGTCCGCACCGCCACAAAACCTTGTATGAGAAATCCGTTTACATATCAGCCTCGGTTACGCAGTTCCTTATACCCGTGTTTGTTGTACTGGTAATATTTTCGAATTCCTTCTACCTACCGATATTCATACTCCTCAGTTTTACTCTATCGTGGGCATTTCGACGCACGATAACCATATGGTCCATATGGCGATTGTACACCGTAACATATATCCTCTTATATTTGTTCTCTCATGTTCCCAGAAACATAACATATAAACTGAATATCTCAACGGTATATATTATCTAGACATCACCGAAAACAGTCTACCGATAGGTTATAAGGAATGGTCTGTATTGGTTTTTCAGTCGCATATAGGTATATGTATGTATGTATGTATGTGCCTATTAATAGTCTGCAGTTATCGAGCCACGCCTAAACCGAAATACTTCAACAATTTGTTTACTTCGCTCGATATACACCATCGAAATTTATGATTATTGGACATGGGCAGCAGATGGGGCAGACCAAAGTACTCGTTGATCATTTCTCAAGAGATCTCTGCAGCCTTGGTCCGACAAAAAATTTTTCAGAAAAAAAAAAACATATTATTCTACGTCTCTCGGTACCAGAACGGAAAAATTATTAGCATAACCGGTCAGAATTCGAGATAGCCTGTTTCCAATAAAATTTATAAATAGTTATCACGCATTAGTTTGGGGGGACCATGCCTACTTGTATAAATTGTTTATCTACGGCCGCGAAATCGTCGTTAAATATGGAGTAAAAGCATCCCGTCTGCAGACACGTTGATGCTGGCGCCTGAATACTCTCAGAAGAAGAGCCGGGCTCTTTTTTTTTTTTTTTTTTTTTTTAGCTAAAAGACGAAGAGAGAATGTCCTGTCAATCTCCCTTGGTAAGACTTCCTTCTCCAGACTTACTCACTCAGCTATTTTCGATTCCCGATCTGTGTCACTGTAGTGCCGAAAACTGACCAGTAATTAAACTTGTCTTTTGCTTTTGTAAAACCATAAATTGTTATATGTGGATGTTATACACGTTATAAAAGGTTAACGGCTGCCCCACCGAACAGTGACATAATCGAGGTCCACGAGTATTTTTTCATTTTTTCCAACATCTTTCATATTCTATATTTACTAAACTTGCGGGGACAAAATGTATATATTTACGCTTCGTGAAGTGTGAAGCATACTAAATTCATGAGATAAAAAATAAAAGAAAAAAAAATGAAATAAATATAGATTTTTGCATATCTATAGTTGTCTATACCGATAATCTTGCGACTCCGTCTATTTGTAGCTAGAGCTGTAGTGGTAGGTGTATATGTATGTATGTAGGATCATGTGTTGTACGCGAATACAAACATAAAATGGATAACACTAGATTTATAGATTTATCGTGTTTATCGTAAGATCGTAGTACGTGTTGGCGCACGGTTTTGTACCTTTGGCTGTTTATTATGTGTTGAAGATTTAACAACGGCTAGTGAGATATCGTCAGGGAAACTGGAACAGCGAAATTATGGGCAAAAATTGAAATACGATTTCTTTTCTATGAAATGAATCAAAGAAATAAATCGCTCGTTATAAAATATTAGGATTACAAATATAATAGACAAAAATTTATCTTTGAGACGTTTCCAGTAATGAGAAACCACCCCACGTCTTTACCCCGTATTCAAATTCTCACAATGTTGTTCTGCGGATTGGGAAATATTTGGACGTTTAACACGATCGTTCACAGCTGTTGAATCAACTTTATATGAACGGATCAAAGAAGCCAATGGATCTGATCCAACCGTTTTCCTACGGATCTGGAGATCCAAGGGATCGAGTTATAGTCGTCAAAGTAAACTAATAATATGCCGTGTTAACCTTGCGGATTGAAATTTAATGACTACCTCTTCAAATGAGTCAGCACACCACCTCGTAACGGCCGGCGTAAAATTGTCTTGCCAAATTTTCCAGGGTGATGGTCTCTGGCGTATTTTGTCTACTTTACAGGCGAGTCATTGCCCTCGAAATGATCAATTTTTCGGATCATCTTCGCGCATCTAAGTTTTCCCTTTTCTAAAATAGACCAAAACCTTTAATGCAGCTGACGAGGTCGTCGACCACCGATCGCTCAGATTCTTGTGTTCGACTTTTTTTAGGCTTGACCTTTACCGGAATCACCTTGAGCTTCGATTATAGCATTCGCGATCCAGCCCTTGGGCTAAATAAAAAATGAAGATAAATTTCGAGAGGTCGTGTTCACGCTATTGCAAATCTCTCGTGTAATCGCGGATGGTCATTTGACTTGACGTGCTTGGCTCGAATCTCGATCTACAATTAGGTAAATACGTAGGAAGATATGTTGCTACGAATAGGTAGATACGTGTAATACATATGTATCAACGTTTGTATAGAGAGGCTCGGACACAGATATATGTATAGGACTTGGACGTGTAACTGCCAAATCGCTAAATGACTGGGAGCTAGCCGATTTTCTCTTCACCCTCCGAAACACGTCCACCTCTCAAACTAGAGCCACGTTACACACACACGCGCGAAGAAACACATAAATGAATTCTATTTTAACTCTAAACTCTTAATTCTCGCCACTCACCGCTCTTGCCAACTCCTGGAGCACCGATCACGGCAACCTTCACTTCGCAAAGCGAGCTTTTCTTCCTCCGAATCCCACGGATTGCATTCGACGTCATAGTAATAGCATTTGATTCTGAAACACATGTTCACGCCACGTATCGTGTAAATAATTATACATGGATATACCTATATCAAAGTTCTGACATAGGTTTTGATAGAATGATCACATTTTATCAATTTGTTATATCAGATCATGGAGAGAGCTTGGTTGTCAGTCGACCATTGGTTTATATTTTCCTCTCGTACGTGCTGTATCGTGCCCTTGGATTTTCGCTTCAGCAAGAACTCAGAGTCGACGATATTTGCGTTGTGTTTTGGGCCGAGGTTCAATTTGGCAGCTATTTTCTGTTTTTCGATCTTGACTCTGGTCAATGCAGGGTTTGGCCCGAAGATACGTATTGTTAGAATGCCGTTAAGTGATGGGGAGCAGATGCTCTCTCTCTCTCTCTCTAACCCAATACATAATATCTCTATCGAATATTGCAATGAAATCTTTAATCTATGTGAAAGCAGGAGAAGAAGCTGTTCATAAAGTGCGAAATGAATTTCCTGAAAATATCTATTCTGAGGATAAAAAATTCTCAAGTACCTTACTGCACATCCTCGTATGCCTATTCCTACCGCATATACAATTATACGAGATGACAGATGATTGAGCTTTCTATAGAAATCGCATACCTCTCGATCGCACGTTTATAGTTTCTCGCATGAATGAGACATCACCGTCTCAACCGTACACACAAGTCTATTCTGCTCACTCTGATGAGATGTTCTATTTCCAGTATATATCTGCACTTTGAGATAAAACAACTGGACCAAAGTACAACCAGAATGAAAAAGTCTTACTGTATCTAAAATTACTGCACTCGATCTGCACGTGTGATACGGGAATTGTAAAGTGCAGTAGATTTTCTAAAAATTGATTTTTATTTATTTTTTTTCCCACTTTTTTAGTCAAACATCTAAGTGAGCTTCCTGTTTCTCAAAAGATCGGTTCGTTTTCCGAGCAAGCACTCAACCCGCAGCTATCTTATTGACGGGATGCAGCTGTGGCGGAAAAAGAACTTCCTTAATTTGGGAGAAAAATAAATGTCCGGGTCTTTCAAGCGCGATAAAAAGAGTCAATGAAGAAGAAGAAGAAGAAGAAGAAGAAGACGAGCTGAGCTGTGGGGAGAAAGAATAGGAGACACAATAATAGACCAGGAGACACATGTGTAACGAAATTTTGAAGATCTATTCTACAGGGTCCACCTATATGTATACGACCGACTAGCGCGATAAATCTGTCAGATTTGAACCATTAGCTCCTGTTTCTCACTCAACATTCAGCTTGCATCAAAAGTTGCCAATCTCTGGCTGAAATAGTTCAAGCAGAACTCTCCACTTGCTTGATTTTTTTTCTTCTTTTCGTGTTTCTTTTTTCATTCGCTCTACTCTCATTTCCGTAACGAGGAAGTCAGACCGGAAGATTTTCAATTGCTGGGCTGGAATTGAACGTCGTTTTTTTTTCTTTCCGATGAATAATTATCATTCATACGAGCAAATACCTGCAGCAGGTATACACCTACGTAAAACGGTTGTATAGCTAGAGTCGAGGCAATAAACGACATTGACATTGTCTACGACTGACGCTAATGTTTGCCAAAATATCTGACTCTCGAAACAATAATTGAGTAGATGATAAATTTTGCTTACCTTTCACTCAGATTAAAGAATATATTACTGTCCAATATATGGACAGAAATTTCCTCAAATTTGTTAACTCTTCACTTTGTCTTTGGAATCACATGTGCAGATTAGTTTTTCACCTTTTTGAAAATCGTTCCATTTCATTATTTATCATCAAGGCTTACTTCAACAGAATTTTTTGATGTCTATATCGCACTGGCCTGACAAAATTATTGATTACAATACGAGGGTTGAAACAGTGACAGAAAACTCGCACATCGTACTCGATAGTCCGTGAATAATTATACCATCAATGAAATACTATTTCTCCCGTGAATCTCTAACGTCATATAATTTTAATAAAAATATACAAATATTTAAGCGGTAACTTCTTCGTCACGTGGCTTCTGTCATGAAGAAGAACTGGTCGGCCTGCAGACGTCCGTCCGACACGCTTCTTGGTCAACGCTCGACTAACTCTCCTCATTCTTCTTCGGGCTGGGAGTGAAATCTTTTTTTACCCTTAAGCCTACTACACACGATACCGTATAATTCTGTATATACATACATACATACATGTACATATAAATACATACACGCTACGGAATTATATCCTCAGATAATTATACGGGCCCATGTTACGCCGTTCTACTTCATACTTAAATACAATTGCATCTCTATACTGTACGTAAACCGTCCATACACTGATCGTGTAAATAAAGCATAATGCTCAGTCAAAAAACTGTACCAAACTCAACGTATGCTCATACAAGAAGCACTATCATTATGCACAATACAGGCACACAGTCAAGTTTAATTACAGCAATCACGCCAGGATGAACAATTGGGCTCTTGGAACGGTACAAAAAATACAGTTATCATATATACGAGCAGCGAATTTGCCGTTGAAAAATGAACCGAACATTTTATTATTCGAATGGAAAATATCCGCGGAAAGAATTCGTGTCAGTACAATAGAGAAGTTTTTTTTCTTATGGGTACTGCGAATCATCGCAAATTTAATCATTGCTTGGCGTAAATTCTGAAATTCTGAAATCCGTGCTACTCTTCATCTGCGTTATACATTTTGTCAGTTAATTCAACAAGATCATCATACATAGCTGTGGATTAATTAGATTATAACAACCTGTCTTACCACATGTGGAGGGAGCAAGACGTGTGGTTATTTTCAACCTGCTTCTTATTCAAACTACGGAATTTATTCCGCAGAAGTTTTCGAGGCTCCCTCTTTGCCGACGCTGTATTTATTCTCGGCAGATACTCCTGGACAGCCGGTAAAGAGCCAATTGAATGTTCGGATCACGTACGGCTTTACTCGATCTAAAACCCGGTCGAATCCGAAATCAAAATTAATCTTTCTTTTCAAATTTTTGAAAGGTTTACTCCTACACTTACTAGTCATGATCGGTACCATCTCTTCGTCATCTTCGAGCAAGGTTTCGCTCCGAAAGATCGACAGATCCTGATCACTCGTTAAAATATGTTCTCCAGGTACTACGGTAGCGGTTTGTCCTTGTCTTGGTTGAAGACTGGACCGAGAGCTTGCGGATTTGAACATGTATTCGTCAAGGAAAGACGTCACGGATTCTGTATCCTTCTGCATTATCGTTTGACCATCTTCGCGATGTTGAAATGGGCGCTTGTTTCGATCTTTAGTTTTTTCTCTGCAAGGATCAGACCTTTTACGAAGCTTCATCTCTTCGTCCACCTAAAGAATTTAAGAAAGCGGAAATTTCGATGATGCATAAATTTTCTTCAACAGATTTTTCATACCTTGCTGAAACTCCGTTTCATCTCATTGAGAACAGTCTCGATATTCTGAACAGCGTGATCTTCTCTGCTCCTATGCCCACGCTCTTTTCTGTCGATCTCTGGTTTCATCATTCGTATGGTTTTCTCTAGTTTTCCTATCTGGTCTCCAAGCTGATTTAATACTTCTTCGCTCTTAGTACTAGCCGGGCGATTATCCTCGTCTGAAAAGATCTGCTCAATCATTTCTGCGCGTATGATTTAATTGGGGGACTAATTCACCATCTGAAATTTTCCTTCGGTCTCTTTCTTTTTCTTTTTTCTGAAAATTGACTCTGCGGACTGGGAATGCCGCCTCCTTGATACGACTCGTTCGATTTCCCTCCGCAAGGGGAAACGCCGTCTCGATTTCGACGTCTTCGTTTCGAGCTAAAGCTCTTCAGTGAACCGAAAATCATGGAAAGTTATATTTTTCGGTATATTTAACATAATTTGATTCAAAAAATCTATAACCTTTTATCTGCGTCTGTTTCCCAGTCTGTAGTTACATCCTCGCGTTCCTCGACAGTCGTCTGCGAGTCTTCGTGATGCGGCTGGTCCGCATGACTCGCAGCATCACATTCCCGTTCAGGATAATCCAAAGTCGTAGTACTGAATCCGATTTTTGACTCAATGTCGTAGCTTCGTTCACTCTCTTTCTGCAAGTTAGGAAACGAGCGAGAAATAGTCATTAGTAAGTAAGATTCATAAATAAGATACTAAAACTCTTGTCCAACGAAGCAACGTTACCAAATCTGTCAAAATAAAGCTCTCGCAGTCTCTTGTAGGCCCTTCATTCTCCGGGAAAATCGCATCCTCAGGCCTCGTCCTTTTGCTGGGTCTACTTTGCTGCTTAGAGACCATTTGCCGGTGCTCCTCTTCTTCCAGATTAGCTATATTCCCTAGCTTGTAATTTGATTCATCAGCCGAAAAATTTGAGGTCGTTTTTAGCCCGCTGAGAAAAATAAGGGAATCATGAAATTTTGCTATTGATGGTCACTTTGCAGTATATGAATAAAAAATCGATGATTGAAGATACCTTATCACAAATGATGTGGAATACTTTGGACCGCTATCGGCTTTCCGTGTTTCAGGGTAATAAAATCCCTCAGGTGTTCTGTCAGAATGAAAATTTAACGGATCCTTCGACGTTGTTTTGGGTATTGATTGATTATGAGATTGATGATGCTGTACGTTTCTGTTTTTTTCGTCTTTACCGTACCTAGATCTCTCGCTATGGCGATGCCTCTTCTTGTCATGTCCTCTGCGGAAAAATGATGAAGAGAAATAATCGTGGGGATAAATTGAGAGACACGAACTATAATACGTCGATTATATCACATTGTCCAACAAACTTCGGCTTATCTTCATCGATCTTCGAGTCCTGCTTGACTCGATGTCTCCTTCGAGGGTGCGAGGGGCTTAGTTGATCTCTCTGAGCGTTGGCCACGATGATGGAGTCCTGGATTTCGGAAGCTTTCGTAAATTTTTCTGAATAATAGCAGGTACGTCCGACGTCGTCGAAGGTTTGATTACTGAAGGAACCACTTAATGCAGCTTTCAGGCCGTTGGCTACGATGTCGATAATGATATGGCATGCCTTTCGAGCGTCTGTAAAATTTTTTGGCTATTCAGAACAGGAAATAGTTCAGCACAGAAATTTTTATAGCCATAAAAGAGAAGAAAAGTCACCTCGAAAACATTTCCCTAAACTTACAGTAGCGAGATTCAGGAATGTAGTAGAGAACGACACCGGGAATGAGGAAAATGAGTATATAGAAACGCTTGATCCATCCTGCCCAGCCAGTTGTGGAAGGGACTCCAGCCAGAATGCCTGAAAGACAGGAATGAATTTAGTTTGATTGATCCTGAATCGGGAGAGTCCTAAAAACTCAAACTAACGTTCAGCATCGGAAGACTTGAGGGCTATGCATTGTACAATTAACGTTGTGCACAATAGGACTAAGAATTTCATATTGATGAATGTTTATCTTCGATTAATTGGAACCACCTACATTTTAATGAAAACAAATTTCGAATATCGATTGTACATCGATAAACATTTTCATTTGTTTCAAGTATCGATTAATAACGTGTGATTTTTTGAGATATTTACATTGAAAGGGTTTCATGTCGAGTTTATATAGGATTAAAGATATGGGTAAAAGATATTGGGAAAAATTTAAGATTCATATCTTAATTTTTATTATGCTCGTTCTTTACAATATAATACAAACCAAATGATTCATACAGTTGTAGTTATAGATTGATATAATATATATAGGTATTATACTATAGAGAGAAACATAGAAGTAGAGAGATATGGTGAAAAGTTGTCTATATCATGCAATAATTAATTCTTTCATATAGATTTGTGCAGGGTGCGGTATTTAAGCGTGTAGTAGTACCTACACTATTTCTAAAAGTTATTATTATTATTTTTTTTTTTCTTCTAATAATCTACAATATATAATATATGAACATCGATTTGACACGTAATTAATCCACATAAGATCTATTTACTTGTGGATTTAAAACTTATTAAAATCCTTTAAAGCGGAACACTGATATACACTGATATAACATTTACCTAAATTATATAGTATACAACATTCCATTAAAGAATCAATTTGACTTTCGAAAACATTTCTTTTTTTAAATGTTTTTTTTTCTTTTTTTTTTTTTGACTACTTTCTGCCAAATTTTACTAGATATGTACGTGTATTAAGACATATATTATATATAAGTTTGCAATTAATTAAAAAAAAAAAAAAAAAAAAAAAAAAAAAAAAAGAGACGTAATATGTATATTGAATCATTCGGTGCTACGCGTGCAATATATAATTTATAATTTAAAAAATTAAAAAAAAAAAAAAACAACAAAAAACCAAAAACAGAGATCGCTACTTGAAATAATAATTCACAGTTTTGTTGCGGTAGAAACAAAAGAAAAACAAATAAAAATAAATAAAAATGAAAATAATAATTCCGCATTAATTTTTTTAAATTAAATAATTCATACGCTCTACGCAACAAACTATACCGAATCGTGCTGCGCCAAAATACGATCACCACATATACGATCATTGAAGCCAAAAACACTAGATTGTATAGGCGCGCTAATTATGGTTAGACAAATAAAATAATAATAATAATGATAATAATAATAATATTAATAATAATAATAATAAATGGCGACTTTATACACAGGGTGGAGACAATGAACGATAACAAATGACGGCGAATGTATAATAATCGGGTCTTTCATGTAATGTTTCTTATTTTTTTTTTTTTTTTTTTTCTTTTCCCTTTTTTGTTTCTTTTCCCCCATGACTAAGGCAAGTCTTGACGACGGCATCAGTCAGTTTGACGATGTCAAGACCCGTCGCCTGCAGTCACACTAGCGACGGAGCCTACGAGAGGTGTATTATGTAGTAGGTATCTTGGGTACATGTTGATCCAATTATTGGAGAGAAAAAAAAAAAAAAAAAAAAAAAAAAAGACTAAAAAATTATTACGGGAGTACTTTCCATGATTATGACGGTGATAATTATGACGGAGGCGAGGGTGAGTTAAACTTTGGGTCACGATTGAATATCCGTCGATAATTTACGCGGACGACGCCTTAAGTTTGTTCAAAGCGTTCGTAAGGTGGACCATTTCGGTGTTCATTTGGGCAACTAGACCCTCGAGCCTGTCGACGCTGTCGAGTACCTCGACGCGCTGAGTATGAGGGTTGAATCTGACCTCGAATGGTCGGCTCATGGTCGACACCCAACGGCGGAACTTCTCTTTGGCATCTTCGAAACTTTCGGCCACGTAATAAATCGGCTGATATTCTTGGTCCTGGTAAGGCTGAACGGCTGTTGTTGACGGTTCGAAAGCACGGTGCTCGCATTTGTCGCTAAGAGAGTGAAGAAGCTCACCGTATGCCGACAATAGACCAGCACCGTATGCCTTGACCTCTTGACCCTCCTTGCAGAGACCAAATTCTACCGTGAACCAGTAGATCGTCGAGAGTTTCTCGATCTCTGCGTCGGATGCACCCAATGATGCCAGACCAATCTCTTGCGAGAACTGGGCGAAGCTTGGATCAGCGAGCAGAGGCATGTGTCCAAGAAGCTCGTGGATGCAGTCCCTGTAACGAATGAGAAAAATATATGAGGATGCAGCTGGGTGAAAATCTGGTTGTTGCATATCGGAGCATCAGCGAGGTGGTAGGTATGATTTTCCCCGATTAATTCAACGCGAGAGAAGTTAGTAACTGATGGAGCGAGTTACCGACGCTATTCCGTCGTTAAAAGCCAATTAGAGTTCCATTTCAGGCTCAGAGTAGCCTGATAATTGCGTTACCCGCCTCCACGTAGATGAGCATAGCATACCGACGCTGTGCTACACAATGTGTATCGATTGCTTTGACACGGGGTACGAAGTTTGCGAGATAAATGTATCCTGTACCTTGTCGAGGTACACGGAAGCAAAGAAAAGCTAATACAGTTCATGGAAAGAGAGAGAGATACGAATGGGACTCCATAAAGATAGAAAATTTACTTACGGCTCGGGAGTGTGGTAAGGGCTGTTGATATGACGAACGTATTGAGTGCTCTGGAATATTCTGAAGGCAAGACTGGCTAGGAAGTCTCTTGCGGTAAGGAGACCTGCGGCAGGACGAAGACTGAAGCCAGTATTCCTTCCCAGGAAATCGCTGACTTCCTGGAGCTGTGGGATGCGGTGGGCCTCGAAGATGCGTTCTTCCTGAAGCTGTTTAAAAGCCCTTCGGTACTCCATACAGGCGTGTTTCGGAACGAGGTCCAAAACGGTGTTGAAAACTCTGGTCCAGGTTGTGTTCTCGGTCTCGGTGTAAGGAATCTTTGGAATTTCGTCACCGTACTTGTAAGCGAAAGCAATCTCGGCGATTATCTTTCTGCGGGCGCGATACTCCTTGTCGGCAAATCCAGGGTGGCTCATGTCGAGGTCCGGCTCATACTTGGTCATGAGATGGTTGCAGTTATCGAGTTCGGAAGCGTGGCGTGGGAACCACGGGTCTTTTATACTGACGGAGTTATCAGCCAGTAGAGAAACTCCACCGAGCGATGAGCTCTGCCTAAGGTTTCTGATCAGTTGCAAAAGACACTGTCTGGTCATGTCTACCTTGACCAGTACGTCGAACTGCATTCCCTCTTTTTTAGACGGGCGAGACTCAAGGTGTTCAACAACCCCCTTGAAATTTTCGATCGATTTCAATATACGAGCCAAAGAACTTATTCCATCTCTCATACGAAGCACCAGCACTGCCTTTTGCACTGCATTCTCTCCTTCTGGGGTCTCCGCGATTGTCTTAGCAAGGACAACCTCCTCCTCCGTCAGTCCAGAGTCTGCATGAATAAATAATACGAATCAAGTTAAAGAGGACAAAAAATTGAGAATTTTTTCATACATAAGCCGTGTCTCGTTACGTTATAAGAGAGAGAAGAATAAACTCGCTATTTCGAATCCATTTACTCGAGTCGAAAGCCGTGTCGACCGCTTAAGCTCGAAAGCTACGACCGCTCGAGAAAAAGAATGATTTGACCATTACTCGGTCGACTTTGGGGTTTGAGGTTGATTCGAAGCTCGGAAGATGTATATATGTATGTAGCAGACGAGATATAGATATAGAAATATCGGAGTTCCTTTGCCGAGGCGGGAATCTAAATGCATGACGGCTTCTAAGGCGGCAGTAATTCAGTGAAGTGCCGGGCACTCGCCCGTACGGCGACAATGGGGTTGTTTCACCCTCCATTTCCTCTCGCCTTTCCTAGCTCCTGCCACCTCCTCAAACTCAACTTTTCTCAGCTCAATGGAATTTTTTAAAGTAATAATCTCGACGAGGGGGATGCCAGTTTAGAATTGAGTGCAACTAAAGGTAAGTACGTAGGTGGCTGGTACCCAGCGGCACCCGTATTATAAGAATTAGGACCACTTACCGTCGTCATCTGGTTTTCCTTCGCTATCCGACGAGGAAGCTTCAGCTTTGGCCTCTGTAAGTCATAGAAACGAGGGATACGTTTAACACACACATGCGTTTCGTGCCAAAGGAAAAACGAATAATAAAAAATCATTCAGGTGACTCATTCGGATGAATCAATTTACGACAAATACGTAGATACATTAAAAGGAAAATTTTATTTTACCTTCTTCCTGGGCGGCGCAGGTCAATGTCTCCACCTGTTCATCGTCGCTTGACGAAGCATCGTTGTACTGCTCGTCTTGTGGCTGTTGCTCCTGAGAGCAAACGATTGCCTGATCCGCGCTCGAATCTATTTAACGAACATACACGTACATACATACAATCATGCGACAACGAACGTGCAAAATAATAAAATAATTTTCTACAGAACGACATTGGTTTTACAATACTCCAAAAGATCAATGAGAAATATTGAACGAGCGAGAACGAAAGTGAACGATTTCTTCATGCAAAAATTTTTACTCACCATTGGCTCGTTGGCGGGCCTCTTCAAGCACACACTGCTTCGTTTGCTTCACGACTAAAGTCTCGAATCTGGCATCGTCCACGAGGGAACGACGACGTGCTGGATAACCATTCTGAAATGAGATTAAAATTTGACAATTAAAAAGATGTGTTAAAGTAACTAAACGCAGTAGCCTATAAAGTATTCAGCAAAGATTTCCTCGGTTATCAATTAAGGTTACTGAAAGCGTACGAATTTACGGATAAGATAGTTAAGCCAAATCCGGATTATCATTGGCTCGGAACAATTAGAAGTCGAAAACGGATACCGTTAAGGTATGGGACTTCCGATTCCTCAGGATTTCGTTCGGCAGATCATTAGATACCTACAGCTATACGGTTAGAAGAAGTCCGAAAGCATCCTACTCGAAGTAATTCATACGAAAGTCAAAAGGAAGGTGAGGAACTTTGCTCTTTGAGGACATAGTCTGGCGTTGAAGGGTCGGAAATGAACTAATATACTTTGAAGAACCACAAAGCAAAGCGGTATGTACCTATGTATGTACATACATACATATGTATGTAGTACGTCGGTTAAAGACGTAAGAGAAAACCTGGAGCGAAGGATAAACTTTGATAGACCGCTGCAGGGCTAATGCTGCAGTGATGTTGGGAGGCTAAAAAGCTCGAAAAACACTGTTCCGCTTGATATCACGCTCATATCCCGTTACCAAAAAGCGGGGAATAAAGGTCGAGGTTCTTTCCGATTTTTTTTTTTTTTTTTTCAGAAATAAAGAAAAATTACGATATCAGTGACGTCGTCGTTTGACTGAAAACACGTCCGTTGTCTTTCCAGAGAAGTGGTTGGCACGGATTCGTCGAGGTAACGTTTAGCAATTCTTTAACGCGTACGTAAACTGGGCCAAGTACTTCGCGGTCGAATGGTCGTCCGATGAGTGGCTTTACTATACTCCGCAATTGCGTAATTCCCAGGTTATCTCCAACCGTGAACTAAATCCCTTTTCATTATCTGGCTGCACCTGCCTGACATGGCGCTGGCTGCAGTTATACGCGTTTCAATAATTGAACAAAAAAAAATAAAATAAAATAAAATCGCGTTCTCTTTCTTTCCGAATGCGTATATAAAATCGGAGAATACAATAAATAAAAATGAAATAAAAAACCAAAAAGTAAGACGAGGAAACGCGTGGAACGTTGACCACAGGAATGCCGTCTAAGACCTTGAGCAACCCCTCGGTAATCTCGCCTGCGTATGATCGGCCAGGTTGAGAAGAGTCCGGTTTGGTTTCATTTTTGTTATCACAATTTTTTTTTTTTTATTTCTCTTTCTCTCTCTCTCGCTCTCTCTCTCTCTCTCTTTTCTTTTATCGAGTCAGCAACTGCACACAGCAACCGAGCAACTCGACGATCTTTGATACTTATATCTCGTTCCTTTTATTTTTTGCATGTCTCTATACGTGAGCCAATTAGCGTGCCTATACTCGATTATACTTAAACAACGGATAAGAATTACCACGCAGATAAAAAAATCGAGTTTTCGTAATAAAAATTCGCTAATTATACCGCGGCAAGAGTTGGCATAGTAATTATTATCTCAATTAAAGATCTCGATCTGTTACGTGACTAACGATTTTGCGATACTTGATTCGCTTGATACCAGGAAAATGATGAAAAATATTCATCTGCGGATCGATCGATCGATCTGTTATTAATGGTTCGTTTGCATAAATTATTATGAATATACATATGCATAGAATGAGACGGTATGCCACACGACGGAGAGCAAAAAGAGGCATAAATGGCGAGCCTCCGACAGGATAACGGTGTTCAAATGTTCAGGGTCTCCGTAGTTGTGACTCTCCGTTACAATCACTTCGCGGTAATAATTATAACACATTAATAATTATCATGCCGACAAGGCCGATCGATTTCTCAATCGATAATTAGATCCTATAAGCCAGCCAGCCAGCCATCCGCGGTATTACAATAATCTGAAATCACCTTCACCTTTACGTTATATCAAGCTTCGGAACCTTTCGCAAGGACACGCGAGGACGCGATCGGATCGGTGTGTAAAATAGACGATTTTAGTAACATATTGCCTTGAATTTTTTGATCTTGATTCGACCACCGTAGGTTATAGGTGGGGATTCTGCAGGATGTTATATTGAAATAGTTGCATCACGGTGACGCAATTATATTGTCATGTACACGCGAGATCGGCACGAATATAAATATTTGTTCCGCGTATCGAGCGGCAAAAACAATTAACAACATCTTGTAGACTATAGCGATTTTTATCAAAGTCACAAAAAGATATACAAAGAAAAAAAAAAAAAAAAATGGCATATGTATGTATAAGAAGAAAAACGATCGGCTTGCTATAAATAATTATCCAAAAACCAATTCAACCGATTCTCAACGACCTAGGCTTCTCGATTGGCAAATAAATATTCATCGTTGGTAATAAAATTAGCCTTTTAGTGAAATATTCACTCAACCTTGTCCTATCCCGCCTCGAACGCATTGGACACACAACCGGCAACATATTTAACATATCGATAAGATATAATATCCCAATGAGTAAACATTTTTTTTCAAAACTCAAGTTCAAATGCGTTTATCAATTTTTGGTCTGTTTCTGTTTTATTTATTTATATTTATTTTTTTGCCTCACGCTCCGACACGTCTTTCCAACTACATCGCGTATTTCTCAATACTCATTTAGCTCGATCCTGACCTAGCCAACTCCGTAATCCGATTACGAAAAACATTACACGATCATGAGATGGTCGATTCTTACGAAATAACCAAGCACTGATAAAATTCTACAAGTTTTACGGTTCGATTAGTGGCACTCTAAAATCCATCATTTTTGGAGCTACCGAGCCAAGAGATTCAGGGCAGTACATACCTCAATGCTGTAGGACTTCTTGATGGCGAACATTTCACGATTTTTTTGTGCAGCGGCGACGGCCATCATGACTTTTGTTGAAACTTCTTGTTGTTTGACGATAATAAAAATTGAAAGTAAGATAATTTTTTTTCTTTCTTTTTTTGGTTCCACAGCAAAGTAGGTAAATGAACGGTGTCACGAATTAAGACAGAGACTTTGGAAGATGAATAAAAATTTGGAAGAACTTCGATGCAAAACTTCGATGCAACTTTAAATCAGCCTGATTCGTCAACTTTATCAGATTCACTGCCGATATTGTAAAAATTGCGCTCAAGAGATTTTATTTAAATCTGTTTATATGAGATTTAAATCGCGGTTTTTGTCTAAGAACTTATGTATTACGACCACAAACAGTGACTGATGCTTGTCTGTCGTAGATATTTTTTTTTTTTTTTTTTTACCAAGTTCAAAATACTCCGCACGGTTTAGGGAAATCTCGAGCGTTACGAGCTTGCCTTCGAATGAAGCGAACGAGCGAATGTGCGGTTGGGGCGGTTCGCCGCAGCATATAAACGTTGCCTCCCTTCACCGCGACTCCTGGGGTCAGGGGTGCCCCCCACCAGGGTTTCGGGTGTCCGTGCCCGACGGCCCCGCGGCGCCGCGACGCCGACATGCGGTGCTCCCGCATTTCGTAACCCGACTTGCGACGGCGCGTTTTACGAATAACGATGCTCATTGGTCAAGACCCGGGAGATCCCGTGAGGTATCAAACACCCGCGGTGTGACTCACAAACCCGCGTCGTTTTACGCCGAGGACTCGCTGCAGCAACGGCGGGGGGCACCGCCGCAGGTGTTTCGACGAATCTTAGTTTAAATATAACAAGTTATTAATTATTCCAGCCCATAAATCGATAGAAGAATGAATTTCTGAGTGGAGTGGCAATGATTTTTTGCTAACGTATTATAGTTTTCGAAGAAATACCGGAAAAAGTACTCCTGTCCTAGGTATACCTACTGCGCAGGTTTCGAAGAAATTCAGCTCACTTTCATGGTCAAAATTTGCATTGAGTTCCAATCACTCGGTTAACGATGAACAATTTTCCCCCTTTTTTTTTTTGTGCTTCTTCCTAATTCTCATGTCCCCTATTTCGAATTATAAATTTCACGGTGACTCTCGAGCATTTCAGACCCACCGATTAATTTTTGTACTTTTCCAAGGGCAGTTTCATTTAGGGAAGTAAGAAATTACCGAATATTTCTCACTGTTACTGATGTCTGATTTCTCCTAGATTAGTAATGATCATCATCGATGAAAAAAAAATCGATAAATTTTGGCGATTGATGTTTCCGAGAAGTTTTTAACAAAAATAACGATTTTTCATACAGAGATTAGCTCTGCGACTTGTAACACTAATCAAATATCAATTAACTACTTAGGTCTGAATTGACGGGTTGCGAAACTGTATACGACTGTGTGCATTAATTACGGAGAATAATCAAGAATAAATAAGACGAATCAATTTCCGTGATCGTCAATACCATCTTCAAATACTATCAACAAAGTGCTAAAAAAGCCAAACACCTATACAGCCTTGAAGTTTCTCAATTTTATTTATACGAATGTTTATTTAAATCGATCGGATAACATGATCGACTCAAAATTGACAGTCAAAATATCCTGCATTTTCGTTGTGGTACCCATGTTTCAGAAGGAGGAAAAAAAATACTTCCTTGGTGATCGTCGAGATTCGATGAATTGCTTTCGAATAGTTGATAAAACTGCGCTTTGTTGATCCAAGTGTATGTAACGCAACGTTACATTACCATGCCTGAGGCGTGCCTCGTCGTTTCCAAGATTTCGTACGACTTCTTGATTGCACTAGATTCATGGTATGAAATTTTCCCATTTCCAACACGGAATTATCATCGCTGCAATTTCCGAGATGCATATAGGTATGTCCGAGTATAATGCATTTCGATAAAAATTATCGTTTAATGCAACACCTTCGGAATCCAACGTCAATTACTGTTCCTTTAATTCAATTACCGTATTTTGCTACAGATATGACTAACACTGAGGTCGCCGTGACACAGATTGTTCTTTTATTTTCTTATTTTTTTTTTTTTTTTTTTTTTTTTTTTGTTCACGCCCGTGAGAACAATCGAACAAATAATATTTCAGGGGCAAAACGATATCATAGTGTATACTTTTCCCCTTGGTATAGAATAATTAATTCCCCGAATAGCATTATTATGTATGTTATCATTGCGCACCGCGGTCGTGGGTTTCGCGGAAAAAATTTGCTATAGAAAAAATTATATAGCATATGTAAATTCAATAATATAAACTGCAGAAACGACTAATCCAGGATTCAGTGAGGCTGGATAGTATCATTTATTTTTTATTATTTTTTTCTCCAAAACATTCGGTGGTCTGAGAACCTCCGACGTTCTATAACTACAACAATTATATATATCTCCACACCGATGATCTTGACCTGCCCCATGAATATTTGGCGTGGATAATAACTTATTAGCGATAAATTATATAAAGTAGTATATCAAAGAAGTTGCTTCTGTCTAACTTAAGTAGAAGAAGAAGGACTGCATACGTATTGGGGTTAGTATTTCCGGTCAGATTTCTGTTTTTTTTTTTTGTTTCGTTTTTTTTTTCTTAATAAGTGGCTTAAGATGTGTCCTTGATGATTATATACGATGGGGTGACGATTATCGCTCTGAATTTATATAATTGTCAGTTACTTCCGGTTTATACGGAGATGTAATTGAGGCTTGTTAGCCAAATCGTGGCAAAAGAGTCTCTAAGGACGTTGGCTGGGGGTCTGGGGAACAGATCTGTATCCTTTCAAGTACCAAGGTCTTTTAGTCGAGCCACTTCCAGTCCAGCGAGAGCAGAGACTGACCGGCACTTGCTTCACGTCATGCCGCGACAATACGAAGGAAATTCCACCGCCAGTCCACGATTCCATTGCCTTATCTCAATCTGCGACTGCTTTATACCTTTTTTTTTCTCTTTTTTTTCTTTATCTTTTTCTTTCTTCCTTTTGCTCTTTTTTTCACCGACGCACGTCGGGGCAAGGTATCAAAAATGACACTTCCGGCACCCGCTTATATTTCCATACCTACTTTTCTTTGTTCTATAAAATAAAATTACGATTCCAGATAGGAACCGTGATGTCCTCTTTTTCTTTCCTAGGGACGAAAAATTCGATTGATCAATCAATCGAATTCCCCGATTAATAATTCCACTAATAAATAATCGGAGGATAGTCTGGCGGTTCAATAATTGACGTATCACAAGTTTGACAATCTAATATGAATTCCTCTGGCTGCTGGTTAGCTCGGACAATCCAGTAGTCTGGCTCTGTAAGCACAGAACGGTTGACCTTACTTTCTGACTTTTCAAATATCGCAGAACTTTATTAACCGTCAAAGCGAGGCGATGACGTGCTCCCGTGATTTCATGATATTAATTGCTGCTGGAACGATCACGGAAGTATCTCGAACAAAGGTCGACACCGCTAAGACCGGAGGGAATTGGTGATCTTCGAGGTAAACCAAGCGACAATGATGTAAACCGCGACATTTTCTTACCGGAGATTACGTATTTCTTTATCTTTATCTTACCCCGTTATTTCTATAAGTGTAGTACGTGACGAGAACAAGCTCGATCTTTTGTCGATAGCATAAAATTATCGATACTAAATAATCAGCTGAAAATAAGCGATAGATAAAATGTTTGGCCGATTTATTTTCTCTGCGTAAATCGATCGATCGATCGATTGGACCTTGAATGAGCCGATCTGAAACGGTGATCGTGCAGACTGAGAAACGTTAATTATCCCGTAACAATTAGTTGAAACATAAGAATGACTTTTTGATTACTGGTTAAACACGCATGAATCATCGACTATAGCGAATAACGATGTATAAAAACTATTCTAATTAGTTGCTACCTTATGCACTGGTTCGATCGAGATGTATAAGTATCGGTAACCAGAACTGGAGACTGGTGTAAACCATTGTTCTCGTAATGATGAATTAGGTAACGTATATGCGTTTACATCGTTACCGGTAACATAATTATAACAATTAAAAAGGAAAAAAAAAAAAAAAAGGGTAAAACTGCTGGAGAATGAATACCGCCTTGTATACTAATTGTAATCGTAATTGAATAAATCGATGAACAATAAACATTTTCTGTGAAAAGAAGAGAAAAAAAAAATAAAAATTGTTTCACGTTGTTTTCCACGTTAATTTTAATTACAGGCAATTATAAGTACGGCAGTAATTGAAAAAAAAAAAAATTATAAAATCCGCTCAATTGTCTGACCAATTTAATTGATCGATTTATAGTTGATATCCCTGATACCAGTTCCGTTTCACTTATATCATATGAGATCATTCAGTCGGACTCCATTCACATCTAGAGTATCTAGATGCAGTAAATCTCCGTATGATCGTTTATACACGCACACGTATACAGTTTGTGTAGCTTTGAAATATCAATAATTTTCAGTATACTAACTGTGATCGATTTAAAACGTCCGCGTGATTCATGTTGTTAATTAGTGACACACACTTCAAGCGAGCAACTTTATATCAATTTATTTAATCAGACGGTAAATTATTCGTCTGTACTTGCGAAAGGACTGGAAAACCGATTTTTCTTTATGACAGGTTTAATACAACTGACCTTTCTCATCTTGGCCTGATTGTCTTGTTCTGTATTACTTACAACTGCAAGACCCCGGAGCTTCCGCCTTTCGGAATTGTCAAAATTCTTCAAAAATTGAATCGTTATACGGACTCACGACGTGTGATAGTTGGAAGGAACTTTCAGAATTTCATAACAGTAACATATCTGTAATATCCAATTTATTAGTCAAGTCATAAGTCATTAGTTTCAATCAGAATTTATATGAGGATTTCTAAAAATCGATAAATACGAGTAAAATCAAGTTTTGAATAAAATTGTAACTTTCCCTATTCAGTCCTTATAATTATACCTTCAAGTTCACATAATACGTATCCGCTTTACTTTCTATCTCATGACAGACTGCAATCACGTGACAAAGTTACTCCCGGTAATAATCAAAGATCACGAACTGCACTGGGGTCAGACGATTGGTTCAAAAAATCGATCTTCAAATTGGCAGACGATTGCATCGGGTGCAAAAATTCAAGTTTAATGACTAAAGATCGAAGAAAAAATCGAACGATGATTAGCAGGTCTCAGACCGTGTCTCGTTTATTGAATAAGCGATTGTAAAAATAAAGATGAAAAGCAATGAAAATTGGTGTAAAAAAAAAAATTGGTATTCCGTGTCGAATCGTGATAACCGTGAATGACGAGCTGCTCCGTTGTCGTTGCTATACTACGAAGATGACGACCCCGTGTCCGGGAGCAGTGCGCGTTTTACTATTCCGGTGTCTCACTGTTTCAGTGTTCCAGTTTTAGGTGGCTGACTACGTACCGATTTACCTTATACCTACCTGAATGCGAAATTCTATTGTTTGCACGGAATTTTGCCGCGCGGTTAATGGCGCTGTCGAGCTTTCGGATAAGCGTGTTGATGACGGGAAGAACACTCGGTCAATCAGCCGGAAGGATTTTTAATAATTACCATGTCCTGCAGCAGGGACCCCTTTCCTCGTCCTAAATTAATCGCGATATAGAATTAGCGATCGTCGATAAATATTCATCCCTCGAGCACATAGTTCGCACTGATTTAACTCTTCAATTTTCCGATCATTGCCAAAATTACGTAAGGAATAATTAATTGAACGTTTTTTTTCCTCTTCTCTCTCTCTACTTATTTCTTTCATTTTTTTTTTTTTTTTTTTTTCGTACGATTTTTGTTGTCTTTGTGTAGTTGTTGTTAACATTACTTCACGCTAGTCGATTGAGGTCAATGCTTTTATGGTATATATAGTTTTTATTAACCGTGGACATGAACGTTGGCTTCCAACGACACGGTCAGATATCAATTAGCTATACTTATTGGGATCATTCAGCGAGATAATCGAGTCCTAATGGCAGTTGATGCGATAATACGGAAATAGAAAGAAAAAAAAGAAAAAAACGATCTAAAACGCGGAGATTCACACGAAGGAGAATAAGACGATTCTTACGCAGCTTTCCACAAACCAAACTCACCTATGATTTTTTTTTTCATTTCTACAGTCAAATTTCTGTAATTTTTTTTTTTTTGTAAATTTATACCATAATTATCATATGCGATGGCGGAAAGTTACTTGATTAATCGAATCGGTGAGAAACGTCATAGCGATCTTCTTTGAAGAAAATAAAACGATTATACGAAGAAATAGTTCGGAGGTTTGCTCTTACCCGTCTCGCAGATCAACTTCCACGGCAACAACTGTTGATGATATTATCTTCATTGACGTCACGTTAAATATTTCCTTCTTTGGGCTTTACTTGCTACCAGATATTCCAGTAATGAAGAGCCTAGTTATGGACGTTCAATTTGCTAATGGAACCAATTCTCAGTAGGTATATAATTTCTTACGCAAAAGCGAGGACAAAGTGGCGAATAATAGATGCGCCTTCGACTTCTGGTAGGTAAGTGGTGAAATTATGGCTATTAAATCGTCATACTAATTGTACGAGAGTGAGAAATCGCACCTTTCCTAAGAAACCTGCGATTCCATTATTATAGGTACATAGAATTATGCGATTCGAATACGAATTGAATTCGAAATTTCTTTTATCTCTGCAGAGTATAAAAAATTAATCTGCACTGATGTGTGTATATATCCATGCGTATATCACAACTTTTTGAAGAAGTCTGTGATTATTATTTAGATGTATGTGTTTGAAAAAAAAGGCTGATTATAACGAAGTAAAAAAATTGACAGCAGACAGAAACGTTGTCGTAGTTTTTTTTTTTCCTTTTATTTCCTTATCAAATCATCGTTGAAAAATTTCTTGGATGCATATAGCAGGTTTACAGTAAAATTGAATATAGACATAGCATAATTCATCTAAATTGTTGCAATCCTAGATTGGATCGGTAATTATAGTAAAATCGTAGATTTGTAATTAATTGCGACGCACGGTCGAACACTCTGAGTGAAACCAGGCAATTGACTCTACGTTTGTACCTATATGTATGTAACATAGTAGATACATAGAGAAAGATACGTGATACAGGTGAATTTAGTACTAATTAATAAACTTTGTTAAGACACAGTCACGCCTCGTCAACGACCCCGAGTCCCGGTAGTTCTGTGGAGCGAAAATTCTTGAAAATCTGATATCTTGGTTAGTTAGGTATTGCGTATCTTAGACTGACCGTAGTTAACACTGTATAATTCTTGTTGAATCTTAGTCAGTACCTTTATATAGACTTTTGTAACCGACTTTTCGGATATATCCGGGTGCGTTACCACCCAGTCGTTCCGGAACGAGATATAAAAAAGAAAGAAAAAGGAAAACCAACTGGCCCGTTGCATCGGCCTCGAATATCGGGCCATTTTCTCACTCGAATGAGTTCGATCTAGCACGAAACGTGACAAAGTTGTTTTACAATATTTCTGAATAAATACAAGAACGAAGTATTCAACGGAAATACATTCCTTACTCATCTGGTTATCTCGTTCTTTTCATTCCAAGAAGTTTGAACTAACGCAAGGTGTAAAAGGTATATGTCAGGAGTCACTCAGAAGTCAGACTTTCGACAAGATTTCTTTCTTCTCTTTGGAGATGCTGAAAAAGGACTTCCGCAGTTACAGGTATGGGTATGTACGACGCCGGTTTAAGATCACGAATCGCCCCAGGGCCATAAAAGTGTAAGTGCCCACTACCCGGCAAATATTTCCAATTCTTTGCAAATTTTAAACTAGAATAGAGACAACTACAATATCATCTTCATCGTGAAGGTACTCACTCGTTGTAAACCGACTTTTGCCTAGCCTACTTCATTAGGAAAGTTATAATTGATGATTATACAATATGACACAATATTCTTTCTCGAACTCCCACTTTAAAAACATAGGAGATATTTAATACACTGATAGGGTATTTTTAAGCCTCAACTCGACGTGGTACCGAAAACTGCAACTACTCCTGCCATGCCTTTTGGCGATTAATCTCATATTTGTTTCGAAGTTTTCGCTGACCAGAAGTTTTTGAACGCATATAACTTGAAATCTGTCCGTTCCATATTGGAGAAAAAAAACAACACTACGAAATTTCTTATAGAACTCTTTCTAAAATTCGGAAAACTGATTCGAAATTTCGGCTCCATATGTGTTGTTCAATATAGTCTGAGGCAACAGCAGCGAAAAAAGTTTATTTCAAATTATCAGCCAGTTTCGTCTGCTGATAATTAACGGCCACGAACGTGACATGTGGCGCGTCCGATTTCGTAATCAGCAATTACATGAACAGAAAGATACAAACCCTAACGTCGAAGACCCTTGAACCGAAGATAAGTTTCAATGGCAACTATTGGAAGCTGGTATGATATGCTCGAGCAAAAAAAACTTAATACAAATATTCCACAAGCAATTCGGACTGCCTGATATCAAAGTTTGCGCAAGAAACTCTCTTCAAAGAAGACAAGCTATTCGGTGGCGGTGTTATTGAACTGCCTTTCACGAATCAGGCCGAATCCTCGTATCACATATGGACGAAGTATCAAGTCCACGTCTACCCTGCTCTAGGGCAACCAGAGGACTTGACTCCGTATCATACCTGTGGAGATAAAAACGAAATTTCGACGTAGAACCCATTGACATCCCATGATTCCCTTTTAGGGGGATGAAGATGAAGGATTGAACTGATTATTAAGGATTTTTCAAATTTTTAAACCCGGCCCAAATTCGAAGAAATTGTAATTGAAAATGTGGAATCGTATTTTCCCGGTCATGGGCTAGCTGTCCCGAATGAAATGGATATTTTTACGTGAATATATACGGAAAAAATTATTTCAAACACACGTGTTGAATAATTTGATTTTTCACTTTCTACTGCGACAGAACTATTCGTGAATACAAATTGGTGAATATCAATCATACTCAAAATAAAGCGTAGCTGTATGAAATTTTTACTCTCGACTTTGACAAGTGCTCCAGGCATGTTCCTCGGGACCCCCGAAGACACCATAAAATCGAAGTACGATTAGAAAAATCCAACTGAAAAAGTGGCCCATTTCACGTATTTTGCCTCCCATATAAGATGCGCGCTCAAAAAATTGCATGCCCCATATAAGTCAAACAACATATCCCATGTAAGTCAAAATAGACAAGGGCTTTTGCATCATGAAGCTCAGCCGAAATTATTACAAATATTGTGGCAAAGAAAAAAAAAATAAAAATTGCGCCTCCGCCACTTAGGCCCGGGCCTATTGGTTAATCCGGCGTTGGGTACGTAGTACATACAGGTGTAGCCGATCGCGGCTCCGGGCAAAACCGGATAAAAAAAATCTCATTAATGAACCGTTCGTCGAGATTCTGACGCACGCAGTGAAAGAAGGAAAACGTTAGCCATTACCTTAAATATTCATTGCATAATAACCGGGTTCGCAAATTTACCATCTATAAAATGGAATATTTTACGTATCCACTTTCTTTCCATCTTGATACCCCGCGGATGTATTCAGAAAGCGTAGCTCCGACCATAAACACATAAGTAACCAAATATGCTAACCAATTATTACTCAGATTCAATCGCCTCACGATTGAAATTTAAGATTTCGGATTCTCGATTTTCGAAAAAATAAAAAACGCCACGTATATTCTTGATCTGATCGTGTCCTCGACCTCTGGAGTTGACATCACTGTCAAAGTCCTTGGGGAGAAATTTCTTCAGGTAGTTTGCGATAAAGATTACAGATATGTGATCAGCTGATAATCCAACGTTGTTAGAGCTACCTGTTATTCAGATTTCATAAAAAATAAATAGAAGTAGATGGAATTTTCAAAATAGGATAAAAAAATAAAAATAAATTACCCAGATCAATTTTCCCAGGTACGAGAATTCCCCCTTACCAAAATCTGGATGCATATGGTATATTAATATATTATGATTAATCAATGATAATCTTAATCTTCGTCACGCTATGATTTTGCATTAATTTTCAGATGTATGCCACATACTATGAGATTGAAGAGAATAGTTATTAAAGATTCACTCATTTGTACAACGAATCATCACCTTCTTTAACTGCGTATTACTTCCATACCTGAATAGATCAGGGATTAGGAATTACATCAGAATCGTTATTAAATCGCAAAACTTTCTCATGTATACCTAATTAATAATCGTTACGAAACGACTAGTAGCTGTATGGATAATAATAAAAGAAATATCGTACGTATCCAGCAAATGTATGCTCGAAGTTTGATGGGTACAAATTTATTATATAGGTATATTGGTAATTAAATAATGGCACTGCATCCCCGTTTCAAAACTCTTGCGCAAAATCAGTGTCATGCTCTGTTTTACCGGACCCTGGCCTAGTGAAACTGAGTTATAAATTAATATATTCTTATATAGGTATATTAAAGGTTGTTTTATATACTTTTGTGCACAAAGCTGATGGTGCCAAGACCCGTGTCGGATGTGTCGAAAACTGGATGCGAATCCGTTGTGTTAATGATTACCGACGATATATACCTAACCCATGCTTATGTATTATTATGAAATGATTATTTATTAGCCAGGCAATAATTAGCTGAGCTGTATAGTAGAATAAATAAAATATCTAATTATAAAAGAAATGGTCATTTCCTCTACATCCTATTTATATATATGTATATATATTTATATATATATATATATATATATATATATATATATATATATATATATATATATATATATATAAACATACTGATAAACTTGGATTCTCCGTGACGTACATACGTATAGTCGGCTGCTCTCGCAGAATCGCATATTTTAAAGCTGACGAAATCTTTGAGAGATAATGAAGTGAAACCGTAATAATCAGATATCGTATATCTGCACGAGGAAATGAACAAATAACGAGCCTATAGGTATAGTTATAAGATGTTAGTACGTTAAATGTATGGTACTTACTGCTGCAAATTGCAATTTACTTACGTGTACGTACGTATGTACATTTACGTATGCATACGTGCCCACGTCCGATAATAATTGCTTTGTGATTACAGCCACTTGTTGGGGTGTCTAATATCATAATGACACGTAATAACGAGGAGCTGTACGTACGTATAATAATAATATGAACAGGTGAAAAAAGTCGCAAAAGAAATGACCGTTCAAACATAGATATATACGTATATACGTATGTATGTACGTCAGGGTCGTCGATGTCGATATGATCCTTACGAGGCAAGGAATTTCGACAAGAGATCGTGTTCATTCCAAGAACTATGCTAGGGTCAACCTCATTTGGTAATAATTTTTATAAAATAATTATGCTTGACGACACGCACTGCCGCAAAGTTATTTCGGACATGTGAACGTCCATCCATCCATCCGTAAGTTGGTCTTATATTCCTGCTGTCTTGCTGTCTATGATCGGCCATTATAGCCTCGTGTAAAAGAACGTAGTCGATTGATAAGTCAGGCCTTAGTTTATAATATGATAAATATATCACGGGTTAGTTTTAAATTTGCCGAAAAATTATATCGAAATTATTGTTTCTTTTTTACACCGCATAATTTTGAAACGGACGAATGAATCCGATCCCCGTGTATATTATAGGTACAAACTTATAATAGCAAAGGGTGAACGTGACCGTGAGACAAATTTTATTCCTAGGAATTGATCTGGCAGCTAATTTTAAGATGTAGGTAGACTTGGTTGATCAACCGAGAAGTCCTTCTCGAACAAAATTTAATACTGCGGCCTTCGATGAAGGAAGGCGAAAAAAATCGCTGAAACAATTCGCGAACTATTTTTCATTTTTTTTTTCATTTTTTTTTCTGCAATCCTTGATCAAGATAGTTGCAGGTGATTCATCGACGGGGTAATGAGCCGGTGCAAACTTGCCGATATAATAATTTTTGATTCGACTTCTGTTCATTGACACCGCGTTTAAATTTCGATATCTAGTTTCGTTGAATGTATATACGACCGCAGCAGCAGCAGCAGCAGCAGCAGCAGCAGCGGCAGCGGGATGAAATATAATAGGTATCTCGAATGCTGATCGATATATTCGATAGACTATTTGCAAAAGGAAAAAAAAAAAATAATAAGAGGAAAAAAAAGGCTTGTATACGATGTAATGATAATTAACCAGAGCTATTAAATTAATTGCTAATAGTAAAAACGATCTCGTTGCATTGTAGCTACTAACGCGTGTTTCTAGTCACACTTCAAGTAGTTCAAGGAATTCGCAGTTCTTGTTATCAGATAATTAGCAAATAACTTATAACAGAAAAACGATCGGCTTTAATCTTTCGCGTACAATGTAGCTGATCTTTGATCGAGAAAAATGGTCGATCAGTGCGCAAACACTAAACGAATAGTGAATCATAAATGATCGATGCTAATTATTCGTAAAATATACAGAAATTTAGTATTTTTACTCGTTCTGTATCTTATACTTATAGCGATTCGACTTTATACAGATTTTTTTCTTCTCTTCTTATCTTTACATATACGTGCCACACCCACGCCGATTAGAAACACTAGCTTAAGAAAAAATAATTAATACAAAAAAGAACAGTCGATATGATAACTCGGCGAGTTTTGCACCGATTCCACAGCAACTGACGCGCAGGTCCATATACCGAGCGCGTGGATTGATATAAATTTGCATCCAATGTATTTGATTAAGTATAAAAATATATAGTATATATATACATGTGTATATACATATACATATGATTAACATGCGTTACGCAACCAGCCGATTATAATCGATAATCAACAGCTTCGCACAGCATATAATATTTGATGTGGCTTTACGTCAAACGTTAATCCATATGGCCTTTAACCGAACCTAAAATATGACAAATCCTATCCGATAACTTCCTAGGTACGCGTTTAAATCCGTGCCGGAAAACGCTGAGAATTGTCGACCAATTTTTATACGTCCGTATCCCAAAGAAATAACAGATAAATAAAAAACACAGGCATGTACACATTTCGACTGATATATAGTAGTAGAACGGATTCAAGTTCAACGATTAGACGGTTGGAGATACGGTAAAAAAGTTGCTAAGAAAATGCGAGTAAAAAATGATTGAGAAAAAAAAAAGATAGAAATTAGTATGCCGGTTGCCTTCGTATCGTTTCGGGACATTTCTAGCTTCTGACCTTATTATATCGTATGCATGATGTACGCGCTAATTCCATATCGTTCGATATAGGTATATCTATAAAGTATAAAAAAATGTAAACCAATTTTACAAATGGCTTTGAGATCCCGAGAAAGCATCTGCCAAAGGTATTTGATCCTCGGAATTGCATTGCAGATCTTTGCTGCGTGCTCGATAGAACTTTTGATGGATATGAAACGTAGTCTTCCCATTTCCCCGATATTTCGTATCAATCCTGAATAGAACCGAACGCCACGTTTCGCTGTGCAAATATGTACGCCATGCATAATGCGCATGCTAAGACGTCTGGGTGTTGCTCAAAAAATTTACTGCCAATCGCGTAACAGAAACTGCACGCGTCACAGTTAAATCGTATTGCAATATTGCGATGACGATTAAATCGTTTAATGGCTCTGATCAGACGGTTACTCCCACTTTTACTTGCTGCAGTGGAGGCGGAAGCATAAGAAGTCACCTATTCAAGGGCGAGAACTAGCTGGCCGGGGGTGTGCGTGTCTAGTAGCGGTAATAATTGAATAATTAACATTTTATCGATGAATAATGGATCAACAGTAGCTCGTAGCACGGTAATAGCCGGAGTAGCGGGAGATATATTTTGCAGTAAAGATTGAATGATCAGAAATCTAATGATGCGTTTCATACTTTTATTATATGTATATGCGATGGGATTTGATTTGTATCTTCATACCGTACTGCTTCAGCTTCGCGTAATTGCGGTATAAAATAAAACTCTTTGGCTACATTGTCGTCGATGGAATTCATCATAATTTACCTCCATTCCCCCTCCTTCGCTATACTCACTCGCTTTTTCCCATTCCTCTTCGCCTGGCTGCAGAAAACGTAGAGAAAAAGAAGAATTAGAAAAAAAGAAGGAACATTTTTTTATCTTCTTCGGATGAATGCAGGCGACGTTTGGATAATTGCGGTGAAGTAAGATCAGTCAGGGCTCGAGACTGTAGGAACTCAGAAATCACATCGGTCAGCTATGATATAATAACACGCGTCGGACATGTGCTGGGCGACCTTGTTTAGATCAGGTAAAGACAAAGGGACAAAGAAATGCAAATTACTAGCCAATTAGATATTCTAATTAATTGGAAAACAAGTGTAGGTATTACTTAGGTTCTAAAACCTGCACGATAGTCTGTATCTCGTCGCTGCAGCAGAAAACCAAACGAATTTTAATAGCCACGTATAATATGAAAACGGAACTGACTATTCCTTTCGACTCTGATCAATCGCTACGACTGACATCCACCTATATATATGTATCCGCGGGTTTATTTTCAACGTAGATTATAACAACAAATAAGAAGAAAAATGTAAAAAACTCGAATGCAGATACATGGAATTTTATTTAATTGAATAATTGGTATCTCCGTACCAACAACGTCGAATAGTTTTTAGAGACCAATTATTCGTCTGCAACCGCAGCGCAGTGACGATATATCGAGACCCAACGTGTTTCTATATATGGCCATTTTTTTCTATTCTTTTTTTTTTATAGCAATTTCAAGTACCGAAATTCGAAATGCTCCGTTTCTATCAAGGTGAGCGATTAATCTTTTCGCTCGAGAACGGGTATATCTTATATTATACCGCCGGTCGGTTTCTGTCTAGTATACATACTTTGTTCGTATCTCGATCTCCGATCTTCAAGGCTTCTGTGATGAACTCGTCACTGGATTTGATCGCGAGCCCCCCTCCTCGATTTGGGCAAGACCGGTCCACACCCACAGCGAGCAACGAACGTTTACGATATATTAATGAATATACCGGATATTTTTAAACAAAATTTATTATACACAAGTCGGAAATGCGAGGAAATTTGTTTGAATTTCAGGATATTTCGTGGGATTCTTCTTCTCCTTGTTCTGCCCCCTTTTCTTCATTTATTCCTTTTCTATTTATATACGAAACGAAAAACACAAGAATGAAAAAAAAATCGTTCAATAATTTAGAACTGATCAGTCATCATCTGATACTTAAAATCTACCTGTGCAAAGTCTAGATGAACCACGTGTGATATCGTGAAAAACGTTTTAAATCCATTCTTACGGTTTAAATTGGTTTTCGTTGCTAAGCCGTTGGATTAATGAGCCGGGTTTTTTTAACTATGAATTTTTTTTCTTCCTAATATAACATGATAGCTAATTCTTGAAACGATCTATTCGACACATGGCAGAGATAACATCGTTAAGTCATCAGCCCTCGCCTCACTTGTTGTATTAAAAATCCGCCTATTTTTATTACAACACATAGACTAACACTTTCGAACTGTTCGGATTCGAGATCGGGGATCATCCCTCGAAGAAACAGTAAATCACCCTGTAACTGTACAACGTAGAAATCATTTCAGAATAAATCTTGCATGAGTTTGGAAAATTTAACATTCTGATCATAGCTCACTAAATGAAATCAAAATTTGAGCAAAAGGTAAAATATGAAAACAAAAATCATAAAATAGCTAACAGTGTTTGCAGTCCCCGATGTAAGACGTCTATACGTTCGGTCATGAATCTTAGTCTATTATAGTAACAATAGAAATTATATCTCTGTTTTTAATATCTATTATGTCAAAAGTCAGAGATAAGATGATGTTTATCGCTGGCTTGACGGGAATCAAGTAGCTCTTAGATCGCCTCTAAAACCTAATACCTAGTCACACTGTTCCATTAAAATTTATATTATTTTCTGATTCTCACAAACTGTTTTTGTTATTGGACATGATCGATCTGCCTAGAACGGTAATGTTTTAATAGTAGTATAAAGTAATGCTAGTGGAATAAACGAGTAATTTTATCTTCTATTTACTCATTCACTTGCGATAGTGAGGTCAGAATGTCTGTATAAAGCAGCATTTCACAAAGTGTTCATCGACTATCCAATTGGTTGTAAATTAAAGTAGAATACGGAGGCTATAGAATTCACATTTAATTAAGAATTGAAGAAAACATGCAGTGAAAACGAGAGCATAATCAAAATAAATCCAAAGATATCTGAACTTGTTCCAGATCGAGCGTGTCTGACCCTAAACGTACTATCCACAATATTAACGCTATGAACGTTCTGAAAATAACGTTGCTTCAATTTGAAGAGTATAATATTTTTGTCGCAGCTCAATGAAATTTAGCAACTCCGAATTTGAAAATCACGCTCTTTTCGGCCTCCTAAATCAGGTTCCCCCTTTAAGATCGGCAGCATAAATCTGTAGTCAGTCCGAAGTCACGACACGATTGTCATTGAATTCCTGTTTTCGTTTAATGGCAAGGAGCGTGTATCACCTTGCGTTTTGAGGAACAGGTCATTTAAAAATCTTCCTTAAGGTTGCACGTCGTACGGATTGATGTCTCGAGAAATCTTCTGAATTTGCATAGACAAACTATACCTAACTATACCATGCGTAATATGTTAATGTAAATTTTTTTCTCATTTCTAAGAAGGAGAAGAAGAAGAAAAAAGAAAAGAAAAAGAAGTAGGAAAAACAGCTTTCAGAGTCAATATTCTTACAAGGAAAGTGCGAAATTCTATTCCTCCTTGAAGTTAAAAAAAATCTTACCTAATCCAACAGCTGTAAGGAAAATTCTGAGATGCTTTATTTGAACATCTCAGAAGAGTTCTTCGAAGACGATCTTCCTCCTTATTCCTGTCGACGATCGTACCCATCAATTAAAGTCGAGGAAAAAGTGTGCCTAAACCATCTGCACGCACGCCTGTTTTCAATTTGGCATCATGACGTGCATGTAGATTCTTTCTTTATTTTATTCTTTATTTTCACATACTCTCAGTTCAACGGAGTCCCAGAACTAAAATCCTTCGTTGCGAAACGCGGCGCATTATTAGTGCTCTATTTTATTATGTCGCCTTGATGGTGAAAGGATTAGTAATAATTTGCAAGGTGAAAACGATCCGTCTAATCGAGTGTCGAATCTTTGGAAATAAGGAGTTGTGCAGTTCTGCAAATTCTCTGATTCGTTCTTATTAAGCATCTAAATTTTTTTTAAACGACTAAAAGACGGCCATCGATTGCTCGGATCAATCCCAGAACCAGTATACGTGCAAACGAAACGACTAATTCAGAGAAGTAAGATCACGTAATTTATTTCCAGGTTCAAGGGCGAGGGACAGACCCAGCCTATAATCGACTTGGCATTATCGAGTAGAATTTCACTCTCTTGGTTCCGCGGTTCGCAGAGATCCCGATAATTGACCAAACCGATTCATTTTTTTTTTTATATATAGGTATACATATAATACGAATCGGCGAACACGCCTAACTGTAAAATATCCTGTCGTTTGAATACACGTTCTCAAATCTTTAGATCGGTTGAACGAATCCGAACGCGGATCAATCGGGAATAATTTCGTATCTCAAACATGATCGAGAGAAAAAAAAAAAAAAAAATTTATACCTACCGCTTAAAGCCGGCAGGTGAACCGGATATTGTCTAACAATAATAATTTCGATAGATAATTGAAACGATTTTAAAACCCAGTTTATATATCACGTGTAATAGTAATATGAAAAATTAGAAACTGTCCGCAAGCGGCGTTATTATAGGTCCTTTGAATTCCCAAAATTTAAATATCGAAGATATCAATAATTTCGATCAAGTTTCTAACGCCCGTGGATCAAGGCTGCTCCATAAATCTCGACTGCCATTTACGCTGTCGTTAGTAATTTACACTCTGTCGATCACATCGTCCTCCATAGGGTCGAAGGACGACTTTAAATACGATTCGCCCACGCAAAAAGGGCTTCGCGACTGAACAAGTACATCTCGCAGCTAAAATCGCAATAAGTTTTGACCATGGTCCGAATAGATACGAACATACACCGCAGATCCCGCTTGAATGAAAATTGTATAAATTTTATAAAATCGTCTTAATTAATCGATGCGAGTTTGCTCAATTCCAACTCAGTATTACGGCTCATTGAGAAAGAGAAAAAAAAAAAAATCTTGTTGCTTTTTTTCCTCAATTCCTCATCTTCTGTACTCATTCAAGATTTCTTGTAAACGCGCGTCGATTAATACATATATACATACATCCATGCATATGGATAAGGCTAAGCGGAATCTTAATTGCGTAAATAGTTTGCAGTTGTCCAATTGTGACGATTCTTATCTGAAAAAAACGATCTATCCCACATCCATAAATTTTTGATTAATAAAGCCGCGTATTAAATCATATCTGTTTGATCTATTAGTTAGTATTATGTGGATAAGAATTTTCTCGCTCCAATAGCATCTGGGACACGATAAACGACACCTATATAGAAATTGATAATATATTAAATAGCCACATATATCGTAGATTGATTTTAAATGCAATAGCATATCAATCTCTTGGCTGTTGTAAAGTGGAATAGATCTTGTTTGTCAAACCGAGTTGTGCATATTAAACGGCAAAACCGGAGCGTGGGTGCCTGGGTAATGAATCAATCTGTGTTGTATCTATGCGAGTCTCGATTCTGACACCTTAAGGACAGAATATATATGTAAGTATCGAGCATATGAATAGAAAACGTAATTTTTATTTCTTCATTTTATTACTCACGGTGGTAAACGATCTTTAAACATCTGGAATTGATACATACGTATATAAATATTGAGTTAATCAGTTTGCCTGTTGATCGATCGATCGATAAATCTATAATTACATGAATTCCTGAAACAAGAATTATTGTAATAACTGAACAAGGTATTATAGAAAACCTATTAAATATCATGAATAATAAAAAATTACATCCGACAATTAACACTGCAAGTATGAGGTAGGTACATACCTATCTGTAAACACTGATAGTAATTAAACTTTTTACGACGTAGGTTTGGTCATTCGAAGTAATTGCATCCCAGGTATGATACTGAACCTACTCCGTTTAGACGATGGGTTGGTTGGATGGAAGAATAAATACCCAGAAACTGATATCCAACAGGAAAAATTAAACGCGATCTCCGATGTACGAATGTACGTCAATGATGATCCGTTCAAGTGACGGAAGAGATATAGGCTTCTAAAAATATCGAACAGGTAAAGGCTGTATGGTAATTAGCTAGGTGACAAAATTATTCCTACGCTCAACGTAGGAATCCCCATCTGGAAAAAAAAAAAAACAATTCTGCGGTGGATATTATACCTACGCAATGCAGTGGCATGAAATTACGGGTAATAGTGTTGTACGGGTGTGTGCGCGTGTACGGCAATGTACACGTCCATACCTTGTTACTTACGTACTGGAATATCGACCTTGGCAACCGATATTACTAGGAATCTTACCTTGATCTTAAGCCCTGCACAGGAATATCCTCTGCAGTGGTGTCTTTGTGTTCCCTGCACCTTCAGGCTGGATGAGCCCAGGACCTGTCCAAAGCCAATACGAAAGTATAAATTATAAAACGACCCGGTCTTCCCCGCAGTTTCTATAGAGAGTCGTGAATTCCCCGAAGAACAAGCGGTTTGCAGCCAATGACCCGACTCACACGTGTAGGTATGTATGTACATACGTACATCTGAATATATGTATAAGAATCGCCGGAAATGGAGCCTGTCAATATATCTGAGAAATCATTCGGAAACTGGGTAAAGCGGCCATGAATGACCCTGACAACCGGCTTAATTAAATCTCCGGAGGATTACCCGGTAGCTTTTCTGTTTTGCGGTTAATTAAGTAGAAACCAAAGGTTCGTTTTACCGCAATATTTATATTTCTGGTCTATCTTTGGGGTAATTAATCTCAAGGCAGATGGTCGACGTATGTTAGCAGCAAGGAAATGATCACGAGGAAATAAATACGGTACTCCTGCAGACTGTGCACGTATTATATCTGTAGGTATAATACAATGGTAGAATTAAGTAGCGACTAAAAACTTGATCGATATTCCGGATAGTTATCGAAAGCGTGTAGATATACATATAAATGCGGTGGTTCAGTTAAACAGACCGCGTAAACGAAGGTCGCTTCTCACCTGAAAGATTTTACTTTTTAATATTCAAATTACGACGTTAATTATAATACATAGATTGGCTCTTGAATGACGTATGACGTGTACGTTTATCTGTATGTATGTATACCTATACTCTACACTCTAAAAACCTTCGCGCGTAACAATAAACTTTCGAAACACGCATCATCGGTATAAAAGAGCAATTTTATTGGTACAGGTTGTCGTATACAGATCTCGTGGTTAATTGTCGTGGTCAGTTTTTCGGACCATTAACGACCCGGTTTTACAATTTGATATTTATTAATCGTGATACTGCACACTGCAGTTACGTGACTCATGACTGGCGAGGCGAGAATTGCAACATTGAGAACCGCGCATTATCCTCAAATGTGCAATATTGCAACGAATGAAAAACCTTACCGCGAGGGGGTTTTCGCGTACACTCGATAAATAGTTCATTTCTTCATGTTGAAATAGTTTAGTGCAATTTAAGAATCGGTGGATTCCCGTCCGGTTTTATACGCGATACCAGGAAATACGTTAATTAAAAATTTCCGATATATGTGATATACGTTTCACATTTATTTAACCGCAGCCGCAGCTATAGAATTCAATATATTTCCGTATAGGGAGCCAATGCAAGGTGAACTTGAGCCGTGAAATTGGTGTTTTCATCTGTATCACGATTATGCGCGCTATGGTTTTTCCATTAACGGTTCAAAATTTTGCCGAACGAATTTGCAAATCTCCTTCGTATACACACAACTATTAAGGGTATTGATTATTTCTCGGCTGGTTATTGACCGTGTATAGGTTTTAATGTATTAATAAACACTGTGACCGTCAGCTGCTGGTCAGATTTTCGATTTGCGATACGGCGAACAGATTATAGTTAGCAAAAACTAATTAACCGACGTAAATCCCAAGCTGATCGGTATCTATCATATATACACACGTAGGTATAATACTTAAATTTTGCCGTACCCGCAGAACCGTTTCCTCGATGACGTCGATCGGAGATCTGTTTATAGACCGGGATATCCGCTTGTCTAGTATAACTAGATCATTTTTTTTTTTTTTTTTTCTTTCAATTTTTTTTATTGATCCTACAACCAGTGGGCCCACCTTCTTGTACTACTTAAAGAAATCGAGTTTTGGAGAGGATATAAAGACTGCCGTTGGGTCGGGTAGTATTTTTATTAATTTTTTTTAATTTTATGGATTAAAACCGCGAGAGTATTCTCCGGTATAAATATCCGTATATATGACAAATCATTGTAATTTGTTATTCAGATCGTTATAGCGCTTCTTTTAGTTACAACGGTCGTCTTATTTTACAGATTAAACCACTGATTGCATTTTATAGCTTTACGTGAATGAATGCAGAGCAAATTTATTCAATGAATCAGAAACACGTTTGGTGAAATGTTGTTATCGCGTTCCATCCAGGGTAAATATACTCAAGTTTAAACTTGGTAAGATAAATTGAGGAAAATAAGGAAAAATTCAACGATCGTGCAGAATCACAGCTCTTAAAGTGTAAACATTTTCTGTCCACGTCAAAGGTACTCCAGCCAAGAAAAAATAAAAATAAAAATAAGTAACTGAGAAAGTTACTCAGCGTCGTGATGAATGTCAAGTCTGAATGTCACTTCATGTGGTCTTTCATTTATTACTATCATTATTATTATTCTTTTTTTTTTACGTGTGACGGTTTCATTGCACTCCGTCACTGGACAATCTGAAGGCAAACCACACTTATAGTTATTTCTAGTCAAATATTTTTTTTTTCCATTCTTTTACTCCTTAATAAAAAAAAAAACCACTTATTTTACATACAATCTGAGCTTCGATCTTACGCAGAAAAAGAATGAGACCTTTCGCAAAAAGCATTCAGGATTAGAATTTAATAATAATAATTTATTGCTCTATATCATTTTACAATTTTATTTCGAATTTTTCATCAACAATTTATACATATCAATCACTCATACGACACACATATATTAACAGTACAAATACAAAATTTATAGATACATGAGAATAATCGAATTTTATTTTAGTGAACAAGAACTGCAGTTGCCACAAAGTTTTATCGACGGTTTAGTTGTACAACATGAGCTGGAATTCTTATCTCCTAAAATGAGTCCTAAACGTTGACACACATTTATATTAAAACTAAGAAAATAATAAGATAACTGGAATTCTATCGAGGTACTAAAAAAAATTGAAATGGCATTAATCGTTAATTGGTGTTAGGTTTAGTAATGAATCAAGGATAGTAATATAGGATAACTGGAATTCCTTTGAGGTACTAAAAAATAATTTGCAATAATCGTTATTTGGTAATAAATTATTAATCGTAGTTTAGATGATATGAGAATATAACGTTGCAACAAGTGGATTTTTAAATCTAAATATAAAAATATGAAAATAATTTGCGTCACTGGCCAGGACGAGTAAAAATTACCATTAAAATACGAGTCTTATAGCTATAAACTTAACATCGAGTAACATTCATAAGTCGAGATTTTTTTTTTTTATCGAAACTAAAAACATCATTCACGACCGATCCGTTAATAGGATGAACGGGAAATATTAATTCGGCCGTTACCCATGCGTCCCATTAACCAATAAATCGTAAGTATGTACCTAAAAATAAATACAATTTATCGATATGACGTATACTATTAAGGAGCCGTGAAATTCCCGATTTTTTTTACAAGTTTCCATAAACTGACCGGGCAATTCCCACATCTTTCGGTGTTACAGTTTGTCTGATTTTCTGCCAGAGATGTAAACCAATTAAACCTGAATACCTGAATTATAAATAAAATTTTTCAATCCGACGCATTATAGAGTTGCAAAACTTGTGGTTTCGCGAAATGTTTCAAAAAACCGGCCGGGCAATCCCCATCTTCCGGTATCGCAATTTGTCCCTTTCTCCTCCAAAGATCCTGCAGGTTTCTGCAGCCGTGGTTTCCGGTTTCTAAAATTTTGCACTTCTTTCGCATCCGTGGCCGACTGTGGCTCGAAATTATTTCTTTGGTGCAATTCATCGCTAGGAGTAACTTCGAGATTAACAACTTCGATGTCTCGGGTTGTTTTGAAGATTTTCGGAGGCCCGTTACGGTTGAATGAGGCTCGTCTCCAAAAGCGAGCCCTCGGCACATCATTTTCTCGATTTTCCCGTTTTTCTGTAGAACGTGATTTAGCTTTTGGAGTCGATGTCTCTGGCACGTCGTTTTTAAACTCACCGAACTGCGTCGCACTTCTAGAATACGGTCCGAATATCGTGATTTCGAATCTAGTTGTTTCGCTGTCCTGTAACCCCTGACCCCCTGCAGACTCGCCGATCCTCGCTGCTATCGGAAGAGAAGAACTTTTGGCTTGATTTTGACGTTCTGCCGCTGGTCCAGTCGCCAAATGCTGCAACGAAAGTCTTTTAGCTTCTATTGCCTGAGCAGAAACTCCGCTCCGCGCGGACGACGACTCCTGCAGGGAGGTTCCTGACGCCGTGATGTATCCCTGACTCCTCGGGATATCGGCGGATCTTGCTGCACCGTTCGACACTAAAACCCTTATTTCGAATCTTCGGGCTTGCCCGTTGTAAGGTCTGGCCGATATTTCCTCGACTTGATATTCGGACTCGTCTACGACTTCCACTGAGTTCGGTGCCAAATCAGGATTCGGTGCTCTTCCTTCGTCCTCAAACTCCGTTCCATCCATAATTTCGACGATTGAAACTGACGGATGAAAATCAGTGGGTTTATTGACACGTATAACTTAGCGTGACCCGTATTTCAATCACAAATCTCGGAGTCAAAATTGACTCCATTCTTAATTCCAGTTAAAAAAAAATACGAAATTCGACTATTCAGGAGCTTTTCGCTCCAAAAAAAATCATAAACATCTCTGATAAAATTTCAAAGAATTGTCCTAACGTACTCACCTTTTTTTTTCTTCATTTTCCGGGATATGAAACAGCCTAAGGGAATCGCACATACTGAAACAATCCCTACGGCAACCGCCCCGGCGACAAGGGTGACCATGGTAAATTATTTTGTGTAATTTTGAATCCGCGTTTGGTTAGTCTGCGCCAAAAATGAGTAAGTGCCTGAAAGAGCGATCTCGGCAAGACTGAAGATGAGATTGTAGACTGAACAATAATAGAGGCTTATGTGAAGTGGTTTTGATCGAGACCGTAAACACGAGACTCCATAGAAACAGAGAGGCCTTCGATGTCAATAAATCCTTTTACTTGACAGCAAATCAATATACTCCCATGACCTCGTGTCTGTATGAATATAAGTATTCGATCGAACAATGTATAGACGTACAGATGTGAACTAATTTCAATGAAATTATACATATAGATAAGAATTAGACCACGTGCAGAGCTGTGAATGCAGGTATGTACGTACATACGTAATACCTAAATAAAATTCTCTCGCAATGGTTTTACCGAACCGGTCTAACTATTTCGTGTATAGACGTGGTTATGATAGAAGTTTATAAAAATTCAATGCCATCTGGTAGTAGAAGAAAAAAATATAAAAATTTTAATAAAATAAAAAATGAATAAATTTCACTTAAATAGAGTTTCTATTTCTTCAGATCTACAAATTTTGTGATTTGTGCGCTTGTAAAGCGAAATATGATTTATGATCTCGTCCCATGCGAATTATCGAGGCTGCATTAGGTAATATCAGTCAGTAATAAGAGAAAAAATTGTCTAATGATTCAGGCCGTGCGTCTATAAGATTGCCAGTTAGACCTTGGCCTAGAGTCAGTTTTCCATTGGACAGAAGATATGAAAGAAAAAAAAAAAAAGAAAGAATTTGCAAAACAAATCAGGACATCATTAGGAGCGGATGTAAATTGCAACAATGGTTATTTACCGATGAATTGCTCAAGGTCGATGGTTTCTTTCACTCGATAATATATCGATAAAAATTGCAACGATGTGATTATAATGAGCCCAGGGTACCTACAGCAAGAAATCCTGCAGGTAATCGATTCCGCGCCGGATGATTGATTGGAGATTGAATGTTATTTAAAAATTGTAAAATAAATATCGGTAATATTGATTTCCCTGACAACGTAATACCATCATAACATATGTATGTTACATTATACCTACGGATGGAGTATTTTAGAATCCCGTTCGTAAAATCTAAATAGGGAAGTGTGAATAAACTAGTTTGATGGATAAATTATTGGCAAGAAAAAAGTTCGAAAAACAAAAAAAAAATCCTGACGAAATCATTGCCACCTAATTGACTATTCATTATTCCGATCCGATAGATGGTTTAATAAAAATGATTTTGAAGACATCCGAGCCAGATCTCTTCCGCAGTTATTAGAGCGAGATCTACGAAACTCGATAAATCTCTTCTCTGAACCAATCGATCTTTTCATAATACACATATTTTTTTATCGTCGTCTTCTACTATTTGAAATACTGCGTCTAATCTAATCGATGGAATTTTGCGGTTATATATTCCTCGATACATCATTCAATTTGCGAAATCGATCGAAGAGTCTGAGTTCGTTCGTCCGTCCAATTGCGAAACGCGACCATGACTAATACTGCAGAAGCTTGGATTAATATCGTTTTTTTTTTTTTTTTTTTTTTTTTTTTTTTTCCTCTTCTGCAGGTTACTCCTATCGCCTTGTTAGGCATTAATTGTGATTTACAATAACCACAAGTTTTCTGTATGCAACATTGACGTCGACCTTTTTTTTTTTTTTTTTTTCTTACCTACGTCCGTGTACAGCAGCAGCAACTGCAGCAACGGCGGTGGAAAAGAGTTAATTGAATACCTGGAGTGCAGCGGTACCGACATATAAACTCCCAAGAGACTTCGCTACAACCGCGAAGCTAAGTCCTTAATTAGAGATCACCAAGCAAGGAATAAGTGATATCATACTATCGCTAATTACATACTTATGAACAAACTACCCTGAGTAGGTATAACATTATTCGAAATGCAGTTTAATTAGGCGAGTATTAGTCCGTTGAAAGAAAATTCTTACCCTCATAAATCGCCATGCGTAGGTAGGCTCTGCGGGCCCTTGGCCAAGACATAGTTGAAATGTACATAAAGTAAACAAGCCAGTACGTAACTTGGTTATACCGTGAGGATCTCTTGAAACTATAAGGCTGAAAAGCATGGGCGCAGAATAATACAAATTTTATGGGGATAGCCAACTCGCCGAAAATCTCCCTAGAGTCACTGCTGGTCTAGCCACCCGAATACCCTAGGGATTATTTAGTGTGACGAGTTGGCTGTCCCCATAAAATTCGTATTATTCACGTATTATTCTGCGCCCATGCTTCTCGGCCTTATAGTTTCAAGAGATCCTCACGGTATAGTTGTCCTGTCTATAATATAGTTGCGTTTGTATACGATTAGAGCTGTCGACGTGGGTAGAAGCATGCAGCGGTGAAGAGAAGAGAAACTGCACCAGGCCAGGCGACCTCGACCTCTTTCAGTCAGGTTCAACGTGTTGCACGCATCCTCCGTCTAGTTTATCTCATTAAACGATCGTCTGCATATCCCTTGATCAAACGATCAAAAATCAGGATAATAAATGCACATAAATTTTCAGTTCTTTTTAATTAATTCTTCAACATCGAGATCGGGCAGTTGTATAGATTTGAAAAAAAAACAAACTCTGTGTACGTTCTTGACTGTCTGACGAATATGATGGTATAGAAGCGTCTGAACAATGGTCAAATTTACTGCGACGTACAGGTATCGTACGTGAAACACGGAGGAATTGTTTATTTACTTTATCACGCTTCGCCTGATTGATCGCGAATCGGAGTTTTTATTTGCCAGTTTGCTCCGACCACCTGACGATTACTGATTCTTGTCATTTTTTGGCCAGGAAGGCCGCGGAATCCTTGGTTTTCTCGCCACCGCAATTCTCGCCAATTATATGTACATATATACGTAGATCACGTGACAGAGTCGTGTGGCTGTAATCGGCCGGATATCAGTCCTCGAGTCTGTTATGCCCAATTTTTTGTCTCGTTTTTTGATTTTTTTTTTTTTTTTTTGTTTTTGTTTTTTGGCAAACAAGTAAAATAAGGCCGATTTCCCAACTCCTGGAAGACGTTTACACCTACTATTACATATAGGTATGTAATTTTATACCTGCTATATACTTGAGGGCTGTATATATAGATCATTGCCCCGAAAATTACACGCGGCAATCACGTGCCTGTACAATCGTATCCCGAGGGCGTTGCAAGCTTAACTATAATATGATTTTTATATTCACTGTATAAAAATCCGCCTCGTGCCTTCCAGCCAGCCAGCCAGCCAGCAGATCAGCGTTTAACACGATACATATATTATTATTAATTATACCGTAACAGTCCTTGGCATAATGAGTATATAATATACACTACATGGACCGAAACGTTGTACATACATGAATTTGATTTGATGTAAACGTTTTTTTTTTTTTTTTTTTTTTCTTACAGTTTTGGTGTAAAAAAAAAGTAAAAAAAAAAAATTCGAGGAGTATAAATCCCGCGGAATCATCGCTGAATTTTCAAATGAACATACGCGATGCAGGATACCCGATTAGGCTCATGGCAATAACTCTTATCTCTCCGCGAGTATAATTTACGTATTATAGGATAGGTATATATTTTGCAACGTATATATACCTACCGTTTTTCTTAATTACTCGATTCCGAGATATCTTAGGTGTAGCTTACAGTTTACAGGTATACAATACCGACACCTCGCTGGATGTATTGTTAGAATTATACCGTAGATCAATTTACAAAGATATACCATAGTATAGTTATAACGTTAGTTTTTACATCTATTTACTCGGTTGCTGAACGTCGGGTTATTAATTATCCACCTTTGAAAGGAATACTCGAGTAAGTATACTATATGTACAGGTATATACCTATACCGAAAAGGATATAATTCTCACGCTGCCTGCAGTGGTGCAAAACGATCGATGCAGTTCGATACGCAGAGAAACAATTTAAATCGGGATCCCGACTCTTCGACGTAAATATATGTATACATATAATCGATTCTATTTATAAACCGAATCGAAATATTAAACAATTCCGACGAATCGATGTCTCAAATATTTGGCGAGAGGATATGCGGGGAAGACAATGATGCAGCTTCTCTCTTCTCGCGGACAAGATCAGGGTCGAGGCCGAGAGAAGACCCGTGGGCTATATGTCGTTTGACTCGAACGACTTTGTTTACTTTCTTATAGTATAAGTATGTATAATATCCACGGTATCACTTCTTAGAATCTGGATGAACTGATTGATTCGTAAAAATTATAAAATCAATGATTAAATGAAGATAATTTTTTCACCAGAAATTTTCATTCAATTTTTGATTTTCTCCTCAAGACGTGCGAGTCCAGAGAAGTCGGGTGAAATTTATCTAAGCTGCAAGTATCGCATCTACAGAAATGACTCCGTACCTGCAGTCGCCGGGTATTGGTAGGAACCTTGAATACCGTGCAACTTTTTGTATGCATTCGATTTTCCATTGGCATGCTCACAGCTGTTTAAATATTATCGAAGAAGAGAAAATTGTATGTATTGTGGTACCTATATCGATGTAGACGATGCTGTCTAGTACCCGAAATGAAAAGAGAAAAAAACTAATTCGATTTTTATCGAGAGCACAGAAAAAAAAAACGAGGGTTTTTCCAAATCCGGATATAGTCGTACACACACATACTATATCAGTTCGATCGATTTACGTTACATATATTCATCTCGGGTTTAACCCAGACGCCGGGGGTACGTCAATGTGTATTGGAAACACGCGTACACACTCCGATATATTCACATATCCTACAGCTTTACGACACTTTTTGCAATTCCGTTATCTCGATCCGTCGTACCGATCGTTTATACAATTATTATAACAACGTCATTATGCGTGTATTTTACATACATACAAGCGACAGTGTAAAATTACATTCGCTGTATTATTATCCAATTTTTAATCGCCCATATAGTTATATATTATAATATATATTAATATAAATCTCAATCTCAATCTATGTATATGATATTGTATTGTATGCATGTAGGTATGATACAGAATCTAGGTACACAGATAGGTTTGTATAAGCTGTCAGCTTCCATACCTCCGTAGATAATGGAAGAAAAAGAGGGTGGAAAAAAAGGAGAAGAAAAAATAGTAATAAAAATGGAAGAATAAAAAAGAAAAGAAAATAAAAATAACATATATATATATATATATATAGTATATATATATATATATATATATATATATATATATATATATATATATATATATATATATATATAGTATATATACCTATATACCTATATACGGTGGCTTTCTAGAGCACGCGGCCTTGGTTCACCTCCACGCCCACATCCGTACACCCGGGCGACCGAGAATGTGTATCCTGTACATTTATTGTTGGAACACCCTCGCGATATTTGATAACCGTTTAACAGGATATTTATTAATTGATCGTTAATAGGTAGGTAGTTGTATGAAGTGGGTATCTAAGTACGCGGTAGCTTGTACCGTGGAAACTGAGTAGTTCGAGGGAATCGGGTATAGTAGGTATATAGCTAGGAAGCAAAAAAGTAGAAAAATTCAGATAAAATAAAAAAAAAATAAAAAAACACACACATACACACACACACATCAAAGTTCAACGTTAAGAACATTTTAGAAGACATTGACATAATTCTTATAGCGTATATATCTAGCTACACGATAGAATGATCATTCAGTAAAATATATATATATATATATATATATATATATATATATATATATATATATATATATATATATATATATATATATATATATATATATATATATATATATATATATATATATATATATATATATATATATATATATATATATATATATATTTGCTGACATTTCGCGAGGAGATGTGAATTTTGCATAATTCATGTATATCAGTCTCATGATGCTTGTAGAACTACTATACGGACTCGCGGGCAGTTAATTAAGCTATATTTAACAACTATACTAAACATTGAAATTAGGTTGTTAGCTCATATATTCATGGCTTAAATTCAAGGTCGAAGATTTATCGAACCCTTAATATCAATCGCTTGATTAAACTACAGATATGCCTGGCCTACCTTTCCGCCTGTTTTTTTTTTTTTTTTTTTTTTCTTACGGACTGGTGGACCTTTCAGCTCCGATATCGGCATCTGCGTATTATTAGTAGGTATAAATACCTACGGTCCTTTGGTCACGTACTAAAATGATATTTAATCGGTATGTGATCTCCTGCCCAAAAATCTTTCCAAGGTACGGGTAGGCATAAAATCGTATTGAATTAATGCCGATGTTATGTCATCTGTATCGCCGTTATCGTGACATCGGAGCATGTATAGAGAGAGAGAAAAAAAAAAGAAGATAAGGTAAAAAAAAATATTAATAAAACATACAGTTAGGGCCAGATTTAATTTATTTGACCATAACTTTATCGAGGACCTGTATTTTTTCAAGGTAATTTAGTCGATTGAGTCAATGTCACTTAACTATCGAAGGTGTATAAGACCGGGTATATTTTCGCCTTCTCTATCTCTCTCTCTCCCGTAGTTCTCCCGTTGCTATTATTATTTCGGCTACACTGCTTGCTTACTCTATTGTATTACATTATGTTACTTTCTTATGTTGTACTTATCTATTTTATCACCTCTTACATGTACTTTTATATGTTGCCTAGGGGACTTGTCCCATGGCTGAATAAACTCTATTCTATTCTATTCTCTCTCTCTCTCTCTCTCTCTCTCTCTATTTTTGTGTACATCGATTTGGGGGCCATGTACCTAGACGTTATAACCGTGTATATCAGTACCTTGACGTTTTGAACGGAGAAAGGGAGAAAAAAAATAAATAAAACAAAAAAATTTGGCCAACGAAAGACCGCTGAAATTTGATTTCGCGATGACTGCATAATCGGTAAAGTGCACTAACGTTCACAGCTACGGAACAAAGAACATAACTGCACACACGATACAAACGAGGCGGCTCACCTCACCTCACGTTTCCTTTCACGCTCTGATTTTACCAGGTCGTTTCGCCTTGCGAACAATGCGATTTTTGTACCTAGGTATATGCATGTATGCGCATACGCGGGTGTGTTTCTGATCTCAAGTCCGCAGTAAGACCGTCTTCGCTGGATCGGTTGAAAAAATGAAAATCAGCGAGATCGTCATTGCGTATTACAACGTTATGCAAAATTTTTATTGATTTTATCTGAGATTATAATCAGTACTTGAGTGCAGCATTTCGATTGAAATCGAGGATATGCGTAAGTATGATCGTTCAGTCGTTGCAAGGTCGAATAACTTTTTCCTTTCGTTTCTTGCTCGGTATTTAATAGCCGTACAACTTGGCATATTGTATATATGTATATGTATACCTAGTTATCTTTAATGTAAGTAGGTAGGTATAAGGTAGATATAAGTATAATGCATAAATGTTGGAGTAAAATTTGCCAATTAGATCACGTAACTCAAGCTGATGCAGCGTGGATTGATAGTTGTCAATACACGGACGGCGAGAATAAGAGGCATTCAACCTGACTGCACGTTTAAATGGATATATAGGAATATCTAGGTACACGCGTGATTGCACTTGTGAACAATATGTATGTGGGACACTTAACAGATGCGGGGATCAGAAACACCCGCGATGTGTCGAAGGCTACGGTAATTAATCGAAGGGGAATTAAGGCGACTGAGAGAACTAGGCTGTGACAGACAGAGTCAGGTCATCGTCAAACGGCTATAAAATTGCTCGATATTGACACTGTCGGGATTTTTCTCTCTTATCTCTTAATGATTATGTTAATTATCACAACTCTACGATAAAGTATGTATACGTAATTTTTGAAAATGCTATTATAGCTGGAAAATTATAATCTTTACATACATGCATATACGATATTTCTTCATACTTTCATTACGTCAATTTTTATACCTAATCTATTAAACATTAACACGATTCGTTGACGAGTGGATTAACCGTGATTGCTGTTGATACTTGTGTCGCGCGTTTCCGACCTTGCTTCCACGATCAGCTTTTAAACTGTTCTCCAGCCGGTCGTCCGTAAGTCGCACACCATGTCTCACGGTCTTGACTATACTCGCACGTTGATCACAGGTGGCGAGATGTATTTCATACAGGAATCTCAATTCCAATGTTAATCACGTTATTCGCTAATTATTATTAAATTTAAATTTTCATCACGCTCTCGCGTGTATATTATACCTTGCAGATAATATAGAACGTCTTCGCGGAGAATTGCGATAGGTATATCCATATGCCCGGGCACCGTCATTCACAATCCACCTTATGCGCGTATCGAGTGCACGAAAAAAAAAAAAAAAAAAAAAAAAAAAAAAATTGGAGTAACTATTTAATCGATGTAAATCATTCCGATCCATAAGATTCAAACTCATTGAATAGCTATCTATATCCGAGTAAATAATCTATGCATGTGTGTTTGTTCTTAGCCTAAATCGGCAATGGTCGACGTTTATAACCGTCACAGCTTTGTCTGCGCGTGACCGGAGCAAGCGGCAATAAAATAGAACAAGGGCACCGGTGTGTTGCGCCACGATATATTTCACCTGTAAAATTCTAGATAGAAGAGCGAAAAAAAAAAAAGAAATATAAATATAAATGAACAACTGAATGTATAAATAAAAAATTAAAATCGTATGCTCGGATTAATATGATAAACGTGACGGTCATCTCTCAATATTTAGCGAAGGCCGTTACATACATAGGTATAGGTATACCTATGCGATCGCGTGACAAGTCATTTTTTCTCACTTAATTACGATGTAATTTGTCGACGTATCAAATGTTATTTCAATTTCTTCGAATTTTGTGTCATTCATTCGTTTATACCTACTTCATCTGAACATCGTATGTGGCTATTAAAAATGTCGAAAAGTATATGTGTCAAGTTTAATTGGTCCGTTAGTATTATGATCGCTACATACTATGGTACAAGAATGTAACGCGTTACGCGTCAGGATAATTCGATAACAAGTGTGATTAACTGCATATAGTACATATGCAATCGAGACCTATCCTATTATTATGTTTCTATGTATGTATATACATGGTATTACGTATATTTATGCATACATGCATATGTATAATACTCCTCTGTTTACCGCAGGTTAAAATATAATAATAACGGGCAGATATATACAGGCTGCAGCCACACCTCCGATACAAGGCCAACAAAGGTTTTAATCTCCCGCGCGCTTGTTGAATATTCCGACTTATGGAAAATCTCGACGTCTGTGTATAATAACCACACCCTTTACTACGATGATCAGAACGTGATCTGCATATACTATACATATTATAAATATCAATCCAGTTTGTTCACTGAATCTATAAAATAATATACCTCATACTTATATGATCATAAAATTGGATCCTTTATTACTTAACAATTATATTAAAAGTCGGTGAACCGCGGTGTAAATATTCGCACATCCTTCTGATCGTTGATTAACAATGAACCTATATTTTTTCTTCGTTTCCGTTTCCGTCTTTTTTTTTTTTTTTTTCTTCTACTTTTCACTCTTTCTTTCTTTTCATTTTTCGTTACGTGGGCGGTGGAACAAGAATATGGTTTTAAAAGCATCCATCATTGTGACGCAGTATCCTAGATGTAGATGTAACGGCTTGAGTGCGGAGCGATAATTTATTGCTACTTGGTCAACCCTATTTGCGATCGCTGGCTACGCGCTGCTATACGTTATGGATATTTTTAGACTATCTATAAGTTGATTTTATTTTATTTTTTTTTCAACATCGATGAGAACACCGGACGACTCTGAACCATCGCGATTTACGGATTAACTCTCCGAACTATATAATCGCTAATCTCTTAACCTGCATTAGGGGCCCCTTGTAACCCACATAATTCGATTCAGTTCGCGACCTCGTTTTTCTCCGTCCATGACTCATGGGCTACGATTTTTTTTATTTCTCTTTCGTCGCTATTCTACTTCTCTAAATCCCAAGCCCTAGCGAATCACCTGACACTCAGCCTCCCCTTGGCACTTGGCAATAACTCCTCTCTCCGCCATCCACACTCAAACACTAGCTTCCACTTTCTTATTGGGGATCTTCGGACTTTGAGCTGGTCAACTTGCTGGTCACGTGATTCTTAGTTTATCCACCCACACCTGAGACTCTCATAGCTTTATTCCACTTCGTTGGCAGCTTCATATTTTCATTTATTATTTATAATAAAAAAACAAAGGAAAAAAATCGACGGAAAACAATTTTTCCCGATTAGGCAACGCCTCTGTGCTATTTAATTATACCCTGTATACTCTTTCAATTAAATTTGACTGTATACGCAATTAGTCCAAAGCTAAAAAAGGGAAAAAGGAACACCGGTTAATCTAGTGCGACTGGCAGCTAATCGAGACCTGTGACATTAACGGGGATGAAGCACGGGGCGAGACCTTATAGTACGTAGCTTTGTAATTTAGTCTCGTATTCTGGCCTCCGCGAACGTAAAAGTTCGCCTATTGTTTCTTCGTCGACTTCCGCCCGCTCGCCCCTTTGCGAAATACTTGGTTTATCACAATTATAATGGGCTCGTTTTAAACACAATGAAAATCATGCGCTGTGAGCTTTCATTCTTTTATACTTTTTTTTCTTCAAATCCTCATCCTTTGTGCCTTTCATTGACGAATTTCAAACCCCCCTCACAGATTTGCGTATACCTACGTTATGAATGTAGGCACTATAAGAGTTATACTTATACCTCCACCTCGTTTCCATTCTTTTTCTGTTTTTTTTTTTTTTTTGTTCGTCTTTACCCTGAAGTTCTCAGTTGACGTCATATTATACATTATATGTATTGCATAAGTAAGACATGCCTATATTATCGAGCCGGATATCGTAGATTATACAATTATCGATACGCTAAAAATGAGCAATGGGATTGAGATTGTCTCTGGTAAAGAAATTAACAATGCAAATTAAAGAACTGGAATTAGATATTCGCATAACAACAAACTGATATATTTGCCTCGGGAGGCCTGCCGTAACGAGAACCAATCAGAAATCAATCCTCATGAAACCAATGTTAATCTTAATGGTAATCATCGATTAACGAAGGTCGTCGTGATCCGTATTATCGATATGTTGATTGAATAAAAATCAAGAAATTTTCCAAGTCGTATAACAAACTCATATATTTTATTCGTGTATCTAGATATATACCAGCCATATTTTTATGTCTTGACGTGAATGGTCCATTTTCTCGTCTTTAATAATAATAATAATAATAATAATAATGATGAAAAAAAAAGAAAGAAGGGAGACTAATCCTTGAACAGATGCATTTAGCTCCCTGAGGAGACCCTGAGGTAGGGTAGATCGTACCGACTATACCGAGTAAGAAAATTGAGGGATGGAGATCTAAGCGGATTCCCTGACAGATCGACTTTATTTCTTTATCCTTCTTAATTAACTTTCCCCCTCGATCCACTGAGACACTTTTATTGTAATAAAGAGGTCGTAAACAGTCTCCGGAATATCATTACTTAAAAATTTGAAAAAAAAAAAAAATGCTTACCATTTAATATATATATGTAACAAAAAATTCTGATCGTAGTGAACGCAAAACACTATCCTATTACGTTAAAAAAATCCATAAGCTACGTGAAATAATAATTATGAAAAAAAATTAAATTGATTTGACGATAAATTTATGGATCTTAAAGATACCCTGAAAACTCCTCTCGCCGTTGAACAGGCAATTCGATGCCTTGGTGCAAGACGTGTTGTCTATAACCAGGCGGAAGCTCTTAGGGTATAATACATGTTGGGAGAGACAAAACACGCAATGAAATAAAACAAAAAAAAAGGGAAAGTTTGAAAAAATTAAGTAAGAAACGAAAGAGGAAAACGAAGTGTATTTCTTTATTAGGTAATACCCCCCCTCCCACCCATTCCCGTTCGGGGTATAAAAATCAAGATAAATAATTAACATTTCAGAGTCTATATGATACCAAGTTGAATTTTTCTATCTACAAACTGCGCAGTAGACGTATACCTATAATATGTATGTATAATACTAAACGCGGAAGAGCCTTGACTAGAAAATGAAACAATAATGAGTATAATATAGTTAATTCCCAACAGCGGGGAGCAATATGATGGAAAATTATGTCTCCATTAAAAGTGTACATTCCTTAAGGAGAATAATGACAATGATAACATTTGAAAAAAAAAAAAAAGTTCAACAACAGCAACAAAAGCAAAATAAAAAATATAAAAACCCTAAGGTATGACGCGCGTAATAATTATACCATATGAATAACCACATGCGACCCTAGAATTAACAATAATAAAAATAATATAATGTTATAAACATTATCGATAATTCCAGGTTACCCCGCCATCTGTACTATTAGTCGGTAACCCTGTCGAGCTAAAGAATGTTTGATAATCGCCATCCGCCAGATGGTGTTGGTATGTTGGATCCGGAAACTGAGGGAAACAACAGGGAACATGGCGGCATTGCGCCGCAACGTCAAGTGCGGAGGTCTGTTAAAAAAGGTGTTATAACCGGGTGTACTTTGTGGCTATTTCGTTAAGAAATGTGAAGTTTTTAATATAAATAAAAGTGTATTTTATTTTTAAATTCAATTATGGTGTGTCTTATATGACGAAAAGGATTGCCCTTACGCGGCCGGAGCAAATCCGTGTTAAATAAGGTATATATGTTACAATAATAATAATAATAATAATAATAATAATAATAATATTAATAATAATAATAATGATAATAATAATAATAATAATTAAATAATAATAAATAAAAGCAAAAAAAAAAAAAAAAAGAAAAGAAATATAAAAACAGAATAAGAAAAACTGGGTGCCCCCACTCGCCAGTGCCCATCAATTTATTTGGTGCGTATAATATTTTTCTCTAGTATACATTAAGCGTATTGTAGTATGTATGTAGATACATACATACCTAGGTATATATACGTATATTATACATATACTATAGATTATACTACAGTATATATGTATATAAAATATATACAGATATCGTAACCGTACGTAAAAATCCTGTGTACGACGTAAAATTAATACCACGAGAGAACGATATTGAATATATCCCTATAAAGAATAAAAAAAAAAAAAAAGAAACAATTAAAAATATAAATAATAATCATAGTGATAATAATGATTCCGAGGTCCCTGTTTGCATCATCGATTAAACGTTCAAACGATACGAGTTATTTTCTTCGTCCAAATCGAACGTATGGAAGGTCGCGGGTGTGTTCTGTGTTGTCATCTACAGGGCATTGACTCCGAGCGTACCCCCACTCTCTTTCTTCCCTTTACCCCCTCCCAGGAAACCTCGACTCGTTCTCTTACCCTCCGCTCGCTCTACTCTGGTCCGTTCTGTTCTGTTCGGTTCTACGTGCTCCGCTCTGCTCTGCTCTTGCTCCCTCCCTTGACGTATTGATATATGTATATACATATGTATATGTATGTATAGAGGGATACTAGTGTACGGAACTAGGAAGTCATTCACACGCATCGCAGCATGAGGATTGAGGACTGAGGTTTTACCCTCATTTATTTAATTATTTATTTATTTACCAATACCGAAATACGTGTTATAGGCATATAATTAGATCTAAATCTAGATTTTTCTATCTCATTATAAGTCTTCTCCGACATTTTTCTTCAACTTTCGAAATTCAAACTATTAAATGAAACTAGTTATTTTACTTTTATTATCATTATTATTATTATTATTATTATTATTATCATTATCATTATTAATGTATATCGTATACCGCGCGTTATTCATATACTTGAAATAAACGCCATATCAATGCTGCATTGTAATAGAACAAGGGAAACACTATACTGCTTCGATTAATCCATTATTTATATACACATAGGTATAGGTATACATCACAAGTTCATATAGGTATATCCGCGGCGTGCGCGTATTGCGACGACGCATCGTTTCTATATGTATACATATAAATTATACATATGCATGCGTATACGTGTATATAATTTTGTTTGTTTCGTCTTGTCGTTTCCCTTATACGTCATTTAATTATCGTCAATCGCGTCCTCGACTGGGGTTTCTCAAATAATACTCTTATTATTTTCAACCGTATATACATATACTATATGTACATACACATACACATACATATATATATATATATATCACAATGAATTTATCGCGGGCAGGATCCTGCGTAATACCGCATAATACAAACCGTCGGATGTGGATATTATTGTACATGGTCAGTCAGTTAACTCGCTGAAGCACATTCTCTGGTTTATTGCGCGTCGCGTACCTCAGACCTGACCTGCGTCACGTAGAAATGGTTTGATAGTATCGAGGAGAAATATAGATGTAGATATAGATATACAGCTGGTCTCCTCGAACCCTCCGCGGCGTTCGCTAAAATCATCGTTTCCACGTAGAACAGCAGAAAAAAAAATACAAACAAATTTATAGATTTGAAACTTTTAATAAATCTCTTATCATTCTCATACGTCCCGCGTATAGACGCGGTTATGGGGTTTAACATTCTGCAGATACTCTCAGGATAGATATCGTATACCTATAATACATCTTAATCTCTTTCAATCGTGAAAGGAAAATTTTATTTCGCGTTTATAAAAACCGCCGTTGAGCCGTGCCGCGTCGACGCCTACCGACTTCATACATACAAAGGTATAGGTATACATTCCCATAGAAACGTACACACACGTTGCGTTCGACGCGTAAATGTTATCCTACGGGCTACGGCGCGGCGAGGCCGGGCGGGGAGGTTGCCTGGCCTGTATAGCTCCCGCGTCCTCGCCTCGCACGCACGGATGTACGCATGTACGAATGTATGTACGCCACTGATCTCTACTATGCACGCACCCACTACGCCGGCGCGTTAGAAAAATCGAGTGGGAAAATATAGGCCAGGCACTCCTCAACATTCGGGTCATTGCCCCAGGCTTCTCAGTCGATATTACAGGTTTTCCACGGTCTGTTCATAACAAATTTATCTCGTTACCGACACCTGTTCTATCACTAGATGACACTACATGTAGGTATAGTATTATAGCAGCATACTATACGAATATACGAAAAGGACATCGACGTGTTAGATGTATCTATATGAAGGCATGTATGCAATGTGTACAATCGAGAAAGAAAGAAGACGGAACTTGAAGAGAAAGAGATCCTTTTTCAACTTCCCGCTATGAAAATTGAAAATTGAAAATTTTCATAAAAAAAAGGGAAGTTACTGGTTTCGGTCCGATTTTCGAAAACCGAGTTTTCATCAGATGTCGACGTTTTGAGGTCCTAGGAAGCTATTCCGACTATTTTTGGATGGACGTCCGTATGTGCGTGTGTGTGTGTTTGTGTGTGTGTGTGTAACTAATTTTTTGTCGTACGATATCTTTAGAACGAATTGACCGATTGGAATGGTTGTTGTAGCGATCGAAAGGGTTTATCAAGACTTAGATCTGATTAGATTTTGGAGTCAATCGGTCGAGTAGTTCCAAAGTTATTCGAAAAATGAAAATTAAAAAAAAAAAAATTCATGTTTTTAGCGCATATCTCCTACTCTGTTCGTGCGATGAGTCTCAAAACTTAATCAGATTTAAGTCTTCGATAGCCCTTTCGATTGCCGCAAGATTCGTCAAAATCGAACGATTAGTTTGAAAGATATTGCACGACAAAAATTTCTCTTTTTGTCGTATTAAACCTTGGGAACGAATAAACCGATTTGAATGATTCTTGCGGCGATCGAAAAGGTATACCAGGACTTGAATGTAATTGAGACTGAACGATATTTTTTAACATTAAATATAACTCCCCAAAACCTAGAAATGTTGACATTTGAAAAAAACTCGATTTTTGATTAAAAATCATACGGGAAAAAAATTTATATACGGAAAACTAACTATACTTATAACCTTTCTCAATGTATTATAAACACAATGGTATCAATTTGTTGTAAAGTATTTAACACATAGCGGGCAGTTTTAGGGTTGGCCCACAGGTCAACCGGTTTCCTGATTTTTTCTTTACCCTCAATTTCGTGCCTGAAATTTGCACTTATACTTACGCGAATCCGGACCGTTATGAAACTTTATGGAAATCGTGAATTGAAACACCGGAGTTTATAGTCAAGCAAGTGAAAATCTCTATTCTTTGTACACAGAATATACTCTGCTAAAGGTGTAATGAACTTTTAATACAAGAATTTGATAGAGTAGCGTGAGTATAAGTTCGCGTGTGGATTGAGTCGCGAAATAAACCGCTTGAAGGTTCAAGGTTGCGGTGGTATAGTGATCGCAGTAGTGGTAGTGTCTAGTGGTAGTTGTGGCGGCAGCTCGTTTCCCATTTCAGTCAGTACTCATACTCTTCTTATTCTTGGTTTAAATATAAGTTTCGAGCGGTAGGTGTATAGTGAGGCTAGCTAACTCGATGATATATTTACCAGCTGCTCACTAGCGGGTTCACTAGCCTCATCTGTATTACATATACATATATACGCAACGGCATACTTATCATACGCATATATACGCCAAATATAACCGATATCAATACCCATACCTATAATAAGATGTCATGTATTCGCGCATTGTTTTCTTCTCTTATAAACAATAAGTATTTATACAATCAAAAATGAAACAATATCATATAGATATATGTATGTATGGAAATGTACATACATATATGTATATATATATTTATATTTTCCAACACAAATACATAATAATAGTACGGCATAGATATATCATTATCATAGGTATAATGCATATAGCCGCACAATATCTTCGAACGTTCCTCCTCATCTCCTACCATATGCGCGTATATGTAGGTTGTATGTACAGCGTTTGCCCAATAACCAGGTGGTAGAAAGAAGCAACGCTGCAGCAGTTTTCTACGCGCAGGCGTGTAGAGTAGACATTGACCTTCGTCTAATATACAGATAGAGCGACGACGAGGGGCGGGGGGATTAATATTAGGTATATGTATATGTATAATATATTTATCGCTGTTACAATTATTTTTTATACTTTAATTAGGATCTTGATTTATCGTCGATTATTGTTGTTATTTTTATTTCCGAAATGGCATGTTCATTGACGAAAATCTGATTTTTTTTGATATTTTTTTTTTTTTATTTTTTCAAGCGTGGGAAGTAAGTAAATTTATAAAATCAATCCACGGTAATAATTGAACAAATGATTATTTAATAAATTTTCTAAATTGCGAACGGAATAAATTTCGAAAGCCTCCTCGTAATACCAACGTTTAAAGTTCCTGTATATAGCAATGATTCAGCGGGTAAGAATGTCGGTTTAGTTCATCGTCAGACGTTAACTGGTCCCCGAAAGTTTGAAAAAATGAAATAAAATAAAATAAAATTGACCAAAAAAAAAAAAAGAAGAAGAAGAAATTAAAAAGTAGTAAAACCTCGCCGATTGGCACATACCATTAGCGAGTTGTAAAATTTATCAAATATACCTAAACTCAATCCTTCTCACTCCTTTCTTATTCAATTTTTTTCTTCTTCTTCTTCTTCTTCTTCTTCTTCTTCTTCTTCTTCTTCTTCTTTTCTCTTCCAACCACTCTGCGACAACAAGATGTATCTGCAGATTCAAAACAGATTTTCGACAATTTTATTCTATATCAGCTAGCAGGTGTTGGCGTACATATTATCTTATTATTGTTACTCTCTAGTCTCTGGCGCGCGTGCGAGCAGCTGACGACTAGGATCTCGACCGTCCTAGATAATTTCTTATTTTTCGTATTCTTCTTCTTCTTCTTCTTCTTCTTCTTCTTCTTCTTCTTCTTCTTCTTCCGGTTTATTTATAGGTATTTAGGCATGTGAGCTACACCTGAGTTTCTTCTTCTTCTTCTTCTAAAAACGAAAGAAAAAATTTAAAAAAATAAATAAATAACTCATTGTTTAGATCGTCGAGCTATTATTATTCCTATGCCATTCGTCAGCAGATCTCGTTGCCTTCTTTTTCATCATCTTCTTCTTCTTCTTCTTCTTCTTCTTCTTCTTCTTATTCTTCTTCTACTCTATTATTTACAGGTCAAAATCTACTCTATACATATCTCTATACATCTAAATATACATCGAATGTTGTATATATAGTTAGTATATATAAATATATATGTATATATGTATATTTGATGCCGTTGAGTAATATATTGTGTGCATATAGACATTGCACGTAACGATGAGTGGGCGGATCCCAGATATTAATTAACAAGCCAGAACTAACTTCCTGTCTTTCGCGGTATCATTAATTCGGCTTTACGTGTACATACCTATACATATATATATATATACCTATATCACTATAACCATAATACTGAACTATACCAAACTAGTATATATGTATAATGTATCAAACACAGTGCGTCTACGAATATACAACTCGATTATCTCCGATCGAAAAAGTGTTTCATTCATTTATTCATTTATTTTGCTTATTCATTTTAATAAGAAAATTTAAAGAAGAGAAAAAAGAAAACCAAACTATATCTGCTTATCGTGCAGAGTATTCGAAAAATTCCCTTTATATGCCGACGCATCTAATTAATCTAACGATATATATATTTATTAGTAATAAATCATCTCATAATTCCAAGTATTTATCTCAAATTACGTAACCCTGACTTCTGACACGTAATACATTATCCCGTCACCGATTTCGATTAATCTCGTATATACATAGAAATAGGTAATAGAAATATGCAAGCGATCTCTATGAATATATGTTTTATATATATGCGACAGCTAGTTCGCGTTCATCATCACTCCAAAGTCCCGTTAACCTTATTTATTAACTATTTGTTTAAAAATTTTAAAATCAATCTGTAATAAATTATATCAATTATTCATTTTTACTTTCACGCACACATTGTGCTTACCAATGTATAAGAATACTTATCTATCTACTGTCGCTGCTGCACTCGCGGATGCAGTTTTAATATAATAATGTATAATTATCGCTCATTCTTATGAAAATATAATACGAATATCTCTCGGCATTTGGAAGAATTCACTTTATAACGTAGATAGGTATATACTATATTAAATATAGGATACGTCTGTGAACCGTCGCTACGAGTTTATATATTAGCAAGTACAAACTTTCCTAATAGATTCCTTAGGAGGAAGGCGCGTGTCAGGCGTCTTTCGGCGGTCGTATGACTTCTAAATCGAAAAACCTGAGCCAGGGAGTCTCGCTGGGTATAATATTGCCGTATAGGTATAGTTTTTATCTGTCGTTAAGTATAGTCAAAACAACAATAAATAAAAAGCGATATTTTTTTAGTCCCAAACTGACCATGTGCAATATTTTCATACACCTTGATTTGTGCACACATCTCGATGATAATAATAATAATAATTTAATATTTGAACAGTTGCTGCTGCAGCTAATCAGGAAACGAAGATAGAGAAATCTTATTTCTTATATTTTATTCCTTTATTTTCATACAGTACGTGCCTATGCTTGTACTGCAGGTATACCTATATGTCACGTTTTAATATATCTTACTGCAGATATTAGTGATTTATCGAGGTTGTACTTTACGGTGCACGGCCATTAGATAAACGTGCGATTTATTTAAATCGCGTTCCACTTCTTCTTCTTCTTCTTCTTCTTCTTCTTCTTCTTCTTCTTCTTCTTCTTCTTCTGCTCCTGTTGCTGCTGCTGCGCAGAAAATGCTGTTACTGCTGCAGCAGTAATCGAGGACACGCATATTATCTAAATGCAAAATATATTTTTCTCTCGCGTGATGATGATATAGAACTAGTAATTAGACAAAAGTGCAACCTATAGATAACAAGAAATTTTTTTTTTTCTTTTTTTCAATTATAAAGTCGCCGATAAATAACCAATTTGAAAACGAAGTATTACTTCATATGTATATCACATAGCTTGTTAGAAACAAGTAGTTACAGTGTCTATAAGTATTGATCGTTTTTATTTATATTGGCCGTAACAACTGGCCAACGTCCAGCGATTCGCCAACAGTATAAGGTGCATAACCTTATACTTATGAAAATCTTTAATAATTATTATATTCATTAAACTATACCCACACAAGACTACTATGTATATATATATATTACAATAGTGAACAATACATTCATTATGCACATACTATATAATAATTCACGCATACACATGATGCACATTCGAAAATATTTCTTGACGTGATCGGTCAGGAGGAATTACGTAACCGAATAGCTGGTGGATATAGGTAGGGATATTTATCGAGTGCTGTGCTGTACTTTGAGATCGATGAATGAAGAAAAGAAAAAAAAAATTGCAATCTGTATACGTACCTATATATTACGTATAGAAATTCGAAAAGTATATTATTGACGAGCTGTTTTCTGTGTCCCATATGGATATTTTTCGTACCGACTAACAACTGTACTATATACTATATATATATATATATATATATATATATATATATATATATATATATATATATATATATATATATATATATATATATATATATATATATATATATATATATATATATATATATATATATATATATATATATATATATATATATATATATATATATATATATATATATATATATATATATATATATATATATATATATATATATATATATATATATATATATATATATATATATATATATATATATATATATGGTCAGCAAAAAATTGAAAGAATGAAGAGAAAAAAGTAAAAATCTCACCACCACTTTTTAAATGTTCACAATATGCACCTGCGCCAGGTGCAAGACGTTGTCGACAGCCGTCACAGGCCGGCTCACTAAGAGATGATGCTAATTACGCAACGAGTATTATTTTCCCCTGAGGTATACGGTACATGCATACATTGCACCTAGAGTCGTAGAGTAGCATGGGCAATAGAAATCTGTATTTTCGTTGCGTAAATAATATCCGCAGAATCATCATCATCATATCTATTCTTTCGCAAATTTATTTATCCATTGAAATAATGATCCGTTATATTTGTTCATCCCCTAAAAATTTTCTGCAATATATACTTGATTAACTTGCGTATGCAGTATAGAGAACGAGGGAAAAACGAAGACAAATTACATATAATCAAATGATTATTATATTTCTTTTTGCGACTCGTATACAGTTGTATAATGTACGTACAAAGTTACTTCAATTGCGATATTGCATATGTACTAATTATTCACTTATAAGAATACACTTATCTAGGTATTATACATGTCATATAGAATAGTTGTTGACTGGTCTATTTTAGTTATCTGAACGCGATAATTAGTGCATTATATATACATATTTTAAAATGGCACAGTGATAGTTATATATACGTATATGTATATGTATATACGTATATGGATGATAAAAATATGTGGCTGAATAATGTATGTAGCAAATTTTATATACCTTGACATCGATATGTATTATAATTTACGTACATACAAGTGCACAATTAGTAATCGTTTAATTCACATCTGTGTATAATACAGCTTATCTATCACATGTGTTTGATTGTCATTTTTTGATTTTTTGATTTTATATTTTTATTTTTGTTTATCAAAGTTTTTTTCTTTTTTTTTTTTTTTTGAAAATGAGTCAACTTTTAACTGCTGCAGGTCGAGATAATAAAACAACACTCATTCGTGTACAGAGATTGTGATTGAGTTAATAATCTTTTTTTTTTTTTTTTTTGATTTTCTTATGTGTCTTCTTCTTATTTTGTTACTTTACTTTCTGTACATACATACATCAATCCATATATGCCTATCGCGTAAATTCTAAAACCGGAATAAAATGAATCGGAAATAAGTAAATGAATAACTACCAGCTATTGCTATCGAATAAGCGCTAATAAAAAGTCAGGCGATATCTCGTAAAAAATATTAGGTACTTTACTATATTATAAGAATAGTTATTTTACGAAGCATGGGTATACCTATAAGGTATGGGTATAGGTATAATCTACGAGGAGAAATATCGACTCGACTCGTAGTACGTAGATATCCTATAGTTTACCCCGAATCGCTTGTTGCCAGGGGACTGGTTGACGAACAATTCGACATGATTATAAACGTTCCTGATTTCTCTACGAAATAGTAATTGTTTTACGCAGCTATATTATATGTATGTATAGGTACAGATACCTATACTCACATGTATAATCCCGGGTACATACATAAATTCGGTTCTTGAAAAAAAAAAAAAAAAAAATTGAGCTAACGAATCGTAATGCAGCCTATAGAACAAAAAAGAAATGAATAGATGAAAAAAAAAATCACGAATTTTCGACGTGCATACAATCCCGGTCCACACAATACGATTTCATTGCTGCACCGTTTGCATGAGCTCGGGCTAGTAAATATAATAATAATGGGATTTATTGAAACTCGTATGATCCGAAATTTCGTATATTACATGTTACAGGTACTGTGCAAATATGTAGCCCGTACAGCCAATTTTATTTCATTTTTTTGTCTCTCTCTTTTACGAGCCATACCTATGCGTATAAAAGCTCGTTAATTGCTGGATTACGTGAATAATGAACCAATATCGTTCGGCGTATAGGATATGGAGAATTTCTTTGTATATCTGCAGTAAAGCTTCTGATCGCTGTATATTCTCAGTCTAAAAAATGCCGCATTATGTACCTAAACCTTTTTTTATATCCCTTCAGTTCAATATCTAACTACGACACCTTCCGATTATAGATTCAAACACCCATAGCTGTATACGTATATATATGGGTGTAGTATAAAATGCGTCAATTTCCATACGAATATGTTGTTCATTCGCCCGTATATATGTATAATGAATTTTTATAATGATGCGGGTGTTGCAGCCGGTTCGAGATGTTAGATGAAATCCAAACAAGAACAAAAACAACCATAAAAAATATTTTATTCACGATTGTAGCATTCGGTATGTATGTATGTACGTATTATCAGTAAATCCATATACATATAGGTATTATTACCTGCAGCATATAAACGTATGTACATATAGGTATGTATAACTCTGCAAACTTAAAGTAGGTATAATTTCATCCGTAACACTGCAGTTGCTGCTGCAGTGCAGTCGTTGCGGTATGTATTTACTGATTAATAATAATCAAGATCAATTGAGACAAAGACCGGCTAGATTCTAGATTATACCTATTCATTCATCGCTGGGCGCAGCTGAGAGGGAGAAAAAAATCCGGTTTAAATCCACATATATATATATATATATATATATATATATATATATAATACCTACGCCTTGTATATACCTATGTGTACGTATATCATTGATATTACCGATAACTGTTTGAAATTGTCAAAAAATATAGATATAGGTATGTATAATTATATTCGATCGAATCAACAATCGTTTTGTTTTTCACATCGTCGTAGGTAGGATGTGTAATATAATATACCTATATAGGTATACGATTATCACTAATTACGAAGGTCAGAGGAAAATTTAATCTGTTGAAATTTTTTCGTCTACGCTCAATATACAATATAATAAATGATTAGGTATATATAATACGTATATATAACTGATCAAATTCCATTTTAAACAAATGTTTCAATCACATTACGTGGTGCAGTAAAATCAAAATGTCAGCAACTCAGTATTTGATAAGACAATTATAATACGATCACAGTCATCTTTGTCTCACGGCTATAATTACGTGACGTGTACATAATACATATAGGTATATATATATAATTGTATACGAATTTTGTTCTTATTTATTTATTTCATTTTCATTTTTTTTTTCAACTTTCTTCTCGAGTCGAAAGAATGATAAATGAGCGAATCCTACATATCCGCCGTTTTCTAGTATTTTATTTCATTTTTTTCTAACGATATTCGGTGATTTTTTTCGCGCTTAAAAAAAAAATCCGCACGCATATAGGTACATATGTAATAGGTTATAATGTGTTTGAAGTAAATTGCAGTGAAAATAATAACGCAGCTATACATATATAAGATAATATTCAACAGCTTCGCGACGAGTCGAGTTCATATAGTGGTACACAATAGTAGATATATATACATATTGTACATACATAGTAAAACGGAAAATTTTCTAGATTCTAAATTCTACCACTGCAGTGCAGCATCAGCGGCGAAATGCCAACTGCGTTTCGACTCCCATATAGATAATTAAGATTATGTAATCGACTTAATGGATGCATATGTACCTACGTATATGCATACAATCACATATACATATACCTTCCTTTACGAATGCAGAAACTGCACCGACAGCTCACACGACTTTGTCTCTTAGCTAGAGACGCCTAGGAATAAAGGTTATCGCTATTTAGGGTCACGATTTAATGCTGCAGTTTATCCCCTATATATATTTACGGAACATATTATGATTACGGTTGAATAACATGCGTCTAATTAAATTAATCATATCCGCAACAGATCGGCCCCGTTTTCTTACTCAATTTTTTATTTTTATTTTTTCTTGGGTTTTATTTTTTTTTTTGGTTTTCAAATTCGTGTTTTTGCGATCTTCGCTTTATTTGGCCGAGCGTCAAAATCGCCAGAGCGACAGAAATCACCTAGAAAATCATTTCAAGGAAATTTAAACTATACGTCCTCACGGTATTTTATTTAAGAAACCGCATGTTCGACGACAAACAGTCAACCAACTCGTACATCTTCGTCACTCAAAACAATTTCGCGAAATAGTTTCAAATCCTGCAAGCGGGGTTATATAAACTCTGCCAATTAATTATTATTTCAGCTACGCGAATGCGGAAAAAAAAAAAAATAATTGTTGTAAAAATATGAAAATATCGAAGATATATATAATTGGCATTCACTTTTTTTTCGGTTAAATTATTACTACGAATTTTATCATTTTATCATTAATTTTTTATTTTTTTTTCCTTCGAGGTTACAGAAAACGAACGCGATCATTTTCATATCGACGAATATAGATAAGAAATCGAAACAAACATCATCGTAATACCGAATATATATTTCAGCTTATCTCTGCTAAGACCTTGTTGTTTTGAAAAATGAGTACGATTTAATAATACTTTGGCGTATATTTGCAGCAGCTATATATGTATACATGCCTACCTATATACGCGTCGACAATCTGAAAAAACTAACTAACTAACTTACATTGTGAGATAATATCTCTCAAGTACATTTGATAAAACGGATAAAAATAAAAAAAAAAAAAAAAAGAGCGAAAGAGGGAGAAGAAAATAAATAAAAAAGAAAAAAAAAAAAAAATGATATATACCTGACTATACGCATCCTCTACATATGGATAGTTAAATTATATTATAGGTAGGCAGAGGGAGTCGTATATAACGGTCGCACGTGCACCAGGACATATGATGTCGATCACCCTGTATCCAAGAGACACACTACGACTTTGACTTTCCACGACTCTCGGAATATGATCCTCGTGTACCAAGACATAGAGAGCCTGTACTCTACCCTTACGACACCCACTCCCTCCGGGTGAACAAAGAAAAGCAAGAACTAGCCAAAAAAATTATGCTTTCTTTATCATAACCGCGCGCGATGAGTCTAGACAGTCTTGATTGCTGAATTTCTATTTCGTATAGAACTATGTATATACGTGGAGGTAAAAAATCCCTCCTGCAGCGGGTACCTACGTGCAGCTACGGTAGGTGTATATATATATATATATATATATATATATATATATATATATATATATATATATATATATATATATATATACATATATATATACGTGGGTGCACAATGAACGATCATCGAGAAATATTTGAGATAGATAAATGATATCAAAATTGATAGTAATTTTTCCTAATCTTGCAATCTAACTTTACTAACGAATCAGGGGGATACAATTTCATTATAGACGTAATTATTGCAATAGAAAGAAATCGCACGATGAGAAACTGCAGCAGGTCCATATTCGTCGAGTTCTACCATCTCGACTTTTTGTACCGTATACGTAGGCTTTATCTATATCAGTTTTTTTTTTTTTTTTTTTTTTTTTTTTTTTTTTTTTTTTTTTTTATATTCCAGGGTATATCACTCGCGCGATGATATACTTACCCGAGGGCAACGGCCATGGTATATAGGTACAGTGTTACGTGTACCATAATACCTTATACAATATAATATACCCCACTACTGTGCATTGCAGCAGTGGGTATGTATGTATCTATACGCACGCATTTATACCTACTATATCATCACGGTGGTGCAAACGCCGTAGTGTCAACGGCCCGACTCGTATAAATAAACCTGAACAAACGTTAACCAATCTTATATACGTTATGGGCCTCACCTGATGTGACGCCATTTTTGTTTTTTATTTTGTGTTTTTTTTTTTCTTTTTTTTTCACGATAATATATACCGATAACGCGTTTTTTAGCTGTCCCCAACTTTGATACGACGTATACCAAATGTGATGTCGCGTATGGGGAACTGCAGCGTGCGGAGGAAGGTTTTTTTTTAATTTTTTTTTCTCATTCAATTACTTGTTCGTTCAAGTTCTGAAACAACCTTTGTCTCTTGATGTCGGTACAAAATGAAAAAAAAATTAAGAAAAATTGAAAATCTATAAAATAAAAATATGTAACGTTATTTATTATGCAGGCTCTGCGTATATAGTGCACTGTACTTGAGGGATTCCATTATCGTTTCTTCGATAATTTAATCTTATAGAGCCTTGTGTATCGCGTTTTCAGTTTGTCAGCAGTTTAGATTATTATACGTATGAGCGAAAAAGCTATACATGACTATAGATATAGTTGACCAATATTCATCGACTATAGATTTAATTGTATAAATGCTATAGGTTACAGTTGTAAGTATTATAGGTATACACCCCACAAATAACTTTGTGGAATTTAGTCTCGTTCATTATCCTCTTTTCTTATCGTTAATTGCATAATTATCATACCCGGAATTAGTGCGACATTTTCCTGGTCGCGATACGCGGTACGTATATATAACCTCGCCCTGCGTCGAGAGCAAAATGTTTTTTACCATACAAGATTTTTTTTTCGAGACAATTAAATTTCTCCGTATAATTGGCAACTACAATTGCAAAGATCTGTGTTTCTGTGAAATAAATTTTTCGAAAATTCTGCGACAGTCAGTTGCATTTTACCCTCTCTGCTCGCGCCTTTTTTTTTGTTGAAAAATTAAGAAATGACAGTAATGTGCGTCTGATGTGATACGTATGATATGCCGGTGTATATCTATGACTGGCATATGGTATAAAAGGGCAACGACACTTAATCTCAGAACTCTACATGTACACGTATATACATATATATGTAGGCACATGTATATAACTGTGCTGCGTTGCAAATAAATATGTATAATCGTGGAAAATCGTTTCTTTGAATAAATGACAAAAAACTTCCAGTAAACAAAATAATTTCGTTTTTTTCCCGTTACGTATGTATGTACGTTATACCTACGCATCTGCACCCTCTCGCAGGATCTCCCATATTAAATATAGCCTATACCAAATATGGATTTTCTGTTGCACAACGAACAACTTTTCTCAGTTGTAGTCTTTGTTTTGTTGCTCTATAGTACGTATACCTAGATAAGCTCGCGTTTGGTACCACGAACTCTTATAATTTTATCAGTCATGGCCAGCCGTTGGCGAAAATTAACGACTAAACAAAAAAGAAAAAAAAAAAATCGTTTATCTACAAAACTGGACGGATGTCCGGTCAAAAAACACACCTATAATCTTGGGTATTTTATTTACTTGAAAAAAAAAAATTATATTATTTTTCCTTCCCATGTTTTACTTCTTCTTCGAAGTTTGAATTGAAAAGTGATTTTTTTTTGTTTTCTCTTTTTACAGAAAAGTGTCGTGACTGTAGAAATATGAAGGACGAACTGCAGGAGGATGATGAACCGGGAGCTTCTTCCTCCGGAAGTATTCCAGAGAGTACAACCTCCTCTTACAGGTAATATTTGTTCATATTCAGATACGTATGAATAAACTAAAAAAAAAAAAAAAAAAAAAAATGCAGAAACAAAAAAACGAAAAAACGTAAAGTTTCACTTGAGGATCTAATCTGGTTGCTGGTGCAACCTGAAATCGGTAAAAATATATCTGACAGCTGGTCATTAAATCGAAATAGAATTTTCGAATATATTTCAAAACTGTTGCTGCTGCAGCTGTGGGTTCATTATGTGTTACAAAAATTTCAAAAATAAAAAAAAGCACTGATCGTTTTACGAAATGGATTGATTTTTTTTTGTTTCACAATCCGATGTCAACCGCTGGTCGCTAAATAATTAGTTAATAGGCGTATAGGTATTTGTGTATAGAATTAAGTATCTCGTTTTCTTTCTTTTTTGAACAATAATTGAAACAGAAATAAGAAGAAAAAGGTGCAAAAAAAAAAAAAAAAAAAAAACAGGAGAAAAGTTGTTCTTCGTCGTAACAGAAAATAAAAAAAAATCAATTAAAAAATAACAAAATCAAGAAACAGCTTATTTATGCGTCTGGGTTCGCAGATACGATCAAAGTCCTTGCAGCGATTATATCGATAAGTTTAAGATCCTCTCTTAGTAGAGGCAAACGAAGATGGTAATCGTGTATCGATAACGAGTTGTGACACGATATTCGTTTGCTATTTTAAACCCAGTTCCTTATTATATATTTTATAGATCTTTTACTGCAAGTAGGTAGATAGCTAGCTAAGTAGGTAGGATATACCTACTTATAAGGCATAACGATAATCGATTATTATTACATCGTCTATACGTAACCTTTGACCGTAATACAAATTCGCTTTATTATAATTTATTCATACCTATAACATACCTATATACCTAATAACAAATAATGAAGATCTTAAAAATGTGATAATAATTATAAAATTCAGAAGCTGATATACATGATATGTAGGTATACAGCCATAAGGTATACATATATTACGTTCTACTGTATTATACGGGTATATACTATATAATATATAAAACATAAAAACATAAAATACGGTGGTTATATACGTACATAGGTATAACTTTTACAGACCGTGATTAATCGATGCTGTTTTTAGCCGATTAATCAGAGAACCAGACCGTGCAACTATAATACAGCGTATATATTATACCCAGTTCTTGGGTGTCTCAATTAATTCAAAGAACCTATATATATATAGGTACACCTTTATTATACACCGCGGTTCCTTAAAATCAGCTAGATTCGTACATAATTATATCTATGTGCAGCGTTAATATTATAGGATCGCAGCTATAGGTACATACATGTGTGTATGAAAAATTACGTGTGCTTTCGGTACCCCTCCTATTCCTCTTTTTCCTCCTCATTCTACAGATTTGTCATTGGTTGAGGTGAAGAGCACAGGAAATCCTCATTGCTGTGTAGACACGTCTGGGCTAGACATCATACGTCCTGCCCGTAACCTATCGCAAAGTATATATGTATACGTGTGCAATAACATATATACATGCACGCGATTTACTGCAGATGTGTGAATTTTTTTTTTTTTTTCAACGTTTTGTGCACAACTGCGTATGTATATAGAAATTTATACATATACATACGTGTGTATAAAAATCTGCCGCGGGTCACTTCACCGCCATAATTCGGTTGCATATGTATGTATATATACCTATATGTAGTATTTTTTTCTTATTTTTTTTTTTTTTGTCAATTCATCGTTCGGTTGCAAATCCTTCTATTTAAAGATGTATATAATATATATATATATATATATATATATATGTTGAGAATGTTCTCAGCTTTACCTCGCTTCGGAATATATATATTATATAATATATGTACAAACTATATATAAATGTGCACAGATTTAAAACCACTAAACAATATCGTGTATATATACCTATATATATATACCCCGAAACGTTTTTTTTTTTTTGCAATTTTTCAGTTTGTTTTTTCTTCACTTTTTATTTATCTACATATATCTATGTATCTCTAGCGTGCGAATTATCTCTGTGTAGTACTTATGTATATATATGTATATATGATACATATGCATACTTATACGAGTAGGTATGTGACACTGGAACGATGATGCTCAACCGCCGTACGACCTTCAAATAATTGCAACACATGCGAGTGATTCTATTAATATATCAACCGCGCGTCTATGTAATACTTATTATATAGGTATGCATATGTATGCGCGTATTGCATATATGAATTGTCTGCCCTCTGTACCGACAGTGTACGTTATACCCTCGGTATTCGTTAAAATAATATCTACATACAACAACTCGCTGTATAATACATTGCCTCTATAATGTAGGTAGATACGTATATATATACTGTATGTTGCATTGATTATACACGTCTGTCTGATTGTCAATGAAACAATTTCTTGGATGATAATAATTATAATATACCGTACATATAGGTATATTATTCATATCAATTCATTCACATATATAAACGTTTTATTATTCTTCCTTTTGTCTAACGTTTACGTCGAATAAAGTTCGTTAGTCTTTGAACTAACGATCAACTTTTCAATCTACACGACGTTACATTTCGAACCCTATATAATGTGATCAGACGCGCGATTGATTCTTCTATAAAATATTTGACCGTAAAGAAAACGTTTTTCAATTTATTTTATCGATAATTCGTATGATTTAAATTTGAGGATTCGATAATTATACATCTAAAACATACCGTATGTACCTATTGTAGAGAAAAAAATAAATAATAATACGGATTTTAGCTCGCCCAAAGAGATGTATTATATATTATATACGCATACATACGATATATGCATATGTATACCATACCTGTATGTACGCGTCAAAGATCAATCAGCGATGATAATTAGCGTTCTACAGAACGGCGAAAGGCGTCATAACAAACATTAAACGTCTATAGCTTATATAGGTATACGTAGGTGGTATAGTACTTTTTATACTTGCCTATCGCGCACGCACGGACGAAACTATTTAACTTGAGTTTTCCCGACTCCCTGCAATCTCTCTCTCTCTCTCTCTCTCTCTCTCTCTCTCTCTCTCTCTCTCTCTCTCTACGCGTATGCCTACGGTAAAACGAAAATCTAATACCGCGGTGCTGTCAATGTATACAAGTTATAGGTACGACTATGGCATACATCGACACTAGCTCATTTACTTGTTATCAGTAGTACACCGCTCGGCGTATCGCATAAATACGTAGCCTATACATATACCTACATATTGCTAACAACAGTATCAAGAGACGCCGGGTCGTTGGTTAACTGGGAAAAGGGGAAAGGGGAAAGGGGAGTCGGTGGAATCGCGGACCAGGTCCGCGGGACAAGGGGGAGCGCCGTCTGGCGCGGGGACAGATCGGCTGGCAGTCGACAGTCAGCAGTCGCGGCGAGAGTTTGCCTGTCCCGCGGTGATCGCGAGTTCTGAAGGTTCTCTTTATCGAGAGATAGAGAACGGATAAGCCCGTGCTCTCCCCCTCCCCTAAAAGTCGGCAAAAAAATAAAACCAAAAAAAATATCCAAACGAAATATTATTTAAGGGTCCAATTATAACTATAACAAAACGAATTAATTTTTTGGAGCAGTTAAATTATCGATTCGATTTTTCATAGGGGATTTTTTTTTTTTTTTTTTGTCTCTCTTCTTTTATAGAGACGCGGCAATTTATAAGGATATGACATCGCGGTGGGGGATAGAAAACTCTCGTTATTATCATATCGCCGTTATTATCATCGAGTCGCGGCGCGGTATAACTAATTCAGTAAGGTGTTTATTTTTCGTCTGATTATTATATACGCTATACCGTTTCTTGTTCGTAAATTTTTTATCATTGTTAATTGTCAAACTTGTATACCTACGTGTCTGTATAACATCTATATATATATATATATACATATAATAATTATTAATGTGATTATTTGTGGTATAATCATACATACATACGTATGTATATCTTTATAATATATAGACCTGCTAGTGGAGTATAAATTATTATTATAATAACACCAACTTACTACAGCCTACTATAATTGTGTTAAATACAAAAAAAAAATCAAAAAAAAAATCATAGATCAGTGCACAGGCAAAGTAATGAATGAATAAATATTGTGCGAGATTGTGGTGGGAAAGATAATATGATATAATATAATAATAATCGTGTTTGTGTGAATATATTATTTATATCCGTAATAAATATGTGAATGAAAGAAAATTAAGTAAGAGACTATATATTATAATACACTGCGTTTATTTGTGCGAAATTGAAAATTTTATATATATACCTACATATACCTATATATGAAGTAACGCACATACAACATATAATAGTAATAATAATAGTAATAATAATTATAAACCTTATCAATTTATATAGAGTTTTTCAAATGCATATATATATATATAAAACAATTCCGAATTTTTCACATCGCGTCTACATATACATCGATGGTATCGGCGTATCGCGTACCTATATTATAACGCCGGTATATTACATTCTAGGACACGATGTCAAGGCCGCGCCGGTTAACACTCAACAAGTTTCAATAATACCACTGATAAGATAGAAAATATTTGATGAAGAGAGGGTATACTATATAAATCTGTTATCAAGAAATAAAGTAGAAAAAAATATATATATACTATATATATATAAAATAAAATAAGATTTGGGAAGAACATTTTTTTTTTTTTTTTTTTTATAACGAGAAATTAATAATCACCACGCCCTGTATTATTATTATTATTATTATTATTATTATTATTATTATTATTATTATTCATTTTTATTATTCCGTTGGTCGACGTTATTCTCTCCTTTTTTTTTTTTTTTGTTTCTCCTTCCCAGCGTACACACAAACACACACACACACACACTCATCGATCGTTTATAAAATAAAAAATACGGAAAAAGAACAACGCTCATGCATGCATGCATGCATCATCGTCATCATATCGAGTTGTGTAAATATAAATATATGATATATGTACGGTTTTGTATTTTTTTTTTTTTTTTTTTTAAATATAGGTATATGTATATAGTATATATATATTTTTTCACATAAAACGTTTGGTAAATAATATTTGAACATAAAACAAGTTGAAAATATTTATCTTTTCTATAATATAAAAAGTACTTTTACTCGATCGACGATCACTGTAATAAAACGTTGATATGTACGTATATACGTATATATAACTACATACGTATAAGTGCGATATATCAGCTGCCACTGCTGTACGATCGGAGTGTTGTTTGTATATATCAAATGCAACTGATGCATTGGTGATAAAAGTTTTCTACGAATTGTTGAACAACTTTCAGCCACCGTGGAAGAAAAGAAAATCGAATGAGATCATAAACCACACTCGAGATCGAAATCGGTGATAATAATCGTGAAGGAAATATTGTAAGGAAAGAAGAAAAATTATGAGAAAAGGATAAAAAAATGAAGAAAAACATACGATGAGATTATATACCTAATTCATCTGGAATCGATAAGAAAAAAAAAGGAAAAAAATTTTAAACTATCGATTAGTTTTACAGTTCTGAATTTATTTATTCAACGAAATTCAACACGACCTGACAGTCTGCTGAACAAGAATACGTATAGACGAAAGCGAGAGAAAGAAAGAAAGAAAGAAAGAAGGAAAAATCGAGCGAGTGCAGGGTGAAGGAGCTGGGAGAGCTGGGAGAGCTAGCTCTTATCTTGGACCGTATTCGTTGGAGGTATCAAAATCTGCAGCGAGATATATAATGAGAAAACGATAAGTGAAACCATAATTCAATATGGTTGTTACTTCACGTACCATAATTGGTAGTAGAAGTGGTAGAATTAGCAACGGTTACAAAATCTACAACAATCAAAACTGCAATGACAATTACGGTAACGTTTACGTTGCCCTAGTTTTCGATGACGTTATAGATATGCCGTTGCAGCAGCGTCGCGTTCTAGTCGCGACCTAATTTATATTTTTACGTGTAAATCTTTACTATACGGTTACCAATATTTATTATAATAATAATAATAATAACGACAGCAAGAATATTAAAAATAACAACAACAAAAATGTGGCCTCAACAACAGCATCAACAATTTATGGGACCGATTTCCCATCATCACACTTGCCTCCAGTCTCCGTCACCCTCCTCGTCATCGTCCGCATCGTCGTCTTTGCACCAATACGACTTACACGTGAATCAACGTCTGGATAATCATATAACACCGCAACAGCAACAGCAACAGCAGCAACAGCAGCAACAGCAACGTCCCCATCATCATCATCACCATCATCATGGGGTCATGGAACTGCCCGTGCCAAGGTCAGTCTCACAATCAGTCCCCGAAAAATCACCTCATATACGAATATGTATCAAGGAATTTCTATAGACGGAATAGATGTATTTTATTACACGATCAATCAATCGATCGATCAATACACGATACATCCATCGATCATGGGGTAGGAAATTACATAGTTTCTCCTGATTGAGAAAACTGATTCTTTTTTTCCTCTATTTTTAGAATCCTTATGCTTTACTCATTTCGCCATATTTGAAAAAAAAAAAAAAAAATAGAAAAAAGGAAAAAACTAAAAACATAGAAATATAAAGAAAGTAGTCGAACTCGTTTTTCCGCGTTTAACACAAGATAGATCGATCGATCGATCATTTCGTTTTTAGAGAAAAAAAAATTAAAAATTAAAATATGTAGCACGCAACGGAATTGCGTGAAATCCTTCGCTATAATACACATCGTAACACTGATTCCGAATTTGAACAGCGCGAATTATTACTGCAGCATTATTGCGATTAAATTGGAGTGGGTGTAATTCGATGAAAAAACGTATTATATTGTCTGTGATATTGCCTGCCAGATATAGGTACAGGTATAAGTTCGCAAGTTGCGAAACAAGACAAATCAATTTAGTCCGGCTGTTTGGTATATTATAACGAGTTATAGCGTGCACTCCGGCCCGTCCGCGACTCGACGCGTAGGTAGGTATAGGTATAAGAATTTTTTTCGACGATGTTGCAAATTAGCGAAAAATTAATCGATGAACAATATATACCATATATTTGGCTCTAGTTTATTTATTTTCTCTACATTTTCGATCTCTTTCTATTCCATCTTTTTCTTTGTTCGAATAAAATTGTGCGAATAATTATCGCTTCGAATTGTTTCCTTGTTACTATCGTTTATAAAAGAGAATAGACGACGGGAGGGAGAATAGATATACGAGAGAGTCTGCAGTATGGAGTGGAGTCCATCTCTTCTTAGCATCCGAATATCCTCATCTCTAATTCTATATGTGTTTACCTACCGCGCATGGTCAGTTGAAAAAAAAAAAAAAAAAAAAAAAAAAGGCGTATGTATAAAGATGTATGTGTGTATATATGTATATATGTAGATTTTCGAATGATTTTACACGTTAGAAATGATCACCGTATCGTATCCTTGTTTCAAAATATACAGTTAACTCGGCAGACAAGTTGGCGACTAAACTAAATACTAAACTGAACCTGAACCTGAACCGTTCACGTGTAGGTACCTATAGCTGGATAGACCCGAGAGAGGAGACTCCGCACACACCCGCCTCAGGGTACAAAATTCGCAAATTCAATTTAGCCTTACGCAACACGATCATATATAGATATTTTACACGTTATACACTATAGCTGTTATAACAGAGTTTCAAGGCTCTAGCTCTACCATGCTACCTATAACTATCCATCGCCAGATTATAGCCAGCTGTGCCACACAAATCTCTCTGCAGCATCTCATCTCTTTTCGTCGCTGTATCTTCTCGACGGATATATCTACGTTTTGCGCTGGTCCAAAAACGTATATTGCAATTCGTTATTGTTCCTTTTTTTTTTTTTTTTTTTTTTCTTTCGTTTTGGTTCTGGTTTCTTTAGCATTTAATCTTTCTCATGGCTCTTTATCATGGATATACTATTTTTATATCTTATGTATAAACTGCAGTAGCAGCAAAAGTGGCAACCGACTTGATGCTAAAATCGTATAGATAATTTATATAGACGAAAAAATAATAATTTTAATTATAATTAAAGAACGAACGAATGAACAAATCATGGAGAATTTCTTTTTATTGTCATTAACATGGTGAAAAAAAAAAGTCCCTATAATTTCAGCACCAATATACCATGTATAATATAGGTATATATGTATAGGAGCGTTGCGGGGCAGCATATAATTGACGCCACGGTCGTTCGCGAATAAGAAATCCTTTCACTTATATTAGTTTCTATAGATATATACATCGGGTATAAAATGAAACAAAAACAAAAATTTCAATTTTATTAGATTTGGGATTTTTTTGAAATTCAATTTTCAGACATCAGCAGCTGCAATTACTGCATTTCTATATTATACATATATTCGAGGAAAATTCTATATCGTAGAATATACCTGTTCCTGTGTACGATCCTCGTATAAATACGTTCATCTCTTATAGATAATTTCACAGTGATACATTCCTACATTGTCATTATTGCAGACTCGAGATCTAGCTCTTAAAAGCTCTTGGAATTGATAAAGCTAATTTACAATCCTTTATACATATCGTCATGTATCTTACATACATATGCATACAGATATATGTACGTGCACGTACGTGGTGAATGTACGAGACAGATACACCTACACTCACGCATACACACGTAATGCATATAATATCATAAGATGTCTATATATATATATACGTATGACAAAAAAGAAAGAGTAAAAAAAAATGTATAAAAATTCACAAAAATAATGTCAGAATTTGTACCGAATATCACCGGGCATGGTAGGTATATATATAAATTATATAATCAAAGAGAATGTATCATATACGTACTATATATATTTCACTATTAAATTTTTTTATATACGGTACCTATGTATACGACTAATAAATCTTTCGAGTATATTAGTTTCACTCACGTCCTAATTAACGTATAGCGAATTTCGCGACGGTCAATCCCCGACGAACGACGATACTCCAAAGCGTATATTCACTGACGTCATGGTCTACACTTGGATCTATAATATGACGACTATAATACTCGACCCTCGAGAGGTCGTCGCGCCTAACTAGATGCCGCGCCCGAGCCTAGGAGGGTCAGGGTTAGTTTCGATTTGATATAAAACTGAGCCATATAAGCAGCCCGGGCAAATATCTATATGGAATAATTATATTGAGAATATTTGTGTTCTATTGATTTTCTTCTTTTTTTTTTTTAATTCGAAAAGCAAAAAAATTTTTTTGAACGATTCAACATTTCCATAAAACAATTTTTTTTTTTTTTTTTTATCGAAGCTCTTAATCCAACGTATTGCAGAGTTGGTTAGTTCGAAACGAATGGAAAAGAAAATAAAAAATTTAAATCTCTGACCTAAGTTTTTGACTCTCCGAAATATCTGATCGCGCTTCGAATTCATACCAATTTGTAAGTTTTATCCATTTATTCTCGACGGGTTGGACAGCGGTAGTCGCCTCTAGAATAGACAATGCGAAGTTTCGAAACTCGTGGCAGAAGCAGCAGTAGCAACAGCAGCACCAATAGCAACATCGAGTAGGAATTTTTACAGTGATGTAGCTCGTGATATGTTAACCTTTTGTCTTAAGAAATCTACCAGCTTTTTACGGACTGTAGTGAATTTTACAAATTTTTTTTACAACACAAAATATCGAAAATGAGCTTTTTTTTTAATCCTTTTCTTAATCCTGTCGATCTCAAAAAGGAAGGACGGTTTGATTGGAACAAACATTTTTACATATAAATATATATGTATGTATCTAAGTATTGAAAATAAATTTAAAAAATATGAAAAAAGTTGTCGAAACGGTCATGTATATATAGGTATGTAAAAATCTATATATCTATAATACCTGTACGTTGACAAGATTAAGCGACGAGTTGCAGCAGTTGTTCAAACTTTAATGTCGACATTAAAGATAAAAATTGTCATCATATATGCGTATACATGTGTATATATATATATATATATATATACCTGAACTGTAATAAAATATGATAAAAACGCAGTCAAAAGAAAGAGAGAAAAAGATAGAGAGAGAGAGAGAGAGAGAGAGAGAGAGAGAGAGAGAGAGAGAGAGAGAGAGAGAGAAAGTAAAAAATGAAAAATAATATTTGAATAAGTTTGAGACGTGCCGAAATATATTTTCATCTCAGCTTCACACAATCATTTATACATTTATTTACATACCTATATAATGAAACGATGGCGGGGATGATGATAATAATGATGATGATTATGATGATGATGATATTCACACAAAAAAAATATACATAGACTTGCAGCATGCTCGCTTTACATACGTATACGAAGTTATATATGTACACATACAACTGGACGTGTTCTCACGTAAATGCATGTGTACATAATATATATAAATTTATTTATTTTTTACGACTGCACTATGCAACAATTATTTATCGCACTTTTAGAATTTTAGTCGAATGAGAAATCAGAATTCTCGCGAGCTCCGTGTTAATTAATTGCGATATATCGCAATCACCGTGACCATGACGTTATTATAATCAGCGAACGAACTCCTATTCGTGTATATGTACACTCGTTAAAAAAAAAAAAAAAAAAAAACACGTATATTTACATATATATTATATACATATAATACCTATAAACTTAAATGTACCTATCACCAATCGCAAAGCTTCGGCGATTTTTAGACGACGACGACGACGACCGCGAAATTGCAGCAGCAGCATAACCGAATATTAACCGATAAAACAATTTTTTTTTTCTCTTCATTCTTTAGTATTTTTTTATCTTATCTATCCGGCTGCTGCCGCAGTTGTTTTGATATATTAATTGATAAGTTATTATTTTTACTATTAAATTTCTACACCGTTATAGTTAGAAGAATCTTGTTCATCTCTTTTTCGGATGGATTTCATTTATTTATATATTTTTTTGTCTGAATTTTTGGATCATGCCTAGAAGGGAAGGTTATGTTCGTTTTTTCAGTTCTCATTATTTGCCGCAACCGCAACGGTACCGTGTCGCGGATTGATTACTGCGAAACAAGTGTGAAATCATTTGTGAATTCGCTATAGGCACTCTGCAATGTGCGAACAGCCTATTGCCTCGAGCGCAAAAAACGTCTATTCTATTATATTCCATTCTATTATATTCTGTTCTGTCCTATTCCATTACATTCGACACACATCGCGCTATCTTTGAATTCTTATCCGTGAATACTACCTACTCCGAATGAAATATGAATGGACACTCTCCCTCTCTCCATACGCACACGCATACCTCTCGCGTAATATCAACCAAACCCACATACCCATGCGTATTATAGTGTAAAGTTCAGGCATATACTGGTTATACATATTTTCACAGTCAATGGTTAGCAATTATGAACGTATATAATACATATCCTAGGCATACGACCAATTTTCAGTTCATAAGTGTATTATGGAGTATAATGTGAACCGTGCGCAACGGTGCGATTATAACTTATAGGGAGGAATAAATTTTTCTTCTCTCATTTTTTTTTTTTTTTTTTTTTGTTTCTCGTGGTGGACGACGAGAGAAGAGAATAGCATGGGAAACGTTAGTTATGGTATACACGTGTATGTTATACATGCACATATACCTATATACATAGGTACATACATGTTTTCGCCGAGAGTTCAAATTTAATTAAAAACTTGACGGTGAATTGAAAATTTCGTATGTATAGCTATACGGCAACAAGATAATTAAACTTGACCACAACAAACCGTTTAGAAATTTTGATGTACGTATACCTATCTACATATGCATATTCCGTTCACACAACTTGCATGTAAATTTATTATACGCGTATACATTATAGGTATATAATGTAATGAAAAGTGCAGCAGCTGTATAACGTGCATGCATCGTGTACGATGAAGATAAAAAACAATGTAAGTAAATTATGATGCAATTGCAACTCCATATAAATATTATTTAAATCCCCCTGGAAAATATGAAAAGAACCGGGATTTCACTCTCTCAAAGGTCTTGAAATCATCGTATCTCTTCATAGAATTTATGTGAAATTTTTGAAAATTTACAATTATGTAGTTTTTGTGATAGTTCGAATAATTGATAAAACAAAAAAAAAAGAACAAAATGACCGGAAAAATAAATTGCCTTTATATTGGTAGTCTGTGGGGTGAGGACTACCAAATATATTAAAATCAGTTGCAGAATTCAAAATGGTGAAGGCCACTGGCTTGGTGATTTCACGTGGAAGCCCCCACACGTATGTCGTACTCTTTGACTAATTCAAACGCCTCTAAATTAGCCACCAAAGTTTCAAGTTCAAGGTCGCGTACGTTTTAGCGACAGATGATATTTTATTTCGTTGACGATTATATACCTGTATGCATATAATTTTTTTGTTTGTTTCATCTTGGATGAAGGGAAGAATTTTTTCAAATAAAAAGAAAATACAATCATACGCACACACAATATAATGGAGTATCCATTTTTTCTCATAATACATATATAATGTGATATTATATATTACCAATATTATAATATAATGTATAACGTAACGTACATATACCTATAAAGAGAAAATTCTCGGAAGCAATTTTCTCCCACTCTTGAAATATTGTTCTGTATCGATATTATACAACCCCATGCACGTATATATGATCGACGATCGAAATTTTCTTCTCCCATTTACCAATATTATTTGGTGAGTGAGTGACTCTGGCAACAACTCGTGTTCAGACGTTTGGCAATTAGCACTCTTAATTGGGTTCGCGGATCAGAATCTCGTTAAATACTGTCATAAGTGAATATAGCCGGGGAACAGACGGACAGACAGACAATCGTATGGGCGCGAAATTTTACCTCGTGGTATGTACCAAGTTTCGAGTTCCTAAGAGAACTACTCTACTGCATGTATATCTACTGAACAGTCAATTTCTCTATATATTAAATATTATATTCATTTTTTTTTTTTCATCTTTCATGTATATCTAAGACACACGGATTCAACCTCCACAATAATTTATTTCATTGATTGTATTTTCGGATTCGCGAAAAATAAAATGAATAATTTCACGATGAATTCGGTTTATTGGGGGAGATTAATTTATAATATTAATGAATTTAATAAAATTCGCATGTATATATATATATGTATATGATAATTCACTATCTCGGTATACAAATCCTATAACGCCAATCAGCGAGTAATGAAACGATTTTTTTTTTTTTTTTTTTTTTTTTATCAAAATTTTATAATTCATATTTACGTTCGTTTATTTTATCGGAGATGATGATAATCAACGCCCCATAATAATTAATGCCACACTGCAATTCGCATTTCTGAATAGTGAGGTATCATCATATTCGATGAAATTCCAAGAATCCCTGATAACTAGTGACTTTATATTTTCTTACGAATGAACAAAACATCGCAGCTGGAAAAACCGTCTTTCTTCGGAAGATATACACAAAACGAATAACACGCTATATAAATTAACTATTCTGTATAATATAATTTTATGTACATAATATAATAATACTTAAATATTTAACGATATTTTGAAATTAGCTCAGTACCTATACCGCAAATTTCTGCGAAATGAATGCAAAAAAATTATTAATTATTAATTATCAGCCTGTGAAAGAGAATGATCGTTACATACATGAAGAGGTATGAATAGTATATGTTAAGATACGTGCTGCATGCACTATCTGTCAGATAAATGAAAGGCGTATAGATCAGGGACGTCCAATGAACAGCGAGAGAGGGAGTTTAAAAATAGAATCCGCATTATACTTTTGATACAAAAAGGAAAGTAAAGAAATCGAGTATATTAAATATTAAATTCACGTTATATACGAATAAATTATGTATTGAAAAAATATATATATGCAAACATGCATATACCTATACCTATCCTGAATTTCTTCACACTGCAGACGCACGGCAGATATATACTATAGGTATAATGCGGGCTGGCTGACTATGCCTGGGATATTTTCACTTAATTATATATACAATCCGAAGACGTATGATCTCATCGTCTGCAGTCAATGGAATGACATAAATAAATAAATAAATAAATAAATAAATAAATAAATCAGCAAGTAGTCATGTATGTACTTTATAATGTGTATATATGCGATGGGTATTGAAGTACCACCGTGCTAAACGAAAAATAAAATCTATGAAAACTCGGTCTAAAAAATTTGAAAACTTGTAGAATATGCAGGGAAACAAAAAAGAAAAACGAGCAGAAAAATATATATGTACATTTTTACCCTCAACATTGAGTTGTAAATCTATTTTCATCGCAAAACGATTTCAAATATAACCTGTCATACCAATTCGGATTGTAATAATAATAATTATCATTCGACGATTATAAGTGTAATATGAGTTTGCTGGGAAGGGGTCACGATCAAGGCAAAATTAATGTTGAAAGTTTGTTCAATTGCTCGCTATATACTTATTGTTTGCCGAACCGGTGAACACACACACACACACACACACACACTCGATCATACAAATATCTTCTTTACACGGTACATGTATAATAATGCGATATTTTATTTTTATCAACTCGCACAAGGGGTATTTTATTTTTTTTTCACCCTTCTTTTCGGGTAAATATAAATCAAGAAAATTATTCATTTAAGATACGATCTGAATTTTATTTAATGAACGTAGAATGATTTCGGTTTGCTTGTTCAACAATAAAATAACGAAATAAGAATCGTAACGTTTGAATTCAAAATTCCTGTATGCAGATTATTATTATTATTATATAGTTACAACAGTTGCTAAAATCGTTCAACTTTTCATCTTCTTCTTCTACTTCTTCGTCTTCTTCGTTGCTTGATTTATTTTATGGTCACGTCTCGTCGCCGCTATAAAGCGTTGAGACCTTGGATAAGTCCCAGTCTCAGTCTCATTCTCAATCCTCCCAGTAGAAGAGTCTGGCGTAAATATTTGCCTGGTCACGTCACTCGATATTTTAGGCATCGCAAATCTATACCAATGCACTTCGCGTTAAGCGCGCTAACCCGATAGCCGAGATTGCAATACATATTATACACCTACATATAGTATAATGATTATGATACGATATTATATATTTATTATGTATATGTAAACTATTCTTTATACGTACGATTGCTGCACTGCAGCGAGATCTGACTCAAATGCAAAGGATGCTCGTATTTAATTAAAAATTTTCATTATTCTTTCGGTTTTCGTACGAGTTATTGTAAATAATTACTTACTCTTACTTTCTCTCTCTCTCTTTAAGGTACAATATGAATGTATGTAAAAAATTATTAAAGGCGCATATTAAATTATCCTTAGAACGTTGAAACATACTTTGCAATGAATCTGTGAATCGAGAGAATTGGTACATACATCTACTGTAACAGCCTAATTAAATAAATTGACTATAAGTAAATATAACATATATAGCTTGCGAAAACTGATAAACGAAATCTCTTCTCTGCTCTCCGCGTATATATGTATACTACTCGAGATTATATAGGAGATGAAATATTTCCATTAATTCTACGATTGTAATTAGCTACATAATTATTGTCAAATTTACCTATAATTGTCTGTACAAGTTTATAAATTACTATATACACGCGCGGGATCATCATTGGAGTAAAATTTTTTTGGGCTGTAAGAATTCTCAAAATGAATCGAAAAAAAAGAAAAAATTAATAAAAATAGAAAGTACTCATTTTTATATTCACATTTATTTTTATCTCAAATTTTTATTTTAAACTCTAATTCTCTACCGTATAAAAAAAAAAAAAAAAAAAAAAAACGATTACGTATTTCATTCGAAAATTCGTATGTATGTAAAGTAGTAGGTACACATTACATACCTACATGCATTTGCACCGTCACGCACTCGCGACGCTCGTAAATAACACTCATGTTGAGTATAAGTTGGCGCGATTTCATGCATTCGTGGCAACCCAGCCAGAGTAAGTAGCAGTGCTGCAGCAAAGTCCGACACTATCCGGTCCGGTCCGGGTCCGTGCGGTGCGGTACGGGTCTACAGATCAGCGCCGCGGCGCGCGTTACCGTACGGCGTGTCCTCTGCCTAGGACACTGTATATTTCTGCTATTAGTCATACCTTATTACGTCGCATATAGCTATAACGTCTCCTTTCGCGACTAGAAATAATTGCTTTGCGCTTGCGCGCTGTATGTGGATTTGTATTACGTATATGAACTGTATGCATGTATGTATGTACGTACGCTGCAGGTCACAATAAATAAGTCTGTTACGTAAAAATTATATCAAAAGCGCATAACCGCAGGCCCGATGTCAAAAAAAAAAAATGAATGGATGAATGAATGAACGAATGGTAAAATTATCAATATGTATATATAGTCCAGTCGAGATAATGCAAAAAAACAAAAATCCCCCCCTATTTTAATTCTAACTTTGAGAATATTGATCCTAGGGTAAAAATGGTAATAACCAAAGTTGAAGGAAATAAAATTCCCTACCTGATTGTCCTTGACCATTTTTACCGTAAACTTGATAATAAACGAGATAATGCAAAAAAACAAAAATCCACCCCTATTTTAATTCTAACTTTGAGAATATTGATCCTAGGGTAAAAATGGTAATAACCAAAGTTGTAGGAAATGAAATTCCCTACCTGATTGTCCCTTACCATTTTTACGGTAAACTCGATAATAACCGAGATAATGCAAGAAAAAATAAAAATCCGCCCCTATTTGCAGTCTAACTCTGCAAATATCGATCCTAGGGTAAAAGTGATAATTACCACAGTTGTGGAAAATTAAATTTCCATTAAATTTCCAACAACTTTGGATTACACCATTCTCGCTCTAAAATCGAGATTTACACTCCCCCTCCCCCCCCCCCCCCTCCCCGAAGTTTAAAAAAAAAAAAATCGCAGCCCCGAATTATTTCCAGGTGGAGCTATTTTTATGTCTATCTCGACTGGACTAATATGTGTGTATGAAATTTGATTTCCTCAACGTGTTATACCTATGTGTACTCTATACCTGTCCTAACGGCGCGGTTCCTGCCCTATCTCAACCGTCGCCGTGGTGTCGACCGACGTTTAATCTGCCCTCGCCTAACCCAACCCAACCCAACCCAACTGAACTGAACTGTACTGAACTAAAACGAAATGAAATGAACTCGACTCAACTCAACGCAACCCGTTTCCCTCCCTCTAACCCGTTCCTGCGGTAGGTTGGACGAATATAGGCTGCGTTGGTCTGCAGTGCTGCAGAACCAACTCTCTCGCATTTATATTCGCTGACGCGGTAGTTATCATAGGTGGGCATATATTCATATACATATATATGACGAGGCACGGCGATATACCGCGACCGCGCCGACTAAATAATTGTCGCTTAAAATTTTTCCACGAACATGAGACGACGACGCGACGACGTGCAGGAGGTTTATAAATATGTGATATCGTATACATATACATACATATACTGCACCCACCTTCGCAGCGTTATAGATTATATATTGTATCTAAGTACTCAAGAGTATATAGACAAGATTTTTGCTTGCCATTTTTTTTTTCCCTTTTTGTAAGATTCGATCGTTTTCAATCACTCATTCAATTTCATATCTTATCATTGCGATTTAAACGATGTTGGTATCTATATAATTCTACTTGAACACACATACCCCAATACTATTTATAATTATTGTATGTACAATGGATGTATATTATAGCTTGTCGATAATCATTGTCATTCAATATAGGTATAAATGCGGGGGCGTCATACTCATACGTCATACGATTATTCTAATTGGCATTCTATGTTAAGTGATCGTAATTTCTACCTATGTGCACACGTATTTCGTCGTCGGTCGTAACGATAAGTGTTTAATATTGTTGAATTAGCGTATACAAAGGAACTATACATATAGGTATACCAGTCGTATATTATATACATCATGTACATACTAAATCGAGAGTCGAATTTCTATGACCAGCATTCATCAACGGCGCGTGATCAATTACAAACAGCTCGGGTAAAATAACTCGTTTTTTTATATATAATAATTTAATAACGCTCGCTGTTTCGTTAAAATCTTTCATCTATCGAATTTTGGCAAATCTCTATATGTATAGTTGAAAAAATAAATAACTAAATAAATAAATAGGTAAATAAATTTTCAGTGCGTTATTTTAGAATTTAGACTATTGAACGTATGTTCAATTTCTACGTGAACCGATCGCAGGTAGGTAGGGTAGGTTGGTATGGATAGGTACGCGACAATCGTTGCTAATTCCGATAGACTGCTATGTATATCGGAGTCTTAAGAGGTGCAGCTGCCTCGTCGTAAATATATTCCCACGGGTTCAAATATTTATGAAGATTTTTCTGTTTTTTTTTTTTTTTTTTTCTCCTTTTTTTCGATAAATATCAATTATTATCATCTTCTATCATTTTCTGTTCGCAATTTGCGTTCTACTTATTTTTCATTTCTGTTGTAATCTACACGTGGAGTCAGGATTTTTTCTTTTTTTTTTTTTTCTTCTTTCTCTTCATTTTTTTGGTCCTTCTTCTTTGATTATTATTTTCACACGAACCATATACAGTATAATGCCGCAGGTACGTACAGTCGGGCAACAAAGTTCTTGGAGGGTTGAAATTCAGACTCAAACATTTCAGTGTCTACGCTGTTGAGCAGCCCCCTCGCTCCGCATACCCCGTTCTCTGAGAAGGCGAATCTGGCAGGCTACCTACTCAAAGTAAAGTAAGAAATACTTCCCAAATATACAGGGTGTCCCAGAACTAAATGTCAAAAATGAAAGGTGGCCTAGAGGAGGTCGAACTGAGTAAATTTTCCCGAAGAACATGGGGTCTGCGAAGTCGCGTTCGCGAGATATCACAGGTTAAAAAAAAAGTATCGCTTTGCGCCTTTCGCGTCGAGGCGGCGCAAAGCGATACTTTTTTTTTAACCTGTGATATCTCGCGAACGCGACTTCGCAGACCCCATGTTCTTCGGGAAAATTTACTCAGTTCGACCTCCTCTAGGCCACCTTTCATTTTTGACATTTAGTTCTGGGACACCCTGTATATAATAAATAATGCATCGATGGGCCTGCTCAACAGCGTAGACACTGGAACACCTGAGCCTAAATTTCGACCCTACAAGAACTTTATTGCCTGACTGTACATACTTATCTTCTATATACCTATATTACGTACCCACGCCCTGTCCATTTATATACATATACTATACCTATCCATTTGTACATCCATATCCATCTATGTACCTGCATGTATGTACGTATTGTACGTACCATAGATTATAGATCCAATATCATATCTATGGGATAGCGGACATTATCGCCCGGAGCGAAAATGAAACTAAGAAAATCTATTAGCCGTTTCGCCAGCATCACATAACCGCGTATTGCTTCTATTCGCTCTGGACTCAATTGTGTGTTTTTGCGCGTGCCCGCCCGTGTAATTCGCTATATAGCGGTAAGTATGGCGAATTTCTAACGCATTGTAAACCGGTCAGCGCCCAGCTACGAAAAGTTCGGTAACCTGCTAGGCTAGGCTAGGCTAGGCTAGCCTCTGGCTTACTCTTATGCTCGGTTTAGCTATCATGCTCGTTGGCGATCGTCATCCGCGGGGATCAGCTATATACACGACTAAAACATGTGTACTATGTACTATCTTCAAAGTATTTCGATCTTCTCGGCACATATATTTACTCAGAAATGCCTGATACGTTCTCTTGATAATCATGTTATAGTATATGTCATTCGTCAGAAAAAAAAAAAAAAAAAAGAGAGAATTACAAATTGGAGAGAAAAAAAAAAAAAATGTATACGAATGTACACAAAAATTGAAATCTGGAATGACTTTGATGAGTTCGTTGATCCTCCAGCTGTCGTATAAGGCTTTATTTGACTAAACAATTCTTATTATTTTCTCGAAACGTGTATAGATATAAAAGAAACATCGTTTGTACAAGATTCACTCGTTCTCTTCTACAGCTGCGATCGTGTGTAGGCAAGTGATTCGACATATACGTATATATTATAGGCATAAATTTGGAGATGGGAAATGAGTGATTGAATGCATCATATACACATACATACAATATCACACATATACCTGTACATACGTGGATATAATATATGAAAAATGTATGATGAATATATAATAATGTAACCTGCGGCTGTACATTTCTTATCATATAATATACGCCTAGGTATGCGAAGATTTTGCGCTTTCTCTACGCGTACCGCGTATTATAGATACATACATAGGCATAGGCATGATACTACTTCTTGATCATTTATTGTTCACGACTGATCATAATTATATTATTTTGAGATGAGGTATATATTTTATATTTTATCGCGCAGCATGACGCGTGACATTATAATTTTTTTTTCGCAATATCATCGGCATATATCACTCTATATACGTATATAATACCAGTCTGGCCTATTAGATTTCATTTATATTACCCGTAAATAGTACGATGATTTAATATATTATATATATATTATATATATATGACTCGAAATTCGTGAATCATTCATCTATATACGCACATTATAAATGTATAGGTATATGAGTGCGTGTATACATGTATACATATAGAGTTTAATAAATTTAAACTTGTTTTTATATATTACACGCGGATCAAGGCTGCGTGACCAAGTCACGAAAGCTTTTTTTAACTCTCTCTACAACCGCGTATAACCCCCCCTCTCCCTGTTCCCTTCTAGGTCTAATTTATTTATTATTTAGTGCGTATGTTTATATACGGGCTCGGCTATAGTTTTCTTAATTATCATTAAATTCAAAATCGCCTTTGATTATGATACTGGACGCCTTATTCATAGAACCTATACAATATATTATTTATCCAGAGTAATATTTGATGTATTCATATGTATATAGGTATATATATATATATATATATATATATATATATATATATATATATATATATATATATATATATATATATATATAGATATTGTATGATACTGAATAATGCGGCATATGTATACATATAATTAAGGCATGTTTCATGTTTCAACCCGCGAAAAGACTACGGTGACAAAATTCTATACCTACCTACCTATACCTACCTACCTACTTATATCGATTAGATAAGATGTTTCCGTGGACCTTGTTGTCGCGTTGTCGGTCGCCAAGGCGATCACACGCATCATAATATCGCCTGAGCCAAGCCGGCATGAGACACGATCGCCACCACTACAGCCATGAAAAGTAAGCAGCAGCAGCAGTTATGGGCGTATACATACTATACATATAGGTACATATACCATCCAACGACGACGGTTTCAAGAATCCGGGAAAACAACGGCAATTAACTATCATCTGACCTCGGCTGAAATTCTTGGCGAAATATTATACATATATACACGCACACGCACAAAATTTATACATACATAAGAAGTATTCGTATATATGTATAATAAATATGTGTGCGTATAATATCCGGTGCGAAAACAGAAGATATATGTACGTTGTATATTATGTAGCTTTTCTTAGTTTCTATCGAAAATATGTGTGATGAATTTTATGTTATGTATTATACAGCTATACGTTTATAACGTGCGTATAGTATATTATAGCGATTCAAATTCTATATATTTATTTATTTTTTGTTTTCTATTCTTCATTTATATATACCTAGCCACCTACATTAATGTGTCATTTTGATTTCGCAATATCATTTGATCGTGCTGTGGCCGGGCCACCCCTGACCTTGGCCACGTAGAATTAAAATACATACAAGAAAAGATAAAAATATCAAAAAAATGTAAAGGAAGAAGAAGAAGAAGAAGAAAAAGATGTTGAAGAAATCTTGTTAATTGCGTCTCGCACGACACGACGCACATATGTCTTCCTATACCTGCCTCTCTCTACTCTAGATCGCCGGCGATTTCCGTAGGCGGTCGACCTTATAATTCATTATACATGTATAACTAACTTGTTATCGTTTAAAAAAAAAAAAAAAAAAAAAAAAACGGAAGATCAAATGCAGCTGTCGCTGAATAAATTGAAAATTCACTCGATACGCATTTATAACGTGGGGTTTCTTCTTAGCCCTACAGTCGGAACCTGAAATCTGAAAACGTGTAGGAAAAATTAAGAAGAAGAAAAAAAAAATAATTTGTTAAACGGCTACCCTGTATCGCGATATTCTTTTTTCCTTAACCAAAAAGAGAAAAAAAGAGAAAGAAAGAAAAAAGTTTATAGCTGTCAGGTAATATCTGTCTTCGGGCAAATAGCTCTGGCTTCGATTTACAAAGTGTTGGTAGATATGCATAATACATTCACGAAGGTAAATATACTCGTATATAGGTATATGTATATATACTTCTAGAATCGCTTCGATATCTCTCTTCGCGGTTCATATCAAGTCGCGATCTACTGAATTTTTCTCCTGGTTCAAATTCTGCTTTTGCTGCACGTGTGCGAATGTAGGATATGCCCAAGCCAGTGCCACCAGACAACAGGATATCGTTTAACGTCTGGGTCTGGCCGAAGGTGAGATACCTATACCCATACCCATATACCTATACGATTATATGCTTACTTACTAGTTTCCGTGTTTGCTGCTGCGCAATTTTTCCTCCTCTTTCTTTCTTTCTATCTTTATTCCACGTCGCAGAATTTTACATCATACCAATAAGGAAATCATATACACCTACGCACGCAGGGGACTGAAATTCAAAGACTGCAGTCGTCATTTTTTGGATTCTTATAGATCCAAAAGCGAGAGAAAAAAAAAAATTAAAAAAATTTGAATATAATAATAAAAATGAAGGTAAAAATTGTACAAAATTTTACGTAGGTACGTATTTGTATCTACAACTCGAGTGGCGTAATTGATAATCGCGGTTTTATCAGTTTATAATGAAAGTGAGTGTAAGAGATTGACGTTGACATTGTATTCGTACCTTTATCCATGTATACGTGCTCGTTTTTATCTCATAGCTGGTAGTCGTCCGATATAATCATTAATATCGATTGATAAAGAAAATTATTTTTCGTTAAAACAAATCCGACGTACTTGAACTACATGTCGCGACAATGTGTTGTTTACTCCCGTCCGATAACGATATACGTGAGTAATATACCTATAGATGCATGTGTATATATAATTATATCTACGATTATAGCAAACTGAGAACGATAATATACGCCGTGCATCGCTCACTATAATACACATTGTAGGTATACATATGGAGAAAGAATAAATACTCAACTGATTAGGCTAGGGCAGGGTTTAACAACGAATAGATATCCTTATGTATAAGGTACATTAATAATGACACCATAACGTATAACACAATACATTATAATTTATTTTGCGTCACGGATAACATGAGAAAGCCTTATACAGGCAAGCCAAGCTCTATATTCTTACATTGATCAGATGACGATCATTGCCGAAAGAAAAATTGCGAAAACAATAGAGCGACTGCAGTCATTAGGTACGGATACTATCTGCAAGTCAAAAAGTAAGGAAATAGGATAAAATCGATTGAAACGGAAGGTCGTCAGGATTGACGAACCCCTTGAGATTTTTTTTTTTTTTATTAATACTCTAAAATTGACTTCATTTTGTTTCCTTTTTTTTTTTTTTTTTTTTTGGTCCACCCTGTATGTAGTTGAGTTTTTGTCGTGGGTCGATTTGTGCAGATAGAGTCGATAGGTAGGTATATCGAGAGAGAGGCCAGTGCAGACGCTAGGGTATGTGAGTTCCGTACATAGTATACCTATATCTACATACATATATGTATAATATATCTACGGAGGTTCCGCGTTATTTTGTGTGCGTTGCAGCTGAGAGTATGACCTTGTCCGCGGTATACCTAATACATATATACCTAGGTATATATACCTATATACTAGACGATATATCATCGAAGAAAAAAAAAAAAGAAGTAAATAAAAATTTTAACAGTCGCCATAAATATTGCGAAAATTATCGAACGTCCAATGAATTTGTGTATATATAAAATTACTGTATATAAATAGAATAACTAATATTCAGCATAATATGTTCAACTAGTACGACAACTAACAATAAGCCGTATTTTTCCCACGGAGGAATTCTATCTCTATCTCTATTCATCTCTGTTTCCATCCTTGTTATAATATGTCCGAGTAGGTATGTATGTACATATACGCGACGACTCGCGTAATATGCGCCGCTCCGCGCGGTTACAGCGGAGTCAGTGGAGGTATATCCTCTCGCGAAATGTCAAACGCTCGATCTCTTCTCATCTCTTCTCTTCTCTTCTCTTCTCTTCTCTTCTCTTCTCTTCTCTTCTCTTCTCTTCTCTTCTCTTCACTTCTCTTCGCTTACTCACTCATATATCTCCTATATCTTTTCTCCTTGTTAAAAACTGACGCGGCTGTATTATATAGCCACTCGCGCGTATTGCCCAATTGAAATAAATTCATTCGGCCATTCCTAGAACTCCATTCTGCAGTCTAGACTCCCCAGACTATGTGTACGAGTTACATATTATATATGCCTATATACATACACGAGTATGTTTGTTCATAGACGTATAGGCATGTATATATATAGACGCTTATAGAGCGATGCGATGGTACGATAAAAACCGTTTGTATAAAAACTATCATAGGTATTGTATGAATCGCGGTTTTCATAATTTATGTACTCACATAAAATCCAAAAAAAAAAAAAAAAATCAAAAAACGAAATAAAAATGAAACAAAAAGGAGAAAGAAAGCAAAAATGAAATTGTACAGAAAATTCTCGTTGACGTCGTCGTCGTCGTCGTCGTCGTCGTCGTCGTCGTCGTTTCTCATTGTGAGTCAAGGAAGTTGAAAAACAAGTGACAACCTTCGAGATGACGTCACGGCTTGGGCTGACGGTCCAGCCGAGAAGAGAAGAGAAGAGAAGAGTGAAGAAGAGAAGGAGGAGTTGTTTGCGTCCAATTATGGAGATTATAAATTATTCGTATTTAGGTAGTTACTTAGCTACTTATTTACTCACTTTGGACTTACTATTGGGTACTGTCGGGGTCTCACACGCTCGAGTTAATATTTTTCACCGGAAATCTCTGTATCTCGGACTTTTTACCAACCGGGTCCTCCTCATCCTTGAATACTTTGTTGTTGTTTTTTTTTTTTTCCGTCTCTGTTCATACAAGCCTCTGAATTACTCGATTATAGTATAATTACGCCGCTGGTAGGTATATCATGTGTACCAGAAATTTGCAAGAGGTTCGTAGCTCGTTTACGCGCGAGAGAGAAAGAGAGAGACAGAAAAATTTTTAAAACCGTTGGTCAACCAGCTCTCGGAGTCTGCGGATCTCTAAATCCCGGCGTGCAGATACTGTATGTCCTTGGTGTAACTAAAACTGATCATTTCTCCTTAACAGGATTAAAATGTCAGCTGTTATCAAGGTCGCAGACAATATAGATATATACCCATATGTATATATATTATAAATTTGCCCTAATATATGCACTGCATTGGCAATTTTATATACTATATATGTACATGTATGTACATGAATACGTATAGATGCGAGGTAGTCGCACGATTATGAGATGGATCGGACATTCATCGCAAGCAGTTATAGAATCGATCGATCAGCCGACGTAATGTAATATACACATAACCTACCCAGTATATACACATCCAAGGAAATGAAATTCTAATTTTGGGTCAGTCTAAATGAAAATAGACCCCGAGCGTCTGCTACTGTATAATCATTCGGTCTCCTTCCTTCCTACCTTCTTCTCAGATTCATTCCTCTTCCCAACTTATTATCATTATTTTTATTATTATAGGTATATGCATACATGTATATATACATATATAGGCGTGGGAACGCGATATGCAACGCGAATAAATAAACGCCTGGGATTACCCAAAGAAATTTTTGAATAGGAGAGAAAAAAAATTTTTGAATAAATTTTTGTTACACCTTTGTACAAAATCATCTGTGGAAAAAAAAAAAAAAATAGTATTTGCGTAAAAATTTAATAACCGAAAGAAGAAGAAAAAGAAAAAAAAAAAAAAAAAATGAAGAATCAACAATGTAATAAGTCTGTCGATCTTATTGGCGTTTCTGATTTTTGTCACACATACCGGTATAGTGATCAGGTTAAACGCGATTCAAACTAGACGTATGTATTTACGATAGTCTGTGAAGCCATGTATACCTCACACTTACTATAGCATCTGATTAAATATTGGCGTAGTTATTAGTGCACCTGCACGTATATCATTATATTTCGCTAATCATTTCTTATCCTTGATATATTCACAGCTGTTCAAGCATCTCTGATCCCACTTGCGGCCTTGGTATTAAACTCAAACACGTATACCTATATTATACATTATTGCATATACAATATAGCTATACCTACCTATAAGCGATAGAAGAAATCGTAAAATATCTTAGCAGTTGATATGATATTATACACATATTGACATGACATTCGAAACTGTATTATAAACTATGTCATTTTCTATTTATAGTCAATCAGTCAGATACAATTTTCCGCTGTTAATTATTATAGACATACTTTATAGCTGTGGCGATTAACAACGATATCCCTCTCTCTCTCTCTTTCTCTCTCGAATATTATATTTTTCTCTATATATTATTTATATACCTCTTGAAAAAAAAAAAAAAAAAAAAAATCTCATTAGATCGACTTTCGAATATGTTTTGATTTTTTGTGTTTTTCTATTCGATGAGTATAATAATGGGAACGTTATATAGTGAATAACAAATATAGTATGTGCAGATCATTAGACATTGAATGGAAAATAAAATTCCCTTTTTTTTTTTTTTTAATTTTTTGTAAAAATATTTTCTTCTAATTAATTTCTCTTCAATGACTTTTTATTCATTTCGCACCAGTATCCACGCGGTTTTTATTCAGCGAGACGGGACTCTGCGTATATACCATCGCCATTCAGAAATCACCGCGACTTCCGAAATGAATGGAGGTCGCTTTCGCGCGTATCGCCCTCTTTCCCTCTTTCCCCGCTCAAGTTCCCGCTTATACCCATCTCTCCTCTCCTCGTCTGAAAAATTTTCCCTTCCTCCTTCCTCCCTTGTTACCCTGTTCCCCATCGCGAGTCGAGTACCCGAGATAACGCGCCTTGTCCGTTTGAAACTGTGTTAAATATACCATATTACTGTATACACACGGATATACGGCGGTTGGAGTAACAAGTCTTCTATTGTCGTAGGTTTACTACAACCGCGGAGCGACGTTGGATATTTTTTCAAAAATCTCATTTTTATACTCGTATGTATATCGTCTTTGACGCGCGATTATGATGCGTAATCTTGTCACTGTTAACGAACGCGCAATTAAGTACTATCTCTCACGTTTATAATCTATTATGCATATTGTAATGGTATTGCTCTCCACTCCATACTAATTACTATTCGCACATATGTATAATATGCAATACCTATAATATACCCGTATTCTATATATATATATATATATATATATATATATATATATATATATATATATATATATATATATATATATATATATATATATATATATATATATATATATATATATATATATATATTCGTACGTTGTATATAGAGAAGGAATATCTCGGAATCCTTTGAGGCAACCCTAATATGATCTACCATCCACGTTACGTAACGTATACATATACTTGCCATTTACCAAGATTTGTGTTATATACCTGCACAAGGCTTCAAAGGACACCGCAGCGTTCCCCCGTAACAATACCCGCAATATACCTTGTGTATGATATTATCGGTATGAATCTAGGAGCCTATGTATGATGTATGTATCGGGTATACCTAAATTTATAGAGGTTTAAATGTTATCGACGATTTTTAATGATCAGAAACGTTAAATTTCAGAATATCGAAATTCCGAAAGATCGGAGGGTGCAGCTAAGGCTCAATACAGCTCGTAAAGTTAAGAACTCCAAAAGTCGAGGAATCCGAAAATTTAATTACCGGGCACGACAATCCATTCACGAATTTTGAGTTTCGGAGTTTTGGCCTTTCGGATCTTCAGCTTTCGGAATTTTGACCGTACGGTTCTTTTAAAATTCTAAACTTCGACTCGACTTCGTAAAGGTGCATATAGTTTTTTCACGAAGCCGAGTTGCTCACAAGATATGTTATATATATATATAATATATAGCCTCTTGAATAATTAATCGCCATCTGTCATCCGGGGCATTATATGTATATTTCCTGTCACAAATTTCTTCTCCTCTCTTTGTTACGGCACATAACACACATAGTGGTTATGTATGGTCTTCTGTCTTTACAGTACGCGAGAATTCATCCGAGTATATCAGGTATAATAATATAACATATGGTGTATAATTATTGTTATATATATAATTTATCCATTCTGCAGCAGCATGATACCTATACTACAGAGAAAACGCGCATAGGAAACACTTTTATCTAAAAATTTTGGGTATAAACTTATTATCTTATACCTGCAGTACGACGTATTCTAGTCTCTCTGTCATGCTTAACACAAATACAGCTATGTACTGTCATATCTATACCAGTAATACTCTTCGACTGTATATCTTCGTATTTATTGATGATTGGATACCGTATAAGTAGATCTGACTCACCAAAAAATTCCAGTTCACTCCATATGCCAGATCTGCAGGCGGCTAAGAACAAGGCTTAATACTGTAAAAAAAGAAACATACATAGCTCCAGTCATCGAGCCGGTTATCCGGTCGATCTAAAATACACAACCGTGATTAAGAAATTTATTTGCCAAATATTGTGTTCCGGAATGATTATTTTCGATTCATTTTTTTTCTTCTCTCTTCTTGTCTTGTAATTGACGAATTGTTCGTGTACGACGAATGTATAGGCATATATTTCGTGAATTTTTGAGATTTTACCTGTCCACGAATATAATCGTATGTATAGCCTCTCCTTAAAATTTTTCTACACGCGTCATAGCGCTCGTCGGTGTATAGTATATGCGTATATAGAGTTCAATTGTAACGGACGATATAATAGTCGTGTACCGACTACCGTTATTGGCCCCTGCAGCTAGTTTACCCGTACGTATGTATATGTACGCACGTAAGTAAGTACTTGTCGGTTTTAACCCCCTCCCTACTACGTATACCTCGTCCTATAAACTACTACTCCGTTGGCCGATCCAATTTACCACTTCAAAGCTGTCGTTATAACGTCTGCCAAACTATAACGGCCCCCGTCATCTATGTACTCCGTTATTAACTCTAAGCCTACCTCAACATTATAATAGATATTGCACTTGAGCTACTGCCACTGCTGCACTGTTCCACCGAGCAAGAAAAAGCCCAGGCTATATACCGTCGTTTGACCTTCTGTTAACTGCAACTATATCATCCTCGTCGCCAGACCTCAGGGTGCGTCATACACGCTCCGGTTTATTACTCACTCCTTACGGAATGCCCGTTTATGAACTTCTTCTTGTTCGTGTTCTTTCTTTTTATCTAATTTTTTCTTTTTTCTTTCACTTCTGTCATCTTATTTCGGCCGGTTGATGTGATACACTCATTTTCAACTCTAATCGTCTTATGTATATTGTACAATTGATTCCCGAGCTCGTATAGTACAACTATAATGTTCATATAATTGTATATTCCGTTTTTTTTTTTTCTCTCTCTTTATTTACGAGGCATTGTTTCCCTGTTCTCGATTCGAGATAAGTCAGTGTACCAGTACTTTGGTATACGTAATGACGTAAATTAAGGAGATTCGCGGTTTGAATTTGAGTTAAATAATTTCCCAAAAACACCCAGTAGATATAGCGTAGTACATGAATTTACTCGAGTTTCTTAAGATCGGTACAGATATACACATGTGTATATCTATATTATATCGCTGTAAATATCTCGAGACGAAAACTAATTAAAGTTCGAATTTCAAACGCCTGTGCAATTACTCGCGTGGTAGAAAATTTTTATTATACGCGATCCACTCCGGTTAAACCTCGAGCTTACAACGTCATATGTATACGAGCTAACTACTAGTATATACAATATCTACATTGCTTTTTGTCGAGAAAATCATCGGCAACAACAACAACAAGCAGACAGGCAGGGGCAGTCAGTCATAACGCCAACGCAAAATGCAGGGATGAGCTTTACACGAACGTATTATACATGCTTGTATATCTATAGCATTGGCAAGCAACGATCAGATCAGTCTTGACCTTCGTGATTCCGGGAAAGCACCGCGGTTGCGTATTTATTGAAAAATAGTCGGTTGGTTCTAAGTCTTTATCTCAGGAAATTTATCCCGCAATGAGTTTTATGATTGACCTATTATAGATATTGGTGTAACATATTATAGCCTGTGTGACATGTCTTCTATGCGTGCAGACTCCGGAGCAATCGATCGATCCAAATTACTATTTTATTTATTCGATTGTACTACGTGTATTATACCTGCACTCCTGCGCGATAATAGTTTATATAGTATATACCGCGTCGCAATATACATATACAATTACATACAGATATACATATACCGTGAGCAGTATGTTCGTGGTGCGTAATACGATAATTCTCGCGACGAGTTATACGCGATAGGTTGGCTCGCCAGCCGCGGTATAAATTCGCTGAATGAAACGCGTCTCCTCCGCACTTCCTGCACCTCCTCATCTCGATCTTTCTCATCGTTCTAAACTCGTATAAATCTGAATGCAAATATATACCTACATTTAATGGAGATGTTTACGTAGTGATTTGTAACACCCGCGCGACCGCACCGCGTTGTATATCCTGCAGTACAACGTATTCGTACTATACGTACGTGTAACGAGTCAGTAGAGATCGTACTATAAAGAGTCGAAAATTTACATTCAACACGATTCACCAGCCTCACCCCTAAAATTTCCCTTTTATACACGCCGCAAGATTTTTTTCTTGAAAAATGAAAGAAAATTTTTCCTAAACCTTATAACACAAGTATAATATATTTTTATTGGATCGCAAGCAACGTCGCAGACTCTACGGCCATATAGGCTAGCTTATGTAAAAAAAATATTACACATTAAGGAGTGACGCGATCTTCAGGAATGCTAATTGGACTATTGCGACATAACATATTTTAAAAGGCAAGTGCTCTCTGCAAAAGGCATACGATTTTTCAACCAATCATTCATATACCTACGTTCGAAGAATAGAAAAAAAAATTTGGTCACTTTTTTTTTTTTTTTCCAACAACGCGACGAATAGTTCGTTTCTATTATGAACCTAATGTTCATAGAATAAACGCATTGTTTTACCAAGGTTCATATTTTTCTCAAATTTTTCTATCATTTTTATGAACGAATTATTCACAAAGATTTTGTCCTCTGAAGCCTCGCCTTGATTTCAGTTATGCCTATCTACCGTTTTACGCAAATAACATCGAGGGTCTCTCATTATATACTCGACGAATAAACATTATCTTAGATCTATTTGCTCGGTTCAATGCTCCCTCACTTCGGATAGCAGCTGCATAGTGTGCGTATGCATTTCCTGTCTCACATCATGCGTTAGTATTGGTACTACATTACGGTACCGTCGGTTTCCCCGGAGAATTATAATCTACACGATGTCAGATCTCTTCGTACCAATTGCAGCACCAGAAAATAGTATTTTGAGTGTATTTTTCTCGTTTCTTTTCCTGCATCAAAAATTCAAAGTGATAAGAAAAAACCAAACATATACGTTTATGGAGCCTTTTTATTTTAGATTTGCGAACGTTTAAAAGATGAAAGAAGTCTAATAGGGGGTTAATATAAGATAGGCACGCAGTTATACGTGTAATAAGGCATTTGACGAATCAGCAAGGCAAAGGCAACGGCAAATAGAACAAGTAGATAAATTACTTTTCCAATTTTCTCTTATTACCGCGCAGAGTCAATCAGATAATTCAAACGCCCACCTCCCTTCTCCTCTTCTTTTCTTCTCTTCTATTTTCTCCGCTTGAACAGCAGCCCTAGCCCTAGCTCTTCTTGCCGAGTAGTAAATACTCTTTTTGGCCAGCCTATCTGAGAGTCTAGGGAGACTTTAGCTAGAGGCACAATTAACTTCGTTAAATAGACCAATTGCTTCTATAGGTATACCATATACATCTACGAATATGCCAAAAATAACAACTCCCAGTAAGTAGTAGTATCTAGTTCGGAACTGCCGTCCTTGCCCGAATCATGAGGATCGATTATATCCTTCTCAAGATATCCGACAGCTGAACGTTCGACGTTGAAAATGATATCCTATAAAACGTGGTTATTCTATATTGATGAAGAGATCCCGAATTTTTGAGGCTGCAGGTTTGAATTTTTTTGACACGATTTCGAATTTTCGGAAATGTTAATGTTCAGAATATTCAAATTCGGAAAGTCGAAAATTTCGAGAGTCCAAGAATCCGAAAATTTGATTGAGGGGCACGCGGATGCCCCATGCGTATAAAATTTCAAGTTTTGGATCTTTAACTTTCGGAATTTTGAGTCTTCGGTGTTTATCGATTTAAAGTTTTTTTGCGGGGAAATGCTATTTCTAAAAACTGTAAGTCGATAATATTAAAATTCGACATTTTTAACATTCATAACTTCAACCCGGGCCCGAATTATCATGTCTAAATAATTCTGTTCACCTATACCTATACTCTAACTCGCGAAAATAAACGACTAGAAATGAAGTTCAACTCTCCACTAATTCTCCTCAATCCCACTCGCGCACGCGGGTACAACCACACGCGCCGTTAAACCAGACGGTTGGAGGTGGAGGCGGCCAGCCGATGGGTTTGGCTGTAGTGGCGGCTTAAGGCCACCGACTAGGTGGGGAAGGGTTTGAAGGTCACCTTCCACAACCCTTGAATTTCTCAGCCGACAACAGCCAGCGAGGGTGGGGCGCGTCGAGGGCCCAGCAGCTTTGCGTCGCGTCGAGTTTTGCTTGCCTATGGAGGTGGGATCGCCGGAGGGCGACAGAGACGGAGTGAACGGCTTTCGGATGTTATGTCGACGGCGGGGAGAGGGAGGGCGATGACCCTCAGGCTTTCGGATGCGAAAGGCTCACTCGGCTCTGCAGTGAGGCAGGCCTGCCTCCTCGACGCCACCCGGAATCTGCAGAGGTTCCCAAATGCATTTTGCACAAATCGTGCAAAGGCGCAGGGCAATGTAATATATCTCTTCGAAAATTATGTGAAATCAAACTGTGTACGCTTCTTTCGGTCATTTCTTTCACAACTGTTATAATCAATTTATTCATATTCTGTATGTTTTATACCTTACACCCGTTTTTCAAACATCAATTTTTCTCCAAATCATCCGCAACAGCGGGCCAAAAATTTACCGCCATTTTGAAACAGTTTCGTCTGCTGCATCCACTCTAATCGATAAATCCCGTGTCCATAATATTTCGCTTAGAAATTTCCACTAACGAAACTCTCGTCAGGGTTGGTTAGTTAGTTTGTCGTTTAAGGCTAGCTTAATAACCCACCGTGACTAAATCCAGCCCAAGTTTCATTTACTTTGCCCTATTTGGCGAGAGGGACGAACTGTTTGTAATTAAACGCGAGTTCTAAGTTAGAAATCGATATAAAAATTGCCCCCGAGTGATATCGGTTCGCAAGTTTTGGTATAGATTCGTAGTCGTGATATTTGGTATTATTTCACGCATTTTGGCTCTTCGTTTTATAGGAATATTCATATTATTTCTGCAAAGCATATTCAAAGGAGTAAAACATGATAGGAAAAAAAGCGAAGAATATATAATGTAAAAATATGATATTCAAAGTTTCGAAACGACTTGACATTTTTGTTCTCCCAATATATACGGCGAGACGGAGACAAAGAGAAAAAAAAATTTTATCCTGGATCTGAAAGTCCCGAAATAATCATATAAAATTTTGAATAACCAAAGTCCTGATAAAATCTTACAAAATCCCCTACAAAATTGTATGAAATATTTTGAAATTTTTCAAAAATCCTGGAAGTCCGATGTAGTAAACAAAAAAAAAAAATTATTTCTAAGTTCAATAAACTATAGGTAACTAATTTGGCTAATCGAAAATACCCGATTAGCTAATAAAGTTAAAAATGATAATATCTCGCCCTCTGTCGTTGGGTCCGTGGTATAGTCCTGACCGTCTGACCTTGAACTCGTAGTGGGTGTAGCAATGTATATGTACACACAGACGGTTAAATATCGACCGAGGGTTGACTTGTTCTCCGCCGTCTCTCGGTACATACGCACATATACATATATATCTATGTATATATAAATGTATATTATAGTCACGACGACTTTCGCCCTTCGAGCCCGCTCCTCGCCGAGTCCTTGGTTAAGAGCGACTCGGAGTCGGGAGGTTTGGCGTTTGGCGGGGGCATAGGCACGTTTCAGGCGATATATATTATATATATATATATATATATATATATATATATATATATATATATATATATATATATGTATGTATGTATGTATGTATTCACGCATCTATAGTTGGGTAGTTTGAACGGATCGGGCCGCGCCACGACCTACCCGACGTCTCGACGCCGTCTCATCCCCCTACCCCGACGTCTCGCGCCCGACGAACGACGGGGTTTAGGGTTGCTACGCCGGACTCGCTTCTATACCCGTGCCAAATGTTCGAAAATAATATTATAATCAATATTTCGTTTCATTTTATTTAATTAAGTCACGCCTCGAGCAGCTGACTTATTCAGATATTTAATATTCAAATTGTTTGTCTTGAATGATTCCTTAACTAATTTAAACAAGAGTAGTGAAAGGAATAATATGAAGAAAAAAAAAATCGAAAAATACATTTAATTATCGTATACGAAACAACAGGCTAATTTTACCCCTACAGATGAATTTTATCACGTATATACGTATATTACATACGCGTATTATACACACCAATGCGTTTATGCATACGATTAATATTAATCATCGCCTCGCTCTTTAATCATTGCAGATTACATTTATTTTTCTCTAATTTTTTCTTTTTTTTCTTCTTTATCTTTTAACGCTGCACTTGAGACACGTGTATCAATTGATGACCTCTCGGTCGTTTACCAAAGTGATAAAACGGTCTAATCGCAGTTTCGTCGTTGGTTTTTTTTTTTATCAATTTATATAGTTTCGTTAATGCGCGGTTGATTGTCACTGTCTATTCAATACTGTACAGTATTCATGAAACCCCGACGTCGCGTCGTTTTCACTTAGCCCCAACGTATCGTCAATTCGCTGCAAGACTCCGAAAGCCTCAGAGCGAGAAAAAACCAGTAGAAATGGCGACAGCGTTAGACTTTACCGCAGGCAAAGTAGTCAAACGCGACAGCGTAAGACCGTATCGTAGCCGAAGTAGTCAAAGACCTACCCTGTACGCCGCCTCGGCTTGTCGTTAGTGAAAGGAGACGAAATTTCCGTCCGATCAATGCCTACCATGTCTACTTCGTAGGCAGCACCCGAGCGCGTCGTGAGGCAGACAGTTCGGCTATTTAATACAAACAGTAGATACGGACCGGTCGATGCCAGACAGTGACGCTTGAACGTATACCACGGACAGAAATGATCGGAGATTTTTAAAGAGCGAACGCGTTTCGCCGATGGAATTGAATTTGAGAAGTTTGGATGTATTTTTATTTTCTCTTTTCTTATCTTAAATTATGTATATATAATTTTGATATTTATGAATGATTTATCGGTCAGTTTCTTTCCCAATTTCGTCTTCTCTTGTCCTAAATGGTTATATTGATTTACTGATCTCATCGCAGTCGATTATTAAGTTTTTCTTATGCTGTATATAGATTCGCGATTTGTTTAATATATTCGTGGTGACTCGATCGCGGGCGAGTGACCTATTTACAGTTTTAGCACAAGCATAGCGATTAGTCTGACGTACTAAGGCTTTAATGTTGTTTATTGGTGGCTTTGTGCTGCTGCAGCTGGTATCGGTAAAATATACGAAAACGTTTAATATTTTGCCAGTTTTTTTTTTTATTTTTTTGTTTTTTTTTTTGAAAAATCGAAGAATTCGCCTAATTTTAAATCGTTCATAGGTAGTTACTCATTTTTATTTATTTATTAATTTTTTTGAATTTATTTAAAATTAGAAAGGCAAGACAAGACATCCTCGTTTGACTTCAACGCTGCTGCTGCTGCTGCTGCAGTTGCGATATTTCGTAATAAACGTGGTAATCGGTGCAGCAATTGAATCGAGACCGTAGCTGACTTTTGTTTGGTCAATTACAAACCGGGCTTATATATCGTGATATTTAAATATATTCGTCTTTGCGACCTACGCCACGAGCTTATTTCTGTCGTGACCGTCGCGCTTATATACATACGCTAGTAAAGTTAGTTGTTGACTCACTCAAGCTCTCACATACATACATACATATACCTATACGTGTCGTAAGGCAATACCTGCACGAAAATGAAATTTAACTAAATCGCGAATAAAACTGAGCAATTTTTAATACACAATTACTACGTTAATTTACCCTCAATCGTAACGCAGCCCATATGCGTTCGCAAGATCAATGCCATCCGTCTATAGCTAATTCAACCTTGAAAGAACAATCATTGTCAGAAGCGATCTGGGTTTCTCTTACTCTCGAAAAATGTAAATCTTTTACAACTTAGTCTGTATCATTGTTTACTCGATGTTGGACATTTATCCTAATTGCCCAGCGTCTGTTTTAATGATTTTATATAACGACTGCACGGAAATCGGACTCGGAAGATTTTTGATACCGGAAATCTGGGAAGGCGCATACGTACAGGGCTCAATTTAAACGACGCAATTTCAAAGGTTCAAATGTAAGATCGCGGAACACGCAACTCGGACTCTGTTTTGAATGATTGTTATTATTAATATTATCATCATTATTGTCATTATTTACGATCTCGTAAACAAGTTAACTGAGTCAGAATTTAGAGTGGATATAATTGAAGCAAATGCGGAGAGGTTGTATCAACCTGCGGAGTGACACACCTATATATATGTATAGCCGATGATGAATATTTTATTAATGTGACGTCGTATTGTGTGAATCAATTTTTTATTTTTTTTTTCCTTCTTCTTTCTTATGATGATTTTTGACATTTTTCTATCTATTCATTTTATTCCTCGTTTCTTTTTTCCAGCAATCCCAGAGCCTCCCGCAATATGGCAGAGAAACAACGTCGAGATAACCTGAACGCTAACATCTCGGCGATGGCTGCCCTTGTACCAGCTGTAGCAGGAAGTTCGAGGCGGATGGATAAGACTTCGATCCTTCGGCTGGCAGCAGCTTATCTTCGTAGCGAATACAGTAAGATCTTGATTTGTTGATGATTTTCCTCTAAAAATCGCCGCTGAGGCTTTCAATATTTTCGTACCCTCAAAAGGTGAAGATAAGCTGATAACAATCTACTGCAGGCACGTGCCCTCAAGGGGTCGGACTAAAAAGAAAATCTTTTTATTATCACGTCAAACCGGAGTAAATGAAAAACGGGAAAGCGTTGCGGGGTTAATGAACGTATCTTTCTTTTTTTTACCGCCATTTTTGTTCATCGTTATTCTCGTTCTATTTTGTAAAGATTTTACAGTAATGTATAATTATTATCCAATTGTACTCAGAAGAAGAAAAAAAAAATAATAATAATAATGAAAATAACAAGTTTCAACCCTCAGCTGAAATATACACGTATATAATGTATATACATATAATAATAAATATACACATTCATATACGCAGCTACGGCGTAAATATATCGCGTCGATCGATACATCGCACGCGTATGAAACAGCGTACGTCGCTGTTCCATAATCTCTGAGAGAGAAACTTTGTCCGACCTTGTGCGATGAAACGTACATACATATCATACGTATGTACACACATACACGCGTCAGGGCAGATTGAAATACGTAATTGCAATATATACGAAATGATAATCGTACAATATACCACCTATACTTTGAATAATACGATTATAACAATTCCTCCGCGAAGTTTCATGAGTATGATACCCGTTTAATTGTCGTGGGAAAAAAAAACGATCCGAAAGTCAACGAAAAAAAAATTTCTTGCTTCGAAAGAACGAAGTTTCATGTACCAGACAAAGTTTTTGAAATTATTTCCATCATTGGTATACAATTAATGAGATAGAAAGTAAAAAAAAAATCCGAAATCGAAATACTGTAGACTGCGTAAGCTTGAATGAACCTAATCTTTTCGTTTTTTGTCGTAGCTCTTGGCCCAGGATTGGATACCTTTTTACCTCCACAGTATAACGACTTTGACCTCGAGCAATTCATACTGGATGTGAGTCTTCGCTCAGTCTCGATAATTAATTAATTAATCGACTAATTTCTTATCCGTCAATTCATGATCAAAGAACAGTTCAATCGGCAAGAAAAAAATAAATAAAATAAATCCAATCTTGATATTTAACAGTCGAAAAATTACCTAAAATTATCGCGCATCTTACAGATAAATATATATTATTCTTGATATCCTTAATCGACAGAATGTGATCGCAAACGATGGATTCTTCTTTGTGGTAACAGCGCAGGGAAAAATCGTCCACATAAGTCGAGCGATCGAGCATCAGCTTGGCCACGCACAGGTGAGTTATCATTTTCTCATATTTTATTAAAAATTGTATCATGGTACTCGTACTTTTACCTCCTCCACCAAAAAATTGCCCAAGGTCTCGCCCTGAAAGCACGTTTAATCAAACGAATAAAAAAATCCGATATACTTCGTCCAGAACTGGTATAACCTGCGATATTTAGTTATAGGCGTACATTTTAGACAGGGAAAACATCAAGTTTCTAACATATATTCGAACAATTGGAAATTTTGACAGTATCGACTCATGGCCAATTTTTCCATATTTGTTCTTGAATTCTGCTGTATAGATTATAGATTTTATGGAAAATATAGTATATATAGGTATGTGCGAACGGCTGCAGTGCATCGGGTCCAGGGAATAGAAATTGTTGTATCGATCAAGTGCACCGATGCAGTGGAATATCCTGGCTCCCATGGCAACGTTCTATCGCAATTTACTCGGTTCTCTAGTACTTTATCGGTCATATACTTGCAGGTATATGAGTAAACACCTACTATCGCGATTTGCACCGCGTGCCGAGTATAACAAACAAACTTTATTCCTCGAAGAAGCTATGTGAGGTAGTACCTATATCAAGATTCTTCTCAGGGGAATATGAGGTATACATATATCCAGATGCAATAAACGAATTCCCCTTTCCAGTCGAGTGGAAACTATTCTATTGATCATATTTCATATTGCAACTTGACGGATTTATTTTCCTTCAATTTCATCAATTTTTCTTCTTATTCTTATTCGAAGCGTGAAATGTGAGGAGAAAGAAAAAATTGGTACTGAAATCGTTTCAGTTTTCATCATTTTTCATAATTATTATCATCGTTATTATTATTATTATTATTATTATTATTATTATTATTCAAATTATACCTCAAAATCAGCGCGAAATGAACCGCTCGAGCTTTGGCTTGACTCTATGCATATATTATTATTCGCACGCGTGACACAATTCGCTCTTGAATTGTCTGGCAATAGAAGTCCGCTCGCGTAGGTACGGTTCTACCCGCTGTGCTAATAATCGAATATCAACACACGTTCTATCTCGGTCCAGTTTCTATAAAGATATTATAATATTAATCGCGGCACGTTTTATACATCAACCTAAACGTTGATCAAAATTCTTGTCAAGTTAAACTCTGCATAAGGTGTAATTAGGTATCGTTATTGAGTACAGGCATTTCCAAATCCTACTTAACTAGGAATAAAATGTATACTTATGGGCTCGTGTCAGTGAATCAGTCAGTCGGTGAGGACAAAGACGAAAGTCGAGCAGTTCGACGGTTGACAGTGTCATGTGGATTGTAATAAATGAAACAGGGAAAAAAAACTAATATCCTTCGATATTTCCATTTACACCTGAGTGGGTGTTGTCAGTCTGCGCCCGGTTGTTCGCGATGCTAGAAATCGAGAGACACGTGTGGATACAAAACGTGCGGAGAAAGAAAGAAAAAAAACGATAAAGAAAGACTGGATATAAAGATAAAATAGAGGGTAACTAGTCAGCTCGAACAGATAGGATTTCCCCCGTCAATTTTCTTCGAAGCTGAAAGGTTCTATATCGAGCTTATGAAGGATGTAGATGTGGACATGTACATTATGTGTAGGTATTCGGATCTTGACAGGCTGCGAAGTAGTGGGCAGGTAGATTTTACTTCGTGCAGTAACCGTTTCGAAAGAAATATATAGTTATTTAACATAATTGTCGAGGATTTAATTCTCCTCGCTGCTGCTGTTGCTGCTGCTGCTGCTGTTGCTGCCAATTTGGGAAAACGATTTGTTTCACGGCGATCAAATGTCACGCAGTTGACACGTGAATTGAATGAAAAACACCGTGTGACGTAAATAAAATCTGGCAAAGGAATGGGCCTACGCCCACGAATCGACTTCTACATTTTTATAACCCCGGGCTATAACCACCTGTTTTAAAAGAAGATATTAATCAATTAGTATATAAAGGGGTTGATTTCATTTCCTTTCTTTCCTTTGCTTCGCTCTTCCTTTTCCTTCCGCTCATATAATGCCAATGTAATTTCATTATAAATTTATTCATTTTGCGAGTTATCAAGGGAACGCTGAGTACGCGATAATATCTCTCAGCCATGGAACAATCTTTGTACCTGTATGTACTAAATAAAAGCGTGCGAATACAAAGATACATGAATCTGAAAGGTTCGTTATCATTACATTTTTTTATTTCATTTTTCATTTTATTTCCTTTTTTTTTTATCACAAGGGTATAATTTTTTGCAACCCTGCTACGTCATTTCTCGCGCATGTTCTCACCTCGACGTATTAATGTTATTGCGACACGGGCTTGTGAATGTTCGATTCCCGGTTGGGAGAAGAGAGGGTTGTTTGTGCTTTTTTTATTTTTTTTATTTTTTTTTTTTTTAAGTAGAATCAAGTGGTATTGTGGATGAATGAGGGATCCCGTAGAGAAAATTAGGCATCATATACCATGCACGCGCGGAACCACGAGCCATAATATACGTATACCCGCTCACGCAAAATCTTTAACTCAAGTGTATCTTCGTATATGCATATATACCTATCCGTGAGACCTATAAGCCGATTCCGGCTCGTGGAAGGTTGAGAAATTTTTCTTTATCTTTTTGAAAATTTCTTACATTTCTCTACTATATATCTATATGGTTTATATTATTTTAATACGTTACAGCTCGAGCTTCTCGGTCAGTCTTTATACAGCTTCGTATATCAAGAGGACCATGAAGAATTACGGCGTAACCTTATACCCGATAATTTACAAAATTCTACCTCAACCACCGTTTGCGTACCTACCACAGAAGAGAATTCGAATTCTCTTGACGAACCAACGCCCCCTGGTTTTCAGAAAAATTTCACCGAACAACGGCGAAGTTTCAATATAAGAATGTCACAAAAAGCTTTAAACAAAAGGGAACACGGACAGTACGAATATTTACAAATGTCTGGTCTTTTGAGGATGGCGTACGCATGCACCAGTCAAGAAACAAACTCTAGTCGATCGACGCACAGAGGTAATAGATATTAAATCACGTCTGAATAAGAGATTCGTTTTGCGTTTACTTATTTATTTATTTATTTGTGACTCTTTGTCGCTAATTGTCACGATTTATATATATAGACGTTGTATAATTTGATTAGAAAACAACGCGACTGCGAACGACATCGTATTTGTGGGAGTAGCAAGACTGGTGAAAAAGAGGGCTATAACAGAACTGTCTCTTCTCGAAGCTACCAAGGACGAATACGTTACTCGTCACCTAATCGACGGAAGGATAATATTCTGCGATCACAGGATATCCGTAGTGGCTGGTTACATGACCGAGGAAGTATCGGGACTTAGCGCTTTCCAGTTTATGCACAAGGAGGATGTTAGATGGACGATAGTAGCCCTGCGGCAAAGTGAGTACCTTCAAAGATAATAATACCTAAACCCAATTAATCAAATACAATTTGAAAAAAAAAAAAAAAAAAGAAGAATAGTTTGAAACTTTCCTTAAAACAACCAGTTTTTTTTTTTTACTTATTTATTCTTGTCCTCTTTTTCTTACGCAGTGTACGACAGAGGCGAGGGATTCGGCTCGTCGTGTTACAGGCTTCTATCGAAAACTGGGCAATTCATCTACCTTCGTACCCATGGTTACCTTGAGTTCGACAAAGATACCCAAACCGTCGAGTCCTTTGTCTGTGTCAACACCCTTGTCTCGTGAGTATAAACGCATATACATACAGTATGTTCGTACGATTAAAAAAAAAAAAAAAAAATGAAGTGAAATCCAAAGAAAAAGAAGGAAAAAAAAATCAATCAATATCTATAAAATGTCTTTTCGTCGATTATAAAATAGGGAAAAAGAAGGCATCAAACTGGTCAGGGAAATGAAAGAAAGATTTTCGGCGGTTATTTCCGGCACTGCTAAAGCGATGATCACAACGTCGAGTTCAACGCCTTTAATCGTAAGTCTTTGAAATAGCTTTGTATTTTCGAATCGTTTAATATTTTATCACCGAAAATCTATGATTTTTTCTATAACTTTTTTTCCCTTTCACCATATATTACAATCTGACAAACAGTCGTCATTTTTATTCTAATTTACAGGAACCGGATGAACAGCAGGTAGATCCAAAAGCTCCTGTTGAAGACCCTGTAGAGCTTGAAGATGCTATAACGCATCTAGTAAGCGATTTTTCTTCACCGGCTGTGCTCGAGGATTCACCATTACCGGATAATCAATATCTGAAAGCCGCGATATATTCGCAAGGTTTGCCGCCCGCCGCGATCCAAGCAAATAAGGTCGGTATTAAATCAATGGTTTGGAAATCGCCACCAGACAATAGTTCGTGTCATGAAAAATTGGAGCATAAAGAAGAAAGAAGAAATTCGATATCAAACAGTCAAGTATTGGGTCAGATAAAAACACTGAGAGATAATAACAACGTACCGATTCCCGGACCTTCGTCGTTTACAAAAACTTATAATAAAATGAATACGGAAATAAGCGATGAAGAGGGACCGAGATTTTCTATAAAGACCGAAAATCTGGAGATTATGAACGACGTTGATAACGGGGGTTCGAGTATCGATAAAAAACCGGTGGCCACCGAAACCGGAGAAATTTACGTCAAGAATTCAACGGCTTGTTCAAATATCGGGAACGTTGTATCCTCGGTATATAAACCGTCTAATAAAAGTTTACAGGATAAACGATACAGTCGTAAGAGATCGTCGCAAAATTTTCAAGAAAAAGAAAAGAGGCACGTCAAGCAACCATCCAATAATAAAAATATCACCACGTCCCGAAGAATCGACACGAGAGTATCTTCGACCTGCGAAGTAGTCAAAACCCGGGATCGTGTACTATCGTCTAAAGTCAACACAACGAAGGCGAAGAATTTCGTTAAAGATGTAGAAATTACGGTTAACGATCAGACTCCACGTTTCAATCCTCGTAAAAGATCGAGAATTATGAACGAAGAATATTCGACTACAGTCACTACAATATCTAAGAGAAAACCTATCGAAATAACAGATAATTTCTTATCAAATGGCGAAGTTAACGATATCAGTGGCAAACGTATCATCTATTACGGAAATTCTTCGGATGTATTAAACATCGGTGGTTTTATTAAATCAAGTCCGATTTCTATCACGGATGATTTAGACGGCATCGAAGAGAACAGCCATCGGATTAACGGTCATACAGAAGAGAATCAATCTAATTCTGGTATATCGATGGATGATTTGGGAGGTGTTGAGGAAGGGTGTTCTCGTTCAGAAGAATCTATGGATGTTTATCAACGTTTCAATAGTACTGCACGTTTGTTGGACTCGTCTGATTCTATTCAACAAATTGACGATGATGATGATGATGATGATGTGCTTGTGGATGATCTTCACGAAGGAATGCTGAGCCCAAGCCTGGCCGCTGACCCAGGTACTTCATCGTCAGTAGTGTCACGTAAAAAAAAAAAAAAAAAAAATAATAATAATGATAATAATAACAAAGATAATAATGAACGCACGTACACAACACTGTAGCACCATATCTCCAATCAATATGTTCCTACAAACCAAAAAAAAAAAACCAACAACTACCTTCAATAGAAATGAAATATACTATTCGTCCGTTATGTACCTGAAGCAAATCTGAAATCATCTGAATGTGTATTGTGTAGTATCAGTTCTGCCTTAATTTCTTCTTCTTTAAAAAGAAAAAATCAAAAAAAAAAAAAAAATATAAGAAAAAAAAACATACTGATTTGTTGTTTCAAGAGATGACTACCGCTAACCCGTATTGTATCTGGCATGTTTGTAGATTTCATGAAGACTATCGAAGACATAAAGTCTGCCATATGTAATGGAAGTGAGTTTTATATCTTTATATTTATTTATTATTACTTATTTAATTACACACGACTATTCGGGACCTGGATCCAAGACTAATTTCAAACAACGTCTCACAGTATTTAAAAATATCGAAATTTTAAATTTATTTCTCTATTTTATATCTACATTTTACAAGAAGCAAGGGTCATTTTCACTCGTCGATTCACCCAAAAATGTCTTAATATTTTCGGAAAATTCGCTGTTGGATCCAGACCCTGAAATACTGACAAGACTTATTATTTCATAAATATGACAATAGCTACAAATGCTGTCCAGTCGTAGAGCTAAAACAATTACATACGAACGCCTGACAGAGTTACTTAATAAAACGATATGAGGCCCTCATGAAGTAGTCCGTAAAATCATCTGCTATGCAGAAAGGAAAATAAATAGCAAAAAAAAAAAAAAAAAGCAAAGTTGAATAAATTATTTTGATGATGTCTGATTTAGATATTTTTTTCGAAATTTATTGTTTCAGAAACCATTGACGAGGCAAACGTTAACCAATTTACAGCTAGCGATGTGAGTATCACATTACACACAATATCGCAGGCTAGATGCAGATGAATCATAGTCATTTCTATTTTTAAACCTAATGCTTCATTTTTTCTTTGTTAATAATTTCTACAGGAAGCTATGAACGAAGGTTTACGAAGGTCACAATTTCAACTGGCGAAAACCATGGCATTGACAGGATCGCGATTGAGTGTGCTGAAACGTAATTTTGACAATCCTGCTCTGAAGGCTTATAGGGAAAATTTTACTCAGCTACAGGTAAGGATATGAATGTTTTGTACTTTGTTCTGTAGTAGCTACATACATATTTAAGTAGGTAATCAATGTTTTACAAAAGTGTGTTTTTTAATATCTTTATTTGTTTCACAATTTTTTCTTTCAATTTCAGGCTGAGCACAACGAGGAAAAGCAATTGCTTAGGAGCCTCCAAGAAGATCATCTCACATTACAAACAAACACTCAGCACAACGTCGGAGTATGAAGAAGATTAAGAAAATATGTGGTTCTAATTCACACAGCAACGCATTACCCTCCAAGAAACTCTATATACCTAATTACTTTTTTTGATATCTGAAATGAACTCAGAACTTCGTAAAAATGTATAATAGAACTGAAAAAGATTCGTGACTGCGTTAAATTGCCATTACAAATGCGTAACATTCAATTCGAGGATAATATACAATAAGTTTTCGAAATCTTGTAATGTGAGATCTTTTTTTTTTTTTTGAAGATAAACGAGTATTGTCACGTTCACGGTAAAAGAAACTAACGCACTACTCATATTTTTTTTTTTTTTAGTGTATAAACTACGATTGAATTACTATGACCGATGGATACCTCAATTATCTGAGAAACCAATGACCCTTGCCCGTAAAATAGCGTAATATCACATCTGCTGCTTGTTAGATATATTTGAATCGCAAATTTTATAGCAATAATCAAAGCGTTCAGTTTTTATATAAGAAAACGAAATATAATACGTCGGTCGTCGCAAATCGATGTAAACGAAAAAATATATAATATAAATAATAAAATGAACTGGCACACGTATGCACGTTGAGATGATGAATCAGAAATCACAGATTAAAATATATACGTTTTATGAAAGTAAGATATTATACCTAGTGTAAGAAAAAGGAAAAAAAATCGAAAAAAAAATGTCATTTAGGTCCTAGGTAATTTGTTTAAGTACAGTGTCGACTAGAGTATGTGTGTATCATTTGTGAAAGTATTTCTTTTCAAACAAAAATTCGATACGGCTGCGTGGAAAAAATCTCAACGTAATTAAAAACAAAAAAAAAAAACAAAAACCATTTTCGCCCCCGTAAATAGATATACTTTTAACAGTACATACTGTTAAATACGTATGTATATGTATATACACATATAGATATATTTCGCAGTTGACAATTTACGTATAAATATTTTATGATAAATCTTATTTGTAAATAAATTGGCTAAATTTTTCATCAGCTTAACACGTTCGCCATTATAATATGCTATTATAACTTTGAAAAACACAGGTACCCAAACATTTTATTATTTTTTTTCTACTACTAAATACGACGTGCTTCTCTGTTCAGCAAATCAATTTGAACGCCATTTTGCGATAAGAAAATATAAATAAATATTAATAATGTCCTATAATGAAGGACAGATCAAGGATTAATCTATGATCGAAATAATGAATCGTTGCCATCGATTTTATTGGCTCACTGTAAGACTGCAATGTTATAATATATTATTATTATTATTATTATTATTATTATTATTCTTAATATTAATATTATTAATATTATTATTATTATTATTATTATTATTATGATTATGATTATTATTATTATTATTAACTATCGAATGATTATAAGTGAATTAGATTTCCCAGATAGCACCAGTGTGTGAATAATTACTTGCTTGGTCCTGACGATGAATCCTGCTGTCGCTAGCCGACGAAGTTAATCCAAAAAAAAAAAAAACTTACAAAAAACGTTAAATGCACAAAAAGTATAAAATGACAGAGAATTTTTTTTTTTTTAATATAAAAGAGAAACAAACGAGATCTGAGTGCAGTATGGTTTTACCTTTATTATGCGCTAGCTGGTTTTAAGTCCTGAAAAGCTATCTGGATGCCTATACCCATATTATATTATATTATATTATATTATATTAGGTATATTATATTATATTATATTATATTATATTGTAATATATAATTAGAAATGTAATTTTCAAATTTAGAGTGTAAGCACGGTGTACTAATACCAACTTACATACATACAAATTGATATTTACATACCGTAAATCAACATTTGATCTTTTTGCAATCATAATTAGGTACGTCTAGCTTGCTTGACGTATGATCACAAACCAGCAAAAAGCCAAGTTTCATCTAATTTCAATAGGTTCGAAAAAAAAATTTGAAGTTATATTAACTGCTGCATCCGAGTCAATTTATTACGTTTATTTTTAGCCTTTATTTATGATTCGAGTTATTTTCAGTCTCAATAAATATACATGTACACATATATACGCATATGCCTCAGGTATTTTGTAAATTGGTAGTGAAAATTTTATTGCGATAACTTGGCTTTTCGGGAAATATCATTTCATCAAACTGTAAGTCTGATTATAAAGAAAAAAAACAAACAAATATGGAAAAAAAAAAGAAATAATAAAGAATACTAGGTAATGCATCAATGTCATATACTATATCAAGGTGTAAAATACTAAAATAGAGATATATTACAGCACCAAGTATATCACAGCCCTCCCCCAAAATGTAAAGTACAAAATACAAATCCAAACTGTCTGTGTTCAGTGTTCTCCCTCTAAACTTAATATTTAAGATGGTGAAAATCATGTGACAATTTTAAGTCATCACGTATATATTTATATATATATCTGTTCACTTCAAATATCAATTCAAATGTTCATAAATTTCACAAAATTGCATCAATAATTACAATACATTCATAAATCCATACAAATACATACACAGATTCATGTTATTAAATATTCACCAGCAAACGAGAAAAAAAAAAAAAAAAAATACTTGAGTAACTGTATTTAAAAGTATATACAATATGTATGTCATACATATAATTATAATACCTGTCATACATATAATTATACATCCTACAGTTCAATTATTTTCGAAATTTAATAATCATTGAAATTTTACGATCGTGATCGTATCTTTATGGCACCGATAAACTGGACATGAATTATTATTATTATTAATATTATTATTATTATTATTATCATTTCTTTTTTTCATGTAAAAACAAATCAAACAAACAAAGTTGTAACAATAAATGAATTTTTAGTTTCTGTTTTCTATATAGAAATATTTTATTTAATTCAATAAATTTATATTAATTGCTTCACAATCTTTTCTTCACAATCATTGATTATAATAAATATACGTATACATATATTATATACATGTATATATGATTAAAAATAACATATGTATAATTAATTAAAATTAATTCATACTAATGCTCAACAAGTGAATAATTGCGATTGGAAATACATATTGATACCTAACATATAATACAAAACCCTGACAGGATGAGAGAAACAAAAAAAAATCTTTTTTTTATGCCATTTTATTTATTATAATCTGTACAGATATATATTTATAGCAAATTTTTGGTAATAAATCTATACATTGACAAGAAAGATTTAGACGTGGATTAAAACCGTGACACAGACAGTAGGCTCTGCAGCACTATCATGTAATACAATAAACTTAATATTAATATATTGTAAATACGTTATTATATATTTTATACTTTGTTGATTGCATATAAGTCGTTTTTAATTTTCATTTAGGTGGTACGAGAAAATAGAAAAAAAAATTATAATAATAATAAACCAACCACCTATACTATTGAATTTTTTTTGTAAGATATTATGAGCTTCGAAAAATATGGGAAAATTTTCTGGCATAGTTCTATTTTTAAATAATCGCATTAGATGATCAGCACCGCGCCATTTCAGTCCTTGTACTAATGAAATCATGTTTTTAACCAGAGTGTAATACACATATGTATAATGTACAAAATTTTTTGTGTTTTACCTATGTTATCGTACCGCGCACAAAATTCGTTCAACAAATCCGCATAATAAGGAGAAAAAAAAAAATAATAATTTTACCCTATCAATGAACCAGATTTAATGATCATCGCATATATTTTATATACTACAGAAGACTGATTTGGCTGCATTGTGATCCTGTGAAAAATTTTGAATAACAATTTCCCATGTATAAATAATAAAGAAAAACCATAGAAGAGAAGAGAAAAGAGAAAGTGGAAAAGAAACACAATATTCTCTTATAGATGTAAAACTCATGTACAACAGCGTCGTGAAAAAGAGCTCATGCCTCTTTGATAAAAAAAAAATTGTAGAAAATTTTATACATCAACGAATTAATTATTTTTTAATGTTATGATATCAAAAATAAAAGAATTTTCGCATTATATTGATATAATAACGGAACTGCATATTCTACTGTAAGACTTCTGAAATAGTATATGAAAAACAGCTTGAGCTATAATTATTATCCTTCAACAAGCTCATAAATCTTGTACAAATTATTGTTATATATCGCATTCTATAAAATCGTCAATTTGTATGATGGGGGAAAAAAAAATCGAAATAATTCAATGTAAAATAATGATGCAAACGGTTTCCCGTCCCGATGAAAATAAATATTTATGATAACATTAATAAAATCATTGACTATTTGTTCAAATTTCAATAATACGTATGTATGTATGTATGTATGTATCTATACATACCTCGCTATATTATAATATCTTGTTAAACTGTACAACAATAATTATTGTACAAGAAGTAATCATGCATAATAATTATATCATATATTAACCGTATGCAGTTATTTGTAAAAATATTTACAGCGAGGAATAATAATTTTTTTTTTTTTTTTTTTTTTGAGCGATGTGTGTTTCTGTATAATGTCAAGGTAGTTCGGATGTAGTATAATTAATACCGAAAATTTGAGTCTTACGTTAAACAAAAAGATAAGGAAAGGAAAACAGGAAGAGACAAACATTGAAGCGCATGGGTTTCTTGCTTAAATATAATACTTATATTTAAATAAAAATAAAAAATTATCGTAATAGAATTAAAGGAATTTTGCCATGTAACCTAATTGATAATTCTTATAATTCAGTATAATGCTACTATACTAATATCGCTTGAAAAATCAATGAATCAATTATTGGCAACGATAATTAATACGACATTAATTATTAGCAATTATGGGCTTCGTGTTTGCGCCGATATTCGATACGATTCTTGCACAATCTTAATTCATTAATTACAGCTTTTAAAAATCGTCTATCCACCTATCAGAACAAAAAAACAGATCTACGAAATGACTAAATATTTCAATTTTTTTTTTTTTTATATTCTATATAGTGTATTTTCTTTCTACTATCATCCTTCCAATTTCCATATATTTTATATACAAATATACATAATGTATTATATCATTGAGAAAAATATACATAAATTTACCTACGTCCCTCGGCACCTGCAATGCAGAGGGTTTTGAGATGAGTGAAATAATATATCGCTTTCAGTAAATAATTATCACGGATATAATATGTATACACATATACACGAGTTCACGTGATTGTAAATACTTCTAAATAAATGAAACTTCAAACTTACTTATATAGTAAAATTTTGTTAATTGATATCAATGATCAGTATTTAATAAGCTTTAATTTATCTATTGAATAATATATATTATCCATTGGAATTTGACATACTGCAGCATCATGAATGATTAATGAAACGTGATTAAGATTTTTCAAATTAAAGAAAACGAAAAGAAAAGAGAAGCAAAGAATTGTGCCAGAATCGTTGATTGGATAGATTATATATATGGTTATATAACTAATATGCTAAAGAATATTAAGATATATTGTATAATTGATTATAAATTAATAATTATCTAACGTGTAAAGAATTATATAATTATATTAGGGATCATTGTACACGTATAGTAATTGTATCAAGACTGAAATATCGAGACTTTGTAGAGGTGGAACATTTTTGTAAATAATACTGCCTGAAGAAAAAACAAAATATATATCTAGGAATCATTAAAGAACAAAAACCCCCCCAAAAAAAGGGAAAAAAAAACCCATGATACACCTGCTCATGGTATAGCTGCGGTTATCTACATCTTACTACCCATGATCGCGATCAATGCAGAAAATAATACAATGAAAGGAAAATCTCTCAATCATATATTATTAATTTTAATCGAAACAGAAGAAGAAGATGACGAAGAATATCATGGGAGTTGAAAATTGCTAAATAACCATTTTTCGAGCTCGGAAGAATTTGAAAAAAAAAAATCTTTATAATATTCCAGCTCGAAATCCCCACTTTTTCAAAATTACTAAAGTTGGCGCATGCGTCTTTGTAAGTAATACAAGCCGCCATTTCGGAGTAACTAAAAGTCTGATCCTCAGATCACACGTGGTTTGCCTGTAACGTAATAATATGCTCGGATGTGCTATTGCCGAAGGATTATTTGCGAATAAAAATTCGTTGCTAAACGGGCAACTATGCCTGGCTCGTAATTTACGGGTGTGTAAAAATCGTAGCGTTGGTTCGTTATTGATACGATGTAAATTTACGGATATAAATTGTCGAAATAATTATGGGAACATCATTCGACGAGATAAACCATGCGCGTTGCAGCTACGGCATCACGCGTCATATTACAATCGCGCGGTTCAAATTCAAACTCGAGGATTTTCAGACGCGAAACCGTACGATATAGAAACTAACATAGATAAGGATGTGATACTATTCAAATACGAAAATCCAAAGTATTTTAAACGGATGACTATCTTCGGCATCTCCCAAATACTATTCTGGACGTATTTAGCGCACTTTGTATTCACCGGGCTCAGGGATATTCCGGTAAGCAAAATGCAAACCGATGACATGCCTTGGTGGAGACGAATTAATTTCGGAGAAGCAACACACCGCACGATACTGACTGGCTTCACATTCTTTGTCGGTAATATAATCAATCGACTAATTTTCATATTCGTAATCACCGATTTATAAAATATATAAATTGTCGTTATAAAACAATTATCTGTATTTCAAGGATTCGGCCTTTTCGCCCTAGCATGGAGCCACACCATCAAGTCCGTGAGGTATCTCGTCCTCCGCAAAGGAGGAAACGACGTGACTTTCATTACCTACAGTCCATTTGGCGAGAACAGACTGAGGACCGTCCCGTTGGATAAAGTAACAGGATCGTTTTAAAATATGTAAAGATTAACTTTGATAGTCGTTATAGATATAAATAATGATTTATTTGCAGATGACTTCGAAGCAGAGCAGAGAAGCGGCTACAGTTCATTTACCACTTAAAGTGAAGGGAGATTGGATGCATTATCTTCTTGATATGCGAGGGGAGTTCAAACATCCAAGACTTTTTGACTTTACGGCCGGTTTGAGAAGACCGATATAAAATTAAGATAGTGTTGTTATTACTTTTTCCCGCTCATGATTCTTCAGGGGTCATTAGTTGTATAGATCATAATTTGGAATGCGTGTATTATTGAGTTTTATTAAAGACTGTGAAAAAAAAAAAAAATTCAGAGGTTTACGATCCTATATAATCGACGAAAAAACAAAAAAAAAAAAAGATACTGCACCCACTTGAAGCAAAAATTGGAAAGACAACTGATTTTCGGTACATCTTGTGCCGTAGTTTTTTTTTTATTTTATTAAAATCGCGTGTGCTAATTAGTTGCCGATCGATATGATAATTTTTCAATACAGTTTTCATAACAATTAGGCATAATTATGTATGATAAAGATATTCTGTAGGTGTTTCAGGTGGATAAATGATCGTGATACTTATTAAATAATTTTATTCCATATAATATATATATAGACTCTTATATGTATAATAATTATATTCCATTGACTGTATACAATTATTAGATCGCTACTTGAAACTGTTTATGTTTTATTACAGCAGCAATGGATATACATATACGTTCGGTCACATATGTTATTCTGTCTGAATAAAACAATATCAAACTTGGTTACAATAGTATATGCAATTTGGCAAAAAACTTATAACGCCACGTGAGCCTGCAGAAGAAGAAAAACCACATTATTCGATCCACTATGATTATATGATACGAACGTATCATTTGAATTGTGTCAATAGGTTCAATACGACGCCGAATATCTCAGTGCCAATTTCCCATTAGCTTGGTATTTTCATTACACGTACTGTTATACAAAAATAAGATTATAGAAAAAAATAAAAAAAAAATTTTCCTCTCATCGAAACAATTATAACGTCCGTAATAAATGTTTGGTGCAGTTTTTCGTTATTAGCAATACATAGGAAATTGTCAACGAATCGGTACGTATTATGCCTATATATTATATGTTTAATTACAATCAAGGAACCATTCGAATGATTTATAATTTAACATCTCTCGATAAGTGTTTAAATTCATTTCTTCTTCAAGGTATATATATATATATATATAGGTATGTACACCTTAAATATTAGCGAATATTGAACTACGAAAGAAATTAAGAAAACCCTGTAATATATATATATATATATATATAGTTATAAAAAAACTGTTTGAAAAAAACAGACGGACAGAGAAAAGTAGGTATTAAAATTGAGTGTATAACGCAGTTAATTCGATTACTTAAATCACAAAAAAAAAAAAATAAGAAATATAATAATAATACTCCAAACGATATGTAACTGATTGTTAAAAGTATAACTTATCACTTATGTACTTTACACATCCGTGGTCATGTATTAAGGCTTTTTTTTCTCATTAACTAGTATAATTAATATCAGCAACGGTGAGGATCAATTATGATTAAGCGGCCCACCTCGCAGATTATTTTCAACAGTTCTTCAAGGTAGGTCAATTATCGTGAAAATCGAACGCCCAATCGTTACAATATACATACATTATACACATACATATAGTATATAGCGCGATCTCATGAATTTGTTTAAAAAAAAAAAATAAAAAAAATCTATTATAATCGTCCTAATCTTAATTTTCACACGCGCAAAAATAATATAGGTATGTATACCGCAAAATACATTCTGGTATTTGTTTGCAATTGTGTCCAGCCGCGACAGAAATAAGATAATGAATATCATATATTATACGTATATGTTATCATTTTTAGTGGGCGAACCGGCGCACGATACTTTCTGTAAAGGCTGATCACGCAGCAGCTCTTGCACAAACAATTTATCATCATATTATAATTATTGTTATTATATTATCATCAATATTAATATTATTAATATTATTGGGCATTTGATTCAGACCTATCTTATCTTCAGCTATAGGGGATGATATATACAGGGGAAATATTGAGATCATTCAGCGTAAACTACAATTATTCAATTTTACTCTATATAAATATCTTCTATGGGGAAAGCAGTCTCGATAAATTTCGTGTAGAACCGGTGAAAGGCTCTCCTGTAATGGAGAAAATGTGTTGACATTTTTTGGGAAATTTTTTTTCATAACTTGATTGTGAAGAAAAATATATAGAACAGCAAATAAAAATTACCCAACAGCTTCGGCGACTGGCCTCGTAGATTCTTGACCGATAAATACGTGACAGGCAAACCTCTGGAGTGTCGGATGTTTCGTGATAAAGCCAAGGTAACGATGATCTCGGGGATGAAATGCGCAGAAAGAGACATTCTTGAGTGAGTAAAAATAGTCGTGGCAGGGACCTCGATTCTTCTGTGAAATTCAGAAGCAAAATAGGATGTAATACATTCGTATGCGGCTGATTTTTCTAATTGAAAAAAGAAGAAAATATTATAGGTACCTGAGGCTTGCTTCGATCGACCATTCTCAGACCCTGATCAGACACCTCCAGGATACAGCTCTGAGAAACAGGTGGTTCCTGGCTCGGACTACCAACGATTCTGCGAACAGCTTGACAGACTACACCTGTACCTTTGTGCGCCAAGGTCTCTACGGATCCCAAATAACCGAGGAGGTAACGTTCCCGTTTCACTTTAGGTGCTGAAGGGTCAAAATCACTGTAGTCCATGTCCACCGCGTACGCCGAAGGGAAGATACCTTGTCGACCAGTCCTCAGATTCACACCTGAACAACATGATACAATTACAAATCTATTTCGACGATGCGATATGATTGCAAGTCAAAATTAGTTTGAACGAATTTAATCAACGTCATTTTTCGGTCTATATACTTATCTCGCTCTCTTACCTTCGCACCACAAATCGTCAGCCTCCTTCTGCACGTATATAGGATCTCCGATCTCCAAGTCAATTTCGTCGTGATGCCGCGGTACGAATTTGTGCAAACCTCTATGTGTCGCCTCGAGTAGTTCTAGCTGCGTAAAAGGAACACCACCGCTACCTGAATCAGACGGGAATGTCAAAGTTATACGGCAGGTATTCTTTCATCGCATATAGAAATTATTATTCGTCAAATTTCTTCTGTTACTGAGCTGTTTCTGTACCTGGCGTACTACTCGGAGAAACCGAGTTGGTATTCTGCAAGGTACTGCAAGGTATCGGTGAGACACTCTTAGGGCCGTTGTCCGGCGAGTGGGCCGTCGAGTGACCGCTATCTGTCGTCATTCTCTCGCTGTCTGGGGAACTGTCTTCATGACGAAGTCTCGGATGACACTTCCTCAGGACCAAGTGAGGTCTTCCTGCCGTCGAGGTAGCTGCGCCAAGCTCATCGGCCAGCGATGGAGACGAGTGCAGCGACGAATGGCACATCGTTATCGCTACGGGAAAAATAGCAAAAAAAAAAAAAACCAAGTTCATGTGGATTTAGACTTTCAGAATTAAACGAAGTCCGAGATAATTTCGATCGTAATAATACGCTCATCGCTCTTGTTATACCGTTACATGAAAAATTCTTGAATCGATTTGGGGCAGATGTAAGGATGATAGATCGCAAGCTTTTGCACTGACCGAGAAACTCACCCGTTCCGTAGACGTCGTAGTTTTGATCCCCCATATTTTCGTTGGATATTATTACGCGCTAGACTCGAGTGCTGTATTATATTATTCATTGATAATTACTGTTGCGGATTAAGCAGCGATTTTTCAAAGATCATTTTCGACAGTACACTGGCGATTGGCAAGGGGGAAGAAATCGTCTGGATGAACGATCGGCGGAAATCAAACTGGATGATTGAGAGTGTAAATTAACAGATCTCATATGCAACTGATCCGTACCAGATGTTGACAAGATGTACAGCTTACTCTTCTTTTGCGGTTATCTGTGCTCTCGTGATTTGCGGCTAATGGTGCCAATCGTGGGGGGAAAGTGCGCACATGTATCTTAGTGATTTTTATATGTACCTGCACCCACACTCCTTCGTGATCTAGGCTGCTAAAGTTTCTCGCTAACAACGATCACCGGATACTCAAGTTGCAGCGACGAATACGTAATCGCGTTTTAACTAGTTTCTCCGGAAAATATATACTCGTAGTATAACAATAATTTTGATACAATCGACGACTGGTGATTGCTGCTTCATTAAGTTTTAACAGTTCCACTGGTCTCATCGATCCGATAGGATATTTTGCTTGAATTTTTGTCGATTATAAAAGAACGACAAAATCGTAAGACATATCAACTCACATTTTTTAGTTTTTGGAATTTCCGGGAGCCGCCTTCGTCTGCGTTCGCCACTTCCGGTGTTTCCGCTTCCGCTACGATTAGCTGGCACATGTTCTGGAGTCGGCCAGGAGCTTAGACTCGAACAGGAATCCCCTACGTCGCTGACGACGCTTTCTCTTCCTCCCCCGCCTCCTCCACCTGGACCACCGAGACCACTTCCACCCCCAGATCCAAGACCACCGCAGACTGATCGCCTCCTACTGCCCAGTCCACCGAACAAGCTAATGTCACCCAACGCAGTGTCGTTGTCACTAGTCTACTCACATGCCATAGAAATTTTCTAGCCTCCCAGGACTAGTTCGACATTTGAAAATAGTAATTCCGACCAACCCTGGTAAAGTTTTTTTTATTTCCTGGATATACCTGAAGTCGCTGTCGGCTACTATGGAACAGTGATGGTCCAACTCCTCGTCATCCTCGCCGGAACTTTGTTCGCTGTGGTGTCCATGGCGATGAATCAACGCGACGACTTCGTCGTCTTCCGAATCTGCAGCGGCGCCACCCTGGCCAACGTCCCCGTCGCTGGCCTGCGAGGACGTCGGCGAATCGTCCACCATAACATCGTGGACTAGTCTGCGGTCGCGAAATAAAATAATAATCAAGTCGTACGGTTATTGGGAATAAATTTCCTCACTTTGAACAGAACTCGTGTTCGTATATCCGCATTCAATTTGAGAGGGCTTGTTGTTCAGAGTGGAAGAGGCATCTACCTACAAACCACTCGACGTGTATGTAGTACCCGAGCGTAAAGGAGCTTTGAAAAGTGGTTAAGTACAAAGCTTTCAGTGTTAAAACGAAAGCAAGTACGTTTTTGGTTATTATCACCTGAACAGGCAGTTTCTCAGCGAGAAAAGTGGTGGTTGCGTATTATACCTTACGCGTAGAAGATGCTATCGATTGCCAAAACGTAAGGCGGACCTAGTTCGAAAGTTCACGCGGTAGGTAAGTGTGTGGGTGGACAGACAGACCCGGTCCGAGAATAATTCATATATCTAACCGCGTTCATTGATTTTCAGGTTCGTCAACGTGAACGTAGGTGGGTAGACGTATACTTTGTTTCACCAACGCGGATCAAGAGTCTGACCCCTCTATCCTTGTGGCAATGCGGAAGCCCCATACCATGTCTGGGGTGCTGCCGACGATGAGAGGACTTCAAGATTTAGGGTGCTGCTATTGAAGCTAGAGCCTGGGCTCCCGTTTCGGTTTGCGGGGTGTACTTTGAGTATGCCAAAACGAAAAAAGAAAAATTCACACGGAAAGATGGTTTATCGATCTTGGCAGGTCATGTAGGTGCACATGGCAGCGGCCGGATTGGTCCATCTATAAATTTCAGGATCAGACTAACGAACTGACATTGACGGCTGTTTTCGGGTTCAGAATTTTCCCCCGATTAACGTACGGCTCGGACTTCACTCTGGCACCCCCACCTTTACGGATCAATTGATTTAGTTTTAATTACAATGTTTCCGGTATCGATTGAAACTTCTGAAGCATTAGTGAAACCGCATCTCTATGGCCCCTATGTACAGACACGGAGGGCCTTATAACGCTTTTATTAAAATAGTTCTGTTCTGTTTGAATAAAATGACCGAACCACAACTCAAAGCGTACGAAATTTGTTCGAAAAATTACAATCGAACGTGACTAATAAATATTTACAAACAAATTACAGCTGTCATAACTTTGCGATTGGAATGAACTGCAGATTTATTTTTGCAAAGATCTCAGTCCCGAAACATGCTGCAGACTAATTGCATTTCCATCGTCTCTATATTGTCTATATGTTGTCTAATTAATTGCAGAACTTTTTTTTATTGAAAAAAATTACATCGACCCATGATGGCAACGGCATTATCTCAATATTTTATTCAACTGTGTACTGACACGCAAGTCGATTGCATATCGCGGTGCATCTTTGTCCGGATGACCGTGTGCAATTTTTTCTAATACGCGAAAAGAGTAAAGGGGTGAAGAAATAACGTCGATTATTACTCACGTGTAATTAGATATTGGTGCCTTGAGATGTTGAGGCAGCCTTTCAAAGTAGTGCCGAAATTCTTCAAACTCTGTATCAGCCATTCTTGAATGGTCGGTCCGTGGAGGCGGCCGACGGCGGAGGCGACCTGGCCGGGCTAAGGCGGCGCACGCGTCGCGACGCTATTGATTCTGGGACGTACGTCGAGGGCGACGCGCGCACGCCTGCATCACAGATCGAGATGACAAACCAAAAATAGGGGCGCAAAGGGGTAGAAAAAAATACGAATTTCTCTACGCACTGAGCAAAACTTTAACCCTTTGTGTACTAAATCTGCATATGAAGGTACACGACGATGGGTTGGGCATGCAGGAGTCCAGTGGACAGAATTTGTTGCAGTTCTCTGAGTCTTGATGAGTCAAAAATCAAATTCATTCCAGATCTTGCAGCAGAGTCTACGCACGAGACTGTATTCAGTATTTTCTCGTCGAAGAATGAGATGTCAGTCAATTGTGATGAGAATTTTCTTACAATTTTAAAAATAAGACGTTCCCAAATTAAGAGGTTTTTAATTTTCAATGAATTTTCAATTTTAGGGTGTCTTTCGTTTTCGTAATGCGGGGTTCCTCCATCCCTTACTTCGTGCCGAGGACCGTCTCTGAAAGGATCCTGGTGTTTGCCGACACTGAATACCCATCATCTTGCGTTCCTAACAATTTGCCTCCCATCGACTTTGCTGCGGGACGCTATGTTCGAATCAAAGAACTCTCTTTTAAAGAACGAGTAGAATCACTCTACTTCCTATTATTCTATGAATAAAACAGTCCGCAAATCGGAATTACTGTTCGAGAGTAAACGTCGAAGAAAATTACTGAACGAGTTCCTATTTATTTCCAAATTTATAGTATGCGCTGATGGTAATTCGTCGTGCTTATCGTAAGGACCTCGCTAATGTATTAATTATAAATAACAGGGAAGAAGTCACCTTGAACTGACCCTCGCCTCAACATACGAAGCAACGAAGTGTATAGAAAAGCTGTAACCCAGTCTCTTCCATCTCTCAAACAATCTATACGATTTTCCCAGCATCCCCATTCATCTGAACCGCACTGCCGTTCCCGCAGTGAATGAGAGGCGGCCGAATGCGGGCCGTAAGTAATTGAAACCACGTGAAACAGACACTTTCAGAGATATACGCAGTGTGGCTGAGGATTATCACTCAGATTCCAGATCAGCTTAAGATCAACTGCAGCTCTTGAGCTAAACACACACGATAAGTGGTAGAACCGAAAGTGCAGATCTTCATTGGTGACTTTGGTAAAAAAACATTGCAGAGGTGATTTTTAATTGCTGTTCTGCAATCGTCAGCTTCTACAGAATAACGTGATTTCGAATTATCGAACGTAAAATGAAAGTATAATAACAGCGACGAGCTCGTGCAGTCGTAGAAACCATAATAATCATTTCTTCTTTTGATTATATCGCGCGAAACACCCGTTATAACTTACCGCTACCTCAGGGTAGTAGCTGATAGTGGTAAGTGATGGGCTGGATAATGTGCTGCATCTACTTTCCTCAGAAGTGGAAAGAGCGGAGAGGACTCGTGGGCAAAGGAGTTCGAGCTTTTATTAAGCATTGTCTTTCCTACTCCGATTCCTCTTCACTTGCTGTTCTTCATCTCGCTCCGATTTCCCGGCACTCTTACCGAGACAAACATAGATTCTTACAGAAGAACAGAGTCGCGATTCTCGAGAGCAATATAGCGGGTTTAAATAGTTGATTTAAAATTGACGTTAAACTGAGGCGAGGATAGCCAATGTGAAAATTGTCAGGAATAATTTCACAATAATCTTTCAGATCAGCGAGTTATTGTGTCTATTAATAAATCGACTTATCATGCAGTGATTAATCGTTCCTATCTTGTTCATCCGTAGTTTTGAAATTTCTAGTTTTAACTGACAAAAGGGCGACTGTCTGACGGCCCGTATCTATGAAATTGCAAACAATGGTGCAAAGTGAGATTGCTGCTAGTTCTGCGTTATCACGTAGATGGAGAGAAGGTATATCGAAAAGGATTAGAGATTTTTTAATTCCATAAATGGCAAAAATAAAAAATGAAGGTAAACCGATTTCGCAAGGTCTTCTAAAAATATAAAAATAGATGCTCATTCATAGAAAACCCTATGCCGAAGATTTACTTTTCCTTACAATTGAAGTTTTTACAACTCTTTCCGTTTTAAACAGTGTTCATGATACTTCAGCTTGTGAAGGGGCGAAAGAAGGCCAGGATCCAGTGACGTAACGGAATATTCAGTGGCCTCAGTTGGAGGAAAAGCGGGGAAACTAACCACCCCATAAGAATGAATTTCCCCTGAACGTTTTCCGCCAATCGCGAGGAGTTATCTCCGTGGGCATGGACCAATCGGGAAACGATGCTGGCCGTAGATAGGGCGCCCAGGATGTTTCTGCAGAGGGGCGAAAGGCTTAAGAAGACCGGAATCGGTCGCAGAACGAACATTGTCGGTTCTTCAAAGTGAAAGAGAAGCTTCGTTTCCCAAAAATCATCAGAAATTTCATCGTCCCTGATTCTCTTCTCTTTCTTCCTCCGTCCTAAATTATAAGTTTCGAATCGAGTAACCGAAGAAAATCTCGTGTCAGTTATGAGCGGTTCTGGAAAGGGCCTTCTGGGCATGTGGCTTTACAGAAAGGGCAAAGAATGGGCTATAAAGGAGGGAAGCCCTGTGCACAAATCCCACGATGTGAGTAGGCTAACGAAATCCGGGATAAAGTTTATTTTTCAAATATTAGAATACTCGGAAATGAGTTTGATCTGAATTTAATCACACACTGTATTCAGGTCCCGATGACCGAGCGCGATACGAGTGAACAAAATAAAAATTCGGTGGTCTTCTCCCTGAAGAATCAGGTCGGAGGTTTGGCGCGGGCGTTGCAAGTTTTTCAGGTAAGCATTGCTTTCGATAATTTTCCGGTTTTCTGTGGAAAATTTCAAACGACAAAGGAAAAAGCATAAGTATACACCATCAATCCACAACGACGCTATAAATTTTATACGATCGAAGGAGAATGGCTGAGGTAGCGGCATAGTGATGTCGCATATGATAATTTCCCCCTCTGAGAACCAGCGTCCCACCTTTCAAAGAAACGATAGGTGACTAGGAACTGGCTAGACTGAAACAGAACAGTTCTTCATACTGCGTGTAACCTGACTCGTGATTGTGGCTCGTGACATAACGGCTCCGGTGTTAACAACAACAATTTTTCGCCTGCTGTAATACCGCCATGCGACTCTATTAGCGGTGGACTAAAAATAAAATTATGCTCACAACGGGCGTCCTTGTACACCGCCGACGGTATTCTATCATTTTAATCGTTTACTGGCTTGAATTAGTATATGCGGATGATACAAAAACCGCATTAATGGACTAGAATCCGACTCAGTGGGACTGCAGGTTTGATTGATTTTCGGGCATTTTTAATTACCAATGGAAAAACTTGCGTGCCTTGATTTCGCACAGGTGTAAAAATTCTGTTTGGCAACGGTTCAGGGTTACGAAAAAATCCGTGTATAATTGAACAATAAAAACTCATGTTTCTAACTCGTTATTTGACGGGTGATATATATCGTTGCACAGTGCCCTTGACCGCCTCGAAAACGCGATCATCGGTCCCGAGGTTCCGAGCCGTTCTCCTTGAACAACCGTGTAGAACAAGACAATAAAGTTTCTATCGTTGAAAGGCTACATATATTCCAATTTTATTACATGCCAGTAGATATGTTCCCATTTCTATAGAACAGAAACATCGGTAGGTACAAAAAAATGGTCCCTGCATACTTTCCAGCGGCAAGATAATAATTGTAATGAGAAAATTATAACAGCTCTATAAATTCGTTTTGATTTACAAAGACGTTAAATTGGGTAACACCCGGTTTGAAATTCGGTATCCATTGGGTCTACGCATATTCTCTCCTGTTCAGGACCTGGGCGTGAACGTGGTCCATATAGAGTCCCGTCAATCGGCACAACGCGGTTCCGAGTACGAGATTCTAGTCGACGTCGAGTGCGACGGCAAGAGGATGGAGCAGCTTATGAGGATGTTGAGTCGCGAGGTGGCAGCTATAAACTTGGCGCAATTTGAGCAGACGGGAAATATTCCTCAACCGCCTACGCTTTCGGCTGCCCCGAGCTTTGGTCAGTCAATTTATTCTATTTGGATGTCTCAATAATCGAAATAACTTGCCCGAAAAAATTGTTTCTGAAAGAATGCGGTACAGAAAGTTGACTAGTCGTGGATAAAAGTGTGATTGCTAGAATGCTAATGAATTTCGACCCGTTATGGGATTAATTAGTCCAACATACGCGGGTACTCGTAACCTGTTCTCCAAGTGAGACATGTAATTGATTACAAAATTTCCATAGCAAATATGTGGGCAGGGCGTGGACGTTATAGATGTCTATTTTTCAATCGCTTATTGGCATGATTAATAGCGAATGATTTATTGTACTTGATTGTTCTGACGGGATCAGATAAGAAACTAGATCTAACAATGGCAGGAGGAATCTGCAAGGTATGATTTTCGTACCACGTTAATTATTGACTAGAAGAAAAGATTTTTTTTACGTGGAGCTACCTTGCAGAAGTCTTGCATGGAAATGGAAATTCATTTCTAACGTTTTAAATAATAGAATGAACATACGAAAAAATCATGTGGGGTTATTTCCCCCGTCAAACCAGATCTCTCGCGTGTTTGCCTGACGATAGACTCTAAAACATCGAAACTCTTCGATTGTCCTTCGTCGAGGCAATCGTCCTTAGGCATTTACATCGAATGAAAAACCTTTCAGATTTCAGCGAAGTTGATATGCCATGGTTCCCCCGCAAGATTGGAGACCTTGACCAAGCTCAGAAGGTGCTAATGTACGGCTCTGAACTGGACGCGGATCATCCGGTAAGTTTTTCTGTTCCATTAATTTTTGTAATTATATTACATAATGAATCTTTCCGTACGAATTCCGTGTCAGATTACTACTGTACAATTTTGGATACCTATACTGTCCAGATTACGCAGTAGAAAACCTTCTCTTATTTCGCATTTAGTAGAGAGCCGCGATTATGAGGTGTATCGATAATTTAAATTATAAGTTCCATACGATTACCGATATTGTGCCTTTATTTCTTTTCCTACTATCTACTATCAGGGATTCAAGGATCCAGTATATAGAAGGCGCCGAGAGACATTTTCGGACATCGCCAATAATTATAAACAGTAAGTATATTTTGAAATAGGATTCAATCACGGAGATTTCATTTTATACTTTTAACGAGGTGCGAAAGCTGCAGCTTACGCTTTACTTGCATTTCCAGTGGCCAGCCGATCCCCAAGGTCCAATACACGCCCGACGAGATAAGAACTTGGTGAGCATAAAATCCTTTTCTATAAAATTAACGAGGGATACTTGTCCCTAGAAGTTTAAAAACTCGCTTATAGTCCTGTAAGACTTGGAGTTTTTCCATAGCCTACGTGCTTCTTGCGCGACGAGGGCAATCAAATATCTTCTACACTTTCCGTCTCGTCGTTTTCTCAGGGTATTCTTTACCCTCGTCCGGCTCCTCGGGAAGTTAACACTTCTCAGTTAACTCTCTTCGAATCGGTTGGCTTCTTGTAGGTAGACTGTTTGCTTGACAAGTCAGAGGTTGAACGGTATATATCTTTGAAAGGAGGTTCAAGTTCGCACTGAATGCTTCCTTAATTGGCCTGATTTCATCCGCGCGTTCAATCAAGAAGCGACGTAAAGTACGGACTGACTTGAGGGGTTGCGATTCCGTAAATGCGTTTTTCTTGTAAGAAAGATACACGCGCTCGATTCTCCTTTAACGAAATTAACTACCGCCTCTAGGTTATTCAAGAATAAAAAATAAAAAACTTCCCTCTCATCAACTTGGAATAAGTAATACAGGAAATTAAAAAAATTGATGATCCGCAATGATAATAGCGGTGGATATTTCTTCACCATCACTGAAGCTGGATTCAAATTTTAATTACAAATTCGATATTTCTAGGGGCACAGTATTCCGCGAGTTGCATCAGCTCTACTTGAAACACGCTTGCAAAGAATATCTCGAGAACTGGCCTAAACTGGTCAAATATTGCGGCTACAGGTAACCAAGTCATTATTAATAACTGAAAAGTCCTCTTTGAGTGCGTAAATTCTTGTTTAAAATGTCACTGAGTCTTCTACGTGGTTTTTTCGATAGAGAGGACAACATCCCCCAGCTTCAGGACATCAACGTATTTCTGAAACGTAAGTTCTATCGATTCGAATACATTAGACTGTAGTTACTGATTCGTTATACCGCGATGGTATTTCAGGAATGACTGGATTTCAACTCAGGCCAGTTGCCGGCTATCTTTCACCAAGAGATTTCCTGGCTGGTTTAGCGTTTCGAGTTTTTCACTGCACTCAGTACATCAGGCATTCCTCTGATCCCTTCTACACCCCGGAACCGTAAGGAAGCTTTCGTCTAATTAATCTCGTGATTTACTGAGTCCGGTGAACTATTTCTTTCTTTTTACATGTTTCAGCGATTGCTGTCATGAACTTCTAGGGCACATGCCTCTCCTCGCAAACCCAAGTTTCGCCCAATTTTCCCAAGAACTAGGCTTGGCTTCTCTCGGGGCTGCTGACGAGGACATCGACAAATTAGCCACTGTGAGCTTACGCTATTTGTCTTGAATTTCAATTGCCTAGATTATTCTCAAATGAGGATAAAAATCATCTCCTCATTTTCAGCTGTATTTTTTCACCGTGGAGTTCGGTTTGTGCAAACAGGACGGTACATTGCGTGTATACGGAGCCGGACTCTTGTCTTCCGTTGCAGAACTGAGGCACGCGATCAGCACCCCAGAGAAGACGTTTAGATTTGAGCCAGACGTGACGTGCAAACAGGAGTGCATCATCACGGCCTTCCAGAACGCGTACTACTATACTGAAAGCCTCGAGGAAGCCAAGGAAAAGATGCGGTAGGGCTTTATTGCTCGATTTGAAAGATCAGGTGATAAAATGTTCGTACGATACAAATGATGAATTTTTTTTTCTGTTTACAGAGCCTTCGCTAATCAGATCCAACGCCCGTTTGGTCTACGTTATAATCCCTATACTCAATCGGTTGAGGTCTTGACCGATGCTCAGAAGATTACCGCCCTCGTTAGCGAACTACGCGGCGATCTTTGCATTGTTTCAAACGCTTTGAGGAAGATTCACGAACAGGACGAGACTGTCGACGTGGAGAGGATCACGAGCCTTCTTACACAGGGGATTGATCTACCGCAGGAATCTCCATCGGATAGCGAGGAGGACGACAGAAGCCCCAACGTCGACGAGCCTTTGGGACAGCGGGAAAATCCGAACGAAAGTGACGCCGGATTTCATCCACATCTCAATTTAGCTTCGAGGCAACGCTAGGATGATTATTATAGCGTTCATTTGTTGTTGATAAATATGTCTGTATGTCTCTCTTTCCCTCTATAATGAAATCTCGTTTACGTATGTGTGCTTTGAAATAGAATTATAACGGGCTCGATTATCTGTACATGGAATGCTATTATACCTATGTTACCGGTCAAAAGATATATCTACGAGATACTTATACTGTATACGAAGAAATCTTCATGTCTATAATAATATTATTATCATTCAAGTAGATCAGCCGATCATTGTATGTAAAAATAATTAACTGATAGAACTATCGCTATAGTAAGATAATGTAATGTGAAAAATAAACTTCGTTGTCAAGGTTTATTTGAATACCATTTATTTTATTCTAAGTCTAAAATTGCTCCTGGTATCAGAGAGACATCTCAGCCGATGAGGTGTGCCAAAATTTTTGGCGGTAAAAACCGACAGCGTTTCCAAACTCACCCAGTCCCAATTGAGCGCGTTTCCAGACTCGCCCAATCCCAATAGATGCATGCATGTAGTTGTATAGATATATGTCTCGATGCGAGTCTGTATATGCTTAAGTTAATTTGAAATTTCTAAAATTTTAAGTCGAAAAATTGCTCCTGGTATCAGGAGAACATCTGACCCGAGGAGGTGTGCTGAAATTTTTGGCGGGAAAACCCCCTGACTCTATGTCTAAGCAAGCATGCATTCGTATAGATGTGTCGCTCGCTCTCTCTCTCTCTGCATGTCTCATTCGCTTACGAAATTAAGAATTTTTGAAATTTTAAGTCGAAAATTGCTCCTGGTATCAGGAGAACATCTGACCCGAGGAGGTGTGCTGAAATTTTTGGCGGGAAAACCCCCTGACTCTATGTCTAAGCAAGCATGCATTCGTATAGATGTGTCGCTCGCTCTCTCTCTCTGCATGTCTCATTCGCTTACGAAATTAAGAATTTTTGAAATTTTAAGTCGAAAATTGCTCCTGGTATCAGGAGAACATCTGACCCGAGGAGGTGTGCTGAAATTTTTGGCGGGAAAACCCCCTGACTCTTTGTCTAAGCAAGCATGCATTCGTATAGATGTGTCGCTCGCTCTCTCTCTCTGCATGTCTCATTCGCTTACGAAATTAAGAATTTTTGAAATTTCAAGTCGAAAATTGCTCCTGGTATCAGGAGAACATCTGACCCGAGGAGGTGTGCTGAAATTTTTGGCGGGAAAACCCCCTGACTCTATGTCTAAGCAAGCATGCATTCGTATAGATGTGTCGCTCGCTCTCTCTCCTGTACGTGTCTCATTCGCTTACGAAATTAAGAATTTTTGAAATTTTAAGACGAAAAATTGCTCCTGGTATCAAGAGAACATCTGACCCGAGGAGGCGTACCGGAATTTTTGGCGGGAAAAATTAGGGGCATAGCGACATGGGAGCATGCATTCGTATAGATTAGGGTGTGTCATTTGGGAGCAACATTTTTTTTTCAATCTACATACAGGTTGTATACTTGCAGGAAGGTAAAATAAGAAGCCTGTTCAAATTTGAGATCTTAATATTAATATTAAGAACTGCCTCATCGCGAATTTCTATTTCCCATTTAAATAACACGGAAAATGTTCTAGTGGCACACTTCAATTTTCATATCTCAAGTACTAATCTACTCAAAATGATTCTGCATAGCTACTTTTGTTCGAAATTGAACGCTCTACAAAAAAGGTCTTGTGGTATTTTTCGATAAATCTAACTATTTCCAAGTTGGCTATTGGTTAATCACCATTAATAGCCAATAACCAACTTGCAATACACAACTTTGACAGTAAATGATATTGAAATAATTAAGAAATTTATTTTCTAAATCCCTCGATTCAAGTAAATCCCATTATACCATGATTCTATTCGTATATTCAAATCTTCGGCACAGTCGATCGAGATTCCAAAGTACGCAAATTGACGTATCGATATTAGCGCACCGCGGAGACTCGCCACAATCTCGAACAGTTGGTCCAATCAAATAGCCAGAAATTGGTCTGCCAGTTTGACATTTCACTGCATATGATTTCTGATAATAACTTTCAACAATAAAATCATTAGACTAATTAAAATGGCTTCACCGGCCCCAAAATCACCTGAACAATCCGAGAGGACTAGAAAATACGACCGGCAACTCAGGTATGTTTATTCACACATCTGCGGTATATTATTCTAGGTTATGTTATGCCTACTAAAATCATCATCACGATTAAATCGTTACTTTAAATATCACATTAAACAACAGATTATGGGGAGATCACGGTCAGGCATCTCTAGAAGGAGCCCACGTCTGTCTCATAAACGCAACTGGCTTAGGAACCGAAATTTTGAAATCACTAGTTTTGCCAGGTATCGGGGCGTTCACGATAGTCGATAGTAAAAAGATAACAGACGACGATATAGGAGCTAAGTGAGTATAATTCTATCTCCCAAATTTATCAAATATTTTCTCAATTTAATATAAACCAAAAATCAATCATCAATGGCGATTTTTATTCTCATCTAAATCTGGTTCGGGTTTTAATTAATTTAATTTCCATCAGTTTTTTTCTAGATCCTGACAGCGTCGGTAAATCAAGAGCTCAAATAGCTACCCAAGTACTTTTGGAATTGAATTCTGACGTCAGAGGAGACTACGTCGACGAAGGACCAGAACAAATTCTATCAAACAGCCCAGACTTTTTCAATAATTTCACCGTAGTTATTACCACTGCTTTGCCAGAGAAGTATAAAACAGTTTTTTTTATTGAGTTTTTAAATTAAAACAACGATAAATACGATTATGATGAATTTTATTTTGTTTGTACACTCAATTTTAATCCAGGAGTTTGATACTATTGTCAAAAATACTTTGGGATTTGAACATCCCATTGATAGTATGCAGAAGTTTAGGATTTTCCGCTTACATGAGAGTCCAAGTGAGAGAGCATACAGTGATCGAAACCCATCCGGATAACGAAACGCCGGATTTGCGACTAGACAAGCCTTTCGAAACATTAAAGAATCATTTAGATTCAATAAACTTGGAAGAAATGGATCTTAAAGATCATGCTCATGTACCATACGTTGTTATATTGTATAAGTATTTAAAAAAGTGGATATCTGATCACGGAGATGTGCCTAAAAATTATAAAGAAAAAGAACAACTAAGAGAATTGATCAGAACTGGTATAAGAAAAGATGAACATGGAAATCCTATAGAGGAAGAAAACTTTGAGGAGGCTATTAAAGCTGTTAATACTAGCGTCAGTCACAGTCAGATACCTACAACCGTCTCTGAAGTCTTGAATGACGACTGCTGCGTTAATCTCACTGCTAAGGTACTACTAATTGCTTTGCCAGCTTGAAGAATCACACAATGTACGCGAAACTTGATAATGAAATAAATTGATTTGTTTTTTTTTTCTCAGAGCAAATCGTTTTGGATAATTGCAAAAGCTGTGAGAGATTTTATGGAAAACGAAGGTTCAGGTTTATTACCGTTGAAAGGCGCCGTCCCGGACATGACTGCAGATACAGAAAAATATATATCGCTTCAGCAGATGTAAGTGGTTAAAAATTAATCCTAAACGAAAAGTTTCTGAGAATTTATTCCCGATCATTAACTTGCGCTACAATTTTCAGATACCACAAGCAAGCAGCAGCTGATGCAGAAGCAGTTTGGAGAAGAACATTTCATTTGCTCAGACAGCTAGGTCGATCATCGGACGCAATAACTGAAAAAGATGTTAAGTTATTCTGCAGATATGCATCTGATATCTATGTCCAAAGAGGGACGTCGATCGCGGATGAATACGATCCCAAAACAGTAAATGCCAGCAAAATAGGTGTGAAAGAGAGTTGGTTTTATTGATTCACTGATCCTTGAACCTATTCTGAAGTTAAAATAATTATTTTTCTGATGCTTCTTTCTTACAGCTCAGAGTTTGGAAAATCCAGAGAGTATGATGGTGTATTACGTGGTTCTGAGAGGGGTAGAAAAATTCCAAATGGAATACAATTCGTATCCAGGTGAATTTGACGACCACGTTGAACCCGATATTGTGAAATTAAAGGTAAATATTATTTCTCTGTCTCATGGGGCTGGCACGGTACTTCGTAAGTTATTAACAAGGTATGTTCTTCAATCTCTGTACGATCAGGCTTGTATTTCAAAATTGCTTGGCGAATGGGGCTGCGGGCCGTTGGCGAAGGACGATTATGTTCATGAATTTTGTCGCTACGGTGGGTCCGAGCTACACTCAGTCTCGGCATTCCTAGGAGGCCTCGCCGCTCAAGAAACAATAAAGTTTATAACTAATCAGTACAAACCGATCCACAATACGTTCATACATGACGCTGTGACCTCGAACTCAGCCAGTTTCTTTTTCTAATTGTAATTTATAATTTAAATCATAGCAATAGGATGGCAATCATGTGTATTTATGAAATGAAAATGAACTCAGCTATTTCTATAAAAACGAAAACGTGTTATTATTGAGAGATAGAGAGAGTGAGTGACAGAAAGAGGGTGAAATATGAACGAAAGTTTTATAAAACTTCAAATTTCGTTATGAAAAATTTTCAGTTTTATTTTCAGTTTAAGTTAGTGAAGTTTATCTGTTATTACTAAATTCAAATTTGTATGACATCAACGTTTTTCGCTTAAACTTAAACTAGAATTAATCATAATAGAATAATAAACTTGTTCAAGAGTATAAAACGTTGTTTGGTGATTCACCGATGCGCGCAGTGAAAGAAACTGACCAGAACCTCCGTCAGTTTCTATGGAATTTTCAACATTTTTATTCACTCGAAAATTATCGCCGTCCTCTTCCTCTACCACGACCTCCGCGACCGCCTCTAGCTCCTCGTCCGCCACGTGCTCTCCCGCGAGCTGCGCCTATAAAACAAGAAGATGATAAATTAATATAATCAGAAATAAAAATAATCTAAATATGGAAAATTTATAGAAAAAAAATAATCATACCTCTAGCGGCTTCCTTCTTCTTTGCTTTGGCTTTTGGCGTGTCATCAATCAACAGAGTTTCCAAGGGAAGTGAATCGGGCAGAATGTAATACCGGATATTGTTTCCTCTCAAACTCAGTGTCTCCAGTTGTACTGGGTCTCTGTTCTTTATTGTCATCTTGACGGTCTTAAGGTGGGTGTTCATCGCCACATCAACGCCTAATGAAACGAGTGATTAGCGATGAACGATTTGAGTGAAATTAAAAATGAAAAGAATTTTTACGCCTTTTTATGAAATAAATGAATAAAGAAACGGTGCTAGAAAGTTCTGAGATAATAGAGTGACAGCTATACGCTGGGTAATTCGAATTTTAGGTTATGTTTACAAACCTGTGATTGTCCCGTGTACTTGAGTGCCATTTTTCAGTTCTATAGTAACCGTCTCATGACTGAGTTTCATCAAAAATCTATAACACAGAATAAGCCGGGGTTTAATAATTGTCTAAAAGATTATTTAATCAATTTTCAAAACGTAATCGTAGCGTCATTGTACACAGATATAGGTTAGGTGTCGTATTTTGGTTTTTCAGATTGCGATTAAAGACTGAAGACAAAACTAATGAAATTGAACGAAACATAAATACGCGATGAACAATTTTAATCATTTTCAGATTATTTTTACCTCACTAATTTCATGATGCCGATGGATATTTAACATCAGAAAATTCACAAACACCGGCAAACCATAAACATAGTTTTAACCCGCGACTATCGGCGGGACGCCGACAGCGACAATCATCAATACGGTCGGCGAGCGAAGTAAGTTATCCGTCTATATTCACGGAGGGATAAATTTGAATACGATTTCTGACCGGACGTTATTAGTTTTTCAAATCAAAATTGAATCGGAACCATTTTTGCGTAAAAATCAGTTTTCTTCAGGTCGTTTAAACCTGAAATCTTTGAAAAACGAATTGCGATTAATTCGTTTTAGTTTCTTGACACATATATTATCATGTATCTATACAGCTTTATTATGGATAACAGGTGAAAAATTTTATGCATTATTAGGTAATTTTGATTTACAAATTTTTTCTGAATATATTTACTTGAAAGAGGGATGGAGGCATGTATGTAGAAACACGCATCAAGCCCTTCCTTTGAATGGCGTGTAAAAATGACGACATATATATAGAAACATAGATGGTCTCAATTAGCTGAGAGTTTTACATATATGGAATCTAAAAATAGTACACGAATGTATGATTATCGTAGATGATATACCGTATGCGCGAGCTTGTTTTACTTATAAAAAATACTGTATAGGTATATGTATATATATATATACCTATATGTGCACACACAAAAGTCGATCATAAACGAGGATCGAGCCCGATTTAACTAACTGTCTATAGTAGTAATGATGAAGTATAAACAACTTGGATATAGGAGAGAATTAGACTTTATACACTAGAGTACGTTATAGCCATAATTGATGTGCTTGTTTTTATACTTTAGAATAGCGAACGTATGTATAACGTTATAGCGAGAGTGTAAGAACTTTTCAACTTGTATTATAGTCAAGGCACACGTATGTATGCACATGTATGTATGTACATACGTACATACTTACGTATGTGAGGGATTATCGTTGGTTGAAGTTTAGCACGCGATTCCTTGCCACGACATCATCACTAACCCATTTATACCGATCACGAGAAAGTTAAGCTATAGCTGGTACAGTATATGTATATGTATGTATGATGTGTGTACATATACGTATATAATATATATACATGTATATATGCGTATAGCCATTCGGGAGAAAACTCTGTATTGATATTACCTTTATTACTAACGTACGAGTAGGTACCAACGACAGATGATATCGCGAACGTGAGTGGCTTATTGTGTGTTTTGCACCACACAGTCGATATAATAACATTTACTTATATATCGATTCCGGACATTCCTAATTCTCCTCATATACCTACTCCTTGTGGAAATCGAAAATCAAACAAACAACTTTTGCACATTGGGATACCTATATATGACATATACTATAAGTATTCAAAGCACAGCTATACGGTGATTGTGATCTCTGCATCATATGATTCTCAATCCTTTTATTATTACCCATTGTTTATTGTTCCCTGCGACAATCTTAACAGCCCTGATAATTCGCCCGTTAATTATACTATATATTCTGTATTCATAACTTTTATATCATTAAAAAATCGCGAGTCTCTTATATATGTATATATGTATATCATTAATATATCCGTACGTTTTAGGTATGTGCATACCTATAATTTGCACGAATCTATATAATCCAGATATATAGTACTGCGGTAGTTATACATATGCTTTGTAAATTTTTCAAATATCGTATTTATTGGAATAACAAAACCACGGCGTATAAGTACTGGCGTACATATAGATTGACGATGAATTATTCACGACGGGGGGGCCAAGTATAGGAGCGACGCGGTTCATCCCAAACAAACTAACTTGCACCTATGTATACTATAGGTACAATATGCGTTATAGATATACCAGTCATTGTTCTCGGTTTTTGTTATTCTCTCGCTGTATTGCGTATATTTGAGTTTCATTCATTTTATCCTTCTCTCGTATTGCACATTATACGCCTATACATATACGTCCCCTTTATTATAATACCTTACACATATCATTATATCTATATACCTTGTAAACAAAAACATCTCTTCTTCCATACGTTATATTATACCTATAATACAAAGAAAACAATTCGTAGATAAACTGGTAATAATATCCCGTATGCGCGCATTCAACCGTAATCTACGTAGGCGCATTTCAACGATTAATATCATATCCCGGTGGTCTTACGGCCTGATGACGTCATTACCTACGTCAGCAGAATCCTCGAGGGGGCCTTGAGGCCCCGTAGTCGCATCCGTAGACACCCACGTATATGTATCTACTACGCGTGTTCGAATACAAATACACCAAATACGTCGGGTGTGAAAGGAATTAATTTTAACATGAGTATAATCGAGGGGCAAATAACTCAAACCTGAATCGACACATCAATTTTTTAGTTTGAATTAATTCATATTAATCTATACAATCCAATTTAATTCTTGTGATTAGAATTAATTCATTATAATTTAAATTAATTCACCTTCGAATTGATTCATTACAATTCGAAATAATTTCGTTTAATTTGAATTAATTCAATCATTCTAAATAAATTCCTAATAATTCACGTTAGTAAAAGTTAATTCGCGATGTAAAATCGAGGATAAAATTGGACCTGTACACCGAGCCTATCTTCTTTCGACCTTTACAGTCTAATCGACAATAATTGTAAGACAAGATTTAAATCGAACGAGTAATTTTAACTAACCGTGGTATATCTACGTTCGATTTTTAATATTTTCTTCTATTTTCGCTTGGTTTTCATCGATTCTTGCCGAGATTCTTCTTTAAATTCTTCTTCTGGGTCTCTAGATCTTGCTAGTTGCTGAATCAAAAAATATTTATATTCGCATCGATTCCGATAATATCTTTGGGGTAATGGTTCCATATAGGTAAGCGAACTACATTACCGACCTGGGGTTGGTTCGGGACAACGACGGTAGGTAGCGTACCGCCGGATTAAAATCAAGATGGCGTCCTTAGTTACGGTTGTTTACTCGCCTAGTTACGGTGTTATAAACTTTAATAATAAAAACTGGATTGTAATTTATTCTTTTCGTAATTGTTTCTAGATTAAACGATAGTTCCGACACTTGAGATCATTCGCAGACGTTTGCAGGCTGTTTTTATAACTACATACAGAAGGAGATCCGCCTAAATAAGTTAAGTAACTAATGTCACAATTTTCGATGTGCCGATAGAATTTTTCAAATGATGTGCCAAATAGAATTCCGATTAATTTAATTTTCGTTAATGTTCGTCTAATCTAAGTTAATTCAATCTAATTTTGTTAATTTTATTTAATTTTTTTTTTTTTTCTAATTTTTCTCAATTCGAATTAATTCATATTAATTCAAAATAATTCATTTAATTCGTGTTAATTCCCATTAATTTCGATTGATTTGTATCAATTCACGGACTATTGGCACGCCAATTCAACGATTCATCTGCCCCTCGAGTATAATATAATATACTGAGTAAGTTATATTATCTGTATTATATCGCATATATCGCTCTGCCGCAAAGATCGAGACGTGAAAAACTTCCGTAATAGGTTTTAAATGTATTTCACATAAATAATATTGAGAGAGATCAGTTATATATCTATATTTGCGAAGAGTTAATGAAAATATTAAATTTTCACGAGAGTATTTATTTTCACCTCACGGAATAACCAATTGTGGTTTAAATACCGATACACCAACCCACCGCGGTGTAAAAATAAAATTGTTTTTTTCTTGTGTTTTTTCATTTCATTTAGCAAAGTGTAAACTTTGGCAATTACGTGTATAGCGAGTATATATGTATACCTATATGGTATATTTCTCGCGCGCGCGCGCGCTCTTTAAATAACTCCCCAGGTTGACCTTCTGCTTATATGTTACAATTAGGTGTAGTACCTAATTACGTCCGAACGTATATAGGTACGTATAACAGGGGGAATAGCGAAGTTATACTATTAAGAATAATGCCGTTATAATATATCACCTAAGTTGGTTTATGCGTCTACTGCGCATATACATATACCTATACATATACAATATACAGAGAGTACGATACGATGCAACGTATACATTTACTAATTCTGTGAACCGAGTAACAAAGCCGCGGATTATAGTGACTTGACAATATTAATTCTCTTTCGTAAACAATTATATGTACAATTGATACGTAGAGCAAACGTCTGGATAATATTTCAACTTCAGTAATAATATGTAGCCCGTTTTATTCCACGTATGAAATTCGGGCCTACTTAATTAACCAAATCTCCCGTCTCTCTGTTAATAAATCGAGTTTTAAAGTTCTAACGTATGCATAAAGCAGGTATAGTATAAAGCGTTGTTCGATTCCTCCCGCGTCTCTAAAACGACGTGAGCCGAGCCCCGGTTACCGTTGACCGAAGCGCCGCCCACCGAGTCGACGTCGGAGCAGAGAGTTACTCGGTTAGGTTGACTGAAATTTCAATATGGCAACTGTTGTAATGTCTGGATGAGTTTGTGTCTCGGAAGAAAATGTTTTGAAATATATATTTACGTAATCGTGACAACCGGTGAACGTATCGTGAATAGGTTAGTAATTGTTTACCTCGCCGAATATCAAAATCCTAATGATAAATAACGTATCTTTAAATAACGATTCGCTCAATGAATATATATACGATTATTATTTGATCCACCTGCAACGTTCGCCCAATTTTTTTTTCTCTCTTTCTTTCCTTATCTCTCTCTCGAAGAGCTTTGTATGATTCTATCTTGAGATTATCTATTAACTTTTGTCGTTCGTTTCTAAACACAGATTTACCACTTGAATATTTAACCCTATTTTTTATTTATTTACTTTCCTCGACGGAAAATAAGGTACACTACCTACCTCGTGGATTGTGTAACCGTTCGGTTATACGGATCCGTAAGGTTATATTTATAGATTAACCAGATTTATTATAACTTGTTTAGTTGTATATTTAACGAGATATGTTTATGATGAATGTGTGTGATTTTGTTATTGGTCAGCTACACTATATTTTGAATGTAAGTATGCAAGTTGTTAGATAGTTTAACGTACCATTGATATAATAATATCAATCGGCGTGTGTATGTTGTACATGGGCATCAAGAAAGAAGCGGTTTCATATTCATTCGAAAATCAACTCTCGATATCTCTCTCTACCCTATTATCATCGACGATCATTATCATCATCATCATCATCATCATCATCATCATCATCCAACGAATTGCCAATATCGTTATCCTGCCATCTCTAAACACCCCACTCCTCGTCTTCATCGATGATTATATATTATCTACGATGAATATGTATACAACAGTGTGAAGTGGTGCGAACTGTCAAAATAATATCAGTGGTGATAATATTCGTGCGTGTCACTATACAAAGCAGAACCCCCTGATCAACGTGCGTTCGAAACGAAGAGCCTCACGTTTCGATAGAATCTCCATGAATTTGGTGAGTTTTTACAAAAAAAGAGAGAAAAAAAAAAAATTAAACCGTTTTAATTGTAATATGAATTCACAAATATTTTTTTTTTTCTTCTCTCATTTCCTTCCGTGGTTATCATTTTTCTTCACTTGTTCGATATATATTGTTTTTAGGTTATGTGTATGCGTGCCCCGAAAATTTATTTATTATCTCTATTTCTGATCCTATAGCTATGTATTCGTATACGACCCTTAATAATGAATGCAGTTAGTTCTCGGTATATAGATTAGATAAAACCGCAGGAAAGAAAAGAACAAATACATCGGAGTATCGCCATGTGTTTTTTCGTTATCGGTTTTTTAAATAAAATTAAATACCCGTATCGAGAAGAAAGTATGGCAAAGAAATGTTTCAACTCAATATTATTACGAGAAAATAAAATTGAATAGTCTATCAGCGGTTATCTTTGAAGGCGGCAGGGGAGCAGTGGTGAGGGGTTGCTGATAGCTAATGTACGCTTTCGAGATATTGTACATACATACTTACATACGTTTACGTACGTAAGCAAAAAGGATGTTAACCACATTCCGTATCGTAAAAAGATTATCTCACGGTCTAACTAGCAGTCCCGATTAAAAATTTTTTTTTTTTTTATTATTCTGCTCATTATTATTATTTTTTATTTCGACTTATACATATACTTATACACTCGAGTTTTATCTAAATGGTTATTATACATACAGAGCTTATCGTAATAAGAGAAGAGAACAGAAAAGAAAAGAAAACAAAACGAAAATAAATAAATAAACTAAGAATGCAGTAACGAACATATTTTATATTTTCTTATATATAGAACGAGGAAGTGCAAATTTGTTTGAAATATTTTTGTATAATATACATACATACATACATACAATAATGATAATAATAATTCACATATTATACATATATTTTTTGAGTAAAATATATGTGATTCTGCGCACAGCCGGCTGAACTATATTAAATTCAAGGTATGTGAATATACATAGATACCAATATAATATGTTGGTTACTTTGAAATATCACCCGGGCATTGAATACATTTACATTTGATAGCCATTAAACATGTTAATTATTTACCCAGAGACGAAACACGTCGGTAGAAAAATAAAAAACAGCGAAAAAAAAAATACATATGTATATATATAAAAAATCGAGAGGTATATACGTGTATAAATAGGGCATCGCCTTTTAATATCGTTGCGATCGTAATGAATTTTTTTTTTAGGTTCTTTGATCTTTTTTTTTCGTTTTCTTGGGGTTTTATTTTATTCTGAAAGGCTGGTTGAATCGATCTGAAAATATAAAAAATAATATAATTAAATATATACATACTTATAGCTATCTAAGTAAAAAAAGAGGTGAAAAAATTTCGCCTACAAATGACAACGGTTGATAGAAAATGACGTTGGAATCGTTACTCTCAAAAGGTATAATAAAAACCGCATGAATCCTGTACAGATTGAAGGGAATAAACGTGTCTGCAAAACACACGTGGCTTATATCACGATCGCGGTTTCTCTCTGTTTTCTATTTCTATACTGGTTTTATATCAGATTCAGGTATACAGGTATATATATGTATATAGTTAGCTAGTTATTTCCCCGCTGTTTAAAACAACGAAATTTAACATTTTTATCATCGTCATCATTGTCGTCGTTACTACGTGCCCAAAAATACATACCTATACGCCCATACCGACAAGAATACGAAGAAACGAAAAAAAAAACGAAATAAAAATTAACGAAACTCGACAACGAATTAATTCTCGAGCTTTTACCCAATACTGTATTTCTCTTTTTTTTCTCCATCCTTCTCTCAATATATATATATATATATATATATATATATATATATATATATATATATATATATATATATTATTATTTAAGCTGGATTTATTTTATCAATAACTTTTGCCTAATCACGTAGCTGCACAGGGACGTGAGAGGAAATCCATACGTGCGATTAAAAATTTTTCGCTAAAATATTATGCATAACGATATCACCTGCTTTACGACGACGACGACGGAGTATATGATCGTCTATTGAATAATAATGTACATCATCGCGATGAGAACGAATGAATATATGTATTGTACGTGTACGAATGAATCACATCGCTAATGTCCGGTCCCGAAAATTTAATACCCACATTACGTGATTGAGCATTCAATAATAATCGAGTAATTCAATCGCCCCGGTTTGTTGCGACGACGATGTATGTACATACCTACGTATATACCTATAATACGTATGTGCTCATCGACTCATTACTATACAATGACAACAGTGTGTATATATGTATATAACGCAATATCTAGATACAAACCACAATATACCATAGGTATAGTTGGTTAGTCAGTTATAGTTAGTTACTCAGTCTATCGGAACATATACGTGGGACGATGATTTCCGGAAAATCCCCACGTTGGTACACAATTGTTGCACTTCTATAACTATATTAACCCACGATCATGCGAGTTGCGAGAAACGGGGGGGGGGGGGGGGGATAACATTGAAAATCGCTTACACGTCGATGATTACGATTATAGCTGCTGCACGTATGTGACGTAATCGGTAATGATTAAAATGAAGGAGCACATGTTATAAACAAAAACGGTGTCTGGTTAATTGTATATTTTCCTTATCCCGCATATATACAAACTAGGTATGTTACACTACACTTTTTACGGACCTTCTGCGCCAAACCAAGCATCGCGCTACTTCTGGATTCGCCTATATATCTCTCGTTATTATTTCCGCACATGATTTTATACCTTTTAACATTTATAACGTGTGTGCGCGATGGTTAGCTGCAAGTACACACATCCGTACGATATATTTATATTATATATCCTATAGTTCAAATCTTGAGATTATGTTACTCACGCATTATACGTATATATGTATATTCATATATACGACGCGTCGTATGTGATCTGCAAGTTTTTTTTTTTTTTTTTTTTTTTTTTTTTTTTTTCTTCGAGTAAACGGTGTTAATAATTTTCTTTCTGTTATTTATATTTGTGACGTGAGAAACAGGATCGATTCGTATACATACATATATTCCGCGAATTAATGAATCGCTGCGGTTGTATAGCTGCACACATATATCGCGAACGATAACGTTCAATTAAAATTTCGATATATATGTATAATTCTTCGTACATACCTAACAGAGAATGATAGCTAAAATTAACCAGATGTGGAATTCTAGTTATCGTTGATTCATTGCTACACCAATAATCCATCGAATCAATCCCCCGAAAAGATCCGGTGTCTATACAACGATTCACGCAATCAAAAAAAAAGGTGCGATTAAAATTTTTTTTTTATTTCAAGATACTTCGATTTCTGGTCATATTCTACGCGGTCGCTTAAGAATTTAGTTGATTATTATAATCTCGACGACAAATCTGTTCCTTATATTCTTCTGTTTCTTTTCTGATTAACCATTTACGTCATTAGTTCTTTTTGTCTTTGGTCAGGCACGAAAATCGAAAAAAAAAAAAAAAATACACGGTTTCATCTTTACTCTTGTATGTATAGAATTATTTACAGAACTAGGTATATATGTATATTTATAGTATAGTACATAGGTATATTTGGCGAGCGAAAACTAGATAGACGAAACGGCGCGGCGCGGTGCGGTGCGACTGCTGGCTGCTTCCGTCCGCAAACAGCGAGAGCAACAAGGTCGTTTAATCAGCCTGAGGAAATGAAAAGTAAATAAGTATATAAGGTGTGCGATAAAATAATATCGTCGTACATGAAATAAATCGGTGTAGACGAACAGACATATACCTATATATACATATTTCGGGTTTATACATGTATAATGTATAATATAATGAACACTTTTGATTAGGTCAAAAAGAAATGCGAGTGCAAGTGGAGGAGAAGATTATTAAGAAAGTAGCCGAGCTTGTCCTCGAGTTTATATTCTGCTTCCTCTTCCTTCCCCCCCCTTCTCTACTTTTGCTGGCTTTTAATTAGTAGGTTTGTTAGTTACGTCGTGGTTTCTGTCGAGCACTTGCGGAGCAGAGTGAGTCAATGAGTTTCTCTCTTTCTTTGTCATGAATCTAATAAGCGAAAAACTGCAAAAAAAAAAAAAAAAAAAATTTAAACTATGCGAACAGTGTAATTAAACTTTTTATAACGCAGATTCAACTTGTATTATACCGCGTGGTTTTTGTATTGTTATTGAGAAGAAACACCAGAGATTATATACCATACCTATAATATAGAAAAATCGAATAGGATTCACATAATCTGCACATTATATACACAGAGAAATGATCTATTAAAAGAAATCATGCAAATCTGTTTGAATTATCTTTCCAATGAAAAATGAACAGCGATCGGTCATTTATTCTATGTATAGTTCGATCCCTCCGCGGTTAAGTTAATTGAAAATTGAATTGTTTTTTTTTTTTTTTTTTTCTTTTCCCCCCGTCTAATTGCCCTCGAAGGTAAAGTGAACGCAATGAGATGAAATGAAATGAAATGAAATAAAATGAAATGCTGCTGCTCGCTCTTATTTCCTTTACGTTACGTTACTTTACTTTACCTCTTTTACTTTTTAGTACGATTTTTACGAACACTATCTAATATACATATTACTATACCTATATATACCTGAACCTATACGTTGCGCCAGACTTTACCCAGGAGCCAAAAGCTGCAGGGGCCGAGCAATTTGTTCCCCTAATACGCGACAGATATTAGATAAGCTCTCGGATGAAAATTGCGGCGAGATAGAGAGAGAAGGATCCGAGAGATAGGATATGTACGCGCGATCTACACGTAAGAAGTGCACCACCATAGGCGGACGGATCTCAGATTCGAACATTTGTTCCGGGTATAAAGTTAAATCGAATTGAAATAATCTATAGCATAGGTACGTACGTATATATATCTAGACACAGCTCAATTAACGCCTCGTGGCAAAGGCCTCTCTCTGTGTAAACTGAGTTTGGAAATAAACTCATGTTTGAAATTGGAGCGCCTGCACCTGCTTTCGAGATTGATGTAGTTATTTCGAAAGTCATTAATGTTCTCGTAAAGCCCATTATTCACGCGAATCGAAATAGGCTACGAATAGGTAACATATATGTATACATACATATATATATATATATATATACATCTACCTGGATGCGATCGTTTCACCGGTATAGGTGATGCTGCTGCAGCTGTTGCCGCTGCATCGATTACAACTTTCGTCCAAATCATTTAAATCTGAATAGTATGTAAAAGTATTTTTGCAATTTGAGTATATCCGTACATCTTTTTTTTTTCTGTCTTCAATCCGAACTGTATCAAATTTGGCAATTTTTGTAAAAAAAATTTTATCGTCTTCTCGGATTCTCGAAGCCAAATTTCAAACGGGGTTTCGTGACTTTTAAGCAAAGAATAATTAACGATATTTGAATTTCTTTGAATTGATTTTTTTCTTAGCTTCTCTATCAGCGATACCAATAACTATACAGTCGTCTCTCGAAATCTATCAATAGAGATAGGTATGAATTTGAAAAACTGGTCTCTAGTTCGAATAAACAGTTGACACTCTCCCGGCCTGTGGTATATAATTACGTCACACGATCTATATATAGCTGTCTGAATATTTATCGCGCGATAAAATGCAGAAATTTTTACTTTCATCTTATTCTATTTGAAATTCGTTTGATTTGATTTCATTACTTTTTTCTCGGCGATGGAATCTCATACCTAATATGAGATTATCATAGATAATCATCCCGTTTCACTTATATCTATAGGCCGGAAAATTATTCATCAGTGATTTTCTATAAAAAAAAAAAAAAAAAAAAAAAAAAAAAAACATGATATTAACATGAACGTGTTAAGATATATAAACTATGTACATTACCTATGGATATTATATACCTGCATATAATAATAATAATAACAGCTATCGCTATTAATTTTCACTTTTATATATAATATGCTCATGGCCTATCGCACCAGTGTAACGTCGGAAAAGATCGCGAGATGTAATTATACACACCAGTAAAAGTGTATAAGTATACCTTTTTACCTGTTTTTTTTTTTTTTTTCTACTTTTTCCTTCTACTCATCGGTGGGGCTGTTCAACGCTTTTAGGCTTGTGCCCAACAAGTGGCATTGCGTGTACATGAATATAGGTAGATAGATAATATACATATATATAGGTATATATTATACATACATACCTATACGACAGGGTATAAGTTCCCCGTTCTTCCCTCTCATTCCCGTGCTATCCGTGTCGTCTGTCCCTACATTATAAATCGATAAGGATCACTCTAATGTCACACTTGAAATTTATTAGCCGACCTCACGCAGGTCGTATTATTGTTTTTAAGAATGTGTAGGATAATGACATTTTTTTTTTTTTTGCTTCTTTTTTTTCTCTAATAATCTCATATCCTCATATATATATATATATATATATATATATATATATATATATATATATATATATATATATATATATATATATATATATATATATATATATATATATATATATATATATATATATATATATATATATATATATATATATATATATATATATATATATATATATAAATATATATATATATATATCTATAGCTACACAATATAGTAGATTGAATTTATTTTTATCATTTAGATGGGTATGTGTACATATCTGATCCCCCTGTACTGTGTAGGTAGGAATATCGATATAAATCGCATGGACCAAAAGAATGAAAATTCAAAAACAAAAAAAAATAATAATATTGTAAAGCAATTTCCATTATTTTAATTTTGTTTTTCCGGACTTTTTACTGTATATTTTTTTTTAATATCAACATATAGTAGATATACAGACTCATACATATGTATGTACCTAAGGCATATGTACATATGTTCACCTGTCCGTCTCGGGCGTACTGCAGATACCTGTATAGGTGTATATATGCAGTAGGTGTTCCGCAAACACGTCGCGATAAAATAAAAGTTTATTTATTCTGGCGGAGCGAGACGTGTGACAGGTGGGTGAGTGGGTGCGGCCACTTCATTGCTGCCTATAAACCGTCGTCTGCCTACCCTGTACCTACCTACCCTCTATAATACCCGGTTTTTTCTTTCCTTCCCTTCCCTTCCCTTCCCTTCCATTTTTTTTTTTTTTTTTTCCCCCTTTTTCCCGTTTTTTATTACTTTCTTGAAACCCCGCGTCGCCGCACCGCACTGTGCCGCCCCACCCTGCAGGGAGGAGGCCAACTTCCTAGGCCTAAGGTCAGTCGATTCAAATTCTAGCATCGCGTGACGCGTTCTCTCGTTACAGCTATAGCTAGGTGTATACCCACCCTATAAACGGAGGCTGGTACCTACCTGGGATATACATGCATATATTATTTTAACATATATTATGTATATAAATATCTGCTATACCTGTACGTTTGCATATTAATATGCGCCATTATATATTATTCAGGGTGGCGACAAACCGGGAAAAATCTGGAATAGTCAGGGAATTTTGTCAGTTTGGAAAATTCAGGGAAAAGTCAGGGAATTAATTACTTCGGCCCACATGAAAAACGAATGTTTTTTTTGTTGTATTTTTTTTTAAATGAGATACTTTCGAAATTCGACAGTGAACTCACATTTGGTGTGAAGCTTCGAAAATGAAAGGCTTGAATATCTGAGGAACATCTTCGAAAAAAAAATAAAAACTCGACCGACTAATTTCAATTCAAAAATCAAACCTATTTTGACCAAAAATGTGATTAGGATTTCGTCGTGAAACAAAGACAATACGCAGGAGAGAATATCACTCATAAATATGTATTATAGGTATATATGATAACAATAGAGTAAATGGGATTCGCAATTAGTGATCTCGATTTTGATTGAGTATACTTTTCATCTTCGTTATCTCATTGTTCCTACGAGTTTCGCCCTCTCCTCGTCGACGCGTATATATACTTCGCGCACTCTAATCCCATTGAAATCCCGCGATTGAATTACCGGCCGCTATTCTCACCGCTCTCTCAGCTCGTCAGTTCTTCATTCTTCTTTATATTCTCTTTCTCTTTCTCCTTTATTTATTTAATTTTGTTCTTTTTCTTTTTTTTTTCTCTTTCTTACGACACGCACGTATCGCGTAGGTACTATAGGTATAACAAACTGATATCCCATAACATATACCAGCTATAATCACGACTATTAGTATCTATATATATATATATATATATATATCTATATATATATATATATATATATATATATATATATATATATATATATATATATATATCTATATATATGTATATATGAGCCACAATTACCTACAGGCTGCAAGGGTTATAAAAATGGGGATAAAAAAAGGACCGGGTTGAAGGTCCGAATTCTAAAAGTTCCGAATGATAAAAATTACGAATTCGTTTGGGACGATTCCAAATTTTCAGAATATTAAAATTCGGATTACAGCTACGGCTAACAACTTGGAAAGTGCGAAACTCCGAAAGTCGAAGAATCCGAAAAGTTATTGAAGGGGGCACGACGTTACATGCGTGAATTTAAAGTGAGTTTCGACCTTCCGGATCCTTTATCATCAGTTTTTTGAAGCGGCAAAACTCATAAAAAATTGGGAAGAAAAAATACTTTAGTAAAAAAAAAAAATGCAATTAGAGAGGATCATTTGGAGCAAGTGGAACTCCGCAGCGAGATATTCGTATGATCCATAACTTCTATACAAAAAACCGGTCCGAGTTCTGCAAGGTCTTAAAAATTTTGTCTTTTACTGAGAGATTTTATGTATTTTTTTCAGAAAAAATCAATTTGGTCCAAAGGTCTTTTAGGCAGATTATTCACTTTTCAGGTGGACCTTAGTGCCGTTTATAGAAGGAAAAAAATTCGTTAATATATTTTCGTCATGTGATAGTTTTTGACACAATGATGGGTTTTGGAGTTAGGGTCTTTAGAAAAAACATGAATTCGAAAAGAGCCTGAAAAAAAATCGCGGAGTGTTAGTTCAAGTAGCATTGCATATAGAAAAAAAACAAAAAAACTAAAAATAACGAGACGTGTGAGGTTTCGACCCTGGTCGAGTTGAGCTGGAATTCCCCATACATATATACTGACTCACACGTGTCTATTCAATTAATCAATTAAGGCAGGTATACGAGCTGGTATAGAGCGCGGTTTGATACGAGTCCGCGTACCATATACGTATAGAATGATCCATAAATTAACGAGGTAGGAATTACTTTGATATACCTTATATTCGTTATACTATATACTATACAGTTAGGTATGTATGTATAGGTATATATCGCAACTGCGATAAACATTACGCGAGTGAAAGCCCCATCGCGTGATATTAGACGGATTGTTTGGCGAAGGGATGTATACCCCGCCTGCGGGGATGATGTGAACGTGTTGAGGATGGGTTCGTTAAAGGACACTAGAGTTGCCGAGGCGGAAGGATAGATGGATGGGATATCTGCGTTAATATCGTCCGCCAACGCAATTTAACGTAACGTAACGTCGCGTAACGCAAAATTTACCTACAGCTTTCCGGGGCTCGGTTCGTTGTTCTTGCCATTTATATTATCGTCGTTATTGTCCCTGTCATCATGCGGCCATTGTGTATCGTTTGAGCCCCCCCAACCCCCTACCAAGTCCGTCGTCTGATACCCTCGGTTGGTTGTTATATACGAAACATTGTTAATAAATATGTATATTGCACGACGATAAGATGACGGTAAAACGTGAATGAAACTATAAAAAGAGATCATATTATATCCTGAATCTGTACACACCGACGTCGATAATACCTAATATAAAGGTAAAATCGTGTGTACTTATATACCATATAAGTACATTTTCATTTCTGCTCAGGAATTAATATCGCGAGCTCCGCGGAATCGCGAAAAAGTATAATCACGTCTTTAATCCCGTATTAATTTATATCAAACGAAATATACATATATACGTGTATACCTAAGTCTTAGCTGCAACGAGAGCTAACGAGCTTTAATAGTTGCAATTAAGCCAGCCGATCGATAATTCCAACTTATAACTCAAACCAGAGTTCACACTTCCGGTTTGCGTGCTAGAACGAACACCTATACATAGAATTTCAAAACCTTACCTATATACATATATATACCTAATTCACCTACGATATGATGTTGCAGAAAATAGTGTTAAGGGTTCATTTACAAAGAAGAAAAAAAAAAAAAGAAAGAAAAAGATGTGCAAATTCACGTTCCCTCTGAAATGTCAAATGAAAATCCTACGTATCTCTGTCCTTATGTAATCCGTACATTATAGGTAAGAGTGGGTATATAACAGCCTGGTGATCAGTTGTTGCAGTTCTAAATCCTATTACACCTAGTGCTGCCGCACCGTGGTGGGTTTTATGACGTAATAAAGGTATAAACTATTATGTAGATGACGTGTATTATAGTACATAGGTATAAATCGGTATTATGGCACGTAAGGTTAAATTTTGCATCTATAGAGAGTATAAAGAGAGCGTGTATATTAGGGTGGTCCTTATTTTGGATATTTTCGATTTTTTTTCCACGATCCCCCTAAATCGGTTCTAAATAAATAAAAAAAAATTCCTGCCAAATCGGAGCTCGATATTTCAATTTTAACCCGGCCCCCCCGGCAATCAAAGTTTTAAACGGGAAAATACGTGTATTTTAGACTGTCAATTGTTTGAACATTTTTCCAACCTAGTGAAAATTAATATAAAAATTCGAGATAAGGCACAAGTATTCCTCATAGTATAAGGTATAATTGAAGTAGTATATCAAATTTTTACATCCGTAATTTCTGGAGTTATGATCTATATAAATATCAATTTGATATTCATAAAAAAATTAATAAATTGAAAAAAAAAAATTGATATACTACTACAACTATACCTTATACTGTGGGGAATATTTGTGCCAAATCTCGAATTTTTATATCAATTTGTACTAGGTTGGAAAAATGTTCAAACAATTGACAGTCTAAAATACACGTATTTTCCCGTTTAAAACTTTGATTGCCGGGGGGGCCGGGTTAAAATTGAAATATCGAGCTCCGATTTGGCAGGAATTTTTTTTCATTTATTTAGAACCGATTTAGGGGGATCGTGGAAAAAAAATCGAAAATATCCAAAATAAGGACCACCCTAGTGTATATAATATGGCGAATGTCGATAAGCCCACGCTACATACATATAATAATAGTAACAATGAGACGGTTGCACTTTTACTAAATTTTATGACAAAATTATAGAAATTAAAGCAGATGATTATGACACGTTTGTTATAGGTGCAGTTCGATCCGATCTATGCATATATATATATATATATATGTATTAATAATAATATGTATATCACGCGACTTATTTTTACCACATCGAGTTGTAAGTTTATTCTAGCAGGATTCGCGTAGGTTGGCTCAAGTATATTACTCGATCTTTTACTTTCGATATATCTCTTCGCGATACCTTTCATCGCGATCCTCTCTTCGCCTTCAGACGTCTCAATATAGTATACAGAGAATACAACTTCTTTCGGTATATATAGGTATATGTATAAGGTTTATACACGATACTATCTATCAATATTCAGTCGAGTCACGTATCTCATCGACCCCCGCCCCCCTCCCAAAAAAAAAAAAAAAAAAAATCAGAAAAAAATCGTCCCAAAAACTCGGAAATTTTCTACTCATCTCTAGGATATATATCTATTCTATGTACTAGGTTTTCACTTACCGAAAAAAATTGGCGTAGCAAAAGGAATAAAAAAATTATAATATGCATACTGCAGCTGACTACAAGATCTCAAATTTTATTAATTTGGAAATTTGTATTCAGTTTTTTTTTTTCCCCCCAAGGCTCCTATAGTCACGGCGCGATCTACGCTACTAATTAAAATACCACCCCGGCTCAAGGATCTTGATCTAATTTATTGAATAATTGAAGAAAGAATAAAAAAAGAAAGAAAAGAAAAAGGGTCGATCGATCGATCATCCTTCATTGTAATATAAGGGTGAACCTTTCTGCGATGTATTTAAGTACATTGCAGTCTTATAGCTTTTTCTAGAATTTTCTTTATGACGCAAAAATTTTATTCAACATCTGGGGTAGAATGAAAATGATGATTGTTCAAATTATATTCTGACTATTTTGTAAATCCTATTTTATTATCGTTAGAAAATTTTCGCAGACCTTGAAAATTGATTTCGCGTGTGCTTTCTTCCGGTTCGAGGTGCCGATGTACAGATCTCGTATATATATACGAGTAATGATAGTCGCAACGCGGTGTTAATGCATATAGAATTTCTAATATAATGCAGACAGGAAGAGAGGAGTTTCATATTTTCATCCCTGTGTGAAAATACTCATTGCTTTTTCCACCACGCCTGCATATCCGATTTTCCGTTTTCTGTAGCTATTCGCAATTCGCAACTATAAACTGCAAAGTTGGCAAAGAATCGTGACTTCAATTTGGTACAGTCCAGAGGTAATTATCGACCATAAATCGAGATATTGAATGGTATAGGTATAGAAAAACGGTATACACATAATATGCATATACTTATGTAATTATACACGGGAAATGAACGTGAAAATTTTAGTGTGATTAATGCGGTTTATATAAAATATTTTCATCATTGTCACGCGGGGCTATCTTTCCGCGGATATATAAACCGTAATCGATGAATCCCCAAACTTTGCTAACGATATTAGGTTATGCCTGACAGATTGACGAGACTGGGGGGCGGGAGGGATGTCAGGAGGGGTTGATGTTTCAGACTGTTGTTTGTCACGTATAAACACACACGTACAGAAAATTCGCAGCTTCGCGTTATGTTGTTGTGTTGTTATTGCTGCGGGGGTAGGCACATATTCGGTATATATAAGTGTATGTATGTACAGGGTGGCGACAGACCAGGAAAACCTGGAATAGTCAGGGAATTTTGTCAGTTTGGAAAATTCAGGGAAAAGTCAGGGAATCAATTACTTCGGCCCACATGAAAAACGAGTGTTTTTTTTTTTTGTTGTATTTTTTTCAAATGAGATACTTTCGAAATTCGACAGTGAACTCACATTTGGTGTGAAGCTTCGAAAATGAAAGGCTTGAATATCTGAGGAACTATTCATCTTAGAAAAAAAAAAAAAAAAACGACCGACCGACTAATTTCAATTCAAAAATCAAATCTATTTTGTAATGAAATAATGCGTTGTTCAGGAACTGCAATCGGATTTATTTCATTTTTCGTTACTATACTTAACTTTCCCGTAATTTTTTGTTTCTTAATTTTTTCCTCCTCACTTTTCACCTCCTCACATATGGGACAATTTTTACTTTTAATTACATTCCGGCACTGGTTATAATTTAACTGTCCAGTTGTGATGTGAATTTGCATTAAATGTATAGACATATAAATCACTGCAGACTTACACAATATCGTAACTCAACATTTACCACGATAAATGTAGTATTTAGACAACGCATTATCATGAGGCGTTTCATCGAATTTACATTAACTTGTAAATTATTAAATGTTGATTACTTTCAGATGTAAGAGTCCTTGATACGTGTAAAAACATTATCCGTGTGAATTCGTATTATAAATGGACAGACTTACAATCATTGTAACAACATTATCCATTATAAATGTATCAACATTATCAATGAGGCAAAAATAATGCGGGTTAAAACATTACTCAGATGTTGATTACTCTAAGTTGTAAGTACCTTGATATAAATTTGTAATATAATTAGACAGAGACGTTTCAAGTTTTACTTGTCAATGAAGTGATACAAGTACAAATTCGAATGATAGAAACGTCGAAAAAAAAGAGGAGAAAAAAAAATTAAATTATGCATCAAATATTTTCATTCAATGATATTATAGTTTTTTTTATACGCGGAATTATATTCACAGTCCTGCAGTTTGGTTTATTCGTAAACGAACGGAAAAAGCTCTTCGCGATTTATATATGTTTCAACATCTTACCTTACATCTTATATATATATTTTAACATCTTTTTTACATTACATTGCGGTACATATAGGTATATCCGTTGAATGCCTCATTGTCGCCACCCTGAAGCACCGCGGCGCAAAGCGACACTTTTCAACCTATGTTATCTCGCGAACGCGACCTCGCAGACCCCATGTTCTTCGGGACAATATCACTCAGTTCGACTTCCTCTGGGTCACCTTTCATTTTGGACATTTAGTTCTGGGACACCCTGTACATTCACGTGTATGGTATATCTATGAATATATATATACACCTATATATTGTACGTATCCTTGCGTGGCTTATGCTCGGCTCGTGCGACCGACTCCACCCTTCGTTGATCCTCGCGGGTTTATAGCTGTAGCCTGTCCATCCGCGAAACACAAACATTTGGCCTTGCGGCGCCTCCGGGCGTCGCTTTGGCACCGTATATAGGTATCGGTATATTACCCCCCTTACTCCCCCGATGACCGCAGCGGACGAAACCTATACCTGATTGATTAAACAGCAAAAAGACCCCCGCATGCTTCGGTGACCATGTGACGCAGGCTCATTATACCCGCGGTTGTAGTCAACGATGAATAAAAATCAAACAAAAATTGAAAAAAAAAAAAAAAAAAAAAAAAAAAAAAAGGATAGATAATTAGCCAATTTTCCGAGGGTCGAATTCAATTCGATGAATTTAAACGGGTAATCTCCGCTTAATTCTCAAACAAATAGTACCTATAATTGATTAGTCAATTATTCAATTCTTCCATGAGTTTTTTTTTTTTTTTTTTTTTTTCTGCGTGCTGCAGATAGCGCAGTTCAGATACGTAGCAGAGAACAAATCGCTGCAACTATGGATCCCTGAGCTATACTACTACTATGCGGATTGACAATGTATAGCTAACCCGCGTCTAGGGTGCCAAGGGGATGGCTGCGGGGCCGGAGGCTCTTCTGGCTAACCATCGTGGCACCCTGCCAGCATCCCTTTCGGCGTGTTGTACAGGCTGGTGCAAAGCAGGTTAATCGTTGCCGCGTTACCATGATCTCTCTACGGGTTTTCGTATATCCTATATAGGTATGTATACCTTATATATTTTTAATACATATTGTATATACATATATATATATATATATATATATATATATATATATATATATATATATATATATATATATATATACATGTACACTGTGTACGTGTAATTTTGCGATTCAAAGAAAAAATGAAGAGAGCAAAAAATAAAAGGATTCCTCGTGGAATAAAAATGTTCAATTCTCTCCTAAATTCGCACACTTTTTTTCTTTTCTTTCTTCCTTTCTTTTTTTCTTCTTCTTGTGTTTCTCGAAGTGCAGTGTACGTAGGCTGTGTACAATACCTACGGCTCTATACCTATCGAAATCTTATATTTTTATTTTTGTCTCGAAAATTTGTATAGGTATATTGTAAGCCGTGGCATATAAACGTGATTGCAGAATTATTACCGGCGATATATATACTTGCGGATTATTAGGAAGTGAACCCGAATAACGAACGCGAACGACCAGTATAGGTATGTTCTATACTACATATACTTATACGTGGCTAGGTATGTTTCGTATACGAATATCTGTGATCTGTATACAAGGCACGACGCGTATACGTACGGCGTATATCCTATCCTACGTCGTATCTGCAAAAGTACAGATGAAAACTGGAGTAGAAAAATATGCGCGATGGTGGGGTGAGGGTGAGGGTGAGGGTGAGGGTGAGGGTGGGGATGGGGATGAAGGTTTACGTGGTGTGGGGTAATCGGGGATTCTGTAAGTGTACGAGGTAGTACCTGACTTCGTTCGATAAAATATTTACCTCTTCTTCCTCTCTTTCTATCTCTCTCTCGTTCGTTTTTTTTTTTTTTTTTTTTTTTTTTTTTTTTTTTTCTCAGACCGATGCTCTATATGTGTGCTCATATATCGCGAGTAAGTATAGTGTAAAGCAAGCGTTTTTTTTATTTCGTTTTCTTTTTTAAACTGCTCTGCAAGTCTATGCTTATATATTTTTTGTTTGTTATTATAACTATCCTAAACATTTCGACCGTCCCGTCATAACATGTATCACATCACCTCTTACTTAGATATTAGACAGCTTTATTTTATTCCCTTGAATTTGCGAACTCAACGCACAGCATCGCGCGCGATTTGTGCTACCGCGCCGCATGGCGAGATGAAAAATCAATCTATAAGCTAAGAATCTGCGAGATAGAAGAGTCACAATAAAAAATTTGCCATGCGGTTTCTTGTATATTTGCGTACTGAAGATTTATTGAAATTCTTAATTAATTGATCAGAAACACGGTGAATCATTTCTATAAAATCATATTATATTTTTTTTTCTCTTCATTTCAAATCATGGATAAGCGTACCCGCACATCATCGAGAAATAATTAGGTCTATATATAGGCTGCAGGGGCTGGGGGTATATAAGGGGTAAAATGGAAAAAGTGTTTCAAATCTCTCTACTTACTTTCCATTTCTTTTTTATTAACATTTTCATTTTCCTTTTTTTTTTTTTCGCAAACGGTGTGATTTATTTCAAGTATTTCGAGCCTATTGTCCGCCTCGCTTCCAACCCTTACCTTGCAACCCCGTTCTTAACTTAACCCGCTACACCAGGAAGGTAGGAGATCGATTCTTAGCTCTCGTTTAGTATTTTTTCCGCTTAGAGGAGACACCGGACTGTGGAATGGTTTTCACATATTGTCGGTAAGGTCGGAACTGATGAAAGCTAGGAGAACAGTAGATGGTAAGGAACAAATATCACAACCTCATGAATTTGAGAGAAAAAGGTTCGAACCTAGTTGTCCCACGATTATCAAAAAAATGAACAAAAGGTTGAAAGTAAAATTAACAAAAATAAAAGAGAAGAAAAAAATAGATTTCATGCTTTTTTTTTGCTACTTGCGGATTCGGGGAGATAGTTTTTAGATAGTATTATTAATTGAAGGCACAATTTACTGCATTTATACGAAATATGAAAAAAAAAATGTAAATTGAAACAATGAACTAAAACTAGCTGCTGATACGTTACCGAGAAGACTATACCTAACTACGTTTGTAATTCCTGCCGTAACAACAACGTCGGTATTGTAGGTGGCTTCGAATTACCGACATGTTTAGATACAGGAGTCTGTGATGACCAATCCTCTCCGAGCTGATGCTGCAGAGGCGAATTTTGGCTGGTGTATACCTACGGTATAGAAATTTTCGTTCTTGCGAATTCTACGATCAATATAACGTCTAATCGTACATATATATATATATATATACAAGTATATCTGTGAAAGTGTATCGGATCGCGTTGACACCAACGGATGAGGGTTGAGGTTAGGTATAGCTAACTGAAATTTAAGGTCCCTGTATACCCTCGCTCCTGCAGTCATCTAGAAAATATCAATAATTCAGATACAGTATGTATTTTTATATAGCTACTCCTATATGCCGCGGGGCACGGGGTTGAAAAATCCATCCTAGCGTATAATACGGGTATATAGAAGACCGATATATGAAAACTCTGATGAGGGATTTCTGCGTATATGGCAAGATGAAATATTTATAATGCAATTTATCAAAAATAAATTCATACCCAATCCCGGTCTATACCGCAAAGAAAATCCATATACGTAATTTTCTTTTCTTTTCTTTTTTTTTCTTCACTTTTCAAGGACTTTCTCACACAACACGTGTCCGTTTTATACATGAAAGAAACTTCTCATCCAATTTAACTTACGTCGTTATTTCATGGTTTTAGTTCATATACCTATACCTTACATATATTTTATATCTTGCACAGCTATGTGTATATTATACCTGGAGAATCGCGGATCTATGTATATAATAAGCGTGGGTGTGTGTGTGTATGTATGTACCAACATATCCGCCATCTTTTCAACCCGGTGATTGAATAAACCATAGAGCTTTTAGGAGGTGTAGCTGGCACTGCGTATATATAGGGTAGCGGTTGAGTTTCGGCCAGTAAATGGATTACTGTGCTCGTCACGTAAAAGCACTTTGGGACGACCATTTTGTTTCCTGTATTTCTCGTTCGTTCGTTCGTTTCGCATTATCAATTACGATGAAAACTCTTTATTCTATCTATATATATATATATACACAACAGCTATATATATATATATATACATATATAAGGTACATATTCTTCGAATTGAATGAAGATTTTCCGATATATACATATATGTAATAGAAATATGTAGATATTTATTCAAAGAACCATTGAGAAAAAAAAAAAAAATTATCGATAATTTTCATCACAGTCATATCACGATTTTTCATTTTTCATTTTTCTCAAATTATATATAATTACGTATATGAAACTATATACCGCATTAGATTTTTCTCTATTCCTTATTCAAACGTACTGTATAAGATATATGGTATGCGTATATCTAATTACTTTGTAATACATACCGAGCTCTAAAATCTACACAGCTAGTATACGATATAGTGATAATACGCGGTTTAAACTAGATTAACCTTTCTTCGTAATTAAATCTCTCGCGTTATAAATAGTCGACAATTCTCTGCGGAATTAGGTATATATATGTACAGAACATATACTCCATCGTGTTTATTTTATTTTTTTCTTACTAATGTATTCATATATAATTATGCAAATTATCGTATTATATATATTGGTAGACCGTAGCCAAATCCATTTCTCAATTAAAACAATTTCTTACACCTGTACAAGAATCGCGAATAATCTTTATAATTTTTATTATACCTATATCTATTCGAACGAAAATAATGAATATAATAATATATACATACTATACTCCAAGTGGTGTAATTTATCGTGAAAATGGAAATATACTCCGATCTTTAGAAAAAAAAATGAATAAAAACCCGTTTTTTATATAAATATTCGCGTAGGTACGGTCACGATTTAATAGAGAGAGAGAGAGCTTATTGGCATAACGGGTGACGTAACACACACACACACGCGGACATATGTGGATTTTTTAATTCACCAGAATTGCACCGATTAACTTTCCACCGGTCCGCGGTATCTATACACCTACGTTGCCGCTTACATTGACGGTATGTATATACTGACTTTTCAACCTGTACGTGAAGAGAAATAGGTGATGTGTAAAAAATGAAAAAAAATCGTGTATATTTCTGCCTGGCTGTGAAAAAAAAAGGAGAGCTGGTTTTAAAACCGGGGGTTGATTCTTTTTCATACTTTTAATTAACGTTCTAGTTGGCAGGGGGGAGGGTGAATCATTTACTAAACCGTCGAGAGAGACAGAGAGAAAGAGACAGTGAAAAAGAAAAAGAAAGAGAGAAAGAAAAAAAAATGGAACTGGGTTCGAATTAAAACACGAGTGGGTTGTAATAGCAGGTAGGCTGGAAACGTGGCTGTTTTTTAATTTTTTTTAATTCTTTATTTTTCAATTTATTGTATACCTATACGTACCGAACAAGAAATAGCTTTCCTAAAAAACGACACGAATGAGAACATAATAAAGCAATTAAAAACGACCAAAAAAAAAAAATCGTATCAGGGAAAAACTTCTTTTTTTTTTATATATTAATTATATCAAAATTTTACTGTCGTGAGTCTCCGCGAATCATTTCATACTTTTGTTTCTTTTATTTTTACTTTCTTTCGAGAATTTTTCCATCGTTTCAATTCCTATACGTAAATAGAAATTATATGGTCCTGGGTAGCCGTCAGCGTTGCTGCACGTAGGTGGGTGGGTAGGTATATGTCACGTATGTAACATACGTTCAACCGGAACTTCTCTAATAAGATCGAGTTGTGCAACTTGTCGTGTAATGTCGCTTTGGCGCTTTGACGTAAGCTTTAAGTGCCCCCTGTGTGTGTTAATGCAAGTGCATACTCATATGGTCAACTTAAAAATTTACTACTACGATTAATTTGAGATCGCATATATTCACTTATCAAACTGGACACCCCACGATTAATTATACCTATATATTCCCCGCTATTTAATTATGTATTAGCTGTAATAGTTTTCTCTCTGTATGTTGTTTCACGATGGCCATTCAAAGAAATGAAAAAAAAAAAAAAAAAAAAAAAAATTCAACACTTCTTCTTCATTCCGATAAGTTTATAATTACTTATCGTATAGCCATAGTTACTATATGTATGGGTTATCCAGTAAATCTCAATTACCGGAGGAAGTTTCAGTGTGGTTTTTCTTCTTTCCGTCTTTATTTCTTTCTCTCTCTCTTTTTTTTCTGTAAATATAATTAACGGTGTGATTCGCGTTGTGCCGAGTCTCTGTTTATAAAGACGTTGCTAAAACATTCGGCTGATAGTGAGTCTGTTATTTTGGCGTGAGAGACGGTCATTGAATTGACGGAATGGATGAAAGACGTGTTTTAGTCAAGGTCCAAATTCAATTTTGTATCGATCCACAGAATTTCGTCACTCTTCCTACTCCTTCCTTCCTTTTTTCCTCGGATATATTTTTATCTGTTACAAAAAAAAAACCCAAAAAAATTCTCTCGTTATTTTTTTCATTTCTTTCGTTTCACACGAAATCGAGGTGACTGATTTTCGAACTGTATATGAATTCAGAATAGCCATACAGTAAAAATAAAAAAAAAAACTTGGCACGAATGATCGTACCTCGGATGGTACCTTAAATAAATTAAATCCAATATGCTCTCTTCCGCGCCAAACTATTTCATTTCATTATTTACACTAATATTTAGATACTTTTCCACCCGACTAAAATTATACATTTTTTGGCAATTTAAACAACGGCGAAAAGAGTTATAAAAAAAGAAAAAGCTAGTAAAAGCTTTCTATGACGAGGGTGGTCACACAAAAGCAGAAAAAAAAAGAAATAATAAAAAAAAACAATAGGGTTTAGGTTTTCAGTTTTTGCACAAAGAAAATAGCTAATTGCGGTGTACCACAATGCTCTTCAATTAATGAGGTATGCAGCCAAGTGTTGTAGGTATATTATACTTTACATTTTTCGTCTTTTACTTTCGCAGTCCGACTCGTTCCGTGTTCCCTCTTATTCTCTTATTACTTATTCCGCCTAAAATTCCTGGCTTTTGCGAACCCTCGAATATTTTTTTTTTCTAACCTTTTTTTTCATTCACCCTTTATTCTTAGTTTTACGTTTCCTCGACCCTCAAACTCGTCGTTGCCAACTTTGACTCTTACTTATGTTCCTCGATTCCGATTGCGGTTTGGTGTGTCAGCGCGTGGCTCTCTAAAATTATTTTTCGCCCCTTGTCGTTATAAATCCTAAGAAAAGAGAAAAAAAAATATTAATAATAATAAAAATATCGCCTTCACCGCTGAGAAAAAAATTACCTCGTAATAAATTTACTGCTAACTGTACACCGAGAATTAAGAGAAAAGATTAAAAAAAAGGATAGAAAATTTATGTGGGAAAAGAAAAAGGACAAGGTACAAAAAGAATTTAAAAAAAAAAATTAGCAGTCCCTGTGTTCTGCTGTCACGCGCTCCTAATTCGATAAATGCGACGTACGAATGGGGTTAGTACCGGAGACCTGATGCTGTGCAGCGCTGGCAACGCTCGTTAGTGGGGTAGCTAAATCTACCCGTGTTGTACTTACGTCACTGGATGCGCAGTTAGGTGTATGATGTATGATAAAAATGGCGAATATAGTAAAGAGATTTGAATTATTTTTAGTAATTATTTTATTCTTATCTTCTGAATCAGGAGGAACGATTTTTCTTCATGTTGGGCATATATACTTCAAAATTTCGATTAGATTTAAATTTCTCTGATTGATTTTCAATACAATCATCTAGAAGACGAAACTTTGGTTTAAGCTTATACACATCGATGAAATCTTTTGCTTTTTTTTTGTTATAACTTTGTAGAAATCTGTATAGAGCGTTTATAATTAATACGGGGTGGCGAAAAACCGGGAAAACCTGGAATAGTCAGGGAATTTTGTCAGTTTGAAAAATTCAGGGAATTACTTCGGCCCACATGGAAAACGAGTGTTTTTTTTTTTTTTTTTTGTATTTTTTTAAAAACTAGCTACTTTCGAAATTCAGCAGTGAACGCACATTTGGCGAAGCTTCGAAAATAATCGCGTAAGAAACAGGATAATAGATATATTACTAATCTCCCACTTCACCCCGCAAAGTCACCATGACTTTGCTCAACTCGATTGGGATTCTGTCGAAAGACGTCAGGGAATATCGAATTTTTGTCTGGACAAAATCAGGAAAAAGTTAGGGTATTTTAGTTCAGCTGAATGGTCGCCACCCTGTAATAACGTTTGTGGATAATTTTTTTCCGTGAATCGTAAACATCCGTTCCATAAGTTAGATAACCAAGGCATCTTCCTCTTCTTCTTCAGCTTCGTTCAGCGGGATATTACACCGAGGAACAAAAGAGTATAAGAGGGAAGGGAAGGTAGATATATAGGTATATACCTGAGGGCATGAAATGTGATTTATGAGGTTAACCGAGAGGAGATGAGGTCGGTTTAGGCTCCAAGGGGACCGAGCTCAAGGTGTGAGAGCAAACGGATTGCCGTTTCGAATGTTGTCAAGTATATATACATATACCTACATGGCCGGTTCTCTTTCCGTTAGTTTTCCACAAGATCGCTAAAATCTCGCTCCAGGCTTCGAGCACATTTACCTATATTAGCTACTCTACTTATACCTACTCCCATCGCCATATCCTGTAGGTATAATACCTACACCCCCGTCAACGTTTATCGTGGACTCCTCCAGCCAGTTCCACCTATATACAAATCCTCATCGTCTAGCGTTACGCAAAGAGACTTGAAACCCCCGTGTGAGTTAACACGGTGCACAGGATCTATAATATAAGGTTGAGTGTGTAACGTACGACGAGGGGGTTGGTTTGAAACTAGGTATTCTGAAGGTCTTCGACGAAGGTATTTATAAAGCTACCTTCCACTGGCTCCTTCAAATATATAGGAATCGGTATAGCTCGCGAGTACTCCAGTTTGAGCTCTGGAACCGGTGAATACCCTGAGAGCAAATCCTTGTCACCGGCATGGAACGATCTCCAAGTTTTCACGCCAGTTAGTTTCATCCTCGAAGCTATCGAAGCTATATAATCAAGGTGTAATAAAACCGGGATTAAACTGTGAGTTAATACATACGTCGAGAAATTATATTACTATATATATATATATCAATCGTTGGAAAAATTGAACTTTTTTTTTTTTTTTTTGGAAATAAATTTCATTCCAATTTTTAGGATATAATTATTATTTCGTGGTATAAATAATTGCCGGAGAAGATAGAGGGTCTGCACCATGATTTAGGACGGGACTCTGCTTGAAGAAGCATCTACCCACCTTTTTTTTGTTCCTTTCGCTTTTTTACGGGGGATACTATTTGCGAGTGTAAAAACGACTCGCCGAGTTTCTAAAGAACATTTCATTCCCAAAGTTGGCTCTTTCTCCGGCGGTCGACGTCGTTGTCGTCGTCGTCATCCTCTGCTAAGGGGTCGACGGATCGAAAGCACTCCGGGGTTAGAATGACGCGAGTCGTTTCGTGCGAGAATATATATCCAGAGCCAAACGTAATTTTTGGTGGAAATAAAAAAAAAAAAAGAAAACGAATAACGAAAAAGAAAAAAGTAGAAAGCAACATTCTTTTTTTTTTTTTTCTCTTTTCACGTTGCAGATAGAAAACCGCGAACCAAATTTTCCCCCTTTATTATAATAAGACGCGGGATATGACAGGGGTAACATATGCTCAGGCGTATTTTTATATACTTTTTTTTTTTTCTTCTCTTCGTGTTTTTTTTTTTTTTTATATATTCAGTTTTTCATTTTTTTTTTTTTTTTATCCGGGTCGGATAAAATAAACGGGCAAATTTACCGTGAAATATGACGCGCCTCAAAGGGCGTCGAAGTCGAAGGGCGACGTATATCTATACCTTCTATACGTCGACGTAAACTAGGGGTGAAAATATCAGAGCCAAATCCCAAATGATCAAGCTCTCTCACTTCACTTCCGTCTCTTAATCGATTTTTCTTACTCGCGTTACGAAAGACATTATAGGAAATTGCGTTAACATATAATTTTTTATAGGTATATATATATATATTATTTGGAAATTCGCAAAATCGTCCACCGAAAGCTGAGACCATAAATAAACTGAGAAGTAGTTGGCTCTAAAGAAATTAACTCTCGTACATCGATTGCCGGCTGGTCTTGTCGTTGAAATAGTAACAGATTCAATAAACGTCGAATCGTGCACCCCTACAATTTTTCTCCATTCTTTCTTTCCTCTTCTCATTCTTCTCTTTCGTCGATTTTTTTGTTTCTGGTTTTTTTTTAAATGTTAGAAAAATGCAAGAGAAAATTTATCGTTTGTTTTATTATAGTCAAATTGATAGAGTAGGTATATACTAAGTGCAAACTCTGCTGTACATTCGAGTCTGTCTGTGGAAAAGTATCTTTTAATATTATTTTATATAAGTTATATGAAAATGTATGAAACGGTCGGGTAGCTTTGCTGCAAGTAAACTGCAGCAACGTGGGAGTGATAACTGTAAGTGGAAGTTCCTTGGAGCACACTGGATCGAGAAAATCCTTGAAAGTTGAATAGCAACTCGCACGTAGTTATCGGCGTAAAATGTAAAATGTACGTTTAACGTTATAAGGAAGAAAAAGAAGAAGAAGAAAAAGATAAAGAAGAACTTTTACAAAGTACGATACGACGACGATGCAGAATAACCATATATAACATGAAAAACGCGTAACACTATCTACACGACGAGATGTGCTTTTTAAAAACATTCCTTATACCCGTAGACATCCAGAAAATGATATCCTACTTTGAAAAAATTTTCTCAGGTGTGACAAGCGCGAGAGAAAATAACGCGGGATCGAAATAGGACGGGTTCAGAATCAGCAGACCTATTGGCCCCTGTCACTCCCAGACTTTGGTGCGATAAGTTAAAAGAATGGGGTGAATCTCGTGCTAGTATACAAAACAAGGCTATTTTTCATTTTTTGAAAAATACATTTTTCTTCAAGCTCCAAAAATCTGGGTGAGAATTTTCCAATTCCATTAGTTACCGATATAACGTTCTCTCATTTATACATATATATTTATTCGTTTTCAAACACCGTTGGGATTCATTTAAAAAAAATTATTATTTTTAGGGTAGGTCAGAGCGAGGTTTCTTCTCCATTTTCTCTTCCCTTTTTACTAACTCGCGTGCAGCCGCATCGTTATTCCCAACTCTATAGTCATTAATTTTTCAACCCTACTGTAATTATGAATGTCGTTACACCCATTTATTATTTAACGAATAAAATTACAGACTCACTCGTTAGTTCGTTACTTTTATTTTTTCACATTCGAAACTGACAGTTCTGTATATTTTTCGATTCACCTGTAAGATATACCTACTCATGCATACCTGTGTATACCGATAACCTACACATAAACGTTGATTAAGTATTCGTGTCAATGCTAAAGCCATGTATATATATATATACAGAATGCATTTTACATCCAAACTGCAACATTTACCTCACTTATACCAGCACCCATACGTAAATCTATGGGTAATAAAGATTTATTCAGGATTTAATATCGCATAAAAATATGACTCAAAGTATTATTATACCTACCTAACATAGGTATCGATCCGGTGGACTGAAAATTAGATAATCCACTCAGAATTACGACCGCAAGTGTATAATACACATATTTCCCTTTTATTTTATCTGATTGTGGGATTTGAAACGATATTCAGTATATGTATAGATCTACAACATACATCGTATATTAATTTATAACTGCTTATACAGACGTAGTGCAGTAATTGTGATTGGTGGAAAATGCAGTACATTTACACGAACATTATACATACGAGTACATACATTACAAACAACTTTGCGAGGATATCACACATATTATAATAGTTTATAAAAAGTTTGTCAACGTTGTATCATCGCGTGTGTATGTATCATATCGCGAATATCTCGTCTCTTTGCAAACACAATGAATCATATTTCGCGAGTGTATATCGTTGGGTTTTTGGGGTACGAGATGGGGTGGGGTAGGATAAGGGTAGAGTAGTGGTAGTGGTGGTGGAATAATTTGGAGTTAACGACCGTAATATATTTTAGAACGGGATGTGGTATTGTTAGTAGAGAATTGTATCTAGGTTCGCGTTTCTTTGTACTATACATATATACGTGTAAAATTTTCCGACGAGATTATATAGAACTGTATAACGTTTTGCAGGGGTAGAGAATAGAACAAGCTAGGCTACCGGGCTATAACAAAATCAAGGCCCAATGTCCTGGCTCTGTGCCACCTACCTTTTACACAATGTATATTCGCAGTCATGCCAGATTCTCGAAAATTCACTGACAATAATAATAATAATATAAATAAGGGTGCAGAATCTGACGACCACGACGACGCCACTTTCTCTCCTATCTCTCCGAGGGTATGAAATGGATTCGTTTTAGTTTTTTTTTTTTTCTTTTTTTTTTCTACCCTTTATTCTATACAAACGTGGAATATACATGAATCTGTGTATATGTATATATATATATATATATATTTACGCGTGCTGAGAAAATCTAGTCCTGTGGATGTGTGTGAAAAATAAAATAAAATAAGTAAATAAAATGAAAAAATAAAAGAAATGAAATAGATGATATCGAACGAACGGCTCGCGTGTTAATATAACAACGAACACCGCCACAAACAGCAGCAGCAGCAGTAGCAACAGTGTACAGTAAGGAAATCAGATTGGTGATAGTGAAAATCGATCCCTTTTAAAATTACCATGTAAATGCCTTCCCCTATTTATTTTTTTTTTATTTTTTTTTACTTCTTCTAGAGTAGGTATCTAAATTGCCGCAAAGTATATCGTATATTTTACAATTATACATATTCATAGAGCGTAATGGGAGAAACAGGTGAAGAAAACTCCATATCCTGCAGTAATATGTAATTTTTCTATTACATTTTCAGCCCTACATCATCTTTACCATACCTTTTTGTTTTTCGCATTTTCTTTACATACATTGAATATAAAACAGAGAAAATGTGATTCTAACGAGCAGTCGGATAGGTATACGCAACTATAAATCTGTAACAATGCATCGCGCACCTATATATAAGACCATAAAATAAACCATATAAAATATATGTATTTTATCGAATATGGATATTCGGTTCACGGTTTACGGTTATAACAGCATATGCGCAGAGATGTACCTTTTTTTTTTACTCTCTCTCTCTCTCTCTCTCTTCGAAGACCCTCGCATGGCCTGTACAGCTACTGCAAAAGAGAGGCCATTTCTTTTATCTCCCACGTTATATTTGTTTCGTACACTTTTTATTATTATTATTTTTTTTTTTTTTTTGACCCTCTTCTTTCCCCCAAATATCATCAACGACGTTACTTTCCAGTCAGGCAAATGCCACGGCGTATAGCGCGGTCACGAATGGAATACAAAATTTCCCAAGTTCTATCCGTTCTCTGTCCTCGTGCCCATACCTACCCATATCCTCGTCATCGGGGAGCAGCCACCACTTCACCTGTCCAATGCAGATATTGCCGTGAGGAATATTGTTATTTTAATAAAACTACTATACGGTTTAGAGGATGAAACAATTTTTTTCATCGCCATATTTCTCGCTCGATGGTTCGCTTATCAATATTGACAGATGTTGACGAGATACGATAATTCGTATAATTATAATATAGGCGATTTGTACAGAATTTCAAACCTCAAACACCCCCACCTCCGCTTGCTAACTTCCGCATGCTGGCTTCTAAATCCTTTTCAATTTGCCATTCCGTTCGCTAATCGAATATGGACCTCAACTCAAATTCAATTAAGCTTTTGCGGTTTGCCCGCGGTTCGAGGTAGGAACCATTTGATGTCCTAGTCTTGTGCCTGCAGTGGTGTGGTGCGGTTCAGATGCCAATGAGTAACCAAGTCACGAACTGAACGAGCGACGCATGTATGGCGTTTGCGGAAACGGTGCCCTCCCACGTGTAGCTTTTTGTCGCTATTAAATTTTGCTTCTTGAAATTTTTTTTCCCTCTCTTTCTTTCTTTCTTTCTTTCTTTAACCCTTGATATATTTATTCATGCACGTCGTGCATAGATAAAAAGTACCTACAATAATTCTCCTCTCTCTTCTTCTTCTTCTTCTTCTCGTCGTTCTTTCGAGAGATAGAAAAGCTCCGGTGAACCGAAAGATGGATTTTTCTGTTTCTCAAGAGAAAAATCACTGCAGAAATTTTCCTTTTCTTCTACAACGATTGACGTGCAGATCTAACTCCTCGTGCCCCGAAATATTGACTGACGTTATCTTCATCTACCGGAGCGATTTTTTGCGGTAGAAAATAAAAAAAAAAAAAAATAGGAAAAAAAATTATAGTATATATCCGCTTGGGGTCCAGATGTGACCGGTGTCACGTTGGCTGACACTTTTCTAACATGACCGATTGCCTTCTTCCTTTTCCACTTTTCGCCCCTCGTGAAGGGATCGTAAAAAATTTATCACTGATTTTTTTTTTTTTTCTGTTTTTCCTTTCGTGTATATTAGGTAATAATGTATATAAATATATACCTATACATACACCTTTGATTTTATTAGCGCAGATTTATTGATTTATCAGAAAAAGAAAGAAAAAAAATTCTACGAAAAATGGAAATTTGTGATTTATTATTATTATTAATTTTTAATTATTCTTCTCACCGGGTACGATAATTGATTTTAATTAAGGAATTTCACAAACGACTCTCTCGGACCCCGTCGTGTGTCCCCTACTTACTCTAGCTAATGAGTTTTTTCTTTTAATTTCTTTTTAACGAGATGAGTTTTACCTGAGTTATGTTCACCGGTGGTATCCTTAATTTTTATGTCCGTGTCCCTTGGCCACCGAATCACCGCGTGGCACCTTCTCTCTCCCCCTAAACGTAAAAAAGAAAGAAATTACAAAAAAAAAAATTTGTCTTTTATTTTTCTTCATTTTCTAACTAAAATTGAAATCTTACCCACGGAAATTGCGTCGCCCAACGTGAGTAGGGGCGAGTCTCTCATCGTTTTGGCTAAAAATGAATCCCATGATGTTTCTTATTCTTCTCCTGATTTTTCTCCTTCTTTTGCCACATTTTTTGAACATGCGTTTAACGTTGAATTACAGAAGAAAAAAATGTCTTGTCTTGTTAATTTTTTATCGTAATTATAGCAGGTATATCCATAGCCTGAACAAGGTTGGTAGCTATACAGTGGTCTGTTTTCCATCGTCACTTTCACAGTTGAACGTTAAACTTTTGAAGGGGATCGAGTGCGTCCTTCGAAATAACGAGCCTAAAGTCACGTGCCTTCGTGCTTTCGAACTACCTACCTATATAATCGCGTTCTTCAACCGTAAATTGTATAAGAAAACCACTTTGCATCCGAAGCGGCTGTTTCCCTCTTCCCTGCACCGCGGTACTCGAAAATATATAATTCTCACCGTTTGTTTATCGGCCACGTAAATCGTAAATATACCCATGATCCCATGGCGCGTATACACCCCCCAAAAATTCGGTAAATAATCAAAAAAAAAAATAAATCATCTATTTCAATCGAACACGAAATCTATCAGACATTTTTTTTCCCCCGAAATCAATTGCTTTTTTCTAACTTTCTTCTTGTTTTATCCAAAATCGAAAACGAACTATTCATACAGATTTTCGATACCTAATTAGATCGTTTCCCTTCTCCTAATTTACCTCTTAGCCTCTGCACATGTCAAATGCAAGTGCCTATGGCCGTGTGCTGTTGATGGTTAATTACTTCCGTTTTCATTTTCCACACACTGTTAAACACCCGGGAGTGTAAGGTTAAACTGCTCACTGCACCCTTGACCTATCATGCGCTAAAAGCAAGTCACGATTCTTAGACGACTATAATTATCGCGAACAGCACGCATTACTTCGGTTAAAGTAGCAACCCAACAAGATTTTCGCAATCTATTCAGGTCATCGGACAACATTCGGTACCTATATGCCAATCTTAAGCAACCGTTGACGCACGTATAATGCATTGTGAAGACGTCGGGGGCCAGGCTAAAGTTTTGAACAGCCAAAATTAGGGATTCATTTGGGACGATCTCGAAGTTTCAGGATATCAATGTTCGCTTCGTCAGAATTAGGCACTTTTTCCGTTCCACCCTTTGCTTCTATTCTCAGATTCGAAGCTCTTGAAAAATAATAATAAATATTCGCACGGACTTGAATTGAAGTACGAAAATTGCGCAGTTCCTGCGGTCCCTTTCTCTCTCCTCGGTCGGGTTAGTCTAGTGTAATAATTCTAGTTACAGACACGCAAACTGCCAAAGCAAACTATACACTGCATTGCATTATTGTTTATGCGCTGTTTTAATACCGTATGGATTATTCATGAAGTTTACTGGACCGCCCTTGGCGAACCGGCTTCCTCCTCACTCTTCGTACACCCCGTTTCTCACACCTCTGCAGTTAGGGGATGCAGGTTTATGGAAAACCTGTGTATAAGTAAGAAATTAACGTTCGGCGTGTAGCCAGGTGGCTAGGTACACCAGCTCCTCCTCGTTTTTCATTCTCTGAATCAGGGGGAAAATTGTTCGAGGATTTAACGAGATAACAAACTACAGGGATTTTAATATGAAAATAAAACTTTCCTCCAGAGGTGGGTACGTAGGTAGGTAGGTGCTAAATTTAATTCCAGGTTTCTCGCCCGCGGTGATTTAAATTGGGTTTTTGGGTATTTTTGGACCTTCCTAATTTATCGCCAAAATCAATCCCTGAATTATGCAAAGGGTCGGTATACAATGCGAATCGAATCGAATAATAAACCTTGAGATGGTGGATTTTCAGGGACCACACAACAATTTTATTATCCGTTATTATTTTTCCATAAGAAATTGGGATACTAAAGGGAAAATAGTACTTCTAAATCAGAAATTTTTTAGTAGTCAAATTTAATCATGTAGAGGATGTACTTTTTTGACCAATGGAATATCGGAGCAGTGATTTATCTGAAAGGTTTCGGAAGGAAGATATTTTACTTTGACTGCATCATATTACTTCTGACTTTTATAAGATAATATATATTTGAGATGCCTAGTGAACTGCAGTGAGAAAAATTGGATTTTTGTAAAATTCTCTCCGTGTAAAAGTGGCCCTTGAAAAATACTCGGCTTTAATAAGAGTACCTACCCAGGTACTTCCTCCTGAAGTTACTTTCCAGTACGTAGGTTTACAGTAGATATTCCGCGATGCGGGGGGGCTGACGATCTGCCAGATTATTCCGTTCGAGATATTTCGATATGGCGCGCATCTGCAGGGTTACTTCCGCCTCGTCATCTGCTACCAACCGGCGCCGGGAGTCCTTATATAGAACCTTCAAAGTATAGATATACAAAGGATTTTCTTCGTAGACATATCCGCGAGCGATTTACGTTACCCCGGTAAGAACGAAACGGGAAAAAAGCTCCAGGTGCAGCAGCCTTGAATTGAATTCTTGAAACTTAGGGAAGAACTTGAACTCCCTTTTCAAAACAATTCTCTTAGGGGAAGTCTTATAATCAGTTTATCGATTTTATTCTTCTTCTTCTTCTTCTTCTTCTTCTTCTTCTAGGCGTTCCGACCGATGTCGATTTTCATCGTAGTTGTTAAACGCTCCAATTCCTTTCCCCCCATTTATTCTCAGAGGCAAAAGTTCCCCCAAATTTTTTTCCCCCTCTCTGTTCCTATATATATATTTTATGGTTCTTCTTCTACGACTCGAATGCCGGAGGCGATGCATTTCGATTTCTGAACTGGCCTCGTAATGACCGTCTATTTCATGCCCAATTTCATTCCAAGAATAGTCGTCACAGGGTGAATTAACCGCAACTCCGTTCCTCGTAAATAACTTGATATCAGTCAATCAAACGATTATTATTTTCCACGACTACGACTTACTACGACGTGACGTAGAGATATAATCGGTAAGAAAAGTCGTGAAAAATCGATGAAATATACTTGAGAATGTATATGAAGTTAGCGAAAGACGGTCAGGGACGTCGATGGCGCAGTTTCCTCGCTCATCCGCATCGTGAATTGTCTGGACAGCGCGGCGGTTAAAGGGCGTATAATCTTTAAACCTCAAAGGTCCGAAGTGTCTGCCGGGGGGCAAAAAGTGGAAGTATACATATATCTTACTGGTAATCGGATTTTTTTTAACCAAAACTAAAAAACGAGGTCTATCCGCGCCGTGGTTAGGTACATCAATCTCTTCACCTGAGTAATTAAGGTTAATAAACGTGTTAATTATGGCAATTAGTAATCGGAGCGTTCCTGCTTTTGGCACTCGACAAAATTGTAAATTTACCGAAAAGAAAAAGTAAAAAATAAAATTCTCCGAGCTCCAAGCCTGAAACTTAGTGTTGAAATTTGCACATCTATAACTGTATATCAGCTCTGCAGAAGTTGGTATGTAAATCGTGTCGTCGTTTGGCAGAATGGGAGTCTGCAGGATGCGCCAGTATATACGAGTGAGTCCAGGAGGAGGCAGGGACTCCGACTCTTCCTGCACCGTAATTTGCATTTTAATTTAATAATAGTCCTCGCGCTTTTCTTATTCCTATGCTGCTTGTGTACAGTTGTGAGAAGAAGAAAAAAAATCGTTACTCACTCTTATTTTAAGATCCTTTAAATATATACATCCTGCACCTATAACTGTATGATAATAGCGAGCGAATGAACGAGCGTGTGGTAGAAAATTGAGAAAATCATTAACTACCAGTGCGGCTGTTTTAGCACGCGAACTCAGATTCCCACAACCTGCAGCATGATACACGCCGGGACTCACGACCGTTTCATTTATACCTAATTAGAGAGTTATTAAACTAGCTGGCCTCCGGGCATTTACCAATTAGCTTCAGGATAACGGAGCGGTACGGTGGAGCCGTGGTACACCTACTCTGGTGCAGTTGGTCTGACCCGACGACCGCCGCGACTACTGCAGACTGAGTTTCTAAGAGGAGCAGAGTAGAATCGATACAAGAACGTGACACGTTTATAGAATATCGTTGCTTTCACTAGAAAACGAACTTTGTTGACGATGAAATGCGTCAATTTAGTACGTACCTGCGGATTTTACTCATTGAAATAACGTGATCAGTGTTTCGTTCAATATCAAGTCGAGCATTCTTCGGTATTACGTATATACCTATACCCTCCATCTACGTCAATTGTCTCTCTAAAGTCCCATGGCCATTTGGTCAAAGTAAAGTTTGGCTCTGCAGGGGCTTGCTGACCGACGTGTGCATTTCGAGCGTGCAGAGTTTCCGCAATGGTATAACCATTAGTTTGTAAAAACGTTTGGATCGCGCGCAGAGAGAATTCTCTTATGCAACTGCACGAGAAAAATGTTGGCTGACGGTTAAAACTGTTTGCTCACTATTTGGCCTCGGCGAAAAGGTTTTTTTTCTTTCTTTCTTTCTTTCTTTCTTTCTTTCTTTCTTTCTCTACAAGAATAGCGAAGAATTATTCTCGGGTTACTGAAACGGGTTTCATTTTTAAACTTTTTTATTTTTCCTTATTGCAACGAGTAACTGGGGAAATTTCTTCGCCAGTATTATAAAGAAAACTGAGAAGATGGGGGATGAAACTATTTGCGGTAACGTAATAATCAAGACTTGCGAATTGACTCTTCGGGCGTATAAGTTTAGCAAGCTTCTGGAACCAACTCACACTGAAATCTATGCTCAGTTACTGTTAGAAGTTCATCTGATTTGATCAAGGATACGAATCAGTGTAGAATTAGCGTTAACGTGCCTTGATATGCTTATTACGTATTGTTATGACGTTAATGCAGGCTGCGGAGAAACATTTGTTAGCGAAGAATGACTCTAACTGTAATTACCGCTGACGTGATTTGCCATTTGGCAAAGACTAAAGTCAAAGAAAATACGTGTGTTTATTGGTCAGAAAATTCACTCTGTCCGGTTCCGAAATTAGTAGCTGATGAGATGAAGGTGGAATGTCGAACATGGTCGTGGAAATGGGAAGTCGATATGCCATACGGAGATGAGGGGTGCCTACGCTAGCCACATTGGCCAGGCCGACATTGGGAACGTTATGTGTATTTGCGGGCCGAGAAATAGCTGACTACATAAGTAGTTTTGACCCAGTTTTGTTATGTGCGATTCTTTGCCGCGATATATAGAAAAAGAATAATGTGATTTTTGTTTTCCTGAACTTGACTTAATTTCATTCTCCTCTATGTATCTGCATCGTATATGTATGTATGGATGTACCTTCACAGTTACCATCGACCGCGTGCTACAGGGAGAATATTTTTATCTCTGTTGTCTTTAGAAGGAAATTTCATTTTACCGGTCTCCTTGAACCTCATTAAAAAATTTTCATCGACCTTTCTATATATCTTTTGTCTCCTATAACGAGAAATACCTACCTGCACCCGGTAAAAGACAAAAAAAAAAAATAAGAAAACAAATGAAAAAATATCTAAAATAGAAAAAAGGAAGGAGAAATAAAACTCTATCCTATCTGACGATACTATCTGTCTACATATATACTTTCGAAGCTTCGCGAGAACTTCATCCCATACCTACCGCATATGTACACTTTTTCTTTCGGTTTCGCATTGAATCGCTGCAGTGAATAGCTTTCGCTTGAAAAGTCTTGTTTCTCGTCACGCTACAAGCACGGAAATTTCTGCAGCTTTCAAGCTCACGGGCTTGTACATACTAGACTACACAGACGCCGGTTTGTTCTACCGTAATACCTTCAGCGTTCGTATAGATAGGAAGATAGATATTAGGTGGGTAGGCTGGGGCAGGGGCGATCCGGCAGATTTCTATCGCTCTAATTTTTCTATATGAACAAGTAAAGCCTGTATCTATACGTCTATATCCCGTAAACAGCGAAGAAACTGGGTCACGCGTGCTCGTCCTGTCTTCGTGGATTTTTTTCCCCCTTCTTTTTACTCCTTTTCTCTTTTTTTTTAATCCATTTTCAGGATTATTACCAAGTAATTAAGCACTGGTGAGTAGAAATCGAAGGTTTTCATCATCTATCCCTACTGTCATTTGAGCTTTGTCATTTTTTCAACTACACGTTTTTCGTTTTATATAAACGCTCATGCCTAATTATACACGCGAGTCGCGAAAACTCTGCGAACGATCGATTTCCATCGCACCGTAATAACGATATACGCAGCTTGCAATTGAAATGCACAACACGGATCTCAAAGTACTACGACGAAGCTGACCAAAACTTGAAATTAATGTGGGACTCGGATGGAAAGACAAGGCTTATAGTCTCCGGAACTTTAAGCCGGAGGAAAAAAATTAAAAAAAAATATATATGAAGTTAGGATCTCTCCGAAGTCACCCTGGATATTTTGGCTTATTTTTTATCCCAACCTCAGGTCTCCACCTAATGCGAGCCGTCTCGAACCTTTTCTTATATTTTCTTCGTTTTTTACGGTGCCTCGTTTAGCCTCGGTGTATCTCCGTCCCGAATTACCCCCCGATAACTGTACTGCAGTATAATACTTTATAGGAAAGTTTATCTACTCTGTAAAATAGCGTCACCATATAATAGAAAAATCTTTAGGAACAATATAGCTTACCTCTAAACCTCTAGCTCCGGTCAAAGAATTTTCGTTTATTATATTTTGTCCCCAATTTGCCAAAATTTATGCTCATAAAAGTACAAACGAAGGATATTATTGTCCATTTGGCAATGTTCCTTAACTCGATTTAATCTCAAAGGCTCCAGTGCTGGTATAACGGTAGCTAAATGATACGGTGGTTATTGTCGCAGTACAGCTGGCACTACAGAACCACCATAGAATTTAATTAATCATTTTGTATACACGATTAAGGGGGACGGAGAACTGTTGTAATTCAAAATATTCCCAGATACTATATATATATATATATATATATATATATATATATATATATATATAAAGTATAAATACAAGGTAATGTTACAATAATATCAAACTACCGGCTATTTAGTTTTGTGGAAATGATCGTGGTCATCAATTATTCACCCTTTCGCATTGTTCGATGTAGAACTATAATGTAATTAAATGATACCATTTCACGACCAGAGAGTCTGATGGCTGGAGCTGATGATTGCCTTTATACAGCAGGATCGTGGCTCTTCTCTCTTTAGGATCCGTAAAAAATGAAATGGAAAAAACAAATACAAAAAACGGTAGAAAGTTGAGAGAACTTTCAACAGCATCCCCTAAAAAATCTCTATACACATTTTTGTTCATTTTTTTTTTTATTGATTTTTTCAGAAACTGATCCTCGCCGTACGCTACAGCCGAAAAGATGAAGCGACCCAAGCGACCCGTTCGGTGAGTGAGACTTGTTTAATATTTGTCTAAACGTTGATTAACCGGGTGTCAAAGAACCCTGAGAAAACTCGAGTGTCTGGAAAATGTAAAAGAAAAAAAAAAAAAAAAAAAAAAAACTAGACAATTGAGGACAGCAAACTCTTTAAAATCTCGTCAACGGTAGGTATTCGAGTTTGGAAATGATAATAAAATTTCTTTCAATGAATATTCTTAGGGTTTGTTCGTTCGTTGATATTCAGTATCAGTCTACCTGATAAAACTTTATATTCTTTGTTACAACTTTTTAACTTTCGTCTTTATTCGACTATCACAAAGTGGGCTGCAGCTGCTGAAAGGACGACGAATACGACTACGACGAGAATTTTTTCGGTGTATTCAGTCGAATACAATTTATACGAGAGTTTATTGGCCAATTGTATAAGGGTTTCAAACCCTTTTTCTTCTCTTCTTTTTTTCTTTTTTTCTTTTTTCTTTCTTTATTTCAAATCACGGTATTGTCACAAACCCCAACAGCCCAAACGAGTCTAGACAACGAGGTAGGTATAACAATAGCAAAATGTAAAATGAATTATGAAACGAGATACCGAATGCTAGCGGTAAATTTCTAGCAATAACCAAAAAAAAAAAAAAAAATAGACTTCAAAAAGCAGAAAAAAAAATGATCGAGATAACGATATCGCCACTCGAGTGGTGAGAGGATATTAATTGCCAGGGAGAAAAGTGCGCAGGACTACGGGAGAAATAAATTTTTGGTTTCCCGACTGGAATCAGGCCGCGAAAAATGGCGAATGATAAGTATAAAGAAAATATAATTTTTTTTCAAAATAATAACTTTTTTTGTTTTCTATTCTGTAAAATTATTTTATACGGTTATAATTGCCCCTTCGGTTTATATTAACAATTACTAAACTTGATAAACTTGAAAGGTGTTAAAACGGTGGTAATTACACGAGGATAAAAATAACTTTTTATTACCCTAACCCGTGTCCTCCACGTGCCAAGATAGTTTAATCTCTAGTGTAATTGGTATGCGAGATACGAAAGCTCGTTAACGGTCCTGCGGTACACTCCTCCTTTCTCTGTTCGAAAAACTAAAGTCGTATGTATTAGCTGTACCTACCCATACGTATGCATATAAACATTCGGTAATTGCAGTTGCTCGAAACTCGCCAACGCCAACGCCCGAGGGCCATCGAGATCCTCAAAGTTCTCAATTCCGTTGGTGGAAATGAGGAAATAGGGAATATTGGATTTTAGAGTATATATACGTATACATATATGTGATCGTTTTTACCCAAACCGCCCAGACCCCGGAGTGTAATATGATGTTTGAGGAACCGGGAAGTAGATAAGCCTCGCCTCTCATCGCGATAAACCTTTTCGTTTCATCATAATCAAGGTATAATCGTTTTCCCAAGCCCCAAGCCCCAAGCCCCTTCGGCTCGCCCAATAAATTCCCGGGGTGTCTTAGGCCTGACACATCGCGATAAGATGACTAGAACTCGCGTGAACTTAACTCTATACGGCTCAATCAGCGACGGTTTAGTGTTCGATTTAAGAGCGAGGCTATCGCGGCTCAATCGCAAACCCCGAAGTGTTTCTTGGCTGTGAAATAACGAGCTTTAGAGCCACTCCTGTGGGCCGGTATTAATTATTTGCCGAAAATTTACGTACTGCATACCAAATTCTGGTATCAGAGGTTAATTTCAGCTGCGAGGCGAAATTCCGCAACCTCGCGTGCAGAAGAAAAAAGCTTCTTTCACCCTCGCATCGCGGTCCAGAATTTTTTTACTCACTATTTTTTTTTTTCTCTTTACACCTGGGAATTTTTCTATACCTATACGAACTACGTAGTAGACAATATGATAGACCACGGCTTGAACCCTCTCGAAATAGATCTTCAGGGGTTACACCCGACGTCACTGCTGCAGGGTTCGCAGATTGCTTGGCGTCCTTATAAGCTGGTCCATTTCAGAGCTAGAGTTGGGATGCTGCGGCTATCGGGGAAGGAGACGAAGAGAAAATACGAGAAGAGAATGAAGGAGTGTCTTCGACCCTAAACTGACGATGCCAGACGTCGTAGCGTCGCAGCGTCGCAGATTGGGGGGCAGGGTTTTTTGAAGTGTAGAATCTTTTCGCGTTAGTTTAGAAGAAGAAAGAACTGAAAAAAAAAAATAAAATAAAAATAAAAATACCGAGACAGGTTAGGGATTCGAGTATCGGTAATGAAAAGGCGTTTTGTAGTAGACCCTCTTGGAAATATTTGCAGGCTAGAACGTAAAATCGTGGTTGAATAGAACGTCCAGATATATTCCCCAGGCAATTCTTATAGTTAAGAGAAACGCGATACGTTCTTATAGAAAGCAATTTAATTTCGAGTTATTACTCGGTGGTTGAGAAATCCTGAGAGATCACACCGACACTATCCATGAGATTGTTATCCCCCGAGGCGGAGGGTGAACACAGCATATCTGTGCTTGGCCAAATTACGAAAACGTACTCGTGTATGTACCTGGCCACCTACCCACCTACCCAGCCGGGTGAACGACGCAGTATGAAAATATACCGGTCAGTGGCTTCCACCTCGGATCATATACTAAGGTGAAGTTTAACCCCCAGCTGGCTGCTGCTGCAGTCTCGCCCTCCTCTCAAGTTCAAACGCTATATCAGACGCTTTTATCCGCCATAAAATTCTTCACGTTCGGTACATGCACTTGCTTTGAATTCTTATTTGATCCCTTTACTGTTCAGTAGATTTTTTATTCTTTCTATTAACAATCGAATCAGGTTCTTTTCATTCACCGATTCCATCATATATTGATCCCAGATTATCATTTCGTTCTCTTCTGCGAATAATTTTTGTCTGTGTAATTCAAATCGAGACGAGACTTTCGTAGTACTGGAACAGAGATTTTATTTCAACGTCCTGAATTTTTTGTTCAAATTTTGGAAGAAAAGTTTTTCGCCTCGCGAAATATCGGAATGAATTTTTTCTTTGTTTTTTTTTTTTTTTTTTTTTTCATTCTTCTCTCTCGGTTTCTTTCTCGTGTAGGGTACCCTTTCACCTTCATTTCGCGACTCGAGTTCGCTCGTTGCTCGAGGGTGAATTTAGAGGATTAAAAACGACAATCTTTGAGACAATGAGATCGTATTCGCGCTCCTCTCTAACCCGTGGACAAAGTTTCAGCAGCTATTATCATCAATTACGCAAACTACGTTTTCAAGTTCCAGATTCAATTCATTCAGGGCTCTAAAGCCTCCGCGTCTCGTCAAGGACGTCATAATTGTCGATTCTGTTCCACTTCCTCCAGCCAGTTTTCTCTATTAACGTTGAATCCATATCTCCCGGACTTCTTCTCCCATGGCATTATCAAATATTTGTAAATATTTCTTTTTAAACCACGGTAATAAATACCCGAAAAATAAGTAGACGACGATAGAATTATACAGATCCTTTCTTCCTCTCTCATCAATTTATCCTCATTATTATAATTTATCGAAAATATACGCATAGCCTGCACTTCCTTACACTCGCGGAAAAAATTGCTTGCTTAGCAGAAACAAAACGCGATTTTTTTTTGTTTCATTTATTCACTGAAATTGCTAAAAATTTCAACGTTTTTAACAATTTTTCGTATACCTGTGTAACACGTCTGCGCAACTATTTACTGTAGGTACTACATGCGTATATAATAACGAGGAAATTTAATTACCATTAAATTTATTCCGCGGATCGATGAACTATACCCGTGTCTACAAACGATCGGTTCGGTTGAACGGGAAGTTTCATTAAGATGGTAGGAAAATGAATAAAAATTGATAATTGAGATAGTTTACTGCAACTATGGTGAAGCGCGGTAATTGAAAATTGTTATATCTACGTGTTTAGAAGGAAAATCGATACCAACGCGTATAGGTACGTCCGTTGGGAAAAATTTCACCAGCCACTTCTCCACCTGGTGCAGGGAGATAATCCATCCGATCTCTTTGTAAGAGGAATGTTCCGTTCTCAGTTGACCCGCGTCAGACGGGCAACCCTTGTTCTCCGTCGTCTCCGTCGGTCCCGTCCTCCCTGTTCGCTCTTCGTCCCTCTTCCAGCTCTGGGGGCGGCTCGACCCGCGGAGGTCTCCTGCAGGTAGGCGTCGATCGATAACTCGACGCCGACCCAGCCGTACCCGACGAGTCACGTCGGCCCTGGAAATGCCGACGTTCTGTATTTGCGGTTTCGCGTTTACGACGAAGCGGCGGGAAAAAATATATCCCTTTAAATAGACCGCGGTATTAATTGCGCGGACTTTTCTCTTTTCTTTTGGCGAAAAGTTTCGTTCGATTTATGAACTTTTGAAAAAAAATTTTCTTCGTTTTCATTTTCTTCGATTTTATTATCGATCTAACGGTTTGGCGTATTGCAATGAAAATTGGACACGCTTTTGTCGAGTAGCGTTTTTCGGTATGAACTTGACCTGCGAGCTGTAGGAGAGCTGAATTTGATTTCAGGTTCGTTAACGAGAGCTTAGGAAACGGACTAGACCCGGGTCGACCGGAGGTAACCAAAACCCTTCCTGGTTGAAATAAATCGCCTCGTTGCCCCGCGAGTAGTCGCTGGATCGATTACTACCATTACCAGATTTCGTAGCGGCAGTGTTAAACCGGCGAGAACGAATGGGAACGAATATGTAAACGTAGCTAACAATCTCTACTAGCGGGTTGAATGAGGTAAAAAAAATAAAAAACTCAAACTAAGGTACCAAGTATAGTAAATACTAATCGCGAAAATCGTCCGAATTTTCTCGCTCGTTTAATGTTAAAATGCAAAAACGTTGTACGGCGTTTTCGGGATGTAAGGTAGGGTCATGAATATATAAATTCATATTATATGGCACGCGTGTGAAAGCTGTGGTTCGTATGTCTGCGAGATAAAATTTTTTTTGAAAAACCGAAAGAAAAAAGGAAGAAGAACAAAGAAAAAAAACAATTTCGGGTCGTAAATTTTTTCCATATATCCTCCGAGTATCAGATATAGGGACACCCAGACTTTCGAGGCATTTATTTTCGTCGAATAACAGAGGCTCGGCATATATCACGGAGGATATCGGCAGCTATGATCCTGCAGGGCCAGGTGCTATTCTCATCTGTCCGCAGTAGGTGGTTATAGATAGATAGATGGATAGATAGAACCGAATCCGAATACGAATACGAATACGGACGAAGGGGAATAAGAGAGTATTGGAATAACAAATTCATCGCATATCGAATCCTGTTTTTGCACAAACGTTACATATATATATATACTATTCCGCAGGAAAGAGGTGATAAAAAAAAAAAGTCTAAAACAGTAAATCTCCTCTAAACGATCGGGTGATTTCTTTCTTTCTCTTTTTCTCATTCTCTTTCTCTTTCAACATCGCGATACGATCATCGTGTTTCACCCCTGACCTTTTCAAATAGTTTTGGTGCGATCGCGCGTTCGATGCCTTTGTCCTCCTTCTCTCCCCGCCAGTACACCTACTCTGTACATCGTCATTAATTGAAGTTTAGAGCCCGGTTCGAAGATAAATCTAAACCACGTCTCGATCATCGATCTAGTAGGTAAATTCCTAATATCGTACGTAATCGTATTACCTCGTGAACGTATAATCGTATATAATATTCAGAACTTTGCGGATTTCTTAATTAGGGTATACCTCGGTCTATTTACTCTCCCTATTGTTACCCACGAGTGGTTCAAATTTCCGTTTGATATTTAAACCCCTTGATTCCTGCGAAGCGTGCTGTATGCTCCTTCTTCTTATTACGCCCGGAGTTTTAGATTAGCGAAGGTCCTTAGTCGAAAATATCCTCAATCCGTCATCTCGTGCTTTAGTCTGCTCTTCGTTCCACCTTTTCCTTATCCTCTTCCCTTTCCTTTTCCGTTACCTCTGTCCCTTTTCCTCTTTCATTTTTCCTCAAGATGAAGAGAGACAAACGGGGTTGAAAATAGGCTGTTTAATAACCCGCGTTTCTCCGAAGGTTTAATCTACCCCCGAAAAAGGTACATACCGAAACGCGTGAGTTTAGTCAGCTGAGAATTTTGAAACTTGTAATTGTTTTTCCTCATACCAGCTATGAACTTTGTTTGTTCAAAGTATAAACCATGGAGGGAAATTTATTTAGGTAAATTTAATTCTAGTATTACCCTACCTCTATCGAAATTTATACACCTAACCTAACCTTACCTACCTACATACATCATGTCATATATTATTAACCTGATTTTAATACGAAAAAATACTGGATACTCATACCCGTACCCATACCACAGGAAAACTCCTCGCAAAAGTTCACGATAACTTTTTTACGCGCCGTTATATCCGATGGGAATACACGTAGGTATATTATACATATATATATAGAGAGAGAGAGAGAATACGCTGAAGCGGATGGAAAAACCGTCTGCATCAGGGAAATTATCTTTCCCTGTTATAAGGGATGAAAAGCAAATGAATAAATAAATAGAAAATAAAAATATTATCCTTACTCTTGTGGCCGTGGAATTATATAATTATGAATATGAGGATAATTATTATTCCTTGTTGTAAAGGGTATGATATGGGAACTGCAGACCGTTGATGCGCTGATAAAAACGTATGTACGTACAGGTATGGTACAACTATCGTCCAAGTTGACCCAGAATCGTGAATCAATATTATGCGGGAGTTCTGCGGGTCAGATGATTTGAGATTGTAATTTAAGGGTTGGATGAAAAAGAAAAAAAAGAAGGAAAATAGAAAGGTAGCAATTAGATCCGTGCCCTTTTACACTCACACTCGTGAACGTAGTTACAAGTGTATATTATTATTATATTTTAGTTTAGTTTTTTTCATTGCATTCGTCGCATCGATTCCATAGGATTAAAAATCGGTACTGAAGTGAGACGAATATAGAATGAAATGACATAACATATACATATAACGCGAGGGTGAAAATCTACATGAATTATTCTGTGCAAGAGTAATCGATCGGGCAATGGTACGCCCACGCCCGACGCCCACCTACGATATTAGAGTAATGATTATTTTTTGGAAACAAAAAAAAAAAAGTAGGTAGATGAATCTATTGTTTGCCGGTTTACGATCTCTCTTCGCCTCCATTTTATTCATTTTATTACGATAAAATTATCGCTCTTGAGAGGGAGGGGCGGGTGGGGGGCTATAACAAAGCCGGCATTTATGGCCATATTGTTGAAATATAAAAAAAAAAAAACAAAAAAAAAAAACGCGATTTGAAAATTGACCTGACCTAACTATTAACTTTATGACCATATAGCTATAGGTATATATGTATACATACACTGAAATCTCCCGGTGTAAAAAACTTTGAAACGTTCAATTTTACAGCCAGAGTCCATTAACGGGCGTTTTACCTACATTGTTTGCTGTATAATACTGCGAGGGCGTGCCTATACGCCAGGGACACAATGCTCTTCGAGACAATGACGTCAGCAATTTGTTATCTGGCTAATTAAGAGCTCCGCTCCCCCGAAAAAATAATAAAAATAAAATAATAAATGATTAGAAAGAATCAAAAAAAAAAAAAATTTGAAAAAATCTAATGTCTAATCGCTGACGTATAATATGTATGTATGTGTGTAACGTATACCTACCTCGGCGAGGCATCGACGTTCCGTTGACATTTCCTGTTTAATAATGTGGGCTTGCGACGAAAGGTGACGAACGAATTACGCACGTGAAATATATCTATACTTTTATATTATAAGCATGTATATTATAGGTGTTAATGCGTTAGTGACGATAGCGTAGAAACAGTCGAATTGGGTATTATATGCACATACAATCTCAATTTTTCTTCGTACCCTTTTTTTTTCGTTTTTTTCTCGTCGACTAATTCGTACTGTGTGTACCTATATGCATACACGTACACCTTGCCGAAAGAAAATAAAGTTGTTACAGTAGCTATATACGGAAAGCTTTTGCTCCGAGTCTTAACCCCATTTAAGTAATGGGTTCGCGTGACAAGCCATGTTCTCTTATACGAGACAGTGATTTATCGGTCTAGATATATCTTCAATTTGGTTGTCCCAGCTATACCGGTACCTCCTCACTCATTCAAATCCGTTTAGCGTTTCGTTTTATGTTCCGGACTAGACGTCTCTCTACAAATAGCTGCACAGGTATATACAAGTATGAGAAAATACCCTATGGGAAAATAGAGAAAAATGAAGAAAACTGCCGAATAGATGTTGAGAAAAAAAAACATATATGTATTCGACCTACAACACCATATGCCGGGTTGTTGATGTACGACATTATTATATATAGGGAAGAGACTGCTCTACATATTCATGAGAGAAAAGACGTTTACGGCACTGGCGTGGCGTGTAACGATATAAATTCAGACACCGAGAGAGGGTGAAGCGAAATTAAATTGGCAACCGAATGGAAATAATCTATATGTTAGATATACCTATATATCACGTAATTAGATTATGAATATAATCTATAATGAGGTGAACAATATGGATTTGAGAAAAAAAAAAAAAAAAATTCTTTTAGTAACGTAAACAAATTCTGTAGATATATTCTTCTAGGGGTAGTTTGTAATTTTACAGAGGGTTGGTGCTGTCTAGATATTCCTATTCGCTCAGGGAACGGGCCATATCACTCGAAACTCAACCGTGCGGAATGTCCTTATTGCCACCCAATTTACACTACGTCCATAGCTCAGCACTCGTTGACACAAGTATCTTATCTCCCTGTCGGAATAGCCGCGATTCTGGTGGAACATCTTGACGTCATTTCCTCGTTCATAGTAAAATCCCGTCTAAGTTCCCTGTTTTTTATACTTTTTTTTTTTTCACTTGCTTCCTTGTTTTCCGCTATTGAAACATTTCCTGGTCGTCTGGCAGGGACTGAATACCGTGTCTGAATAAGATTCAAATATCTGCAGTAATAAATTTGAACACTTTAACAAATTCTTTACTTTTATTTTTCATTTTTTTTTTCTCTCCTTTTTTTTTGAACCGTCAAGAACTTATCTGTATAGGATGATATGTACAGCCGCGTTTGGTCCGTTCTGATAACGGCGTATAGCTCTCCCAATTTTGACACCGTCAGACAATGAACGCACTCGGCTCTGAAATCGCCCTTTCATTTCAGGTGATTCCATGAAACCACCCAACGACCCTTAAGGTCAACGGGGTCTGACCCCGGCCTTATAGTTGTCACGTATAATCCTGCCGCGTCCTCGAACAATTGAACTGGAGAAAATCCTCCGCAGGGATACTGCTCCCTCTTTAAATATATAATTTCTCTTCTTCTTATACGTTCCACCTAGTCCCGGTATGAATCACTTCCCGTATTGCGGTCGCTGTACCCGCAGCGCCGCGACGTCCGTTTCCTGTTTTTTTTCTTCTTATTGCGTCAATCAAATTTCCGATTAAAAATCTGTTTTCAATGAACGATGCGGAGTTCATGATATTAATTATTTCTTGCGCCGTAGCTAAGTATAAAGGAACGCACTATATAATGAGACAATCAGTAATCGTTGCAGGTCGCATATATACATAATATATTTCCGTCGTAGTCGATCGAAAGTGAAAGTTTATTCGTATACTTTTAAGAGTCTCTAACCGCTCGACGTTGACTGAAAATTAATTCGATTGCGTACTAGCTCCTTTCTCGAAATAAAACTTACGGCACATGCGGCGATACGGTCGTGCGCGGGCGTCGCGAATGACTGCAGTTTTAACTATAAATTTTCCTGCTCAAGTGCCGGTACAAATCCTCTTGTCGATCAATCTATCGCTCCTAGACTCGGCCCTTACCGCACCGTGTTCTAACCTAAGCTAATCCGCAGCAATTTCCGGTACATAGATTTTACCTCTGTCCAAACAGGACGATGAGATCCATCGGTTAATTATCTCGAGGATATTATATCCAAACATGGCGATCTTGTTGCTAATAATCCGTGACGTCTTGGGAATAAGAGATTGCAGGATTCGCGGAACTGTCTACTCGCACTGAATGCATCGTTAATTTCAGTTTATGCACATACCTATACCTGAATCTGGTTTTCAATGGGATTCGCGTATCCCTATACCTATATAAGTTTCGGTTAAAGGTAAATTCGGTTATATTTGATCGTGAGCTGAGGAAAGTTGTGAACATTTTTAGCCAAGTCGAATATCAATCAATTTTTATGTTTCTTTCTGTAGAAAATAATTCATCCATTCATATTGCACGCGAAGAAACGTGTCCCTGATCGACCTAGTCCTTGACCACGCCTAAAATTTAACTGTGCGGTTCCCAACCAAGAATACCAAATAAAGAAATTGACATTTCATTGACATTTGGACGATTTTATTATCGCTGAATGCGATACTCGCACCTTTTTCGTCAGTCTCTTCTAATCGGCGATTCATTGGTTGTGGTATAAAATTAGGAATGATAATAGTCGTGGATGAGAACGAGTGTCGATCTCAATTCAAACCTTTTACGATATTTTTTGAAAATTTTCCGTGTGGCTACCACTGGCCACTATCTGGTTCTATTTCGGTAGGCAGCAGAATTTCAGTGAAAAAAGGTCAAACGGCGAAACAAAGACCCATCGGGATACTAGGAAGCGATTTTGGTAATACATTACAGTCTATCTCGCCGGACGTTTATCGAGTCTTCCAATCCTCGAAATGATCTTTGGCTAACAGCCGATAACTCTGATGTAATTGAAGGTCGTTTACTCATATTACCGATGGCAAATATCTACGCAAACAGCTAGAGTCTCGGTTATCGGTTCATCGCCTAAACCGAAATAAGATCTAAAAATGCGAAACATGTAACGTTAGAAGTTTCTCAAATTATTTCTATCCACCCAACGTCAGTTCGAACAGCAGAGACTTCAAATTTTCTATCACGAAGCTTATATCGTAATCAAATGCAAAGAGTAAAGGTAAAGCAAAGGAAATTGCTCTTCAAACATATCCACCTTTATTTTCCATCGTATAATCGTAAGGCTCGATTCGAAGGAGAGAAGTAAAACTGCCGAGTTATTTTCTTTTATTTATCTGTTCTCTTTCAGGTTTAGTGTGAAAATATTTGTTATAGCTGTTAGCCCGTCGTCGGCATTGTAGCGATGATATTGGCTATACTTACCTAGGTATATATGTAGGAAAATATTTATAGATACTCACGTATAGACATTTCTACTGAATAAATCAGGCGGAGTTCGTGCGTAGTGCTTATAAGCTGTAAACCTGGAGATAGGTAGGATAGGTATAGAAAACCGCACTGCGAAAGGCGGTTTTCAAACTCTTAGTTCTCAGTGGGCATCGCCCTCTTCGCCCTCTGACCATGACCTCGAGGAGTTGATGTATCCCGAGGGAATTTTGCGGAGACGATAAGTTTTACGGGTTGAGGACGGCATGTGCGAAAGCTTCGAGTTGCTTTCTATCCCATTGCGGTATTTTAGCGGTAGTTCGTATTAACGAGGCAAAAGCTTATACTCCGCAACGTTTTATTTTCCGCTCTGACATTTATATATCCGTGAGGAATCGAAAACTGGCAGCGATGGTTTATGAAACGGTTGAGAAGAGATGATTTCAAGCTGAAATTTCTACCCGGCATATGGTGCAGTTCTCGTCAGTTTCCAATATCCGATATTATGATAAAAGTATTTTTCCTTCGTTTAAGTCGCATGGATATAATTGGCGGAATTATTTACTACAGAGTATTTAGCTCCATATATTCTATACATTTTAGTCAGAGAAAAGCTCACTTCAATCCATCCAAGTGCATATATACGAACAGTGAATGGGGAAGAATTTATCTGTCAATAAAGTGCTGCAGGCGTAACCTGTAAATTATAACAACGTTGTGAATTCACGTTACGGGGTATGTAGCTACGTGAAACGTTCGTAGTTAAAATGCGATACGAATAATATTCGCGCTGAGCTGGTGACTGCCAGTAACTGCGAAATTGACTTCGTCGCGCGCGGGCTATCTCCTCTCTATACATATAATAGCTAGCTGTACATCGAATATTGGCAAAACTATCCAATAATCTCTGGCTTAACGGTTGGTCGAGCCGCAAACTCCTCGATAAAGAGCTGGAACAACAACGTACGCCAATTATAAATAGATCCATCATCCAGGTTTTCTCGCGGTCACTTATGATCGCGGATATGGTAGGTATATGTACCTATACCCGCAGCTACGAGCTATATTGAGAGATTATTTTATATCGCTTTTAACTACGTGTAATCACTGGGTTGGTAGTTGGGTACTACTGTCTTTGCCCAGAAATTCTATCGTAGTTGGTCCTACCTTCTTCTTGACTGGCTCCGCTCCAAATAGTCGAGATAATTGAGGGAAATTGGCGAGTCTCGCGTAAACTGAATCCCCAAGAAGTAAACTTACCTGATCGATATTTGGCTCACGGGTTAAATAAACTTTGCTCCAGACTTTGCGGAAAACTCCTTGAGGAGCCAACCGAGCTACGTTGGTAAATTCAAAATAACGTGGACGACGTCGTCGTGGCCCATCTACGTATATATCTACGCTCGTAGGTTCGCCTTCAAAAAGAATAAATAATATCTCGACGACTCGTTTCGTTCTCAAAAAAATGAATAGAAAAGACTTCTCAAATCTCAAGATGTCGAGTCAAAGCCTAGTTTTTGTCTCCCTAAGAAAAAGAAGAAGAAGAAAATAGAAAGAAAAAATTACGCGCCCGCAGGATTGCTCAAACATCATACACTCGAACAGAAATCTGCTTTTTTGATCCTAAAGTTTTTTCCCTAGCTTCAGCTTTTTGATAAATAAAGTGAAAAATCGAGAATCTATAGACGCAAGCTTCCCCGACTCTTTGCCAGTCTGGTATGCACGAATGGCGGATAAAAAATAGCAAAAAAAAAAAAATCGAAAAATTGTTGAAAAATAAGCCTGAGTCTGTCGCCGGTTTTGTTGGCCTTTGCTTTTGTGACTCAGTGGCACAGATTGTGATTCTTGAAGTTGTCTAGTCGCGGCGGCTCGAGAGGAACAAATATTTTGAGTAATGACGGGCGCTTTTTCCTTCAGGGTGGTTGAGCAGACGCCGAGTTGGGTCGGTAGGTAGGTAGGTACCTTTGATGGCAAATTGGCAATTTATCTTGGCTCGCTAGGGTAGGTAGGGGGGTTTGGGGGTACGGCTAAGAAAGAATATTTCTTTTTCGAATCGCCTCTACCGCGGCTTCGGCATAGGCATGGGCATGGGCATGGGCATGGGCATCCAGTGGCACAAGAGAAGAATCGATGATGTTGAAGGGTCGTGATTTGCCCCCGAGTAAAAGAAAGAATAAACGGAATCACTTATAGAAGAGGGACGTGCAACTGAACCTTCAGCCCACAAAGTTAGAAAAGGCTCCTCTTCGCCTATATATATCCTATCTTTTCGCGTATCCCGCGGGGTGTTCATGGTTCTATTTGTAGCCCCCTCTGCACTGAATGGAATTGAATTTGTTACTTCTGAAAGTTTGATCATTTGATATTTGCTCGTAACGTTAGGGAAATTCTTGACTCTCTGCTCTTCCTCAATTTACCCGAAAGTCTATTACGCACCCAATTTACCGGACCAGACCCTAACCCAACCGTGTCATCGTAAAATCGGCAGAAGAAATAGAAAAAAATAAAAAATGAAAAGAAAACGAACAGAACGAAAAAAGGGTCATCTCCCTCGCTCGATCACAAGATCATTGATCTTGCCTTCGATCGCGATAAAAATTCCTCTTTTTATCAGAAATTGAAAAACCTTGCTGACTCCTGCGACACGGCGTAGTCCATTTAAATGTAAGACGTCGCGGCGTCTGCATACAGCAGCACTTCCTCTCTACCGTATCTTCCCTTGTCTAACTTCCGTTACTTCTTACTCAATTCTTGCACCGACGTTTCACGCCTCCACATCCTTATCCTCATCCCCATCGCCACCCCATCCTCATCCTCATCCCTTGGGGTAGTAGAAACGCCGTGCGGCTAAGGTTCCGCGACTCCTGCGTTCGAGGGTTTCGCGTGCCTCGGTGCTCCGGTGTTCAGCACGCAGGATCGGCTGCGGCGACGTTGGGCCGGGCGCGCGCGACCCTGGAGATACTCGGCGGGGACTCGACGGGGAGTCGGCAACCACACCGTTGCGATGCTAGTAGGCTGCCCGCTCTCGTACGAACAAAACGCACCGTAAGCTCACCCAAAAATAAAAATAAAAAAATATAATACAAAAAAACATTAACGTTAACTCTTTCGTACAAACTGGTGTTTAAACATTCATATCCGCTGACTAACCAACAACGAGAGTTGCTGCAGTCACATAACATCCTCGTAACAAGAAACAAGGTATAATCATACTAATGACACATGGGATACTTGGATCAAGACTCCATTAAAGGATGTGCGAAAAGTGCATACAGAACTTGTAAATTAATCGCCAAGACCAACAGCGATAATTGGATACATTAGGGCTGGTGATTAATAGGATTACGATAGCGAAATTCAAAGGCTAGTTTTTGTGGTACCAAGTAGAGTGTGTTTTTTTTTTCTTACCGATATCGTGCGGGGAGTTGTTGGGTTTTTTTTCTGTGTATAATATCGCAAAATTTTGGATTTTCACGTGAGGTGGAAAAGATCGTGGCCGATGTTATCACTCCAAAAATACATGGAGTGATTATAGTTGCGCTATATTTCGGTATTAATAGAGTTCGATTTTGACGTTTGGGTTTAAGGATAAACAGTCATAAATCGTTCTGCCGAGATAATAGTATAAACAAAATCAGTGTCGGTAAGAATCTCGACCGGTTTTTATTTCTTCATCTAAATGATCGGGATAACGCTCGAGTGATTTTAATCGCTTTGTATAACTACCGGAGAGTGAATATTAAGGAATCTCTATCGACCGCAGGAATACGGAGTCAAGGACTCGATAGGTAAGCCCAGAAAAATTTCTTCCAGAATATTATCAGAGCTTGAACATCGTTCGTTGTTCGGACCAGGATAATACCTGGCTTGAATTTTCCAAAACTTAGATTAGCGAAAATTTTCATCGTGCGAATTCAACTTTCGATGGAATTGATGAGAAAAGAGTTAAGTTTGAAATTTGCATTTTCGAGAAGTTTGGTCGGTGAAAATGAATGCGATAAAATTTACATGCAAATTTCAGTTTGAACGTTCGTTCAGCTGTTTAGATTAGCCTGTTGACTTCACTTGTTGGACGGACTGGGAAACGCTCCTGCGTTACGAATTCTGGTTCTCTAAACCCACCCGTGACGTTCGAAGCAATTTGAATAATTTCCTCATCGTGTACAACCCATCGCTCCGAACCCGGTGAAAAACGAGGACAAAAACTTGAAGCACAAAAAATAAAAAAATTGAACAAATAAAAAAAACGATCAAGAATACCATCGGTTTCCCAGTAAACTGAAAACTAGTTCGGAAAAGTTGCAGTTGATTTTTTTGGTTTTTTTTTGCCAATCACCTGGCTATATGGTATCGTGGAAATACATACGTCATCAGATCAACGAGTTTCGCACGTTTTATTCATAGAATTATAAATTTCGTACGAATCGTTAGCGTAATAATTATTAGGTATGTTCCGATTAATCGCGAAACGATCGCCATGTATGCCATTTCGCAAGACTTTCGCTCACCGAGAGGTGTAGTCCCGACCTATAGCTATTCAGTACAGTACAGTACAGTAATACGGTTGGATTATGGACGGTGAAGGTTAGTCCGTGCATCAATTGTGTGGAAATTCACGTGGATTGATGTCACAGACCGGTGTACTAGATGTAAGTTGCGGTGATAAATAGCAGCGCAAAAGTATGACACAGAAACTCGACCCGCGATCCTAAACCAACTTTTATCTCACAGTTGGTTTTATGGATCAAAATTTTATTTTCTATTTCTTTTTCTTGTATGTACGTATCTTATCGTATAAATTCCGGTCCCGTTTCGGTTCTAGGTGTCTCTTAAAATCGTAGACTTGGGTATTGCCGGTCCCCGAAACTGAATAAAATACTCGTTATAGAATCAGGTGGAAGTATACCCAGGTTTGTTAAAAATTAATTTTCCATTTCACCCGATGTAGCTATTTTCCTCCAGTTTTCGAAAATTGGACTCGAAAGTGTGCTGGGTTACTCGTCAATAAAGTAGTCGGTCGCGTGTAGTAGGTAGGTAGGTAGGCAGGTACTACGAGGCTGCGCAAACTTTAGTGGGATAAAAATTGATACCGTTAAGGTTAGTTTAGAATTCCACTTCTGCTCGGGCTGGGAATGTTATAGGTAGGTCTATATATCTCTTGCAAAGGGGAAACTTTTCGATTTAGCAACGGTGGACGACTCTGGTACAATATTTGTTTTTTATTTTTTATTTTATTTTACTTTCCTCTTCTCAACTTCAACGTGTATACTGCAGGATATGTTTGCCTGGAAAATTCAACTTTTCCCAAGAGTTATAAATTCTATAAGCTGACATTTTTTTCCCCTTTTTTCTTTTTTACATCACCTAGGTATAACATTTTCGTCGGACATGGTTTCTATAACCGGATATAAGTATACTCTCGAAACTTGATCGATGAATTTTTTTTTCTTCTAATGTTCAAGCTCACAGAATCTGGCGAGCGACTTTTGCAAATAAAAATTCAGAAGGAATCTCTTCTTTCCATTCTGTAATTAATAATATCCAAAATTATCCTTCAGACAACGCAAATTTGTGGTGAACAGATCAGCGTAGTGAATATGCGAATTATCTACAATGTCTTGAAATTAATATGGCAATTGAAAACATCTCTCTAAGATATTTCCGAAGTTCTGTAGAGCTACTTCATGCTCTATGTCGCGTAAATGGAACTCCAGACTTCCTAGTTCAACGGAGTAACTTCTCTTGACTTATTCTTAGGTATAAATTTTAGTGAAGTGCTCTGGAGTAGCTCGTGAGTAGTTAAATAAAACTATAATTAAGAGGGGAATGTCGACCATGGAGGCAATATAACTCTCGACTAGTTTACCACTCGACTGCTAATTATTGGAGTTTTAAATTTTTCAAGAAAACAACAATATACTACCCCCGCAATTTTGTTGAAGATTGAAAGCCCAGGTCAGACGATTCCACAAAAAATTCAGTAGAAAAATAAGAAGAACAAGAAAAGAAAACCCTATTCATAACTTCACTTTCAGTAATGGATCGAACATTCACGAGCATTATTTGCCCTCGCGATATGTCTGCTGTCAGTCTCATGAATAATCTGGTGGAATGGTTCTGTAGTCATTCAAACTGTCAATTAATTTATCCGTTAAAGCTTATCTTTACCTGTTAAACGTCGAGTAGCCAAGTCTTATTGGAGAATGTTACCGCTGCACTATTTATTCTATCGTTAAATGTATGTACATACGTATAAGGAGAACCGTTGCGCGTCATACGAAACGGGTAATATGGAGGTAAAAATGATAAAAATCTGTAACCACCCCGCAATCACTTTCGGATATTTGTTGTATCTGAAAGTAATTAGATGAACAGTTGAAATCAATACTTGATGGTAGGCTCGATGGAATATCGCTGATCACTAGGGTCGGATTCAGGCCGCCTCTAATTACCAACTTTGAGTAAATGAGGAAAGTTCACGTAGAAAAACGGGTAGCTATATAGTCGATCCAGTCCTCCCCCATAGCTTGAAATTAATCCTGTATAATCAAATGACGAGAAAGGTGTTTTCTCGAAATCTCCGTGTAATTTTATCAATTTTATTCAATATAAGTTTCTAACGCGTCTGCAGGTCGTCTGATGTACTTCCGGTCGAAGAATTTTTATAAATTACGCTAACTGGGAATTGAAATGGCGTTATGGAATATCGTTCTACACAGAGTTTCGCATGGCGATGAAAATTTCTTACTCGAGAAACGGTATGAGTTGGAAAACTCTTTCATCCTTCTCCACGTAGCTTCGTAACCTTAGCAATATGGCGAGAAAATTGAAGAAAATTGGAAAAAATTTTTCGAGAACCTTCCGGCTATGAATTTGAAGAGAATATCCCTATCCAGTAGAAACTTAAGCTCTAGACTTAAACTCCATTATTATAAAGTTTTGTATTTAATCTCTGCAGCGCGGAGGAGGTAGAGAGGATCGGGAACCTGCTCTCGAACAAGTGTCAAAAAAAATTTCTTATTCTCATCGCATACATCCAAGCCCCCCATTTAAAACTTAAGTAAAAATATTCTGTCAGCGAACAGAAGCTATAAAAGAACCATTATCGTTTGGAATATTTTAAGAAACACGCTCTCAAAGTTCTTCTTCCACTTCTTCTTCTTCTTCTTTTTTACGTATACATATACGATATGTATTCCATCTGTCAGATCGGTGTTTGAACTAAAGTTGAAAGCATCCTCGCTGGCTGTTGATCTCGTCTTATACACAATTTTTTATTATTTTTTTTTTTTTTTTATATATACATCTTCTCAATATTTTCTTTGAATATGTTGAAAAATTGATGTGTTCTTAGTTAGTTTGATAGCTGAGAGATAGCTGAGCGAGGAAAATGTTTCGTTAAAAGAACACTTTGATCAGAGACACGTATTCAACTGTCAATAAAACGAACTCGCATCAAATTTATAGCTTCTATTAGTCCTGCACTTGTGATTTCTTTTTCTTTCACGTTTCAAAATCAGACTCTTCGTATTCACGAGAAAAAAAAATGAAAAAAAAAAACAGGAAAAAATGGAAACAACGGAGAACCACTGAATTTTAAATTAAACGAGAAAATTGATGCGATATAGAAATTGAATTTCCTTGCTTGCCTCTTTCACCTACCCGTTATCCGATAAGGATCCTCAACGTATTCCTCCTCAGTAGTTTAAACACTTTTCCAAACCTCGTCAAATATTTTGCCTCGGATAATACATTTTCTTTTTTTTTTTCTCTCTCCTTACCTCGAAATAAAATTCTGAATCCGCTATGATAATCGCCAGTCAGTATTATTTGCTATAATCTGTCAAAGTAAATCAGGTTCGTCCAGTTTCATTGAATCCCCCGAGAAAAATAATAATAATAATAATTATCGATTATAACTGCGGTTTACTTGATAAATTAATTACTCCGCCCGTCGAAAGAGCGTCTTTATCACTTTCAAAAGGTTAACGTAATACCGTTTTCCCTTTCTTTTTTTTTTTTCCTCATAAAACTCTGAGTGGTAATAACTCTCCCGATTCCTCAGACCTTCTTTTTCTCTCTACTTCTTCGCCAGACTGCTTTTAGCGGGCTAGATATCGCCTTGCCAAATTTTCCATTATTCCTCGTCTCAACCTTGAAGAGAAGCTGTTGAATTTGTTTACAGGCAAGGCGGATGAACAGAAAAAAAAAATGTCTTTGACAACTGACTCGGAGAAGTTTTGAGCCGGTTTTAATGAGCTCTGTAACAAAGCTCAACCATTTTAAAAACCATATCATATTGAAAGACGAAAATTTTAAGTATCCTCTGCTCGAAAGTAGGGAGGAAATATTTTTGACTTCTGTTCTTTTTCCTCATTCATTTTGCCATTTTTTTATTTTTCTATTTTACTTTGTAAAAATTTCTATAGACGCGTCGTCGTTTCGCAAAAAGCTAGGTGCGAATTGTATATACGGCAATTCGCCAATCCGTAAAAATATATTCTCTATGGACTCAGAATTATGGCTTTCCAAAATTCATCCGACATGAGTTATCGTCAAAACAAACCAATTAGTCCTCATTCTAAAGAACTAGCGCGCGAATTTACGAGCTGACGGGTTTATCTCGGGAGTTTTGTTCAGCTGATTAAATAAAGCTAAACTGTTCCATCGATCATCCAAATATTATGGAACAATTATCCGTATAATCCAAGGTTAATGTCACGTCAAAACGAACGTTGAACCGTCTAGAAATATCAAGAGGCTTCTCGCTGAACCTACAGAAAATTTGACGTCTGTTTAAAACTGGATTCTGACTTCCACGACGTCTGTACATTCTTCGAATTTTGAATGACAGACAAAACGCAAGAAAGCCTTATCCTGACAGTATCCATTCTCGCAATTTTCTCCACATAGCTGCAGTGTGACGAGCACACGACGTTATCCGTCAATCAGTCGTATCCGTATCTCTATAGGAGTTGTCTGAATACCTCGGTGGAATAGTACCTAAGTCATACGAGTATGATTACGTAGATCGAGCGATCGCCATTAGCACCGCACGTATTACGGTCAAATATCAAATATTCAGGAAACACGAAAGGTATATACTATATTATCATTGCGTCAGGATCTGTGCGTTAAAAGGTCAAAGTTAACCGAACCGAGATAAATTAGGGTAGCCGTCGTCGTGAAAACGATGTGAAAATTTACATGTTCAAGAACATAGGAATTACACGTTCGAAAACAAATTTTCGACAATAGTTTATGACAGTTTTCGTATCAGTTTGTCCGGTTTAACAATGCCGGTATGATATATACCTACCCCTGTTTAAGACTGTTCAACAATTTTGATAAGCCAGACAAGACGCTAATTAGACACTGAGTGGTCTCCTTTCGCCTAGTTGCTTCTGCCTTTGCAGCAGCTTTACGTTTTCCTCGAAACGACGTTTCGGTCTACTCAGTACCTTCGTAAGGCTCATTCACCGGATTTTATTTCAGAGAATCTTTTCAACACAGTCGTTATACTTACAGACGTGTGTTTCAATTTTAATGTCATTATAGAAATTGAAAAATTTTGTTTTCTTGCATCATTCGCGGTAGAAAATTTTATCGCACTTACCCTTAACTTGCCTTATATGTAGGGTATGACATGACTCCTTTTTATCATCGTCCTGGAAAAATGTCTGTCCTTATGTTTTATTGACAAAGTCCCCAGAGTGTGTGCCGCGGCCGAAATCTGCTTCTATGTTATTCTGCACTCGGCACAGTCCCTAGAGAGTAGAACTATGCAAATGTTAGGTAGAATTTACATACCACGAGAGAACAGCTTGGTATTTGGAACAGGCCGCCACACAGATACGATCTGACGCATTCCCAGGGAATGTCCTTACACAGCTAGTATAGGTACAATATAATATACCCAGATCGATTTACTCGCGACATATGCATCGTTATAATTTCGTAGCATATTCTGGGTAATAAGAAATTGAATTATATTATCTTTCCGAAAGTTTTCAATACCCGATATAAATTATTATTATTATTATTATTATTTTCTACTGCTGCAGTATGCCATAGTTTGAGATTCGTATCCTAATCGATAATATTGATTGCGATTACTGATTACGCGATATATCATAAGTAATTGGGAATATGATTAACGGATTAATCTTATCGTGAAATAATTTATCTAGATACCATGCCCGGAATATTATCACAAGTGCAAGCTCATCGGGATCGACGGAGGTTTTTATCCACCCCGTGGCGCGTGCGTCGTCGTGTATATTTTATAATTTACTGTAATCTTTTTTTATCGCCCCGGGTATCACCGCAGCTCGAGGTTACTTACTCAAACGCGATGAAAGTTCTAAAAAAAAAAAATAAAAAATATCAAAAAATAAAAAAATAAATTCCTCTTTGACCTCACTTTTCGCTCTATCCGTATATACAGTCAACGTGCGAACACTGGCCACCTTGGTAGAAAAAAAAAAAAAAAGAAAAATCCAACGGAGAGTTTTTTAAGCTATGCAAAATCCGTTCTGTGATGGATGACGTTATCGGTTAACTCCCCCTTGCCCGGAACACCAGCAGAGCCAACAATCAGCTCGGTTAATTGCAACTTAATTAATTGCGAATATTTTAAGTGTTGGCTTATACGAGATTCTGATCAGTGAAAATAATTAGCTGACTTATAGATTTCAATAATCTATATTGGTCGTCGATATTTACTTATTTCGACCAACGTATAAGGCAAAGCCTAAATTAGGATCAAGTGGCTTGACAATATCTCCGGTTACCACACAACCTGGGCAAACTTTTACCCCGATGCCTGAACAAACCACCGCGTTACTCGTCTGCGGTTAGAAAATATCTATATTTGCCTTGCTTTTCCTTTTTTTTTTCTTCTTCTTCTTCTTCTTATGTGACATTAATATTTGGGGCGGTAACCGCATATTTGTTCCGGCTTTTTATTCACAGCAAATTATAATCTCGTACCTGATACCTTCCTCAGGTTTTACTGTATGTCAAAGTTTGCCTTTAACCTATACCTACGTATGCTGTTCGCAAATACATGTACATATATATACATAGAGTCTTCTTTCTTTATCAATTTTTATGGTTCTTTTGCTGGTGCAGGGTTACATGTACATTCTGGATCGATTTGTACGAGGGAGAACACAATAGGTATTGAACTTCAATGTACGGAGAACTCCGCGACGTGTTTTATGTGTGGGCGTTTATATCTCAAGACTTTGAAGGAGACACGTCCCTTAGTTGACTTGGGGCTCTTGTATTTTTTTAGGGGAGGTTGATTTGATGGCGTTTCCACAGAAGAGCCCATCAGCCGAGGCGATCGATTTCGTTTGAGCTCTCCTGGTCTTTTGTCTTCTTACAGAAGCTACCATCCCTCCCTTTCTCTCTCTCTCCCTCCCCCCCTCTCTCTTTATCTTTTTCTCCGCTACTCACTCCTATGCCAAATGTCTTCCTTTTTATTCCAATGCTATATCTAGATGTAGCTATATACATACGAACCCATATCTAGAGATCTCCGAGGAGAAGAACTTTACTTACCGACTTACCTTTGGATTCTTTTTTCCCTTATAGGTATATACTTATACCTACCATCTCACTTATCTCTGTCGTTCGTCGCAGACTACCCAAAAGTACTACATAGGCCCATTATTTATTCCAACCTACTTCACAAGCACATTTACACCAGGATCGCAGAAATACCTACACCGGGTATATTATAGCGTGGATTTTTACGGAATGAGATATCGATTCGATTCAACAGAAAAAAAATAAAAATAAAAACTATCCAGCTATGATGTAGCTTTTATCAATTAATCCCGATCCGATCTGTCAAACATCACGCTGATTTGAATCGCGGTTGTCGAATACGTTATTTCTGTTCGTTTAAATTATTCGCACTGTGCGGATATATATCTGCGGATAAAAAATGTATACATTATTGTAAAGAGTCGGTACATTTTTTTTTTAGATCAATGTCAAGATCGGTTTATTTTTTCTGGGGAAAAATGGACCTTAATCGATGCCAATTTAATAAAATTCTGCACAAACAATCGGATCTTGTCTGAGCAATGTCTAATTCAAATTTTAATATACGGCGGCGTAGTATGACAGGCTTCACGATCTGGCGCCAATAATATTACGCCCCTTCTTGCCAGTCGGACGAATTTATGATCTAGAGAACCGCGGCCATAATAAGTCGTATTACGCAATTTAGTTTCGGCTCCACTTTCTCCGTGGACCTGCAGACGAAGCGGGATTACATACTCGGCAATACGCTCTCATATTATGTTGTATTATATGTACCTTACTTTTGTGTTGTCCGTTTACGCAACAGATAAGATCGTCTTGTGGTCCGTTACTCGTTTGGGTCTTATTATGTTAGTGGAGAGATGGAGAACGAATATAGGATAATTCGTCGGGCTTCATGACGTCAGAAAGTAGCGAAGAATAAATAAATCAATAAACAAAATTATCCCTAATTAATAAGGACATCTTTTAATTTCTGTTTTCAGGTTAAAAAATGGGGTGCTTCGGAAGCAAAGATAAGCTGAGCAAAGAGGACATGGATTTTCTAAAGTCGCACACACGGTACGACGAGGCCACCATCAAGGAATGGTACAAAGGGTTTAAGGTCAGTTCAAAAAATTACTGAAAAAAAGCTAACGCTATATTCAAATATTGTGAAAATTAGTATAGATCAGCGATGCACCGCAAGTTGAAACGTATGGCAAAATTTGTTGAAAGAAAATTAATGCGTTGTCAGCTATTCAACGAAGGAGAAAACATTTCGAGACGCTCGTTAACGTCCCGGGGGGTTCCCTTTCGATCAATCAGAATTTTGCGGAAGTAAAGAAAAAAAAAAAAAACACAAAAAATTGAAGACGCGAAAAGATCGTTACGTTTCATTAGACCGATGCCCCGTATTTCCTGTGGACGATAAAAAAAAAAAAAAAGTATAGGTTGATCAAGACGATGAAGAAAATGACAGGACAGTATAGGACAAGACAAAAAGAAGAAGAAGGCGTTAAAAAGACTCCGTGTCATTAGCGACCTAATCGTCTAGACTTTCTTGATTGTTAAACGAAAAGTTTATGGGGCCTCTTTGCGACGTATTTTGTCGACAGTGAAGTACACGTACGTATAGGTATAAAGCTGCGTTGAAATTTGTAGCTAGATCGCTGCCTCTTTGGAACCCCGGGTTCACATTGTTTCTAAATTGCGAAATACTTGACGAATATCTTGCTTTTAGACTCGACTAAACTTTCAAGTCACTTAAAATTCCGACAAGGTTAATCGAGATTGAATTAGGAATGTAAGAGTCTTAAAAAACAGGCTTTTTTTTCAAGAGAAAAGATACTATTCGCATACAAAATATGAATAAATTGGCATCAATTTTTTTTGTTTGTGATTCTCTTCGTTTCGGAACCATACCTACATTTGATTAATTTCGCATTATTTATCGTACTGGCTATCGGCGAGCCGTCGTGTTTTAGTTTTTGTACCTTCTGACTTTCCGTACCTGGTTCCCACGTTTGTACTTCGAAGCTCTCGTTAACAAAGCAAACTGTACAAATACTGTTGCCAATTAATCCCGTTTGTTCGTGGGGCGCGTAGCGTGCACACAGATCAAGTATTACCCTCTTGTGGCACACGTATAAGTATCACACATGTCCATACGTCTTCTCTAATTAACGTACACCTATGGACACAGAGATCGTCTCGGTCGTGCTGCAGTATATCGCCTAAATAATTCAGGGCTGTACGAATGAAAAATGAAGAAAAAATAAAATAAAATAAAAATTTGATAAGCAGATACAGCGCGGGTATATGTTTGTTCATTTTTCATGTTTAATTTTTCATTTTCATTTTATATTTATAGCCCTGATGATATACTTACCAATTTTTTTTCCCCTGTCTTGTTCATCTTCCGAAAATTCTACATTTAAAATAACTAGTATACGTTTCGTTAAATCCCGCAGAGAGGATAACTGCCTGAAATGCAGTTAGGGAGGGTAACGTATAATTAGGTAGTACAATAGCTATATACTACAGATATAATTTATTCCATCTGGGGTCGTAGCTCTTTCAATAATCCCGCGGATCTCTCTGCAGAATCTCTTGCAGAAATTCTTATTCTACTCCCTGCGGTGAGATCAATTTTTCATCATCTCTCTGTCCAACGAGAAATCTTTTTTTTTTTTTTTTTTTTTTCATTCAACCCGAGGTTGGGCAATCCTTGAAACTTATGAACCGAACTTATATCAGTTCACGTAATAATCCTGACCCTATTTTAATGCATATCTTATCTCGTCTTTTATTTTTGCTCTGTTAAGTTTGATATAACGAGAAAATTGTATATTATATTTTACATATTTATTTTCTCTTTTCTTCACCCTACTCTCATGTCAAAAATTTCTTGTTTTTTTTTTTTTCTTCTTTTAACGCACAGTCTCTATATAGTGACTTTGTGAAAAGCTTGCGGTCCTTGCGTAAGAATATAAAATGGGAATAGGCGGTCGGGTCTTAGGATGAAAACGACCCGGGACTAGAATTCAATTTCTGAGGGCGTCGCGTGTCTTTTTCAGTTTGCTTATACTATACGAGGCCCTGGAGCAGAGAACGGAAGACGGTTTCGGCAGAAGAATTTCATCCGGTATATATACCGCGAAGCTTCCGGAAATTGTATCGTTCACGTAGCAGAGGCTTTGAATCTACGCAATTCACGTTCTTAAGGATTTTTTTTTTTTTTTTTATTCTTCTCCCTTTTCTTCTTTCCTCGAAATTTTTTCGTTTACAGCGCGCGAGCGACGGCTCATCGTCGGTGTGTCAATTTCCTCAGGGTTAATAAATTTGAATATTCACTGTCTTCTTGCGGTCAATTCGATTGCTTAATATTCTTCGTTTTGTTAGTCAGACAGAGAGAAATTTGACCGTGACCCGTATATTGTAACGAATGAAATTAATTAAATATAACGTATTCCACACGTACAACACGAGTTTCTTCAATGACGATTTGCCAGGCTGATGCAAAGAAAATTGAGCAATATATTTCTATTAAGGTTACGGAATCCCCGTTTGCGGTTTGTATTTTTTTTTAAGGATCCGGTTCGATTTCGTGAAAACGATTTCGCTGCGATGACCGTGATATGTAATAATTAATACACGAATATTCGTTCAATCGACTATTGATCAACGTTTTCGAAAATTTTCAATACTTTTATAGAATTTTGTATCGAATCAATATCGACGATTTCTCCCGGCTCCTGCGATTCTCAATGACATTTATTTATACTTGTCGACCTTCTATCACTTTGTGCATTCTTAGAAAGACAAGTAGGTACCGCTGTATTTTTCCTTGGAAAAATACACACAGTACATACCTATATACATACATGCATACATTCCTCTCCGGTTTCTTCCTGTTTCAACAATCAATCACGTGTTAACAACTATTTCATAAATAATTATCGCGAGATACATTCCGTTTTAAAAATACCAGTTTCTCGATCGTTCCGATAATATTTATCGTACTGTAATAGCTGGGGCTGTTGTGGGCGGATATACATATACAGAGGAAACGAATCAGCTGTTAAAACAGTAAAACTAAACTGTATACACGTGTGATACGTATATCTATCATTCTCCGTTAATAATATTGAAAATGTACTCATTTCTAGGCATATAGAAGCCCACATATTTTGATATCATATTTTCTGTGCAATTTTTTTTTTTATTTCCAAGTCTCTCGTCGTACTCGGTATATACTTACGTATGTTTCTGCAATAATAATCTCGTTGTAACGTGTAGCTTTTTTTTTTTTCATTATTTATATATTTTCACTCCGATATCGTACGCGAGCTGTTTCAAACTCACCCCCGCGTGATTTTTTATTCTCTTAGGTATGTACAATCGGAATCGAGCCTCTCGACATTGGCAAGTATGCCTTATATACCTTACCCGATCCGGCTCATTATATAAGTTGGGATCGTCTCCCCTCCACTTCTCTCATCTCGTGCAGAAGGTGATTCGTTACAGTAAATAAAAGTAAAGAAAAAAGAGGTAAAAGAGAAGAGAGAAAAACGAAAAGAAAAGAAAAGAAAAAGAACCGCGTATGAAATAAATCAGGGGTTGAAAAGTGTCAAGTGGGGGTTATACTGCAGGGTACACTAACTGGAATTTATTTTATTTTGGTTCTTCCTTCCTTTGAGGAACACACACCCCTTGCAATTTTTCATAATTCAACGAAAAACTTTACTACCATTTCTCCACCCTGCGTTTTTATATATTTGTTCCTGCCAGGGAGTTGCTTTTACGTCACAGTATAAATACTCTCTCTCTCTCTCTCTCTCTCTCTCTCTCTCTCTCTCTCTCTCTCTCTCTCTCTCTCTCTCTCTCTCTCTCTCTCTCTCTCTCTCTCTCTCTCTCTCTCTCTCTCTACTACTACTACTGCTGGTGGTCGGCCAGGTAGGAAGAAGTAGGTATAGCGGTATGTACACGGACGGCAAACAAAAGAAAAAAAAAAGTATGGAAAAGTTTTGAAAATATTATAAACAAAAAAGCTGGAGAACGAAATTTGAAACGCACCCTTCGTGTTATATTTTATTTTTATTTTTTCTCTTTCAATTCTTGAGAGGAGGAATATACATCTCTATCTGTCGCTGAAAAAAACACTGTTTTACATATTCGGAGAAAGCCGGAGAAAGCCCAAGCCCATACACCGTTTTATATATATGTTTTTCTTTTTGGATGACAAAAAAAAAAAAAATGAAAAAGAAAACGAATTCTCTGCGATTTTGTTTGTCAATTCTCTCTCTCTATATTTCTCTCTTTTTTTTTTTTTGATATTTTGTTTCAGGAAATTTATTCAAGGTATAGTCGCCGCGATATCTGTCCGCGTACTTCATACCGCGTATACCTACCTACGTACATACCCAACGTTCCCGATCAATATACCCTCCATCCTTACCTCGCCCCCGCCCCCGCCCTTTCCTTTCCTTTCGATCTCTCTTTTGTCCTATTCCCTTCGGTATACTTATCGGCTACTCTCTCGCTACCATGCCCACGGATTTACATTTCCTTTTATTCGGAGACGGTGCAGGGGGGGTAGGTATCGGCTATGGGGGTCGAAAGAAAAATAAATGAGAATAATACGACTTTGGTAATAGATATTTATCGACTCCTGCACGCGTCTGTGCGTCTATAGAAGAGAGAGAAAAGAGAGAATAAAAAATAGTCATAGAAATTTACAGAAATGATGAAGACCGAGGATATTCACTCGTCTTATAGAAAAAAGAAAGAGAAAAAAGGTTCCGCTATCAAGTGAGCCGCGAAAGGGACTGTAAGAGAGTCAAATTCTTGAAAATCTGTGGAGGTCGATGAGCGGCGCGTCGTATATAGGTATATAAGAGCGCGATATCGAATGAGGGGAGTACCACCGCGAGGACTCGATAATCTTTAATCCGTATCTTTTCTCTGTCCGTTATTCATGCATATATATATATATATATATATATATATATATATATATATATATATATATATATATATATATATATATATATACCTATATATTTCTCGAGGCGTATAGCCGGAGTGATTCGGAGAGTTTGGGGGTGCAGGTATAGGTACTATAAGTCAGCTGAATCGATTTCGTTCGTATTACTTTAGTCTGTCTCAGCTGGCATTGTGAGCGTTGAATAATACATCATCGTGAATTCTAATCCCCCTCCGTGCTTTATACCGTAACCACCCGACCAACCTGCACCCTACATAAATAGGTATATGTATATGTGTAATGTACATACACGTATACTGGCAGGTACCTTTTCACCTGCAGATACCTTGCGAAACCTTCCAGACACGCGATATACCGACTTATATGCTCTTGCGAGGTGAAGTCTTTTCGTAAAGCTTTGAGACAAAAAAAAAAAGAGAGAATTTTTAATCTGCTTCATTAGAGATACTCTCATTATTCCCCATTCATATCTTTCTTCTTCTCTCTTGTCTGCAGTCAGGTTTAGTCGATTAACATCTTGCTTGATAAATTTAGTGACGTTAACGTTCATTTGAACGAGTGGAAAAGTCGCGGAGAAAAAGCTCGAGAAATAAGAGAAGAAAAAAAAAAAATGAAACCAAAGAAAGAAGTCGAAAAAAGAGACGCGTGTAATTGAAAAGTAAAAAAATGTGTAGTCGCTTTGGAGATAGAGTCCTTACGTTGCTCGGAAATTCCTCTTTCTCTCTCTCTTTCTGTCGGCGGTTGGAAAGGGGAATTGTAATATTATGTAAACCATCTTTCTAAATCCAGAACCGAGAGCTTAAACGTCTTGTAGAATGTAGGAGGGGGATTATTGCCGTTCGATATTTTCTCCTATGTATATATTTGCAATAAGCGAAAAGTTTAACCGTGGAAAATATGAGATTTTCGAATCGAAAGATAACTTTGAAATTATAAGCTCGCGAAAATTTAACCAAATACCATAAAATGAAAAGAAAATATCGATCAGGATCTTCGAAAATAAATCCTCATCGTCCACTTGCGAATACCTATGTAATAAAATGTCTATTTTCGTGATTGCAAGCAGAATATCATTTCCGTACATGGTTCGTGCTTTTATTTTACTTTTTGGATTACCCTGCGGGCTTTTGCGTGTCTACGACTCCCTCGAGTGTCGAGCTTTTCTTCTCCGCACATTCGACGTCGAGTAGGTATCATTTACCGTTTTCTTTTCCACTCCTTTCCCTTTTCTTTATTTGTCTCTCTTATAATGCTGTTGGTGTAAAACCGAGATGGCATCGAAAGTACCATGCAGTTAACTCAACGATATAGTAATAAAGAAATGCCTAAGACTCGAGTTTTTCTTTTTTCAAGTCATTTATTGATTGAGAATTGCGAAGAAACGTCCTTCGTAAGGATAATAAAACATGGTAAAAGTCAACAATAGCGAAATCACCGGGCATCGGTCAATTCCAGATGTAGATAATGGCACTTCGAAGCACACGCAATCTTGTAGAAATATCTCGCATTGATTTTCCATTTCGACAAACGTCAGGGTCCATTTAATAAATGGACGGCCAGTTTACAGTCGCTTACGTAAGTGAAACTGGGACACACAGGGGCTTGTTCTCTGCGATAAAAAGCGATACGAACTAAGTTCAGTATTTGTGAATGTCAGCCGAACACACAGGCGCGTGGCCTATGCCAAACGAGACCATTTACATAAAGGAGCTAGAAAAAGAATCTAAGGATTTTTTCGGCCTTTCGAAAAGCTCGCGAAGAGAGTCGGGACCGGTGTGAAGCAGCCCGCTCTGTCGTTCACGTGTTGAAACGTGAAACCATTGCCAAAACTGAAAGTCCTTAGGCAGACCGTTCCGGTCATTAAAGACGAAAGAATTTCGCGAACGGCGAACCTCTTCAGCCTTTATCCAACTAATTCAGGGTCAAAGGTGAAAGACGTGGCCGGTTAGTATCCGGATCCCGGAATGTCGGGATTTCTCGTAAATTAGATTTTTGGGGTAAAGAAGGGAGAAAGAAGTCTTTCTCATTCTCTCACGATTTATTATTTTTCATTTCTTGTATATCTCGTGAGCGATTAACGATCCTAATTTCATCAAACTTTAACATTGTGCTTTGTTTTTTCATTACAGCAAGACTGTCCAAACGGTAGGCTGACTCCTGCCAAGTTTGTCGACATGTACAAAATGTTTTTCCCATCCGGTAACGCGGAGGAATTCTGCGATCATGTATTCCGCACATTCGACATGGACAAGAACGGGTACATCGACTTCAAAGTGAGTACAAATAAATAAATGAATAAATCAAAGAATTTATAACAAAACCGGAAGCAGATCATTTGGCAGACTTTGCTCTCTCGTATGGCCAAACGGGACAAAATTATAAGCTCGAAACAATCTCCACGGTTTGTTGTCGTTGATACATCGTAATCAGTTACGCAGCTTCTGGTTTCCCTGCAGAGAGGACCGAAACGCCAGCTGGTCTAATAGGACTCGGGCTTACCTCTGTCATAACTGAACGCTAGCGCAATATATCATTCCCAGTTTGGCCCAGTTTACGCTAATCAACGCCTCGATCGTTCTCCTGGATAATTACCGTTGTTCAAACTAGTGATATACACCGTCTACCTCTGCCTTATACCCAAAGCTACGTATGTATACGTACCTTTGTATGTATAGACGCATATTTTCGCACAGACACTTAATTATCAATGAGGGTAAAATTTTCGCCTCTTTGGGTATAGGCGTGTAAATTATTATACCTACCCTTCGTTTTATTATATCCAGTTTAACGATCGGCCACTTTGCTCAGATATGTATCTATATCAGTTTCAACGTCGTTTTTCCGACTACCCTGAGAATAAGAAGTTGAAAAATGTTCGGAGGGTGCGAGAGACCCTCGTCTTCTCTTTCTTCCGTCTTGGGTTACATCTGGGAAAACATATCAATTTACTCCTCCGGGACCATTACAAAATATTGAATGTGATGGGGTTTATCGATCATCGATGACGAGCCATTAAAAGGTCACATCGAGACGTGTCAGGTATTTACGTAAAACTGCCCTTTTCTGGTTTTTTTTTTCTCTCTTTTTCAAGATTATCAATGACTTTAGCTCCTAATTGCAATCACTTTGCGAAACTTATAGCCTCTATAGTCTCGGGTCTCCCTAGAGAGAAAAATACATTCTCTATACGTAATTCCAGACCGTGCAGGTGAAAATAAATTCGAAGAATTTTTTTCCTCGGGTTGATATAATTGTTTCCTGGTTCGTATAGCCTTAGGAATTTGTGGCTATATGTCACCTTGCAACAAGCCTGTATATCGTATGGGTATATAAGCCTCCGCGTTCTTTACAGATACTCGAATGCATTGGACTTTGAAGAGGTTCGTAATTACTTCTTCAGTTTTTTCTTTCTTCTTCGTTTTTTCTCTCGGTTTTTTTTTTTTCTTCTCTTTTTTCATCAGTTCTAGAAAAATCGATAACGCGTTCGTATGTTGCGTGAGTACGTACGAGTACTTGTGCTTAGTGCCGGTATATATATTGTAGATATATGAGAACCGATTCTGAATGATAATTATCGCCGTTTTAATGACGCATTGTATTCAAAGCGGTTATTATAGTTACGGTAAGCGAAGAAGAGCTTATTGAAGCTATTATCTAATTAAACAGACGTTTGAAAACGTCTCGCGTATTATATGCGTATATACGCCGAGTCGCGTGCATCACTCCTATTTTACATATTTGATAATTTAGCAAAGCTGAGAACGTGACATTTGGCATTTAACTTGCACGTGACCTACGTCACAATTTTGTCACAAAGCCGAGCTATGGAATTACTTACTTACTTGATAGATAAGGGGAAAATAATAAAAACGGTTAACAATATCGAACATTTATCTGGGTATATTATATACCTGTCGTACGTCCTATTATACCATCGTTGTGTGTTATTTTCTAGTTGGACGTTAGATCGATTATTTGTCAGCAAGGTACACGAGGAGGAGGTACGGTGTAAAAGCAAAGACTGAATATAATAGCCCGTGATGTGAATGAATTTCTTTTTTTTCTACCCGTTTTTTACATGTACACGGTGTATGGATATACGTAGGTATATGTCCACCTCGTCGAAGGCGACCCTTGGATATTATACCTGCATTATACTCTCTTTTGTAAAAATATTTTCCTTTTTTCAAGGGTCAATCTTGTATTCTTTGATTATTTCACTAGGCGTTCTCGTGCGGGGGCCTCGAATCGACGCCAAAAGAAAAGAAAAACCTTTTCAAGGGTCGTATTTTATTTTTTATGTTTTTTCTTTGCTCGTTCTCCATGGCGTTAAAAAATTGATGGATTAGACCGGGGGTCAGAGCTTTCCTTTCCTTTTCTTTCTTATCCATTCCTTTCCTGTAGATACGTTGTTTCACTTCACTTTTCATTCCTTTACTTTCCTTATTTAATCAACCTGCCAGGCCACCTTTAAGACCTTGCCTTATTTAAACTCCTACGCCGTTTAATCAACCCTAACAAAATTTCTATACATAAATATATAGAGTCCCTAAAATTGTTTACGACGAAATCAACTCTGTCTTCGTTAATATAGCTACCTTACCAATTTCATACCCCATCCACCCCATTCCCATTTATTATATCCATTAATTTTAACAATTTAGTACATATGCCAGCATTGAAATAAACTGCAGAACAATTTCGACTACGAAACGGCCCCGCGGTTCAGGGAATTAATTAATTCACGTGTTAACGAAGGGTTAGGAACGAGAGAAAGAGAGAGAGGGAGAAAAAAAGAAATTAAATTTCCGTAGTTATTCTGCAGGCCGTGTGTTACAACCCCGCCGTGTTCCCTCCAGTTTCGTGTCCATGACGGGTATGGGAATTTGGATCATGGTACGGGGGGCTAGCAGATGAAAAATGGCAATAAAAATTCTCCTCAGCGGTTCGACGAGGAAGAAAATTTATTCCATTCAAAGTTTAGCTCTTCTAAACTTAGGTCGGAAGTTCGCAGTTATGTATACATATAGGTATACGCTTCGGAAATATACTTTTACAAAGTTTCGACCTGTCGTTTTTGTTTTATACTTTTTCCGATTGAATCGCTTATGTATGTACCTCGATTTTTAACTATCAATAAAAGATCAGCGGAATATATCGGACTGTTTCCGCAGTTGTTCCTCTTACGTTCATCCATACTTAGAAAACGGAGGAAAATTGTCGTCACGTTTCGAAAAATGTTTCCCAAAAAAAATTTATTACTCCAACTAACTTTTCCGATAAATATTCAACCGCGATTCCCGGGCTTTGGCTGGTCTCGCTTACCTCTGTGTGTGTGTATCTATCTACGTCAGGGAAGATGTGGTCTAAATATAACTTGAGTACTGATGAGTCGGTCGCCGGAAGGGAGGGCAACCCTTCTATCTTCGATTCCGTCCACTTAGTGAGTATGACGTAATTGGAGGTCGATATTTCGATCGATAGTTTCTCGTGCAGCAGCGTGGTCGCGGTCGTCGCCTTTCTCCGATGTTTTAACGTTGAAAGGAATAAAGCGAGAAAAAAACAGGAGTTTTAAAGCCTCGTAAGACGTCCAAGTCGCAAGTTGCGATCGCAATAAATTCAAATGAATTCAAATCTCGTTCCAATGCGAATCAAGGAGTCGAGATACTCGCGAAATCTTCTTGTGCAGGAGCTGCAACGACCTCGTAAGGTACCGGTTATATCGTCGATTCTAGTTTCTTCAGTTGCTATGTAAAAGGTTCAGTTCTACGGTAACTAGATTCTAAAGTTATCCGACTGAACGATTCTCGAGAACGTTCTAGTTGCGAAGATTTTTACGTTACTTTTATAGCCAGTCTGCTATACTAATCTCTATCGCATTCGACTTTCAATACTTTACCGATCGAAAAGATAGAAGTCCGTTATATAGATATATAACTTTCTATGAGCAAAAGCAGCTGTATAAAGCGTTATCGAATCGCGATAAGCCATTTATATCTTTCATTATTACAGATATGCGATCACGTCCATCGTCTAAATATTTATAAATAAATTATCCAAGATTTGTTTAGTTTATTTCTTGAACGCTGTTCTTATTCCTCGATGTTTATTTTGCAGAAGAAATATCCGTATCCAACGTAGCTGTTACCCTTTTTCTTCTTATTTTATCGTGTAATGTCGAGTCTTCTTCTCAGTCGACTGCAGGGAAACTGAGAGAATTGCAATCCGAAGATTGCAATGGGACATTATCTTATATTTTTACATTCCTCTAGCACGAGATGGAAGAACGAGCATTTGAGAGGACAGAATCCTGTACAAGTTGTCCGACAGAATGGTCAGTTTTATTTATTTATTTTCTTTCCCCCCCGGGACAAAGCCTTGACATCGATAGATTCAGTGCGGCATCGAATGCGGCTGTTGCGCTGCAAACTGCAGTAAGTAGAAATGGTTATAGAAACTCCAACTGCGAGTCGTATGGAATAGAAATAACAAAACCAGTCCGTATATATTGCCGGTCGATTCTGTACAGTGAATTACTCGGATCGTTTGTTCCTGCAGGCTAGAGAGAAGAAGAATTCCCTCGCGGAATAAGAATAACAAGATTGTATATTTTCTGTCCGTTTTTGACGAAGCCTAATCTGGGTGAAAGAAAAATATCGAGACCCGGATTAGGGGTTCTGATAGGATTCAGGAAATACCGAGATCCCGAAATTTGGAGAGCAAATTTGAATTTTCAATCGCCTGCCCCGGGAAGGATGATTAAAACGCGGGCTCAAAATTTCGGTCGAAAGATATCGGCTTATCTTCAAATCGCGTATGGCTGTTCTAACCCCTCGACGGTTTTGGCAGGCATTATTTAGCGGATTGTGGAGCTACGTGAACGTGAACGGGAACAGGAACGCGAACGTTAACGTTAACGTTAACGCGAACACGGCCTTCTGGCGCTCTGAATCTGAACGTAGGGACGTAACAGGCTTAACGGATAACACCCGAGGGCGAGGGGAAAACTTTGAGATAAGTAATATTATGGGGGCAGCTGGGGAGAGTGAGAGTGTGCAGCGGCAGTAACAGTACCAATACCACGGTACCAGCTGTACCACTACCACTGTAACCAGTGGAAGCAGTGGCAGCAATAACTTTAATAATGTTATCGTTGAAACTACCATAGCTTTCCTGGATATCCGTTAATTACAACTGATTGCGAGGAGTTTTGAACACGCAACTACTGGCTTTAGTGTTTGAAGGAATTTTGGACCCGCGGAGCTTCCGTGCGAATATTTAACGGAGATTTCGTGCCCGTTGTTGGCCTGTGAGCCCGAGGTGCGCCTGAAATTATCGCGATTCTACTTTATTAAATTTTCTCTCTTTATTTTTTATTTCTCTCTACTTTTTCTTTCTTTCTTTCTTTTTCTCATTTTTCTTTTTATCAAGCGAGCACAATCGCCGCTCCGAGCTTTCATTCAACGTAGTTAATGTATATCGCGTTATTTATTGCCAACCGCGCGGGTGTAGTGCCTACCTACCTACCTACCTGCCTGCCTGCCTATCTAAAAATTCTAGAATTTTAACTTAATTTTTCTAACAGCGACACGCACCCTCTCAGATCGCTGGGTATATTATATGCTAATGTAAACCCCTTGACCTTAAAAGAAAAACGAGAAATGAAAATTACTGTCTCGATAAAAAAAAAAAAAATAAAATTAAATGAAATGAAGTAAAGTAAAAAAAAATCACGTTCAAGGTAATTGTGAAATTTTTTTTTTTCTTCCCTGCTAAACGAGCTCAGTTTCCAAAGCGAGGGAGATAGAAGAAGAAAATAAGCAGATATATCCATCAGATGAGTTTTATTGGCGCACCCAACTCTGTTGAAAAAATTAAAAAACAAAAAAAACCCTCGTAGATAAAAATAAAAAACGTTTCCATCGCTCAGGAGAAGGAACTAAGAGCTGAGACGTCTTTTGAGATACGATAACCCAGGAACTAAATCTAAACACCGCGGAAGTTTTTTTCAAATTCATCAAAATCAGGTTGAAATTTGTGTACTTCCTTCACGGTTTAACGAGTTCGGGAATAATAAATAACATTTCCAAACGCATATTAAAGAGTGTGAAAAATGTAGAGAAAAACTGCCTTCCGATTCAATGGGCAATAACACATCTAGAAATGTTTTACGAATCGACAATCAAGTTATCGACAGTTCCCTTGATATATGATTGAGGGAAAAATAAATTTGCCGAAACGATAAATTTTGTCATGCAGGTTTGAAAAGAAAAAATTCCGGTACGTTCATAATTCGCGACGTTATTTTCTGCGCTATGTTTTTCTCTTCTTTGTCTATCTTTTTTTTTTTTTCTCTTTTCTTTTTATTTGTCAATTAAACGTGATGGACTCGACTATGATCTACCCCACTGTTAGTCGCGTGATCGCCTCTCTCGGCCCATTATGTCAGCATGCACTAGCTTAGAAATAACAAATCGATCGGATCGCCCCTGGTGCAGCTTTATTGAGATATCGTGTTGACAGTTGGTTTGTAGACGTGCAGGGTTTAAAATCAGCAACGTTGCTGTTTATAGACACGCAACGAGAGTCAATAAAAATTTTTGTCCCTGAACTGAATTAAATTAATGAACATAGTGCGAAATCAGCTTGTGTATATGTTTACGCTATTTATTCAAGTTACGTGAGCAAATTCCTCTAAGTAAGTGAATTGTGCATCGTGGCTTGCAGCAACAGCAACATCGACTGCAACGGATTTTGCAAATTTTTCCCTGCAACGTAGTGTCACGACGAGCGATAAAATAGACAGTAAACTATTTACTGTTTCAACTGCTGCTGCTGCTGCTGCTGCTGCTGCTGCTACAGCTGCACTCGCAGTTGACTCTATACTAAACTAAAAAAGGACCAATCTCTGAATTAAACATGAAGTTTTTCTCCCCCGACTTCGATCCCCATTGCAGCTGTAGACGGAATTTCAATCCATCGTGTCGTTTCATCGCTCGGTTTTATTCGTTCACTAAAATTCAAATAACTAGATTTGAAAAAGAAAAGAAAAAAAATGTAAAGGTCTGAAAGTACAACGCGGATATCTACTTAGTGCATCGGGCACTCCATTTCCTGGCTGCAATACTCGTGATTGACTCCACCTATTTTCTACGCCCCGAAGACACGTCAATTGGATGCTAATACCCTGATTACAATCCAACATAGGTATCTCTTCTTGGGTCGAGCGTGACGGTTCTGACTTTGCTCGTTGCATTTCGCTACGGAATAGCAAACAGCCAATCATCATGACACGCTGATTTGTCAGTGTGTAAGAAACAACCCCTGCAGCAATGGTGGGTAACGACGGAATGCCGCAGATCCGTGATTACCCGGGCGTGACAAGAGTGAGAATCGACAGATCTAGTTGTTTGTAGGTATAGCCATGGCTGGGGGGGATGATGCTTGCCACGTATTTGGCAAATCCTCTTAGGCCTCGGAATCCCCGTCCCTTCTTATTCTCCTCTTCTTCTTATTTCGCCTCTTCTCCAAGGGCCGAAAAACTCGCGGAAAAGAAATTAATTTAAATATCCGATGAGTTCCGGGATGTTTAACCGACGATATATACCATTCCTCGCGGCCTCCGGAGGATAAAGCCGAATCTAGGGTCTCCGGGTCATCATCCTATGGTCCTCCGTATACACTGTTAAGAAGTACTAATCCTCTCTTGGCAGTAACGAACCGGATTACAACCAGGGAAACCGTCGTTACCCTAATCTCAACTCAGAGTCAGCAACGAGGGCTAAAGTAAGTTTGTCGGTTAGCAAAACTTGAAACTTGACTCAAATAATTCAGTGTTCTAGAACTGTGCCAGATGTGTTACTCGCAGGGTACCTTATACTCTGTACATACTACTCGGCTACACCCTACTCCCGTATTCAACAAAGGAGACCTGCCCAACTTCCTATTATTATAACAGAATTTATTACAATTTGACAAATGTCGAGAAGAAGTATAATAATATTCGAACAGCTAGAGTGAAGTTTCACGGTTCGGATGTACGGTTACGGACGGCCAAAAATGAGCAAGAAAATTTAGATCTTGACGGTTCAATCTCCGTTCTATAGTTCTCTTGTGAACTGATAAGAAACATTACAATCCCCTTTCTCTCTCTACTATTTGGTATACATGTGAACTTGAAATGGTGTATAGCGTTAACGTTGCGGCAACGAAAAGGGGGGCCAAAGCAGACCTTTAACTCCTGATTGCAATCTCTGTCCGACTCAACACTGAACTAGAAGTTACAACCGCACAATAATCAGCACGACCGACATGCGACATTCAGAATATATCCTGAACTACAATTCGCCTCTAATGACCGAAAACGCCCTCCCGTTCTTCGCAGGGACAAAATTTCGGAGATAAATCGAATCGGGAATAAGGGAGGAAATGAATTCGGGTTTAAAAATTCTGAAGAAAAGTTTTAATCGTGAAAAATTGATTCGTTTTTTTTTTTTTTTTTACATTTTTGTCATTGTTTTTAGTTTTTTATTTTATTTTTATCCCAGTCGGCGTATAATGATCCGTCAGAGGTCGCCGAGGGACGATGAGGACCAGCTTCACCCCCCGATGGTCCCCACGGTACTTCACGCCTCTTGCGTGTCACACGTAATGAAAAAATCCATACGTTCATATCTCTATATCTATGGAGCGAAGGGTTCGAGAGTGGCATGCCCGGGGTATGTCGAGGGGTTTGCTAAGGGCGTGGCCGAAACACGCGATACAACCCTTAACCGTCGCTACGTTGAGGCAACGTTAACCTATTCCTACGTCTCTGGCTTTCCGATTATTATAGAGCCACATCGTACAGCTCGGCAGACGACCGACCGAGGGGCCCAGATTATTAGATTCAATCATCTACCGAATTGATTTAATACCATGCGAAGATTACAACCCAAATATATACATATAATAACATGTTTCTATCCATTAAGGATTCGCATATTTGGTTAGGCACCGCGGGGTACAACTCGATCTTATCAATAAATTGCGCGTGCAGTAACCCCCCCCCCCCCCCCCCCCCCCCCCGAGGTATTACCTATTTCTATAGATTGATCGTCGGATTTTATTGGATCGAAAAAAAAAGATCACCGGTCTATCGATATTTGATGACGATGTTCTCATGTTCCTCGATTCGACAAATTTTATTTCGACCTGTAAATCCGATGGGATCGGGAAATATAGAGAAAAAAAAATGGTCGTGTAAATATAATTAGACGATGTTTGGAGAGAAACGTAGCGCAAATATAAAGGGATCGACGTTTTGTTGATTCCGCTAATTAAGACTTCAGACGAAATAAACACCGTTCATTCGGATTTACTGGTCGGAAGTGAATAGGGGGACGAATAACGAGCCTACAGGTAGTTGAATGAGTGAATAAATACAGTTTGACTGAATTTTTTTGGTTTTTTCAAACTGCCTATATACCCGTATTTTTCCACCGCTGAAAAGAGAAAAAAAAACGTCACGTATACTACCTGTAACTTTGCACAATGAAAACATTTCATGATCCGCTTAATCAAAGAGCTACCGGCCTGCACCCTTACAGCCGCGTGCGCCCTGCAGCACGGCAAACCGTACGTCGTGCATGTAAATTGCCTGGGTTGCACAAGGCTCGACGTCGCCGTCGAACTGCCAGAGGCACACGGGGGCTGTTCCGCCGACCGTGAATTATTAATTATTGCACGCTGCAGTGAACAGTATATCGCGTGCATTCTAGATCGTCCAAGTCCGAGCCAGTGCCGGAGTTACAAAGTTACACGCGAGTTCATCAAGATCCTTTTTATTACCCGAGTCATTTTTCTTACACCCTTGAAGATTTTTATTCTGCATATAAATTTGAGAAAGAAAAAAAAAAAAAAAGAACCAAATGATAACGACTGGCCTTACCTGTACCTATATACAGATATAACGATAAATCTCACTTACACTCCGTTAACTTCTTGTGTATGAGTTCTTATATCTTCGTTGGTGGCATCTAAATAAGACCACGGCGAGGGGTTAGATCCGTGCCGGGGCTGGCTGGTAGGGTCAATATGAAGAGAGACCCTCCTGGGGTCACGTGGACCAGTAAAGAGGTAGAACTTCTCCCTCTCATATTCCTCCTCTCGGTGTATCTACCTGAGGCGTCGCCCGACCTAGTTCGACCGTCTCTGCTCCTATTATACGTTTATGTACGATGTACCTGTATATGTGAGTACCTGTACCCGCATCGTTTTCAGCGAGTTGGACCCGGGCTCAAAGAAATTCGGCGAAAAACCGCGCGATCATAGTACATCTTACTTCGGCTGCAGAGTATATAAAGATAAATATACAGACCGACTTTTCTCAACGATTTTGTCGTCGCCCACTGCTAAATACGCATAGCTACATTACTTGTATGCGCCTTTGTTGAAATGGTATACGAATTCGCGTAAAGAAACCGGAGTAATTATTTTTTTTAATGAGCATTTCCTGTAATTATACTATAAGTAACATTTGTTGGTGAAAATGTGAAATGGAGCCTTCTCTTTCTATGCGAGGAGGTCAGGTCGCAGGCGGAGTGTAAATGTCTTTTAATAAGATATGTATTTATAAACGGAAGTGGCTGGGAAAAGTTGAATTTTCCTCGAGGGAAACTGGTGCGACGATATTATTGCTAATTTCCGGTGTTTTCCGGGGCGGGAGGGGAGATTGGTTCGGCGAGTAGAGATGACGAAGTTCTCTCGATTCGAATTTCGCGTATTAATTAAATCAGTTGGAATGGAAGTGAAACCCTTTCCCCCCGTTCGCTCACTCAGTCTGCAGTACCCTGAAATTTAATCAAATCGTTTGTTTCCTTGTGTTACAGGAATTCCTCCTCGCGATAGACGTCACGTCTAGCGGCACGCCTGAAGAAAAGTTAAAATGGGCCTTCCGGATGTACGACGTGGACGGAAATGGCGTCATCGACATACAGGAGATGACCAAGATTGTACAGGTAACGAAATTTTGTTGAAATCCCTCTTCCCCCCCCCCCCCCCCCCCCCCCCCGACTCTTCGCGCGCTACTCGATATAGTAGATCGATACCTGCCCAGGGGTTTCTACGAGTCGTGCCAGGAACCGCTTCAACTTTTTGGCTTTGTTCTCCTCTTTGAACCGACTTCAAAAACTCTGCCTGTACCCCGTGCCGAGCTACTCGCTTTGTGCATTATAACAGTTTCGGTTGTGTCTTTCCCACTCTGAGAGAATAAAGTAAGAGAAAACAAAAAATAAATAAAAAAAATGGAAAAAAGTCAACCTTGCCAAAATCTCGATCCATTGAATTATTTTACGATTTGCAAAATTAAATTAGCTCTTATCCCAATTGCGAAAGCTAAACTTAAACTTGCTCGAAAAGTTATCACCTCGAAGATTTGCGAAACCCGTCAGAATCGTGAGCAGGTTTCGAGCAGAACGCGAAGCGCGTTGTCGTGAGAGAAATTGGGTCAAGGGACTTGACTTTACTTTACCTGACTTTACTTTACTTTACTTGACGAAATCAGCTCGTCAGTTTCACTCGAGTTTTTCGTCGTTCCGTTGACGTCATCGGATAAAAAATTAAACCAATTTAGGGGTAGGTACCTACCCACACCCACAACCTACCCTACACCCGTCTCTCCGCCGTGGAAATAAAACGTCGGGGTAATGAATATGCGAAACGGTGCGGCGGTGGCCGTCGTCGTCGTCGTCGTCGTCGTCGTCGTCGTCGTCGTCGTCGTCGTCGCTGATTGTCGGGGGACGAATAATTTCTCACTAAATATAATTGGAACGCCCTGTTATAGGTATACGGTATAGGTATTTCTCGCCGGATATTAAATCGTTAAAGATTTATTTCTTATCCTATATAGACGTATACGTACATTATACATCTACGTAGGTATGCATAATCAGGGTGGCGAAAGACCGGCAAAACCGAGAAAACTTGAAATAGTCAGGGACTTTGTCAGTATGGAAAATTCAGGGGAAAGTCAAGGAATTACTTCGGCGTCATGGGAATATGGAATTTTTGTCTGAACAAAGTCAGGGAAAAGTCAGGGAATTTTTATTTCAGCCGAATCGTCGCCACCCTGATAATGTATACGTCGATCAATCATATCCCCAACTAACGCGGATTAATAACAAAATTTTATCTAAATAAATAACCAGCGGGTTATTAATGGCCGAAATTAATCACTTTGAACTACAATATGTCACTTGATCAAAAGTTGTATGCCTGGAACATCTGGTATTACAAAGGTAACGAAAGTGCGGTTTTCCCATTTCACTTCCCGGATCACAGAATCTCAATTTACGTTGGTCGTCACTCAGGATTAAGTCGGTAGACAGGCTAGTAGATGCTCCTCCGTTCAATCAGTCTCGTTTGCAGTAACGAGACAACGCCCTGTTCGCTCCTCTTCGTCCTTTTCGTCTTCCTTCCTGAATTTTTCCCTTTCTTTTTTTTTTTTTTTCGTTTCGTCTTTTTCCTCTTCTTCTTTTTCTTCTTCGTCTTTTTTTACGAAGATGTTTCTTATACCTCGCGTAGGTACCCACATAAATCGTTAAACCCTCGACTACGCGTCTCCGGAAATGAGGGAGAGAAGAAATTTGAGAGCGGACAATTTAGCGTCGTGAATTTTCAAGCTATAAAAGACTGCCCAATTTAGAACGCGTCGATGCGAAGTATGAGAAAGCAGCATATACATATATAGAACTTATCGGAACGATAATATCGCGAATTTTTTTCATCTTTCTCGTATTTCAGAGAGCTTTTTTTTTCACTAGATTATTGAGATAATGGATCATCCGGAAAAAGTCTCGTTTATCAAATCAACATGCGAGGGGGGGATGAAATGAATGAACTTAACGAATCTTGAAGCATGTACTCCGTGCAACTTCGATACGTAATTTTAGTCATAAGATGAAAACAACTTTTAAAGAAACCGTTTGTCTTTACTGACGGAGTCGTACAAAGGATGTTTGCCTCGAGTCCATGAATGAGATATATTACGACCGTCTGATTATCTTCTCATTTCACTTTAATACCTTTTCAGTAACTTTTCTTACTCGGCACGAGACTCCCCGTATCGCACTTCGAAATAAAGTTTAAGTGAGATGATACCCGCGGCTGTACAAGGCTATGGATTTTTTTTTATTCCTATTCCTATTTCTATTCCTATTTCGTTTCCTTTTTCTCATTTCTCAACGTACGTCATGCATTAGAATTGCGACACGGATGAGCCGATCGGATGATGGCGACTACAGTGTAATTAGTGGAATGGTGTCAGCATCCATTAGCTTGAAACGCAATTGAAACTGAATTGCCTCTCGACTATCCGCCTATCTCATTTGACAGGTCTGCAGGGGTTTGAATTAATCATAATTGAAATACAGAGTCGAATAACATGAGAAAATCCAAAAACAAAGAACAACAAAATAAAAGCAACCAATAATGATTGTCTAACTGTGAAACCATCTCCCGCTTCAAATACCGTGTTAAGGAAGAGAGAGAAAAAAAAATCGTATGAAAGAGAAGTTTTCCTACGCGTTTGTCTGGAGGTAAAAAAAAAAAATCTCGAGTCAGCCCCGGACCGTAGAGTTCAAAGTCGATCCTCTTTAACCCCACCACGTCGGACTGGGAACAATACAGTAATTAACAAAGCTAGCCTAGCCTTTGGTTATAAATCCTGACAAATCACGGATGAGGCACTATACTTCGGAGTCTCGTTTGGCAAAGCTCGTCGTGGTCTCGACCCCGGAATCCACCCTCGCGTCTTTGCCTTTGCCAAAGTCTCGGATCGCAACGACAGGGTTTTTACCTCTTCGAGTATAGTGGCAAAACGCGGTCCTCTCGGTGTAAGAAAAAGCTTTGAATCTTCTATGAAAAGCTGGTTCTTGCGGAAATTCCCAAAGGACAAAAGTACGAGGTATGCTTTTCCCAAAGACTTGCGTTATATATTTACCTATCTAAACAGCCAGGGCTCGAAGCACGGTAATGATCATTATTATCGGTTATAACCAAACCAAACAAAAGACAAATGGACGGATAGAAACTTTGTTAATAGTTGTACACGGGTTCAGCTTCTGCCGTTCGTACCCTGACCTGAATCATCTTTTAAAGTAAGATTAATCTCACGGTCTGTCTGCATTAGCTACTCGACGGTGGCCGGGTCAAACATTCCGTTTGTGTTTCCGTTTACCGTCTGCCTACCGTTGTTTCCGCAATTCTCCTTCCGCACCCTCACGACTAAAGCTTAACGAACCATTTGCGTCCCTAGCGAGGAAATACCTCGAGATAGCCAGAGCAGTAAATGAAATCTCGGTTTGGCAGAAAATCAATTCGTCACCAAAGTACTCCGCGCCGTAGGTACTGCGGCCAAACTGCAGGACTGTAAACTAAAAGTGACCTCAACGATTTTAATGCCAGAATTAAAGCTAGTTATGTCACCGCGTCACATGATTACTGCAGTTAATCTTCAATTAGCGATATTCTGCAGCCGATAATTCGCTCGCCATTAATTGACTCGCCTCGGTTCATTAAGCGGTTTCAAATTTATACCGCTGATATTTCCTGTACATCAAATCTACGGACGTATACATTATACATACATACGTACGTCGAGTCTATATGATCGTTAATTAGCGAATCGGTAAAGCAGGAGGTATACTGCAGCATATACCACAGATGAATTAACGGCCCAGTTTTACCCCATCAATTCAGTTCTAGCTAACAATTATCTCGGAAGTTGAATGCTGCAGCTGAAATTTTCACAGTATTCATATCTCAGATGCGATGTATGCAATAATTTATTGATATCGAAGTCAAGTTTTTGTTCCTATTGAATTTGGCATTTTCGAGCTTATTATAGAAAAAATTTTCCGAATAATTGAATACTCAAAACTGTGTGAAACTGATGCTGCAGCTTTTGATACGAATCGTTACGCTAATTAGTTTTGCTGTTTGTATAACTATAACGGTATGAATATTGTTTTTTTTTTTTTTTTTTTTTTTTTTTTTTTCTGTCCCATGTGCTTGCAGGCAATTTACGACATGCTTGGAGCATGTTCGAGCAGCAGGCCAGCCGACAGTGCGGAGGAACGTGCTAAGAATATATTCGCGAAAATGGACGAGAACAACGACGGACAGTTAACGCAGGAGGAATTCCTTAAGGGTTGTCTGCAGGACGAAGAATTATCAAAGATGCTGGCCCCTTAATCCCGATTCGTAATGGCAACAAGATAAGATAAATACAAAAAAAATAAATAAATAAAACAAAAATCGCTCCACAATAATATATAATATCAATTAAAAAAATATTATAATATATTATAATTAACGCTATATACACATACTATATAATAATGTGGCTCGATAATATTGCGAGAGCGTATAATCTTACAACGGTCAGATGTGTGAAATTATATATTTTAACAGAAAAAAAAAAAAAAAAAGAAACGGATCTTACCGTATATTTATTTATTTATATCTTAACTATGTAATAGAAGAAAAGAGCAAAGAAAGAAAAAAAACTTTTTTCAAACTACCAACTTACACAATTAATAATAAGCGTTCATGATATCTCATTGCCGCGATTTGATATTAAATTCATAATCAAAATAAAATATAACTAATTCTGACCGTCGTCTGCGTATACCCTGATACTACCCAAACGATGGTAAAATTGTTGTATAGGTATAATAATTAACGATGAAGAAACAAACAGGTAGGTACGTACGTTACACGTAAATCTTACATACAATTATGCAAAACGCTGCATCAAGCCCACGATCACGACAATTTTACGAATTATTATAATTAATTAATTTCATCGACAAATCGCAAATTATATCAATCGATTATAATACTTCATAATATTGTATATTGATTGAAAAAGCATTAAGTGATCAGTTTGAGAGAAAGAAAACAAAAAAAAATGCAAGAAATCGAGAATTAATTAATTAATCGTGTCGTGAAACTGGCTTCGATCGTTGCATCGACAACCTATATATACCTATACGCATTAAGACATATGTAACTCAACATTGTGACACGGAGTAAAAAAAAAAAAAAAAAAGAGTTCATTATATCTATAAGGGCTTTGACAATTACATCGATTTTAGTCGGTTAACTTAATAAACTTAAATTATATATATTATTATATATATATTTAAAAATGAATAAATAAATAATGATAAAGAAAAAAAAAGAAATATTAATAATAATAATTAAGTGGCACATTCCATAGATTTGCCAACAGAGATAACGATAGCACAAAAGAAGAAGAAAATGATGATGAAAAAAAAAAAAAAACTGTTTAAACACGAGGGTGTGTTCCGTAAAATACTGCTCCAGGATAACAAACTTTAATACATAAAAATATAAATAAAAAAATCAGAAACAGAAATATAAATTATCCCCCTCGGTAAGTAGAATCGATTGATTAAAGGAGCTCTTGAACGAGGTTTAAACAACGTCAAAAAATTCGATAAATAAATAAAAAAGATACTGAAAAAAAAAAATCTCTTGTTCACGCTTAAGTCGTAATTAGTTGAGCACACGATCGAGCCGAAGAATAATTGCCTGGCGAAGTCTCGGTTTGAATACTCATTAATCTCTTTAGAGGAGTGTGATAGGGGAAGGTGGGGATGGGGGTGAAAATTTAAGACATTGGAAGCCAACGGAATCCCGTACAGAATTTTGGGGGGCGTCGAGGTGATCAATCCTAAACGAAACTTTACCACACGATACAATTTCGAATCCCTTGCGTGTTGGGTTAAACATAAGTCGGTATATAATACGGGTATATATACTATATACCTACGCGAGGGTGGTTAAATTTATTTCCGATCAATAGAGAACAAATCGTGTGTAATTTGTGATTAACGATTATGAATAAATAAATAAATAAATAAATACACATTACTCACACGCATAACATATATTTTAGGTGAATTGAGTATAAATATATACATATATACACCTATATATATATACGCATATGCTGGGCAGATAATTGTTGGCCGAATATACCCTCGGAATTTGTAATCTCGGTGTTCAAGCACAAAGCTTTCCGCGCTTGAAAAACTTTTAATCTTTAATATAAAAAAAAAAAAATGAAAAAAAAAAACTAAAAAAACCACAAATTTTTTTTTTTTTTTCAACTTACTCTATCTGATTGTTAGATTCAGAATATTTCTAATAACAATAATAATAATAATGATAATAATAAATGAATGTTATAGAAGAAGAAAGAGGAAAAAACTACGCGTATATGCATCGACCACGACTATTAACGGGGTTCATTATACGATATATATACGACCACACCTAATTATAATATAAGATACACAACCGAACAAAACTATGAGTATATATAACATAGACAAATATTGAAATAAAATAAAAAGAAAATTAATGGAATACATACGTACAATATACATTACGATATTTGCACACCAGCTAGCATTTATATGTTATTATATATAATATATTATATACGTATAATATAAACGTTAATCAGTAATTAATGAGTATATATATGCATATATATACACGATAATTATTAAAATATATTATTAATTTAAATATGAAAAATTAATAATAATAATACTAACAATACTACTACTACCATTACTACTAATACAATCATACTATTGGAAATTAGGATGTGATTACGAAAGAATTTTGTCAAAAAAAAACATAATAATAATAATAATAATAATAATAATAATAATAATAATAGTAATAATAAATATGCATGCTGTTTCTACGTAATTTAACAAAAAAAAAAAATCTTCCGTGCGAGTGCAGCTGCGCAAATTATTTGACACGCGCCAGACTTTTAACAAATGGAACTTAAACACGAAACCGACAGTTTAAGCGAGTGGCGAGAAACCCTGCGGGATGTCTAATGGGAGAATGAGAATATATAAGAAGAAATCTCCCGTTCGTTAATAATAATAATAATAATTATTATTATTATTATCATGGCCATTCGTATGGATGAACAAAAAGAAATATCTTGGGATTCGCGTAAACTGTATAGAAAGAAAAAGAAAACGAGAAAAAAAAAAAAAAATTGTCTGTTGAAAATTGAAAGATGCTTCAGCTGCACAGGAGACGCACGCGCGTAATACTAATTAATATACTAATATTCTATTTAGTCGCTATCAACAACCATGGTTTCCTCGAAAAACGAACACTTTTTTAGTAGCTAGTAGAACTTGAAAGTCCCTATCTACTCGCTCTACTCGTAAGGATAAGAAAAACAAAAAAATCCCTCAATAAAAGAATTAAATTTAATAATTAGAAGAAACAAAAGTTTACCTAATCATTTTCGTTAGGGTTTAACAGATAAGGGGAATTTAAAAAAAAAAAGCTAAATAGGTATTATTAAATACTTCATCAAAAGTTCATAGATTCTATCTATTACTACTACTACTACTACTACTACTACTACTACTACTACTACTACTACTACTACTACTACTACTACTACTACTACTACTACTACTACTACTACTACTACTACTACTACTACTCTAAAAAAAAAAAACATAGACTAGTGTCTATTATAGTGATAGCATTCGACCAATTGCATGTCTTAATTAGGAAAAATAATTAAAACAAAAAACCAAAAAAATAAAAAAAACGCAAAAAACAAAAAAGAAAAAAAAGCCTCGAAATAATATCTCGTCATACCTATACATATATATACTTCGCACTTACATATAGATATATCTAAATTAGTCGAGGCGTAATTTTTTGACAGAAGGCGGTGTAAAAAAAAAAAAAAAAATCTCGCACATTTTAGTGTATAGCTACATATCATCATCGCGTCCTTGATCGCCGTATATAAATATATATACAATTAAACTAATCTTGTTATATGTATATGTACTTCCTCTTTATGTTTTTCTCTTCGCTTCGACCGTTTATATATAAAGTATGTAAAAATTGATTTTCACCTAAAAGAAGAAAAAAAAAAAAAGAAAAAAAAAATGTATTTCTATTACAAGAAGAAATTTATTCACATCGTAATTCCTTTATCCGTTATACTACATAAGTATCAGTACGCGTTTTAGCACGAAACATAAAAATCAAAAAATTCAAAAAAAAAAAAAAAAAAAAAAAAGATAGTAGATTTATTTATTAAAATACATATTTTCTGAACGAGACCGCTGACGATATATGTATAGGGATTGAGTTACTGCAAATATGGAAAGTGAAGCATCGACAATCTGTAGAAAAAAAAAAAAAAAAAAAAACACTTTTTTCTCTCGATTTACCGAACAAATAAAATAAAAAAAGAAAAAGAAAAGAAAGCGTTGCTATACGAAGCGTGAGATATCGTACGGAATCTACTCCATCGCACTAATATATAATATCTTTACTTCCTCTCTTTCTCTTATCCTTGAAATTTACAATAAACGTGATTGTAAAAGATTTTTTTAATTAAAAAACAAAAACTAAAAAAAAATATCGCGACATGGCAACGAAACCAACGAATACATGACATCCAATACGATAGACACGAACTACGATCAAAAGATTCATTATTACCGAATTTTCCTTCCATTTACTTACAAAGGTGAATCAGAGAAAAATATTGTTAAAGAGAAATCTACTCGCAATTAATTGTCGAGACGCGAGGGAACGAAAATGTCAATTCTTAAGAAACAAAAAAAAAAAAAAAAAACTAATAATTAAAAATTAATGCTGCATATGTAACGATTGATTGGGCCCGCGCACACGCATTCTTGCAATTTTATATTTTTCTACTCCCTTATCTATCCTCTCTCTATATCTCACCCCCTCGCTTTTTTGTTATACTATACATATATGTGTGTATATATACACAACAATACCTATATGTCCAATGTATAATACCTATCTGTATTAAAAATGGACCATATACTCTCCCTCTTTGGCCTATTCAGCTCGGCTAATGTGTCTATCTCTCTGTCTCTTCGTCTTTCTTTCGGTTCTTCCTTTCTTTTGCCTCGCTCTGTTCGCCGAAGTAGTATGAGTCAACCATAAGTCGGACGATTTTTCATTGTCGCGGAGTCCTTTAGCCCATTGTCGTATAGCTGCGAGAGAGGAAAAAGTAAACTCGTATTAAATTCCTGCTTTGAGTTTCTTTCTCGGGTATTCATATTTCTTCATATCGCCCAGGTAAAGTTGAAATTTATTCGAACAAGAGAAGAAGAAAAAACGAAAAAAAAAAAAAAAATTGTATAATACAACAAAGAGGTAAACGTTACGATTGACTTTGATATTGTGTTTTTTTTTTTCTTTTTTTTGACACAGAGAGATTTGAAATCTATTCTGCGAATTGATCTGTTCCTCTGATTGGAGTAACGATTGGTAAAAAAAAATGATTAAAAAAACAAAAATCAAATGAAAATTATAAAAATATCTGATGGAATATATCGCGTTCATTATTTTGATAAATTTTCAAGCAAAATTCGTTGGTATCAAGTTTATTCAGACGGAATTGAAAATCAGCGAGATGACACGAACCGAAGGGAGGCTCGATGAAGTATTAAAACGGGTCCCTTCCTCTTCCTCCCCGTTGTGCGTATTTTATTTTTCTTTTTTACGGAATATCCGTATATAATATATAACAGCCGCGATTTTTTATATTATACAATTCTCTTCGAAAAAGTAATCTATAACGCAAATTGCCCACGGTTTAATGAGAATGATAATTCTTCTTTAAAGAGGCAAAAGATAGAAAACTTTCTTATAAATTCTGCACAGCCAAAAAATCGAAATGATAGGAAACAAAAAAATTTAAAAAGAAAACCAAACAAGAGAAAATAAAATGAAAAATAAATAAAATAAATATACATAGGTATATGTATATATATAATTAATTAAATAATCGTAGATTATAGTTATATACACGTCGCATAGCAGCTGCGTTTGCTATTATGTATAATAAAAATATTATATAATGTATAATAATAATTTACGCGATAGGTTCTAACTTCCGCAAAAAAAAAAAAAAAAAAAAAAATTTTGTAGGCTAAATATAATTATTCAAGTACATAATATTATATACCATCAATGTTACCGTGATCGTATATATACATATACATATTATACACCATAGGCCCGGGTTTTATATACATACACATATTATGTACTAAAATTTGTGCGTGTGTTTTATAATATATGTACATATATTATATTATATTATATTATATTATATTATATTATATTATATTATATTATATTATATTATAGTATTTTCATTTATTGTTCATTATCGATCGCGCGTTATTGTTGAGATGAAATTATCAAAATCAAATACACATTACATTTATTATTATTGTCATCATCGTTATCATTATCATTGTTATCATTATTATTGTTGTTTAGAGATTATTGAGCCAGCTTTTGGATATCTAAATGGATTTCGTATATACGGGGTATAGTTTCGCAGAGTATAGGCACGAGCTGTATACCGTCAGTCACGACCGTTACTTGTTGACAAGATTAACGCTCCCTTAACGAGCTAATTGTTAATACTAAAGGTCATCGTCGTCGTCGTCGTCGTCGTCACCGCACCCAGAAGGAAAGCAGGAATCGAGGGGGGCAACGCGATGTAAAACTTTAAATTGCAGAGTGAGACAATTATGCGGGGTTGGGTTTTTAATTATATAAAAATAATTATTGGTAATTACCCCACAATTGTATATCTTGTCACTGCATATATGATATCCGATAGCATGCTTCTTCGTTTTTAATAAACCGTATACATATATAGCTTGAAATCCATCGTAATTATACATATACCATCAGAAATATAAAACAAGAAAAAAAAAAAAAAGGAACAAAAGCACAAATAACGTTTAACTTTTTCTGTTTCGTTTTTCCGCCATCCGAGGCAATCGATATAGTGAATTAATCTATAATACAAGTACGTTAAATCAGTCGTACATATGTACAAATTCCCAGCTTAGTTGGATTTCCAGACTTGTTCTATATGTACTCGTCTGGAATTTCTATAAGTTCAGGACAGGTAACAAGGGCTCAAAAACTTTCAGCTAACTATCAGCTAAACAACAACAGGAACAACAACAACTAGTATAACAACAATCCGGAGTTTCTCTTCACTATAAATTGCCTCGTACGTTTTCGGTTTTCCCCAGCTTCTATTTGCCATCTTCATCGGGTAAAGGGGGGTGCAGAGGTTGCACTGCAACGTGTTATTTGCAACGATCTAAACTGCATCCGTGATTTCGCGGGTATGCTATTCATTTTAGTATACATTTAATATTATCATGTATATTTCATATATAATACAATATACATATGTAATAGTTTGAATTAATAAATATTTGGTTATCGTGGGGATATACTTGGAGATAATTAATTGCAGGCAATGAATATAAAGTCAGAGTTTTCCGTGCCAATTTTAAAACTACGTGAAAAGTGAAAAATCGGCTTATATCTATACGATTAAATTGGCACAGAAAAAAAAATTCGACTATATTTGTGCATTATCGCGGATAGTTCGAAATTAGTTGGAGGTAAAAAAAAAAAAAATTGTATACCTACGTCGGATTGAAGGAATGGGAATATGATGAATAAAACAGAAAAAGAAAAAGTAAAATTGGAAACCTCTACGTTTGCGTGTTTCTATATTATTATTATTATCATTATATACATATGTATATAATTGTTCAACAGCGAACTCTCGAAAAAAAATTACAAAAAAAAAAAAAAAAACCAAACTATATAATATCATAACGAGTACCTATATTTTATTCGATCGAGCAATGCTACCTTGTCTAAACTCTATACATTATATAGTGTAATAAATAATTATTAATTGAATTCACCTACATAAGTTGTATAAAAAAAAGAGAAAAAAAAAGAAAGAAAGAAAATGGAATGAATAAACGAAAAGTAAAGTAAAATATATGAATGCAGCTATAAACGATCATTTATTATTATTATACCGGACATATTATACAATATTTAATTATATAGCGTATCAAATTCGTATATACACATATACGTATATATGTATACGGTTATGTACAAACACATCTCGCATACAAATATATATATATATATATATATATATATATGTCTGCTTGTTATCATAATTATCATCATCATTATTATCATCATCATTATTATTATTATTATTATCATTATTATTTACTATGATAAACATATATACATGTTCAAACATACCACTATCAAGGTACAGAGAGCATATAAACGCAGGTAATCAAATTACCTGAGTAAATAATATATATATATAATTAACTATATCTTCGATGAAGCTCGTATTTTTTATGTAGGGTTAATATATAGATATCTATACATATAATAAACACATACGTTACACATATATGCGCGAGCATACCGCATCATTAAAACAATTATTATTATTATTATCATTATTATTATTATCATTATTATTATTATTATTATTATTATTATTATTATTATTATTATTATTAGTATCATTATTATTATTATTATTACAATTATTATTCCAATTATTATTATTATTATTACAATAAATCACACTATGCTCTGAACCTGCTGTTACATTCACCCCTAACTACAGTCTTTTTTCTCTGTTTCAGGTAATGTGCATGGATTTCGGAATAGGTGGATTTTATATGTGTGTGATTTTGGAAAAAGATTGTGTGACGAAATGTTATTAATTTTTGTGTGTCTATGTGTCTACTTGTGTATATGTATATTGGAATATTTGAGTTTCGCGAATGTGCAGTTTTATATCCAGAGAGTAAGAGAGAGAGAGAATGAGAAAGAGAAAGAGAGAGAAGCAGGGAGAAAGGGAGAGAAACAGAGTGAGAAAGAAAAAGACAGGAAATTATTATTATATTGGGAATAATTATCTTTTGCTATTTAATTAAGAGAGGTGCCTTTGAAATTGCCGCGTTTACCTCGTGTCGTCGACACGGTCAGATCGCGTGTCCCCGTTTTATTGCTGGACAATTCGTATACATATACATATATACATATACCCAAGGGTCCGTCATCCCCGACAAGATTAAATTAACGCCCCATATACCATGCCAACGTGTAACACAACAAGGGAAATTAATATCTCGTGGTAAATCGTTATCTGTGTGTCTTTCTTTGATTCTTTTTTCCTTTCTTAGTTGTCTTTTTTTTTTTTTCTTTTTTTTTGGATTTCGGTTTTTATTATTAAATATTCCTTCTTACGGGTTGTGCGAGCCCATATCATATGATTGAGAGGATGGCGACATCCATCGCTACTAATCATTTATTTCCTTTTTTACAGGCCTGACTGGTGCAGGTTGCCTATAATCACCACGTTGCTAGAGCGAAAATAAAATAGAAAAATAAAAAATAGAAATAAAAATAAAGGAAAAAAAAAAAAAAAAAATAGAAAAAAGATAACTTCCCTCGTAGGATAGTAGATTAGGTTATAAGTATTAAAAGTGCAGTCGAAGATCCCGCGTAATTAGGCGGGCTTTGAGGGCATCGAGGATGGGTAAACAAAACAGTAAATTGAAGCCGGAAGTGCTGGAAGACCTCAAACAGAACACCGAATTCTCGGGTGAGTTTAATGAAACAATATGAAATATACCTGAATACCTATGTACCTATATCTCTTTCAATTTATTCCGTTTCATTTAGTCCCAAGATATCTCTGCCCAGTCTCCCTTCTCTTCCTTTCTTCTTCTTCTTTCTTTTTATTTTCCGTTTCATTTTTCTCCATAATATCTCAAATGGTTGAAAAATTTCTCTCAAAGATGCCGAGATTCAAGAATGGTACAAAGGTTTTTTGAAGGACTGTCCAAGCGGACATCTCAGTGTTGAAGAGTTCAAAAAAATTTACGGAAATTTCTTCCCTTACGGTGACGCGTCAAAGGTAGGACTCTATTATTATTATTATTATTATTATTATTATTATTATTATTATTATTATTATTATTATTATTATTATTATTATTCGTATTTTAATAATTGTATTTTTTTTTCTCACACTGTGTGACTATATGTATACCTAATTAACTCTTTGTTAGAATATCAAATTTTATACATGTTTCGACTGTTATATATTAATCGATCGATATACACTATATACAATATATGTATATATTCACATTATCCACCTACACTGCAGTCACGTATTTTAATTACTCTCCTTCTAACGACACGTACTCCGGGAACAAAGGTAACCTCTTGTAATTTTAGCGAGCATGATTCAATACGAATGATAAAATTACATCGCCAAGTGCTTATATATAATGGCCTGTATATACGTATAGATTTTTTTTTCCAAAAATTCACCTACATACCTGATCAGTTGAATTAAATATCCGCTTCGCATACATAAGGCATGAAATTTATATTAGTACAGGGATAAAAAATAGAAAAATTAACACATTGACATCGACATCGACATCGATCGTCGATACAATCACATACACAATCGTCTGTCGAGTAAATAAATTAACAAAAAAAAAAGCCATAGAAATAAAACAGCCTGCAAAATATTCGCGATAGAAATTATATTATTTCCATTCATTTTTATACTCTACCCATATATTATATATACGCACGCCAGCTGCAGTGACACGGGTGTTAATCATACAGTTGCATGATAATTTCATCCCCGAAACAGTGATTTTTTTTTTTTTTTTTCTATACAAACGGTTCAATCCAGGCTTCGATAATCCCAAATTTTCCTATGCACATTCTGGCTGCGCCACAGTATAGATTCACGATTTTAATGTATTTGCGCAGAGCAATAGGTTGATGGTCAGGAACGATATTTTCATATCGCGAAAAGAATAAAAGAAAAAAAAAATATATATATATATATATTGCTGAAATTTATGGACATATACTGCGGGAACGAAATTCCCGTTTGAACCATGTATCACGCGCTTATACATATGGCAAAACGAAATTCTGCGGTGAATTTAACTGGAATCGTTCCAACTATGCAGCTATGAAATTTCAAACTGCAAACCCTCGAGCATTTGATTTTCAAATTGTATTATATTTGGCGAAAAAGCTCTCGATGCCCCGTCGATGAGTACCAATCAATTAAAATTCAATATAGTATCGAAACAATGATTCCATATGAAAAATTTCGTTAAAATTTCCCTACTCGTTATAGATTCGTATTTCGATGTATGATTAGCGATAATTAGAAAGATTGGCCATCAACCCTGGTCTCCGCGTCAGCGCAGTGCATCCCCACAGCAGACAGTAGGATTATCTGGATCGTTTCTTTACAAATATCGGCTAACGATCATCGATATTTTTCTCTTAATGGGCGAAAAAAAGAGACCTGACGTTTGTGTGTGTGTGATCAGTTTGCAGAACACGTATTTAGGACGTTCGATGCAAACGGGGATGGAACGATCGACTTCCGGGAGTTCCTATGCGCCCTGAGCGTGACATCGCGTGGTAAACTAGAACAGAAGTTAAAATGGGCATTCAGCATGTACGACCTTGACGGAAACGGGTACATCTCACGGCAAGAAATGCTCGAGATAGTAACGGTAAGAGATCGCGAAAAAAAAAAAGAAAGAAAGAAAAAAAAACTGAAAAATTGGTGGTTTGTTTTTTCCCCCCCCGCTTCCCACCGAAACCGATTGTATCATTAGGCATTACACCTTCTGGTTCTAGGCGATCTACAAAATGGTAGGGACCGTTATGAAGATGCCAGAGGACGAATCAACGCCCGAAAAAAGAACGGACAAGATATTCCGTCAGATGGATAAAAATAAAGACGGAAAATTATCGCTAGACGAATTTATAGAGGGCGCGAAGAGCGACCCGTCCATAGTACGGCTGTTGCAGTGCGATCCGCAGGCCCAGTGAGGCCTCGGGCCCGAAACCATCCTGCGGCCAACCGCGATATGCGACCGGTGCCCGGCCCAATGATATTATATACCCTGATCCCGGTATATACTCCCCAATAAGTTAAAACCTGGAGGATAGAAGGGTTTACACCATGATTTGACAATTTTGTTTCTTTCTTATTTTTCAATCAATCTAAATATCCTCTCCTTTCCTATATATACTTTTCTCTCTCTCTCTCTCTCTCTCTCTCTCTCTCTCTCTCTCTCTCTCTCTCTCTCTCTCTCTCTCTCTCTCTCTCTCTCTCTCTCTCTCTCTCTCTCTCTCTCTCTCTCTCTCTCTCTCTCTCTCTCTCTCTCTCTCTCTCTCTCTCTCTCTCTCTCTCTCTCTCTCTCTCTCTCTCTCTCTCTCTCTCTCTCTCTCTCTCTCTCTCTCTCTCTCTCTCTCTCTCTCTCTCTCTATTTACCGCATCAATCTAATTATATGCTATATATATAAATATTAAATATAAATATATATATATATCTTCATATATAATTCTTATCCCCCTCTGACAAAGGGTATATAATACTTAATTCCTCCGTATAATATGCACTATCCGAAAAAAGATTTTTTTTTTTTTTTTTCTCAAAGATTAGTACAGCGAATATTGTTAACAACGGTTATGTATATATAGGACTTGTGAGTGATTAAACATTCCGTGAGTTGCAGCTCATCCCGTCAGTTGTGGACAGTTTGATAAAAAAAAAAAAAAAAAAAACTTCAACTATCTTGAAAAAAAAAACGTATCTTCACTTCTCGAAATTGAGATATTTAAATGTAAAAACGAAAAAAAAAAAACAAAAAAACAAAAAAACAAAACGAAAAAAAATATGAAAAAAATTATCGATAAAGTTGATATTATCTAGGCTTCTTCCCTCTCTACTGTGTATACGCTGTTCTTCCATATCCCCGAAAATTTTTCAACGGCTTCTTATTCTCTATGTGGTTATTTTGACTTTTTGGGCCGACGTTCGTCTGGTAATAATAATAATAATACATATTATACAAAAATACGAATGTCCGAGGAATATTGGGCCGCGCTCGATCATCCGGGGGGGACTACTGGGCCCACGGCGCTTGCACTGACCGCTAGCTAGATGGTTGAACTAGTCCAGTCGCTCTGTCCCGCTCCGAATAAGATAGTAAGAAAGGAGGAAAAAGAAAAGAAAAAAAAAAAAGAAAGAAAGGGAAGAGAAAGAAAGGAAGAAAGAATGGGATACAATTAGGAGAACGAAGTAAAGTAATCGAAAAAAGAACAGAAAAAAATAATTAAAAACGTTTCGAGTATACATATATATTATAGTTATGCATATATAGATCGCAAGTTAAATCGATGATATACCTATATACATATAAGTTTCCCGAAATTCCGCGCAAACATCTTATATACACACACATACATATAATATACCTATATATATATTTAGTAAAAGTATTAATTTTCGTCAAAATCCTTGCGTAGGAATTTCTGTATCATTTCAAGTACGAAATTTCTGAATAAATAGATTTATGCGAAAATTATTCGCAAGTACAATACATACTACAAACGTTGACGCGTCCTCCCCGGTGCCTGAATCCAGCCTCCCAGGAAACGGTTTGATGCGTGTTGAGGTGTACGGGATTCGCGAAGCTTTTTCTTTCATATAATAACTATGTAAAATTTTGACCTACGGTTATATATAATTGTAAAGAGCGTCGTAAATCCTCGGTATAGGTATAATAGTTCGGATAATTTATTCAAGGATTTTGTCGAAATATCTAAATCGGGGTGGTATAATGATCGTCGGTTAATTGAATTTATGAATACTTTGGGGTAGGTAAGAAGAAATAATATAATTTGAAAAAAAAAAAAAAAAAAAATTTTCGAAGAACGAAGCTATAATAAAACAGTGTATTTTGTTCATCAACCCTTCCGCTGCAGTTGTAGTGCCCGCTTACTCAAAATGAGAATTTTTTATTCATCTGACAAGGAGAGGGTTATTTTCAAAAAAAAAAAAAAAAAAAAAAGAAAGAAAGTTTTTACGATAATTTCTGACTTTTTTTTTCTTCTCTAATTCTTCTTTTATTCAATTAAATTTTTTTACATATTTCGATTACCTTGTTATTTCAATCTACGAAATAAAATATCAGTTTTAATATTTTACTATATCTATATAACGTTGTATGTATAGTATAACGGTGAGAATTTCATCCGATTTCTTTTTTGCCTACTTTGAAGAATTTTCAAATTCCTTAACCGTGGTAACCTGTCCCGTATACATACATATATATACACATAGGTATAGCTGTAACGATATTATAGAAAATATTGTTTCTGAAAACAAACAAAAAGTGGATGAACATAAAACAGAAGAAAAAAATATATATACATATATATTATACATAGACACGAAACATTTGCAAATCAAAATTAATTTATAAATTCACATATAGGTAATTATATGTATTTCAGGGTATATATAGGTATATACAAATGAAAGATACCCGAGACCGGGATATAGATCAGATTCAGATTACCACAAGCATGTTTCTAGAGATGATTTCTTTTCGTGGAGCTGTGTGTGATACAAAAAAAAAGTTAAAAATAAAATTAAAAAAACAATATTAAAAAAGATAAAATAAAAGTTCAATAAATAAGTAAAGTGAAAGTTGAATTAATTAAAATATAAGCCGTTGTCATTTGCGTAGCGCTGATTTATTATTATTACTGTAAAAATTTTGACAAAAAAAAAAAAAAAAAAAAAAAAAAAAAAAACGAAAGAAAAAAAAAATGCGTTGCCAACAAGAATGTGAAAAAGTTAGTAATGTACAATTATTATTCTTAAAATTATTATTATTATTATTATTATTATTATTATAATTACTATTATTATTATTTTTAATATTAAGAGAATAGACAAGCCAAGATTATTATTTTTTAACACATGTATAATCACAGAGTAAATTTACGCTGTTTCCTGAAATGTTACGTTATAGTCTCTAATATTATCGTATGAAAACTAGATAATAATATGATTATTATTATTATTATGGCTACTATTATTACTATTATTACTATTATTATTATTACTATTATTATTATTATTATCATTATTATTATTATTATATAGACAAAATACACACACAGATTTTAGCTAAGAAAACAAATTGTGGGTAAGTTTTATTTTTATTGTTTGAATCATGCGTCATCTTTTCCCTCCAAACATGATTTTGATTTTTTTTTTTCAACATCGCAAACAAACGACAGATAAAAAAAAAATTGAAAATTTCGAAGAAAGAACAAAAAAAAAAAAAATACTATTTACAAAATGATGGAAAACATTATCTGGATCTATCATAAACTTATTCTACGATATTGTTAGCTCCTTGCGCAATGATAAACGAAATTTCATTATTATAGTAACAATTACTGCACTTGTGCAAAAATTATTATTAATTTTATTTATTTTTTCTATTTCCTATGTATAATTTCGGCTATAAGTTTACATACATGTGTGCGTATATATATCACAATATTATACATAATATAATTATCGCCTTTCCTATATAAAGCTGTAAATCTATATATTCATCTCTTGCTCATTAATAATATTATAATTAATCGATTATATTTATAATTACATTGATTAAACTCTATACTCTATTTAAATGAAAATCTAAACGAACGAGATATTGAATATAAGTATATATATCAAGTACACTTAAACTTATTTAAAGAAGCAAAAGGAAAAAAAATATGAATAAATAAAACTTAAAATTGAAAGAAAATAAAAGAAAAAAAGTAAATAAAATTATAATTAATAAATTCGATTTATATTACATAGGGGAAGAATCGAATCGACTATATAGCACAAAATGTGATTTGACCCTTTTATCGTACCCAAAATATTTATTTTTTTTTCCTTTTTTTTTCCCTATATTAATTGAACGCGTTTAAGTAATCGCGAGTTCCAAAAAAGAAGAAAAAAAAAAAAAAAATACAACAAATTATATACATTATATATTATACATATATAATATAAATGTGATTGATATTCGCGATAAATGCATAAATTGTCATACCTGTATAGATGAAGAAGAGACAAGAAAAGAAAAAAACCAAACCCAAGAAAAAAATCTTAAAGCAATATTATACGAATATCATAAAACTCGATCGCAAGTACAACACCGGTAGACAAACTAATTATATGACTTAACTTACGCGAGGAGTCTGTCATTTAAAATATAACACTGATAAATTTTCTGGCCTTTTTATACTAAGAGATGTTTAAGAACCTTGGATTTACTCGTAAGTGGTATTGTATTACATCTATATAAGCACAATTAATAAAATAATGAAATAACGTTAACCTTTGCCTAAACGAATATGTATACAATATACTATATATATATATATATATAATATAATATAATTATATTATACATGTCCTGATGAAGAGAAATTTTCTATGGGGAAAATATAATTATTTCCGATCGATAATTAATTACATATATCGTGTCGTAAAACACTTACTTACTCGTAAATCCATCCTATCCCGAACAGAATAAAACGGGTTTCACCATAATACCTTACGAAGGAGTTTAAAAAAAAAAAAAAAAAAAAAAGAAGGGATGAAAATAAAGTAATGAAGTATAGTTCAAATAGTATAATTATTATGCATGTTACGGTAGATTATTATATAGACTTCGCTATACATAACAATATACCTATATATTGTCTCGTTAGACTCTTTTTTCCTCTCAGGTAAAAATATATTATGATACATTACACCTATACATACAAACATATATACATACATACACGCATATAACATATAATACTTAACCCATTCGATCATATACTCAAAACGTATTTGAGTTGTTATTTATATAAAGTTATTAATAATTATCCGAAACGACGTTCATATACATAGTTCTTATTCTTCCTGTTACTCTTCTTCTTATTCGTATATATTCTTCATATTCTCCTTATCTTCCTTCTTCTTCTTCTTCTTCTTCTTCTTCTTCTTCTTCTTCTTCTTCTTATTCTAGGCTACTCATTCTTCTTATTCTTATTCGTCTTATTCTTCTCCTTGTAACGATTTAGGAAAATAAGTTTCAAAAATTTCTTCAGCCTATAAGTAAGTCCGATTTTAAATTACGGAAAAGATAATTATTATATTCATTGATCTTCACACTGCCTCTGCACGCGGCTTTTTGTACGCTGCACGAGTGAAAATATATATGAGAAAGAAAGAAAGAAAGAAAAACAAAAAAACGAAAAAATAAAATATATATATATACACCCCTATATGGTTGTGAAACTTTTCCACCCTGGCGTATATGACATGGGAATAAAGCGAGGGACGTCTTACAAATTCAAAACGCGACGTCACGCTTTAACCTTCGGTTTGAAGTTAAACAATATTAATTAATCCCGTCTCTGGTTATTCTATACGCGAGTGTGGACAATTATGCAAATATCCGCAAGAATTAATTTAGCTTAGCCGAGGGTTTATTGTTCGCTGACTTGGCCCAAGGATTCATTTTACCCTTAAGTGAAATGGAAATTTATCATTTTGATCTTATATATCCTCGTACTATTCGCGGCGTCTGCGAGGTTTTAAACGATATTCGATAAAATATAGAAAAAAATTACAAAATTTATTTTATTATCAATCGGTTTATTATTACCTATATATTATATTATTCTAGGCGGGGACCAGCTCAATTTCTTTATAGACAATTGCACTTTAATTTAGCACCGTGACAATAATTTAGAAACGTGACGTAGACGCATCGACGCACGGTCCCCCGCAGTTATATATCGTTTGTTAAAATTTATAATAATGACAAGTCGACAATTTCAAAATTACGCGATTTTTCTGCCAATATACTATAACGATCGATCAGTCAAAGAGTTTTTGACAGTGAAAACTGGAAATACTCTTTTTATAATTGAATTTGATTTAACTTAATTTAATTTGATTGAAAAGAAACGTATATAATACACATATGCGTTTATCATTTATTACGCGGTGCCGTTAGCAGAAGTGTAAAACGAGTTCAATTCATAAAGCCTATAAAATAATAATACCTATACGAAGAAAAAGAAAATAAGGAAAAAAAAGCAAATGATATTCTAATCTAAAAGTTACAATTATTATATAGACCAAGGAATAATAAATTTCACTTTTAAACCTTGTAAATTTTACTCATTCATCTATCTTATATACATTATATTATTATATACTATATATATTATACTTACTAACATAGGCCTTGTAGCGATAAATAAAAAAATTAAAAAAAACATATTATTACACGCTAATTTCAATTGGTGGTTTGAAAACTAAAAAAAATGAATAAAAAAAATAACTAAAAATAGCCAAACAGAATGAAGTACGCTAATATATATATATATATATATATATATATATATATATATATATATATATATATATATATATATATATATATATATATATATATATATATATATATATATATATATATATATATATATATATATATATATATATATATATATATATATAAATAAATATATATTATAAGCATGAGCATCGTAGAAATAATTTTTATCAATTATGATGTATGAAAGTATGCATGTCCCATCGAGACACACGTGATAACGGCCACGATACTTATGATAAACGAAGATACAAAAAACAGGTCGTGAATAATTATTAATATTTAATTTGCCTTAATAAAGAAACAAAACGAAAAGTTCATAATTTTTTTGTTCATTAATTCGGAATATTATGTGGGGCTAGTGACGGCTTGAGAAACGTTTAATTTTTAAAAATATATACGTGTATCCCGGACTAATTATTTTATTACTTCGGCGATAGTTCAAAGGTAAAAACCAAAACGAAAATATAAAGCAGCACACTTTGATTAATAATCTAAAACCCACTAAAAATTGTCACAAATAAAGCTAATTAGGGTTTAATAATCATAATGTAAAAACAAACAAACAAACAACCAAATAGGCAGACAAAAATGTGGTAAAGTGAAGAAAAGCGAAGAGAAGAAAAGAAAGAAAGAAAAAGAAAATGAAAAAAGTACCTACATATATGTAATAATAATTGCTACATAATATTATATAAATAATATAAATGATAAAACGATAGCGCTAAATTATTATTGATACTAATAATAATAATAATAATAATAATAATATTAATAATAATAATTCACTACACTGATATTACTGTTGCGTGTCGTTAACAATATTGTAGTATACATCTACATTTAATGCGACTATATATATTCGTTACGATCTGCAGGACGCGCCGTTTTATTTTTAGGCTAATAAATATTTATCTATAGGTATATATATCGTTTGAGAATTAATTAATGTTACTGCAGTACGTTGATAATCGTTATCGTATATTTAATTGGCCGCGAGTATGATGAAGACGAAGAGAAATAAAGAAAATGAAATGAATGGAAAGTGAAGGAAATGAAATGACGCGCCCTGCTTGACGAGCCATGATCTTCCGGTTTCATTATCGCATATTCTGAATTGTGTCCGTCATTAAAGGTAATTCCCTCTCGTTCAACCCTGTTCAAAATAGATATTAGCATAAATATTGCTCACGTATTTAGAGCAGGGTTTCTTGATGTTTTCACGCCATCAACACACCGTGTTACATGTACGTTCAGTGGATTTAGCATATGTGTTTATTGGTGCTAAAGAGAGAAAAAAAAAAGTATAAGTATAATAAATTGAATGAACAAACAGTATATGATAATATATGCGTACCGTGTGATCCAAGGAAGTATTTTGACCACGGGCCACTGTATTATTGTACGACTATACAAAGTTTTTTGCTAGTGTATCCAGTCGTCGTTGATATTTATTACAAATATTTCGGATCAAAAATCTAGCGTTATATATAGCGTAAAGATGATTTAGAAAAAATAAAAATGAAAAGGGAGAAAAAATGAATAAAAAACTAAAAAATTAAACAAGTTTTTATATACTTGCATGTAATATTGTTATATATAATTGTCACCGTTTCACGTATATATACTTTGACCTGCACACGATACACCAGCGCGGCTTGAGTTTCGATGATCGTTATTATAGTATCTGAGCCGTGCAGAATTTCGAATCTTTTTTTTCCCTTTAATTATACAGTTATGTGGAAACGAAACAAATAAAAAACTAAGATGAGACACCGGCATGGTATCTGTGTATATGACGATTGACGTTATTACGAAATGTTGAAAAAAAAAAAAATTTCGTTTTGCTTTGCGTCTTAAAAAAAAAAAATATATATATATATATATATATATATATATATATATACATATATATATATATATATATATATATATATATATATATATATATATATATATATATATATATATATATATATATATATATATATATATATACATATAATATATTTATATATATATATATTATGTATAGGTATATATAAATATTTACTATAATAGTAATAAAGAATAATAATATAGCTAATATTATACTATTATTACCAATCAATTATTATATAAAGAAACAAATCATTTGTGTATCAAATCATGACTACATTAAAGTGTTGACATTATACCCGTTCAAATTGTCTCGAGTTTACTAAAACACTAACATTTTTCATATGTACATACATACCTTCACACATCTTAGATTTTCAGATACTCTAGTTCTTAGCATTATTTAGCTGCAGCCGAAACGGAGAATCGAAGAAAACCAGAGAGAGAAAGAGAGAGAGAAAGAGAGAGTGAAAAAAACCAATAAAAAAAACGTACGTTTGTAACAATAAAATGTTTTATTTGCATATTCCTTGTTCATTGTGTATCGAGAATGTTCATACAAGACCCAAATTAATTGGGGTAGGGATGGTTATAATCAGTTCGGTTTTCAAAAAAAATTGTTTTTTTTTGTCAATATATTCATAAAATATATCTATACAGGTATTCAGAGTAAGAATTAACCGTGAAACAATTAGGTACATACCTATTTAATATATTAAACCATCGCTGATACATATATCGTGTCTTATTCAGATATTATTCGGAATATTTTCGATCCAAGAAAACATTCGTCAAACATAAACATAAATATAAATATAAATATAAATATAAATATTCCGTAGATTATACGAGGCATATAACGACAATTCATTGTCTTCTATACCCACTTCTTCAGAGATTACATATAGTGATAAAATTTCTCAAAGATCCCGACGTTTCCAACGTAACTCAAAATCTCTACCTATTATTATTATTATTAGTATAATTAAGGGTAGAGATCCTTGTCACGTTTACGTTGCAGACCCCCGCGTACGCGGTATTGATAAATATATTTTCAGAGAATTTTCATATACTTCAGACTGTAATAGGCGCGAGTGTGATAACTGTAATATCTCGTGGTAGTCCTGAGCCCAGTTATACAGCGCATATCTGCTGTCCGTTTTCCAACAGGCGTCAATTTGCCAAAATAGGTTCGCAGTGCTCGTTCAGACCATTCCTGAGCCCGAGGTACCTCCCGGTCGATACCTCTCTGCCTTTTGTCCAAGTAATCGATGTAATCGTTGTAATAATTTTGCCTTTAACAATTGAACAAAGAGAACAAATTATTGTATTGATTGATTGCAGATTCAAAAATACTTTCTGCCTATAGTTTTCAAGAAATTCATGTATCCTAATGAACAATAAATATACCCACCTGTAATCGTAGAGGTAATCGTAGTTCAAAAACAACGGTCGCACCCAGTGGAGAGTATATTCTGGTTTTGGTGCTTTCTCGCGGTCAGCCGGTAGGATTACAGGTGCTGCAGCTCCCTCAGCTGCGGCACCCTCCGCGGGTGCAGCTCCCTCGGCCGGTTGCACAGCCTCGGGTTCTCCTATATCCCAAGGTGCTGGCTCATCATCCCACATTTTGGTCGATTCTGGAATTAATTCACTTGAGAATGAGCTATTTTATTTGTCTATTCGTTCAATTATTCGCAGCAGTTCCATCAGACGTTTGAAACGGTAGATAATTGGTCGCTAAATACTCCGATCCAAGCCTGAGGTATGTTCGAGCGCAGTAGTGTCGACCCGTAAGTGTCAGACACGAGTTCTACGCGTACGCTGAATCTCAGAGCATATCGGAGAGCGGAGAATCAATCTATCCTGATTAACTACAAGCAAAGTGTGTTTATCGTTGCATAATGAAGGATAAAAAGCAGAAAGCAGTGTGTTAGAAGTAGCGAAAAATTTGCCAAAATCAGAGAACTCAAGTTTCCAACACAAGCTAGATGCTGGCTTCGAAATCCGCCGGTTAACTGACCTTCTTCTGTATCAATGGGATATGTTACGGTTGAGGTTTTCACTTCACAACTGTATATGTATTGTGTGTCTGAAGTGTCCATGTTTTTGCTCTGGAACGAAAATTTTTCATACAATATTTAGCACAATAGAGGTATAGCTAGCTCCGAATTCTTAGCGAGTATAGTTCAGTAGTAGATTTTGTTCCAGACGGCTAAGAACCACCCGCGGTACTGGTTGTCTTTCTTATTTCTCCTCTTTTGTCAAAACTGCTGAGAACGAGAATATTGATCTCTTTTCTTTACAATAAGGGTAGCTAATTCTACTAATTTTTAAAGGCGTCAGCAATCTGACAGGGTGTGACATCGGTTGGCCCTGAAACCCGAGTGGCCCTCGGACAGACCCATTCTAAACACGAGCTGTTGAGCTAGGTTGAAAATAGATTCTACCGATGATGGACAAGACGGAAATTAACTGTTGACTCCTCTTACCTAAGTCTTGGAAATATATGATTTTCAGTGAAATATTACCCACGGTAATTGATTCTTATTCAAAATTCTGTTATTCTAGAGGAAAAATTTCGGTTTTGCTCTCTAAAAAATGGAAAAATTTTACTGTAGAAGAACTCCTCATTACGCAAGGGGGTGACCCAACACCAACAACTCGACCATTACCACTTGAAAAAAAAAAAAAATATCAAAGAAAACGGGCAGATCTGTAATCACTGTGATAATATTTTGAGATTCGTGTACAACTGCGAGATAAAACTGTTCAAGATTCACCCTGTGGCGATTTCCAAATCCAAATTAGACGTTTGCACTTTCTCGGTGAACTGATATTGTTACTATTTCGTGGTTTTTTTTTTGGGGGGGCTTAAATACACCGCGAAGATCATGTACACTGAATAGCCATTCCGCACGGTGTTGGTCCCCCGAATGTACACGGTATATCGAAATATCCTATGTTACCTTTGGTTTATTCCCGACTGTTTGAAACACCTGTGTAGACTACTGACTCGTAAGAAACACCCTTTCGCTTCGGCGATTGCCGATGCCACTATCCCGTTGTCCTTTCTCTCTAACGCTTTTATTTTAGCTTATAACGATTCAGTGACCCCCTACCTTCATTCCATCCTCTATTACCCCCTCCGTAAAAACCGGCCCTCAATCCACGAGTAAACGTCTCGTGAGTAATTTTTCAGAGAGGGTGGGTGGGGTTGGCACGCACAACTTGCTGTAATCATTGCTGCCACACTTGGCAGACCTGGGTCTCCTATTCATTACGTACACATTAATCGACTATTAACAACGTAGCTGACAGACTCTAACAAACTCAGTTTGCTGTAGGGGCTGGGCTACACACATCCCCGTCCTCTTCTCTCCACTCCTCTCTCCCTCTCTCTCTCTCTCTCTCTCTCTCTCTCTCTCTCTCTCTCTCTCTCTCTCTCTCTCTCTCTCTCTGCATACGATCTGGGCAAATAGGAGAATATGTTTGACCGTCAACTTGGTCAACGAACCACAGTACACGGGCCGAGATTTTGTAGGATGATTAGTCGCGTCCGTGACCATGGGGATTTATATTCGTTTGGCATTCAGCAACCGGGCAGCTCGCGAATGCATCTGAAAACCGTTCAACTATCGCGGTAGCTTTTTGCGAAAATGTATAATCTAATTTGATTTTAGAATTGTAAAATTTCTTTCCAACATCGCTGAGCAGCCTAGGTAATGCGAATTTATCGACAAGATGAAACAAAGGGATTCACACGGTTTCTCCTGCGCAGGTATGTATCCTCGCCTCCTACCCTGGCGTGGAAAGCATTAAGCCAAAGCACTTAGCCCCACGTAGATGGAGTACGTGTCACGGGAAAGAACACAGATAGGAGGACTGGCTTTGGGGTAAGAGCTAGGGTCAGGGTCAGGGGTTGGCGTTTGGGTTGAACAAGAGAGCGGAAGAAGGGCTCTTCGTCTTCCCAGTGAGCGTAGGTGGCGAATGAGTCCTGAGTCTATAATGTTGCTACGTAATTTTCAAAGTTTACGTGCAGAGAACCGGAGCTAGGCGAGGAGGTGGGTACAGAGAGCAAGGTCCCGCATTTATACCTAACAAGAATATAACGAGAAAATGTTGAAGAGCCTTTGAGGGTTTTCACTACCGCGTGATGACTGTCTTGACATCATTTTTACTCCCTCTTTTACCTAAGTCATACAAATTCCGGCGGAATCATACCGCGAACACACAAAGAGACCTCTTTCTATTTATAGATTTCGTGTAGCAGATTGCTGCTGTCAGTCATTACCATTACCAAACATTGTTATACAGCCAAGAGCTGGCAGCATATAGAAATATGGCGAAATATCAAATAGACGCAATGATTATTGCGAAATAAAACCACTTACGCCTCAATCGACGCGACCTTTGAACCCCACCCAGTTTATAGTCCAAGGTTAAGGGTACGTGTCCATTACAGCCAATGAATTTCGAATGAATCGCTGCAGGTAGCTGACGGGAAATTTCTTTATTACAGATATAATATTTACAATTGTTGGTATAGCAGCAATTAACATCGATTCAAAATGCAATTTGATTTCTTATGAGTGTAGATTTTGAACGAGGATGAAGGATGAAAAATTATTGGTGTACTTTGGTCAAAATGTGTGACAAGATTCAGTAGAAGCGAAGACCGAGAAGTACATATAGGTATATGTTCAAATTAATACGTCTGAAACATAGACCGTTTCGTAAACGTTGTTTTTTTTAAAATGAGACGCTCTTCTTCCTCTTGTCGCTTTTGGCGATTGACTTTCCTTTAACTCTTATCTCGCTATCTTCGTAGGGGAAATCAGTTATCACATTCTCTGCTATCAGAGAATTGATCCTGGCCTTCCTGGCTTTAACGGACTTTAGCTCGGCTGGATTTTCCTCAATTTGAGGTACCTTTGACCACTTGAACGTAGGCCTGGCCTTTGCCTTGTTATCGTCGATAATAGCATCCCTCAACTTCCTATTTCTATCCAATTTTTGGACAAGTGTTGCATCTTCCAACTCCTCGTTGTTATCAAATTTCGTCGCGTGACGCTGGAAAGCAAAGTCGGCAGCCTCGAGGGTTGATTTGGCACGATCAATCTCTGCGTTTATATCCATCATGTCGAACATTTTGTCCTGTGGAAAGATAGAAGAAAACAAATACGGTAAGTTTTGAAACCAGTAAATTTAAATAAATCGATGACAGAGCTGGGACTCAAATGTGTTGTCGAATATTATCAACCGATCTGTATTAAGGTTTTTTTTCTGTTTTTTTTTTTCTGTTTTTTTTTCAAATAGCGATACAGCAGAATTACCTGCACGTCTTTGCGCTTGCGCCTAAGATCTGCCAAGTCAGAGTCAAACGCGGCGGCAGCTCTTTCCTTGAATCGTCGATGAGTGATGACAAAGTCATCTTCGAAGTTATCCTCGGGTACGGCACGGGCGCGATTATCATATACAAAGTCCAGATCGTCGAATGAATTGTTGCGAGACTCAGCCAAGCCCCGAGTTCCTGTAATGTTAGTAAAAGCGCGCATGTTAGCAGTTAGCGACATAGCAGCCCAGGAATTTTAATGGATTAAGTATATTCGTGTGTAGAACAAGAAAAAAAGAAAAAAAGAAAGAAAGAAACCAAATTTTTGAGGAGATAATTTTTTTTTGTTTTGTTTTATTTGCGTGGGTTAGCGAGCGATGCGTGAATCTTATTAAAATTAAGTGCTGAAATAATGGTAATCATTATCAAAAGTTAATTTTCTAAATTTACTCCTAAATTAGATCATGTATCAGTCGTAGATTAATTTTTGATATTAGTTTCTCGGAGATAACAGAGCGGGATTATTTCATTTGGTATATAATTCTGATTGAATAACCGAGATAAACACAGTAACAGTAATTTATTGACAATTGACGTAAATGGTATACATTCGAGAGAGAAAAATTTAATTTTAAACATGAAAATGAACATATAAAGCGATGAGATATCGATTGGAGATTATAACGATGCAGATCTAACGTGTGTGTGTGTGAGTATATATATCGTGCGTTTTTTATTATGATGCTTCGTACAAAATTCAAAGAGAATAATGAATTAGGAATAAAAATTCATCAACGAACTATCCGGCTGCGCGAATATAGTGACGAAATAAAAAATAGCTTTATATCTGTATGTGAAAAGAATCAGACCGTTTTGAAAATGCAATCAATACACGCTATTTACTGCAAGCTCTGCAGCACGCGATGTGCGAAAGAGAGAAAAAAGAAAGAAGAAAAAAATAAAACGCCGTTTATATACCGACCATGGGATATCTCGAAAATTATTGGCAAGCTACGGGATTCTGCATATTCGGTTCGATTTATTTACACGCTTGTTATTATGTACTATAATTTCGTATTTGTATGTATAGGTACGTATATGTATTTATTTACAAAACCATTTATATCTCGGTCGTTCGAAATTCAGGCGCAAACTGCACTTGACCCGTCGAGATCCCTCGCAGGACCGGGTTATACATATTATATAATAAAATAAACACGCGTCATGGGATAAAATGACTTGGCAAAGGCAGTAATAAGTCTAAACGACGTCGCCTAGAAGGCAACGTGCTTGTCAGCCCTCTCGGCCCTCTCAGAGCGTACGGAAATCTTCTTGCTGCTGAAAGAAGCGACGTTTTCGCTTGCGGCTGCATTCTCATTAACAAAAGCTCGCAAAGCTGCGCTACGTTGTTCGCGTTTCGCTTGCCTCTCGGCTAGTTCTTCCATCTCTGATTCCAGGTCGTTAAGCCTGGCTCGCGTTTGCTTAGCCCTGTTTGCCGCAGCGCTAGGGACGTCGTCCTCGATGCCGCCCACCTTTGACCATTTAGTAAGGGCTGGCCTCTCCTCGCCAATTTCTTCCGTGACAAACCTCGAGCGACGTTTAAACGCTGCCTCAGCGTCCTCGATCGTTGACCTGGCTTTTTCGGTTTCCGCTTTAACGCTAGCGCCGAAAGACTCGAAGAGTTTCTTTCCCGGCTCATATTTTGGGCGTAGATTATTCTCCAGATCTTCGTCGTAGGCGAGGGCGGCAACGCGAGCCTTGAAACGGCGTGTCGTCGCCTCGACTTCACTCGCAAAATTATCGCTTGCAGCGCGACGGGAACGTTGGCCATGACTGTCGAATACGGTGTCTTCGTCGTCGGCGAGGACTTCGCTCGAGGGTCGTGCGCGGGGACGGAATTCGGATTCAAGGTCAAGGTCACGGCCGAAGGAGTCGTTGCGGGAACCAGCGAGATCGCGGGAGCCTGGAACCGATCGAGAAAATATTGAGTAAAACCGCGATACATATTCATATACGGCACACTGATGTACTGTAAACTGTAAACTGTAAACCAAATCCTAATTCGCCGCGAAACCATGGCAGCGTCATTCTGCACGAATTATGCCGAGGATATTATATATTTAGCCGGAAACCTTCAGCTGCTTCGCAATAATTTTTAGAACCGAAAGTTCATTGAGATTGACACGTGTGTGTTAGTCGGGTAGTTAGGCAGGCAGATTAATAATTTCATGGTATAAGAAAACCTTCACGCCCCCATCGCCCAAAATTAAATTAGGTCAAGGCCACGAGTCAGAGATCTTGATACTTCGAATATAGGTACGTGTGAATAGGTGGACAATAATTTTGGAAGATTTTTTTGTGGCAGAGAGCCACGATGTGTATTATAGTCGGTGACGTCCGCATTTATCATTTTAGAATCTTTGCCGAGTTAATTAAAGACTAACAAACTTTGATGTCGAGATGAAAGCTCGGGCAATTAAGAAAATTGAAGACATGGTAGAGTGAACTTTTCACGTTGGTTTGAAATTATACGACATGTACGCGACAGTGAGTGATAAAAGTGTCATCCTTGTTGTCGTCGTAGTAGTAGTAGTAGTAGTAGTAGTAGTAGTAGTCGTCGTCGTCGGTATAACTAAAACTCCACGCCGCAATACGTTGGGTGGCATCCAGTTCAGGACGCCACGAGCAAAATCCCACTTTGCTCTATTTCAAGAGAGTAAACAAACTCACTGACTCCGCATTAGTGCAGATATTCTCCTTTGTATCAAACGCTTCCCTTCACCCGACAGAACTCGAGCGAGCTCTGAACGACGCTGTGAATCTCAACTTAGAATACAACCAACTTTTTCTCGTACAAAAATTCTAAGTCGCATTATAAATCGATTGAAAAATATCAACCAGATCGATCGCCAAGCTTATATAAATCCACTTATACTTAAATTCATCCGGCTCATTTTTCACCTCGACATATCATTCGCAGAACTAGACTATTATTCCTTGTCGGCATTTATAAACTATTCAATAATTTGGAAACAGATTATTCTCTGGAATTAGTAATGATAATTGTTATCAACAGTGAATAGTAGCGTGGCTTAGATGTACGAAAATAAAAGCTACCTTCGACTGATCATTTCAAATGATAAGTAGTCGAGTGTATTATACATAACGCTACGTAACGACTATCAGTCGATTAGTTATACAATAATTTTATTAACTGATAGCGGAATAAGAAAGAGTATCTTCTTGATAATGATGAACAAGAAAATTATGAATCGTTTGTTAATTGAGTCAGGAATGAACGCAGTGGTAGATACGTTATAGTTGATCTTTCTTTTTCTGCTATAGGTATATTTCGTAACGAGCTATAAGGTGACGTGCCGTGACGATGATAAACGGTGCAGCATGCAACGTCGAAAATCAAAACTGGACTTTAGTCAATTTAAAGTCATGTTTTCGAAAACCAAACATTTATTCAACAATCAGATGGTAATACAATGATTATGGACAACGGTATAGAATATAGAGTATGTAATGGTAACGTGAAAGTAAAGAAAAGAAAAGAAAAGAAAAAAAAAAAAAAAACTATGTACATTTGAAAGGAACCGTGATCCAGCCGAGGAGAGATTAAGATGAGACCAGGGAAGGTAATTGGTATCTAGTACCCGTCTTGTTCAGGACTGATATATCTTTGCAGTGCGATTACATTTTCAAGTGAATCGCTATAATTATAGTTATGAATAAAACTGCATATTCTCATCTTAATCTACAATATCGCAGCGTGTCTTGGAGTCACAATTTCACTAGTTACATTGATCTAAGTGCAATGGTGCACTGTGACTACGATTTGAGATAGAATGGGTTGCGAAGAGTATAATAGAGTACAAAAAGGAAAAACAAAGACAAAAAGAGAACGAGAGAGACAGAGAGAAAGAGATTTTCGGAAAGAATGACACAAAGGTAAATGAAAATGAAGAAACAAATAAAATTATAAACGGAGAGACTAGGGACGAATCATACATCGATACGTAGGTGTTTCATGTGTCGAGGTAGGCTGTATGTTTTTTATTTATTTTATTTTATTTTTTTTGGTTTTTTCTCTTTTTTTGTTCAAGTTTGTGCAGGTGGGGGCACGTGCCGAAGTGCGGGATTTGTGTTTTGAAACGCAACGTCACACAAATTCAAAAAAAGGTTGCGTGCCACTGGAGGTCAAAACCATTTTGGAAAACGACTGAAGCTGTTACCGATGTCGCTTCGGCGGGCTGCGATCTCATCGGCAAGTGAACTTCTTGTTTCCGGGAAAAGAGGACGGCCGCTATACTTCCGGTCGAGATGATCAACCATTGGCTTGTAGTAGGATTCTCCCTTGTCGTAGTTGCATCCGTAGACGCGGGTACGTGGCCTGCTCAAAATCGGCCTAGACATCTTTGCTGCTTACTTTGGCGCCTACCTTTTTCTGAAAATACAATAACCAAGGTATTAAGAGCGGACTGTTAACCCACTGGGACTTTCTCGGTGACTAAAATAAAAGTTTACTCGTCATACGTCCTAGTTTACTCGTCGTGAGGCAGAAATTAACCACCGCAGTAATAATTCTGAGCCTTCTTGTCGACCAAATTATTATACATCTCAACGGTATGACTGATAAAGTAAAATTGAAAATTCTCATCACTTGATCATTCCGTGCAGTTATTTGATTCTCTCCTGTTAGCGAAAAAACTTAATATTCGAAAATTCTTGGAAGCCCGAAAGATCTCACAGCTCTCTAACTAATAATTGCGAGTGATATTCGATGCCTAACGTTGTCGATTGTCAGAAGATGTGAAAAATGAGGATAATTGCCGAGCGTGATATGGAGTGAGGTAAAAAGCGATGGTTCCTTTCGGATAAGTTGATACTCGGCGGTTTCGTGGCCCGGTAGTTGTAAAATGGAACGGCCGACTATGTCCCGGTCGAAAATAGATCGAATCTAATTTGGCGCCCGTGAACCAGCAAACCAGCCAAGCGCGGTTTAGCTGGCCAGCGAAGTGCTGCGTGGACCCAGACCGGCCGAAATGGATTCGACAAAACCGTGCAGTAGCCGAGAGTGACACCGGCACCGATACGTAACTCTTGATTATACAAAATTATAGGCTAAATTCTGATGTCAAAAGTGACGAAGAAACGAAGACGCGTGTTTTGAATGGACAAGAACGCAGAGTTTGTCAAGCGAAATACTCGCCAGTATCTGACCACTTGGCATTCAATCAAATTACGCACGCGGTTTCGTGTTCCACTGCAAAGGTATGACCTCCCGCGTATTGGCCAGGGAAGCAGGATTTCTTTAAGTAGCATATAGCCAATGCTCGGCACCGTACATCAGTCGTAGATAATTGTCGACGAGAGAAGTATAGAAAATTTATGATTTCCCGTTAGCGAAATTTCATTTCAGAAAATTGATGGGTGCCGTCTTTTCGGCTCGGCCAACTGGAAGGACCTTGGCAAATATTCGACGTTTCAATTTATGGATGACAAAGTGAATAAAATAAGAATAAAACAAACGTCGAGTTGGCGCGACGAGAACGCGGGCCAGTATTGGAGGGAAACTAAACCAAAAGTATTTCTGTCTCTTGGCAGGAGGGTTCGACAATCGCTGCAATCACTATTTGATAAATGATGCCTCCCGTCGACACCTATCTAAGTGTTGATTCCAAGATTTACGTCACCGATTTTCAACCCTGTGCAGTTATGTGTTTACGAAATTTTTCGAAACGCGTTCCTGACGAGCTCTCGCAGGAATTATCATTATCATTCCTGACGCAAGCGTGAACTCGACCTATATCGTGCACTCGGTATAATGATCCATTCTATTAATGTCACGACTATACTATTGTGTATTAAAAGAAATTCAGCTGGGCTTCAGCTTCCGAGTGAAGTGTCTTAGCAGCAACAGCACCAGAGTGTTTTCTTGCTTGGCCTTATTTCTTTATTCATATTTTCGTGTTCTTCGTTTCGGGCTTAACTCTGATCCGGTGTACATACATGAATATCTACTGCAGCGGTTTAAATCGATACTATTTTCATCGTTTATCATTTCACAACCCGTTGGCAAACGAGCTCCGTCACTCACATGCCACATAGTGCGATAGAGGGATATCAGCCGACCAAAATAGCGGCTAATAACTTCTGACACCTACTCGACGATCGACTTGTAGCTCGGCTCATGATTGGGGGCGTGGAGACGTTGGAGAACATAACGGACGGAATTAAACCTGATAATATGGTAGGCGAGTTTGACCAATATATCCGAGCGAGGTATGAACACATGTATGACATGTTACAATAAATCGTATTGCGTTCTTATTTCGCAGAGGCCCCAGGTCTGCGTACATCGTATTATTAAGCAGCCGCCCACGAAGCCAAGTCATTAGGACACTCGAGGGACACGGGCAATTGCGTACGCTTGGTAAATCCGGGCCAGAATAATAAGGGTCTCAAAAATATCCGCGGTGATCGAGGTGTGGCCGTACTTTCATAGATCTTAGCCGAGGAATGCTGATCGGCTTTTTCGCGTGAATCACCCAACTCAGACGGTACTTGCAATTAGGTTATTTGGAAAAACGAAGCCAAGCGCGTGGGGAATTCTGAGCAAGTATATTAAATAGAAAAAGGTATAAAATATTTTTTTTTTTAAACCGACGTGTGTGGCGAGTCACGTTTCAAAAATATCGGCTATACTATTTAGTGCGGATGTAGTATATACATGCTTCAGGGTTATATGGTACTTAGTTAATGGCCAGGCTTCTTATACGTGGTTATTTCAAGTTTTATGAAACTCGTTTTCGGATGGGATATTCCGCCCGAGATATGTACGCGATTTTCTTCCTCTTCTCCATTTTCTTTCTTTTTTTTTTTTTTTTTTTTTTTTTTTTTTCTTTCCGCACCAAAAATAGCTGCCGATTATTTATACGCTAACGTCCTTGTCTTTTTTTATTTCCACAGATTTAATCCTGCGCATTGCGAACTCGCAAACTTCTCGCTTACACACCCCTGCCATAGCTTACGTATTTCTGGCAACGAGTCTGTACTATAAATACAAACCTGTTCAAAAGTCAATCCCTTAAAATAATTGTTCCTAAACACATTACAGTCGGTCCACTGCAAAATATGGTACCTATTTGGCGCTACCCATTACCCGGAAACCGATAACTCTCCACACTATCGAATTCTAATCATCTGCAATTTAAATTCATTCCTCTATCTCGTCTTCTCTCGCTTCCCGAACCTAAATACATACTCGCCGTGGTCTAACGCATTTCGGCAAACAATTAAGTGAGATGGCCAGTCACTTTCTGACACCAGAAGAGTCTACGCTGATGGTTTCGTTACATAACGACTGAAGGAACTCAGGGGGGCCTCTAAAGACGCGTAGAACTATCGAGAGGTGAGAGGAAAGAAGGAGAGGCCAAATTTAGCTAGCAGACATTGTTTTAGATCGGTGATATCGATTACAAAATCTCATTATCTAATGTACTAATCTATTTACTGTACTCATTGGAGGATCGCCAGAAATTTTTTATCTGCTCGTGCAACAACGTGGAGTCATTATTTGCGCAGCGCTATTAAAAATCTAGAAGAAACGTAATTTTTCTATTTTTTTTTTCTTTATTCTCTTCTCCCGGATTGACAAGCGACGGACTTACTTACCCCCCGCTGTCCTACGCGTATGGCCCACGCAGTCTACAACCTGACGCGATTCCGGATTTAGAAATAAAATTGAACAAACTACGACCAAGCTCTTCAGCGCTTTACAGTTTAAATAATGAAAATCTCACAACTTTTTTTTCAGGATACATAAATGTGAGAAGTCAGGTAATCAAAGTATCCGCAAATTGAGGGAGACAGAAGCGGGATACGTTTTTCTTAATCTAAGGCAGAAAAAGTGCGGAAACATTTTCAAGAAATTCACTCATTGTTAGATGGTGGAAATCGTTACTGCGGCAGTCTCGCAGTTTGATTCGGAGGAGTTGCCGATGTTAGTGAAATTATGCAGAAACACGTGATAAATAACTTCGAACTTGATGTAAAAATTGTAAAATGGTATTCAATGGTATCGAAAATCGTTAAAAGTTACGTGTCAAAAAATTCAAGAATCGCTAAACGCTTTCGACAGATCTCCAGACGCTTCGACGGATCTTTATTGCTCTGGTATAATTTGATGAATACCATTATTTCGATTCAGTTCAAGACTATCGTTCGTCAGATTCAATATCAATTGACGCGTATAACGTGTACAAAATAATAAATAAAATAATAAGAAGCAGAGCCAAGTATAAGAGAGCAAGTCATACATGCGGTTGTCGGTCACCTCGATGCGTCAATCATCAAAATTGGCGAGGTAACCTCGTTGCTCTATATCGCGTATCTACAGACTACATTAGATTTCGATGTCAAAGGTTAGTATGTTCGGACAGCGAAGCCAAATCAATCGAAGGCGACCAGTTAATTAAATTTCAACAGACACTCAGCAGGCGGGTGGTTATGAGGACTAAAAGCCTGGACAATAATCGTACCTAAGTTAATTTTCAGGGTATTCCTCAAGGTGCGACGTCTTCAGAGGTACCGGCACGACTCGATCGGGCGTCGCGACGCCCAGCGTTTCCCACTCCCCTTGGGGTTACCCCTTCCTTGTCGCGAGGCCTCGGTTACACGCGATTCTGGGTAATTTATTCATCGTGCGTGGGCGTTTGTTGATTTCGAGGCCAATACGGGATCATAAGCAGAAAAATATCGCGGATTTGAATTAACCACGAGGGTGCTAGGTCGTTGGCATCTATGGGAATCTATATCGGACAATTTTTTATAGATAATGACAATGACTTTTCATCTGACTCAATTTAACATACAGAAACTTGTCCGTTCATTGAACATAAATGAAAATAAAAATAAAAAACATTAGAAACAATTGATACCTTACTCCCTTTATCACATGCAACGCAAATTTGCACATTCCAGTAGTCGTTCGATCCACTCTGATTGTAACTACTCGCTGAGAAGTTATTTCAACGAGCAAAAAATGATGTAACAAATTTTTCTCTCGTTAAACATGTGTGAAAAACTATAGTGAACAATTTATTCATTAGTATGCCTCATTATATGCTGGAGTACATGTTAATATGACCTTTATGTGTGGACTAGAATTAATTATTCTGTAACGGTAATTAATAAGTTCGGCTATACAGAGAAATTAAACTAATTCGCGCACGATTTTTGCGACAAAATTAGTTTGCCAATAATTGGGGCCGCCACTTCCTGGACTGAAGTGTAACGCATCTATTGGAAAAATTGGAAATCACGCAATTGGACCAGGTGATATTTAGTTCAGGTATCAGTCCATTGCCGGCAGTCGATGAGTAAAGAGCCCAGTTTCGATCGATTATCTCACTGGGTCTGATGCTTTGAGTCAAAAATTGCTCCTGGTATCAGGAGAACGTCCGAACCGAGGAGATGTGCCGAAATTTTTAGCAGAAAAAATTAACCGTGCAAACTGGCTTATAATAGTCGTGTATATAACGTCGGTTCGTGTACTTTGCTATTTGGTATCAGGGGAAGAAAATCTGACCCTGAAGTTATGTATGTACATTTTGTAATTTTTTCTTGATAATGAATATGTATGTACGCACATAAATACGTTTTAACTTATGCAACCAGCATAGCAGTTTTGTGAGCTCCAACTCGTGGTTGTATGTAATAAGGGGCATCCCCCGGGCCAGACCCCGTTGGTGGGGAAAGCGGCGACCTTGAACTTGAATAACTGCACCTGCAGTCCTGGGGTCAGTAGCCCTCGTGGCGTCAAAGAGTTCGCATGGGGGTTGCGTTAGCGAGATTCAATATGAATACTCCGATCAGATATTTATATATAAATTTTTTTTTTCATTTCAACCAGGTTACACGGTAACAGTACAATATAATACTGTATTCTGCAGAGATGCACAGTATACGCAGTCCGTCCACTTAATACTAACCTAAACAAATACAAATTACAAAAATTAGAGTTAAAGTTAGAGTTTCATGTATTTACATACGATTCCAATCATATCTGTTTAGCAAGGATACTGTTATAATTATAATTCACGTTGTTCAAAAACAATTTCAAAGTGTACGAAACTTTGGCAGCAAGTATAATATTATATGATGATTAGTTTTGTTATTATCATTATTTTTCAGTATAGAATATCATTCTCTATCACGTCTCCTAATTTTGCCTACGCCTTATATCTTTATGTATATGAATGAGATATTGTATCGCTGCTACATTAATAAATAAATATGCCAATAATCAATGCCTCCGTTACTTTGTTCTTTCCCCGTCCATCGCCATTCTTTATCACCATTTTTTATATGATATGAAACCACTAGATATTCTCAAAGATTTTTAAATTTCGAGTCGAAAATCGCTCTTGGTGTCAGCAGAACATCTGAGGCGAGGAGGTGTGCCAAATTTCTAGCGGGACAAACCGACAGCGTACATGCAAGCATGCATCTAGTTGTAGGAATGTACATATGTCTCTATGCGAGTCTGTATATGCTTAAGTTACTTGGGATTTTCGAAATTTTAAGTCGAAAATTGCTCCTGGTATCAGGAGAACATCTGACCCGAGGAGGTGTGCTGGAATTTTTCGCGGGAAAACCCCTTGAGTGTATGTCTAAGCAAGCATGCATTTGTATAGATGTGACTCTCTCTCTCTCTCTCTGCATGTCTCATTAGCTTAAGATATATAGAATTTCTGAAATTTTGAGTCGAAAAATTGCTCCTGGTATCAGGAGAACATCTGACCCGAGGAGGTGTGCTGAAATTTTTGGCGGGAAAACCCCCTGAGTGTATGTCTCAGCAAGCATGCATTCGTATAGATGTGACTCTCTCTCTCTCTCTTCATGTCTCATTCGCTTACGAAATTAAGAATTTTTGAAATTTCTAGTCGAGAAATTGCTCCTGGTATCAGGAGAACATCTGACCCGAGGAGGTGTGCTGAAATTTTTGGCGGGAAAACCCCCTGAGTGTATGTCTCAGCAAGCATGCATTCGTATAGATGTGACTCTCTCTCTCTCTCTTCATGTCTCATTCGCTTACGAAATTAAGAATTTTTGAAATTTCTAGTCGAGAAATTGCTCCTGGTATCAGGAGAACATCTGACCCGAGGAGGTGTGCTAAAATTTTTGGCGGGAAACTCCCTGAGTGTATGTCTAAGCAAGCATGCATTCGTATAGATGTGACTCTCTCTCTCTCTCTCTCTTCATGTCTCATTAGCTTAAGATATATAGAATTTCTAAAATTTGAAGTCGGAAAATTGCTCCTGGTATCAGGAGAACATCTGACCCGAGGAGGTGTGCTGAAAATTTTGGCGGGAAAACCCCCTGAGTGTATGTCTAAGCAAGCATGCATTCGTATAGATGTGACTCTCTCTCTCTCGCTGCATGTCTCATTAGCTTAAGATATATAGAATCTTTAAATTTTAAGTCGAAAATTGCTCCTGGTATCAGGAGAACATCTGACCCGAGGAGGTGTGCTGAAATTTTTGGCGGGAAAACCCCCTGAGTGTATGTCTAAGCAAGCATGCATTCGTATAGATGTGACTCTCTCTCTCTCTCTCTCTCTCTCTCTGCATGTCTCATTAGCTTAAGATATATAGAATTTCTGAAATTTTTAGTCGAAAAATTGCTCCTGGTATCAGGAGAACATCTGACCCGAGGAGGTGTGCTGAAATTTTTGGCGGGAAAACCCCCTGAGTGTATGTCTAAGCAAGCATGCATTCGTATAGATGTGACTCTCTCTCTCTCTCTCTCTCTCTCTGCATGTCTCATTAGCTTAAGATATATAGAATTTCTGAAATTTTTAGTCGAAAAATTGCTCCTGGTATCAGGAGAACATCTGACCCGAGGAGGTGTGCTGAAATTTTTGGCGGGAAAACCCCCTGAGTGTATGTCTAAGCAAGCATGCATTCGTATAGATGTGACTCTCTCTCTCTCTCTCTCGCTGCATGTCTCATTAGCTTAAGATATATAGAATCTTTAAATTTTTAGTCGAAAAATTGCTCCTGGTATCAGGAGAACATCTGACCCGAGGAGGTGTGCTGAAATTTTTGGCGGGAAAACCCCCTGAGTGTATGTCTAAGCAAGCATGCATTCGTATAGATGTGACTCTCTCTCTCTCTCTCTCTCTCTCTCTCTGCATGTCTCATTAGCTTAAGATATATAGAATTTTAGAAATTTCAAGTCGAAAAATTGCTCCTGGTATCAGGAGAACATCTGACCCGAGGAGGTGTGCTGAAATTTTTGGCGGGAAAACCCCCTGAGTGTATGTCTAAGCAAGCATGCATTCGTATAGATGTGACTCTCTCTCTCTCTCTCTCTCTCTCTGCATGTCTCATTAGCTTAAGATATATAGAATCTTTAAATTTTAAGTCGAAAAATTGCTCCTGGTATCAGGAGAACATCTGACCCGAGGAGGTGTGCTGAAATTTTTGGCGGGAAAACTCCCTGACTCTAAGTCTAAGCAAGCATGCATTCGTATAGATATGTCTCTCGCTCTCTCTCTGTGCATGTCTCATTCGCTTACAAAATAAGAGATTTCTGAAATTTTTAAGTCAAAAATTGCTCCTGGTATCAGGAGAACATCTGACCCGAGGAGGTGTGCTGAAATTTTTGGCGGGAAAACTCCCTGACTCTAAGTCTAAGCAAGCATGCATTCGTATAGATATGTCTCTCGCTCTCTCTCTGTGCATGTCTCATTCGCTTACAAAATAAGAGATTTCTGAAATTTTTAAGTCAAAAATTGCTCCTGGTATCAGGAGAACATCTGACCCGAGGAGGTGTGCTGAAAATTTTGGCGGGAAAACCCCCTGAGTGTATGTCTAAGCAAGCATGCATTCGTATAGATGTGACTCTCTCTCTCTCTCTCTCTCTCTCTCTGCATGTCTCATTAGCTTAAGATATATAGAATTTCTGAAATTTTTAGTCGAAAAATTGCTCCTGGTATCAGGAGAACATCTGACCCGAGGAGGTGTGCTGAAATTTTTGGCGGGAAAACCCCCTGAGTGTATGTCTCAGCAAGCATGCATTCGTATAGATGTGACTCTCTCTCTCTCTCTCTCTCTCTCTGCATGTCTCATTAGCTTAAGATATATAGAATTTTAGAAATTTTTAGTCGAAAAATTGCTCCTGGTATCAGGAGAACATCTGACCCGAGGAGGTGTGCTGAAATTTTTGGCGGGAAAACCCCCTGAGTGTATGTCTAAGCAAGCATGCATTCGTATAGATGTGACTCTCTCTCTCTCTCTCTCTCTCTCTGCATGTCTCATTAGCTTAAGATATATAGAATCTTTAAATTTTAAGTCGAAAAATTGCTCCTGGTATCAGGAGAACATCTGACCCGAGGAGGTGTGCTGAAATTTTTGGCGGGAAAACTCCCTGACTCTAAGTCTAAGCAAGCATGCATTCGTATAGATATGTCTCTCGCTCTCTCTCTGTGCATGTCTCATTCGCTTACAAAATAAGAGATTTCTGAAATTTTTAAGTCAAAAATTGCTCCTGGTATCAGGAGAACATCTGACCCGAGGAGGTGTGCTGAAATTTTTGGCGGGAAAACTCCCTGACTCTAAGTCTAAGCAAGCATGCATTCGTATAGATATGTCTCTCGCTCTCTCTCTGTGCATGTCTCATTCGCTTACAAAATAAGAGATTTCTGAAATTTTTAAGTCAAAAATTGCTCCTGGTATCAGGAGAACATCTGACCCGAGGAGGTGTGCTGAAAATTTTGGCGGGAAAACCCCCTGAGTGTATGTCTAAGCAAGCATGCATTCGTATAGATGTGACTCTCTCTCTCTCTCTCTCTCTCTCTCTGCATGTCTCATTAGCTTAAGATATATAGAATTTCTGAAATTTTTAGTCGAAAAATTGCTCCTGGTATCAGGAGAACATCTGACCCGAGGAGGTGTGCTGAAATTTTTGGCGGGAAAACCCCCTGAGTGTATGTCTCAGCAAGCATGCATTCGTATAGATGTGACTCTCTCTCTCTCTCTCTCTCTCTCTGCATGTCTCATTAGCTTAAGATATATAGAATTTTAGAAATTTTTAGTCGAAAAATTGCTCCTGGTATCAGGAGAACATCTGACCCGAGGAGGTGTGCTGAAATTTTTGGCGGGAAAACCCCCTGAGTGTATGTCTAAGCAAGCATGCATTCGTATAGATGTGACTCTCTCTCTCTCTCTCTCTCTCTCTGCATGTCTCATTAGCTTAAGATATATAGAATCTTTAAATTTTAAGTCGAAAAATTGCTCCTGGTATCAGGAGAACATCTGACCCGAGGAGGTGTGCTGAAATTTTTGGCGGGAAAACTCCCTGACTCTAAGTCTAAGCAAGCATGCATTCGTATAGATATGTCTCTCGCTCTCTCTCTGTGCATGTCTCATTCGCTTACAAAATAAGAGATTTCTGAAATTTTTAAGTCAAAAATTGCTCCTGGTATCAGGAGAACATCTGACCCGAGGAGGTGTGCTGAAAATTTTGGCGGGAAAACCCCCTGAGTGTATGTCTAAGCAAGCATGCATTCGTATAGATGTGACTCTCTCTCTCTCTCTCTCTCTGCATGTCTCATTAGCTTAAGATATATAGAATTTCTAAAATTTTAAGTCGAAAAATTGCTCCTGGTATCAGGAGAACATCTGACCCGAAGAGGTGTGCTGAAAATTTTGGCGGGAAAACCCCTGAGTGTATGTCTAAGCTAGTATGCATTTGTATAGATGTGACTCTCTCTCTCTCTCTCTCTGCATGTCTCATTAGCTTAAGATATATAGAATTTTGGAAATTTTTAGTCGAAAAATTGCTCCTGGTATCAGGAGAACATCTGACCCAAGGAGGTGTGCTAAAATTTCCGGCGGAAAAAAATTGAGAGCCTACACGCAAGCAACCATGCATTCGTAGAGACGTGTCTCTCCGAATGTCTCTCATCCGCTTACGATATTTGGAGTTTTTGAAATTTTAGGTCTAAAAATTACTCCTGGTATCAGGAGCAAATATCCCAAGTCGCCCAGTCCTAGTTCACTCTAAAGCCAAGTCAATTCTGAGAATTTCAAAAATTTATAGAAAAGTCATTCAACTTTAAACTAATTACAAATACCCCTACAGGTCCTCAAAGTAATAGTTGTTCAATCTCCCACATCTCTCTAAAAAATTTGCTGCTCTTTGAAAAATTGCTCCAAGGCGATTACTGGCAAAATATTTTAATTTTCGTGGTGAAAATGGTCCATCATTCACCAACAAGCGACCGACTTACGATTGCAAAGAAAATTAATTAATTCCCAGTAAATGGGGGACTAACCATGCGGAGGTATCTCTCGGTACATTCATAGAAAACTACTCTCTCGGTAAAAATCATTATATATAGCTTCTTAATGAACAATTATTAATATTTTAACAGGTAAAGAAGGTTTCAAAATGAATAGTACAAGTGAAGTTACTATGCCAAATATTTATTAGAACGCCACAAATTGTTGGTTTCATAATTACTTTACAATGTATTTGTCGGTTCTTCACAAATGACAGAATATACTAGCTATAAGGCGAGCAGATTCGTCAAAATTCCAAACTTAATTATAATAAACGAACAATACTGTCCTGAAACAAAACGTCACTATAATATGTATTAATATATCCTACCAATTGAATATAATGTTTATTACTCAACTAGCCGATCGATTCTAGACAGAGATTTAAAACATTACCAAAATCTCCGCTTACTATTGCATGGTTCTTTTGATAATAATACTAACAATCCGTGTAGTAATAGTTGCATCAGTCTTCGAAAGAAACCTATATAATTCTCACTCAGCTAGTAACCCTTTTTTTCTCCCAAATTCTCGCTTCCAATAGGCCGAATACCTGACAAAACACTTATCGTTTAATAAATAATACCCAATTTTCCGAAATATCGAATAATACATACACGTTAATCATATCACAATGTTAATTATTCACTCGTTGAAGAGTACTCTTTTATAATATCCAAATTAAATACAATAGTTTCAAATAGTGACTCATATTATCAGCTTACGGCCTGGTTTTCAACAACTGCATCTATAGACCAGACAGGACAACTTAATACAAACGTATAGTAACCTATGCATGTCTAGTATTTTATCTACGGTAGGAAAAGTGAGTAAAGTATTGGAACGAGTGAGACTAAAAGTACGCTTGTCCAATTCAATCTTCCTATACTAGGGAAGTTGATAGAAAAACTAAATTACAAAAACATATTTTAATGTTAAATTGATTGATATTCTAAAGGCTTATATCCGCGAGGAAAGTAGTCACTCTTAATGTTAAAACTTCGAAAAGACCATTACCTTAAGCAAATTTGGTTATGCTGAATGTAATAAATGATTTTAAACGAACAGCTAAATGCCAAATGGAATCGAGGTATTTTACATTCCAGTAGCTGCACGTCTGACAAGAATTTAGGACTATATTAATGACTATAGCTATTAATGTACACATGGTTGACTTGAGAATTGAATAAACTGTACGAATGATAATGATAAACGTTAAAAATAATATTTTCTCTTCAAATATAACATTTTACGAGGCATATTTCGATAATAACATTACATAACAACTAATATAATATATATGGATACAATATAGCGATTCAGACATATGTTTACATCGACTCAATTTTCGATCGAAAGGTTTCAACTTATTAAACGATATAAATATTTGTTGCAAACGCATCAATGTTGAATAATAAAAAAAAAATCTATTGAATTTATATATACTATATCGTAACATTATGCCATTCCAAAGTAGTTGGATGTACCAAATTTAAGTTTACATTAACATTTCATGACTCTACTCTCGAATTAGGGATAAAAGATTGTCCAATTCAGACGGAAGTCAGTAGGACAAGCTATTCACTGTCCTTCCATATTTCGAATATAACTTAAATATTTTTCAGAACTTGACGAAAGTAATAATCATCTGAATTTGATGCTCCCGTCACTTCCAGGAAATAATAAAGAGTAGAGTAGAATAGAGCAGAAATTGAACAGAGCGAATATAAAAAAAAAAAAAAAACGAAAAAAATAAAAAAATAAAATAAATTAATAAACTGATGAGATTTGTAAAGGACTTGATAAGCTCTCCTCCACTTTTATGTGGTATCACAAAATGTTAGGATATCGGCAGGGAAATTGAGCGCCCGTTCATTCGGGATTTATTGACAAAAACGTTACACATCTTTTAATTCCTGACGAATCACTAGTAGTGATTATTTAAAAACTAATATCGAATGTACGGAATAGCCTGGTCCCAGTAGTGGAATTAAATTGTTAATATTATGAGAAAAAAAAAAACAGATTTCGAATAAAAACGTATGTCATCAACGATTTTTTACGCCCATAACAGACTCTTAATTTTAAAATAAACATTTTTTTTTGTTTTGTTTTATCGCATACTTATATGCATTATAATGTGTAGTATATTAATTCAATTATGCAGTACCATATTAATTGATAACAATAATTTCTCTAAAGTAATAATAATATACCTCGACCCATTTGTAACAATATTACTAAACTCACCCTTTACAATAGGTAATATATATATATATATATTTATTTTTTATTTATTTTTTCTTCCTCTGTGGAAACCTGGACAACTAGTCGCTGAGGAGTTAACGCTGAATTATCGCGACTTTGTTAATAATTCAGGGGTGTGAAAAAATGATCCTAATGATACATACAAAGAACGACTTCGGATCATGACTTCCGGACTCCTAAATTGTATTTAAATAGCGAAAAAACTGGGTATTATTCATTGACCAGTTGCCCGAGGGTTGCGATATCTTAGAATAAAACATTTACCTTTTTTTTTTTCTTTTAATATTTTATAATACCTATTTACATATCACAATTATACTAGGACTTGGAAAAGTTCAACGCGATGAATTACGTAACATGAAAAGAGAGAGAAAAAGGGAGAGAAATTTAACTGTTTTTAAATAATGCAATATATGGTTTAACTCAACAACGAAACTTTTACGTTTAACGCAACTGGTTCGAAAATAAACATTATTCAATTAGCTAAACCTCGTATAGTATGAAAATCAGCAACGTTAAAATATATTTTTAGTTTTTTTTTTTTATATAAATGTCGATAATTATCCCACGATAGAATAAAAAAAAAAAAAAAATAATAAAATAAAACAAAAATATAATGGAAAAAAAAATGATAAAGACAGAATTTACTAAGGCACCAAATTCAAATCTGCGTACGTTAATAAAATTGTATATGTATATACACATATACATAGTTATAACTATATGTGTATACACATGTACAATGCATCTATAATATACCAAATCTTCGAAGAAAAAAAAAAGTTAATAAATGTATACATTACGACGTCTAACACACGCCTAAGTAGGATATATTTTAAATTATACATCTGACATTGATCAAAAAGTATTTTTCATAAATGCTCTGGCTTAGTATGTATAAGCGATATAATTTAATTAAACAGTCACACGGTATGTTGTCAAAATGTATGTAGAAATATGTAAAAATAAATTTACTTTTTCAAAATTGATTCTTTCATTTGCCAACAAGTTGAAATTCCCGAAAGTCCAGAAGTAAGACAGAAGATTCCATTGAACCATTCAATTATTATTTCAATGAAATCCACGGCCGTATTACGCACGAGATTCGCAAATATGCATATATAATTCTGTGAATATTAAGTTCTAAACACATACATATACCCCATGCTAAGTTTGGTGTATAGGAATAGGCCCAATAATATAATAATTGTCAATTCCGACCAAACGTTGGTATTGTTTAATTTTTATGCATTTACCTATCTTTCTAGTTATTCAAGCATAATTGTGACTATCCGGAAATTGAATTATGTGATTTACTGATTATTTAAAGTATTAGGGTTAATGATTGGCTAAGTTAAGGTGTCAATCAATTACCACCAAAGAAATTCATGATATCCATAATAGGATAATAAACTGAGCATATGGTAGTTTGTAAGCAAAAACTTTCTGTAACGAAAAATACTTTCTGTAACGATATTAACAAGTAAATGATAAACATAATTATAATTAATAAGATTAAAAAGTATTCATCACACTATCGGAATATCTTTATAACATATAACGTTTGTAATGAATCTTCGATGTAGGTATGTACCTATGTACCAGAAATACGTCGTTTCTATCGAAACTTGGATGATAAGGCTTGTGTAAACTGAAGAATCTTATCGATTACTTGACGGAATTTCCTGTACTATTTATAGTAATATAAGAACAATAATGCTTTGAGTCAAATTTAGTCGTAAGGCACTGATTTTCATTCAGATATTTATTTCTACCATCAATTCAATTTGACTGTGATGCTTCTCTGCTGTCTTCTACTTCTTCTACATCGTCGAATGATTCATCAAGCCTCTCATCTGGATCGAAGATTGATCCATCTTCGGATAGATCTGCACTTACTTCGCGAAGTCCACCTTTGCGTTTGTATTCGCGAACCTGGACGAAAATAATAGCTTTTGAATTAGGATATAGTTTGTAGAATAGTACAGCAATAGCTACAACATCTGCAATAAATTTGAAGTTATCGAGAGAAATACAAGCACTCAGTTTAAATCAAATCTGTACTAGTGTAAAAGAATACGTATTTAACATAAAATGTATTTCGATGTATCAACAAACAATCCTGAATGAAAATTAAAACTGTAAAATTATTATTTTATTACCTTCTTGTGTGACTTTTTTATTGATTCAATCTGTATCAATTTCAATGTATTGGGTGGAGTTTGTGGTAGAGGTTGAGGAGCTGCTTGAACATTTCTATTTGTAGCCACAGTATCGTTGTTTGATCCCGTGCCATTTCTGCCTTCGATATTATCAATTGAATCATCAAATTCGTTTGCTCCAATTCTGTCACTGCTATCGAATATTGATCCATCATCCGACAAATCTGGGTCTATGATAATTGCACTTTGTCTCTTTTGTTCGCGAATTTTCTTGTGTGATCTTTTAATTGAATCTGCTTGTCTAAGTTTCAAAAAATTTATAACTTTCGGACAGTTCGGAGGAGTTCTAGTCGTCTTTGCATTCGATGTTTCATTTAATTTTGATTCGGTCCAATTTTCGCTGAAACTAGTCGAAGGTTTAGGATTGTTAAAATCACTTTCTGAAATTGATTTATTCGGTGTTACATTCTGATAGCAAAGGGGTAGTTTCCGATCCTCGATGATTTCCTCGTCTTTTATAACTTGAAAATCGTTTTGTTCATCTTCAACATTCAATGTTCTTCGCAGTCTACTGTTTCTCTTATCTTTCTTGTGCGATTTTTTTATCGAATTAATATCAAATATCAATTCCGAAGTCGATCTATTCTGCGGTGTTGATCGCCCATTAGTATTCCCATTATCGCAAGCATCTCCACTTACTTTAGACTCGGTAATATCTTCTTTGACTGCAATAAGATCTCTGTTTCGATTAGGAGGAGTAGCAAAGCTATTCTCAATCGATTTAAAGCTTCCTTCTTGCGTTGTACAAGTCTGATCTGTGGGTTCTGAAGATTGAGAATTCTTTAGTTCCAAGCTAGTTGTTTGAATCCCTTCAGTATCATTTGCTAAACGCAAGGATCTCCGCTTCTTGATTGGTGTAAATATCTTAAATTCTTCTTCGGCGCTCTCATAATCCATCGAAGAAGATGCAATGTTAGATGATTCTACCGAAGATATACTATTTTCCATCTCATTCAATGAAGATGATTTTTTTCTTTTATTCGGAGTAGATCTTTCCAGTGGCGATGTATCAGCGGTAGAAAATTCAACGGCACGATCGTTTGTGGATTTTTCATCCGCCATTGGAGAACATATTTCGATTCCAGTTACAGGTGCAACTATCAGAGATTCATTACGAATTGACTTGCGTCTTTTTGACTGGTTTGTTGCCGAATTGTTTGACGGAGACAACAGAGTTTTAACTCCGCTAACGTGGCAAGTATCTTCAGAAGTTTGACGTTGATCTTCGCTGTGAAAGTATCTCTGTCGTTTTGCCGACTCTGTAACTATTTTCTTGTGCTTGTTCTTCTTGTGGGATTTTTTAACCGAACTATATTGTCCTAATAACATTCTGCTCGAATTAACATTTTCGGGTGTACCAGCTCTAGCAACATTTTCAGGAGTATGAATATTGCATGACAAGCTTGAACTTTGATTCTCTTCTTTACTGTTATTAGTAGACTCAAGAGATTCTTTCTTTGGTTCTTGTACAAATATCAGAGGCTTGATTAGAGTCTTTTTATTCATATCCTTGATTTTCTTATGTGATTTTTTAATCGAATCTGAAATTACTTGGTCCAGAACGTTGAATGAATTCTCTGGTGTAACTGGGCGGCCCTCATTTCCGCTCAAGTCAGGACTCTGAGACTTTACTACCCTATCAGTTTTTGCAGGTGAAATTAATTCCAATTTATCGAAAGATAATTTGAGTGGTGGATCTTTGTCTTTAACATCACAGTCATGGCTCAGTTGATCATGTGAATCTATTTCAGAAGCTAAATGTTCTAATTTTGGGTCAGTTCTAGTCTCAATTGTTTCTGAATAGTCGAAAATTGATCCATGATCAGATAGTTCTTCTACAGAGTGGTTTAGGCACATTGGTCTCTTCTCACTGTCCTCTTTAAACGAAATCAATCCAAGGCCTGAGCTCCCGCTACTTAGAGGGCTTGAATTTTCAAAAATTTCAGTTCCAGGATTTGGCTTCTTTTCCAGTAAATCTGTATAGTCAAAAATCGATCCAGAATCCGAAATCTCATCTTCCGAGTGGATGAAGACAGTCTTCATTTTGCTCTTATCTTTCTTGTGAGATTGTTTGATTGATCCCACGCTGTAATTCGGACTTGGATAAGTGTCGTTCGTAATTGGAGTAGAGGGCCTTTCTTTTTGTGACAGTATTATGGGATCTTCGGATGAATTCTCTGTCTGTTTAAAATGTTCTTTTAATTCATTCACGTAGGTCTTTTCTGAACGGTTACTCTGCCGCTCCTGTAAAATAAATGACAAGTTAAAATCAGGAAGGAAGAAAGCAAAAGTGAAAGAAAAAATTCCAATAAGATTTTGTAAATGAATAAAAGAAATACTAGCAAAGAAAAAAATAATTTTATACCTTTTTATGGCTCTTTTTAATGGCGCTCATGCTCTCAGGCACAAACTGTACGACGTTTTCGGGGGTAGTGGGCCTCATCTCCTTGTCGTCGTCTTCAAAATCTTGGAACAAATTTCTAGGAGTGCTGACGTTGATTCCATCAAAGTGTTTATATTTCTTATCGCTCTGTTTAACGGCGCGAGAGTCAGGAGTTTCGGCATGATATTTAAGCTTTTTAATAAATTCCTCGCGAGACATCGGAGTCTTGTTTATTGACCTGGATATATTTGCGTTTGGTTTTGGACTCGGTGTAAGATAGTTCAATGATTTTTTAACACTATTCCGATGGGACGGAGTTTGGTTCTGGTTTTCATCAATCGATTCAACGGACGATTCTAAATAGCTACTAAAATTAGATCCGTTTGAGCTTGAACTAAAGTTCAAGGTTTTATTTATTTTCGAGATTCTGTTTATGTTCGATTCAAAATTTGGCGACTCTTTATTAACCAAGCTTTCAGAAGAACTGAAGATTCTCTTTGGGCTGGGACTCAAGTCGAAGTTTAACATCTTGCTTATTTTCTTGTTCCTCGAGTTTGAGGGACTAAAATTTATGTTCAACGATCTTAAGATTTTAGCTGACCTCGTAAGATACTTTTCATTGCAAATAGGACTATCCTCAGAATCAAAATTAGGAGATCTAAAAACCGCCTCGTGTCTAGGACTACCTATTTCAAAATTCAAAGATCTGTTTATCTTGTACTGAAACAACCCTCGCTTTCTTCTTGGTACTGATCTGCCGAGTGATCTGGTGCCGTTAAATCGATGTTTAGAAATAAGTTTAATATCTTCCGTAGGACTCCATTTTATAGCAAATTTTTGGCCCGTTTCAGTGTTACAAAAATCAAAATCATCTTCGGAATTAGTATCTTCGAAGGATTTTTTCAAATTTTTATTTTTATACATTATAAATATGATTTTTTCTCTTTTTAACGTTATTTTATATATTCAATAGTTTAAATAACAAAATATTATATCTATTAAAATTGTTTCTTTATCTTTTTATATTTTCCTTTTTCACGTCTATATTTATACAAAGCCGCGATGATATAACAAATTGGTAGATTCAAATTACATTATTAAACGAAAAAAATCTGAACAATGTTTAACGATGAAACTGTTTTAAGTATTTTTTATTAAAAACAAACAAACTATGATTTATTTCAACTTTGTGCCGGATATCTGTAAAATAAAAAATTACTTGTCGTCAAAAATATTTTAAAGGAAAAGAAAAATTAATAACAAAACATAGAAGAGTAAAATATTGTTTAGGCAATATTATCAGCATCTACCGAATAAAATATTCTTTAGTGAAATGGGGCTCCTGCCATCGACCTGTAGGTCGTTGATACCGATATTCCAACACCATCAAGCCCTAGCAAGATTTATTTGTTATTCGGGGGTCTAGTCTATTGTTAGGCATTTTTTATCGTATAAAAATATTTGAAAGCCGGAATTTTAATCCTCTAAATTTGTCTTCGACACGAATGAGAAAAAATTTTCTCATCAAAAGGACTAAATAAAGGTTAAAAAGAGAGGCATAAAATGTAAATGTGTAGTGGATGAAATTGGGTGGAGCGTCTCCACAATAGAAAGTAAAGACTGGCACGTAATTTCGTTGGTTTTTTTTCATTTCGTTCTTTCTTAATACAATGAACGTTTGATCGAAATGGGTTATAGATGCGGTATAAATGTTGGTTAGGAATCGAAGTAAATATGTATACATTCTTGAATAGAAAGAGAGTGAAATAATTGTCCGTACAGTTTTGCGAGAGGTGAAAAATGACCGAGTGAAAGAGAGCGGAGAGTTTCATAAAGCGCGACGCAACAGGCGGCTGGTAATTAGTAGGCAAGAAACAAGTTGTATTTACGCTGTTAGAAAGAAGGGCGAGACATGATATACAAATACAGAAATATATTCGTTATTACTCACGTAGTAGAGCCACATTCCGGACCTGGTGACACCCCGAAGCGCAGCCAGTGAACAGGAGTTAAAAATTTTCGATTAAACCTCGTTATTTCCACTTATTAATCGGTGTTTAAACACACAGGATACTTCTCAATAACAATCTACCACCATTTGCTCCAGGCGTCCTATGCAACTCGTCTCAACTCGTCTCGTCCCTCGACACGTCGTCTCGTAGTTCAACGGCGTGCTGCGTAGATGGAGCGGCGGTAGTTTAAAATCCAATAAATAGACGAAATTTACTTTTTCAATTTATAAGGGAACTAAAGAATCGTAAATTCAACTCTTATCAACTTATCTTTATTTAATTATTCTCTTCTTTTTTATCACCAGCTCTAACTTTTATGAAATATTATTACCTAGGTCCTGCTCGATATGCAACTCAATGCAACTCGTTATGCACTGATATTATTACCGCATTTCCGGCTACGGAGAAAGAGCATTGGGTAAAGATATGGAAAGGGTTCACGTATAATTTTGTCGAAAGTTATAGAAAAATTCACTATCCCAGGGCTATGGGAGGGTGGGAAATACGTCACAGCTTGAATGAATAATATTTATAGATTTTTTAACCCTGAGACTTTATTTCTTTAAGCTTATAATTTCGGGGAGTCCCATAATACCCGGCACCTGTTGCTCTTAATAAAGAATCAAGTTGAGGAGCCCTGCTGGGAAAAGTAGAGGGGCTGTTACTGCAGTCCGCGACAAGGATGGATTTATATTTTATTTAGGCATTTCTCAGCCCACGGGATATACATAGATAGAATATGTATTACGTACGGCTAGCCGAGTAAATTATAACGCACCTCCCATGTATAGATAATTATACATACACAATTCTTATTGAGTAAAAAAATATGTAATGAAACGCTTTTTCTAATTTTATTTTTTACAACAATTCCTTAATTATTTCAGTTCATATATCGCATATTGTATAAATTTTTTTCTGTTCAATTCCCCGGCGACTCGACGACTCCACATCTCTTACTGTAAAATCCTGAAAAGATACGATCTCGATGGGACGAGATATGACGGTCATTTTAAAACTGTAAATTCCGAGTTAGAGTCACTCTGGCTTACCATATACCTATATCCGACCCCTTACGACCTGCGGTCTTATGACTCGGTTATCTAACAATGAAATATACCTGAATAAGGTTTTAGGGTTTTCTACCGAAGTCCCGATGCGATTTTAATGAGAATTTCACGTCAGAATGTCGACTTCTGAGAACATTTGACAGCAATTTCTCTGAATTCAACATCCCCCAGTATACACCGAGGCGTAAATTTGAGTGATTTTAAAAACCACTGTAACTGGAACACGTTGTCGGCACGGTCGAGCGAAAGGTTTATTTAACCGAGAGCTGCTTGATCCGATCAACTATAGAATATAAGATATTATGGAGATAGAAGAAGAGATATAGGTATATAGAATATGTGTATATAATATGTACTATTTTACAAAACATATATTTATTCGAGGTCTTTTTACAACTTATTACACATTATATTATTGCCAATATTATAGATATACATATTATGTATAGGTATAATACCACATAATATTGGAATGTTATTTATTTACAATTAGTTTTACTTAATTATTAATAGGTCTTCAATTATAAATGGTATCTCGGTAGGTATACGTATACATATGTATAGATATGTAGATGAACGGAATGATTTTCCCGAATGAATCGCTATTTCCGATTATATACTTTAGATCAACAATGAAATAACAATCAATTGTGTAACATAGGTATACAGCTATATAATTTTCCTTAATTAATTCCGCGGTTTTCGAATGCCGAATATTGAATTTCTATTCGAAAAATAATCTCATAATATTTATCGTACACACTTATTTATTGAAGTAAAATGAAATAATATATATATACCTATACGTATACAATATGCAATCGTCAGAGGAATGCTCAGATTATTTAATTATTAATTATTTGACAATTATTCGAGCATCCCTCGGATTTACCTAATTAAAACGTTATTTGGACATTGCAGCGTTGTCCCGATAGCCATGGATGCACTTTACCCGCTTATTATTATGTAGGTATCTGTACTTCTTTCGCGCTATACAGAGCAGCACATAAATACTGTCAACCGTTAATTATATCCAATTATTTACCGTTCGTTATTTTTCACAGGTAGTATATATACGTATAATCGTTTTACATTAAGAGCTGACAAATGCGATCGAATGTAATATATTACATTCATATGCTAGTCGACTTAACGGCTTAACTTTCGCGCATTTGACCGGAGATTAATAATTTGAAAGGTTGGAGGGCAGGGAGTATATCGTATAAGTATCATATAAACTATACGTTATTAATATGTTCAACCCACAGTCGTGTAATGTATGTACATACATGTTAAAATAAAAGTAGAACAAATTGGATACCGAGAGAAAATATACGAGAGTCAACAACTCACCGTTTACCAACTGTATCTAAGAAGAAAAAATTTTCAAATTATAACTTGATGCGATCATGAGCAAAAAACAAAAAAATGATTGAAAAGTGTTGAAATAATGCTGAATTCACCCTCAGCTTGAATGAATTAATCGATTCCACTCACTTTGAATATTTTTACCATGTGAAATGTCAAGAAATACGGAATCCTATAAATTGTACCTACAACAGATCCGTTTACATAAATCTCTCTAATATTTTTTCGATTACCGTGCGGCCCGGGGGTGAAAGATTCTGCAGTGCCGCAACTCTTGGCTACCTATAATCTTATATTATACCTATAGTTAATTTATTCTTTTAAAGTTACCTCAGCTAAAGGTCTATGCTAACCCATTTGTTAAGATAAACGTTTAATTCAAATAAAGTATAATCCAACGAGATTTTTTTTCCCATGGAATTTCAACAACAGAAATATACAGTCTTTAAGATCATTTCGCGCACATCGGTATTACACGTTCCCAGCTCTCGTTATTAATTTATTGTAATTTATTTATTTTTTTTTTTAATAAAATCAGAAATATTTTCCTTTCCAAAATCATTACCCACTATAAGAGTTGAGTTAAATTGTGTTTCCTCATTGTGTAAGTGGATTTACTTATTGTTATAAGTGCAGAATTCGTGATTCCAGTTTGCGATTAGATTGACGAGAATGCGGACGCAAAATTTCTGAGAAAGGACTCTAATTCTCGCTCTCGCTCTCGCTCTCTCTCTCTCTCTCTCTCTCTCTCTCTCGCTCGAAAGTAAAACAATCTTATATTACATTATAATAATCGTATAAGTAAATAATGTATATAATATAAACTCGATGTATCTAATCTGAAGCGTGACGTCTCACCTCAGCAAATTCATCGATCCTCAACGAATTTTATTGTTAACAGACGTCACACTTGGTACCTATATATACAGGGTGTTTCAAGCGTGAAGCACAATGAATCTACGACGTTGAAAACCCAAATGCCGACCCATCGGTATTTCAGAACAAAGGCCGAAATCAATATTTATAATTTCTTATATCTTGAACTTTGAACTCGAATATCATTTGACTGGTTATGTTTATAAAAAAAGCGCACGAGGCTTTTTTGTGGAGGGTTCAATTTTCTATGAAAATGTATCACAGACTAATCTGTGAGATGTCTCATTATCGAGTTATGAAATTCCAAACGTGAAATTTTTTTATCCCATGTTGGATGAATGAGAACTAGAAAGTCGCGATGAGGCATCTCCTAATGTTAATATTAAGGGCTCAAATTCTAACAGGTTTCTTATTTCACCTTACTCCAAGTATAGAATCTGTTTGTAGATTGAACGAAAAAAATGTTGCTCTGAAATGACACACCCTATTATGTTCGTTAATTTAATTAAAACGTTCTGTTCATTAATTAATTTTCATATGCCAATTATAGATATGGGTAAGATATAAATGAACTTGTCGGTTTCTGATTATGTTTACGATAAATCACCCGTATATATAGGTATTAAATAAAGTGAAATTTCTATGATTTACCATTGATGTATATATACTAATCTTAATTCTAAACCATAATAAAAATCTATAAAACGAGATATATAGGTATATACGAGACGGTCTAACGTACATAATAAATACAGTATACATATAGCTTTATATAAGATGTATTATATTCTACGTTATTTATATTATCTCCGTATGCTTTAAGTTCATACTTACTTTATACTCCGGTTTACACTGTGACCTGTAAAAACAATTAATAATAAAATCGGATCTTAAGGCCATTGTCTAGCTAGTCAGGTTCCTCGTTAGTATTTCCCAAATACATGTATGTATGTATGTACGTACATGTACCTATGTACACACAGTACATCGCCACGGAAGTATAATGATCAATATTCGTTTCTACGACGTGATTAATGCTCTCACGATGAGCTTCGAAAGTAACCAAATACAAAATCAATCATGAGCTTGTTTGTAATAATTCCCAAGAGCGGTGGAACCTAAGCTGACTAATTCATTTATCTATCTAACTTTTTTTTTTTTTTTCTTTTTGTTTTTTTGTCTAATCTTTTACTTCTTGTTCTCAACAGCTCCCCCGTGTCACTGCGATACTCTACAAACACCCGAGTACACGTCGGATATATTCCGTAGGCAACAGCCTTAAGCTTACGCGTTTAGTTACCGAAAATAATCGTTAGCAAAACGTTTTTCAGCCCGTGGATGGCTGTCTAAACTACGGGCATCAGACCCTTTGGCTTGATCATCATCAAAGCCTTCTTCAAGGTGTAGTCCCAGCCTCTCCAACGGAACCAGACAATTCCTGGCAAATTTAACAAATGTGATAAAAAAAAAATAAAGTAAAAAAAATAACTTGGTTCTGAATTTGGTTTTATTAAAATTTACGTACCTTGACGAGCTGTGAGATCTTGGGGATCGTTTAGATACAATCCGTTCAAACCACGACCGCACGACTTCCACCACCAACCACCCTTCAGCATAGAGGCACAGTTCAATGACGACCTGTCGTTGTCTCTGCAAAATTTAAATTCCATATTCGATAAAGATTTTTGATAAATTGAAACCCCATTCTTTCCGCATCTAGAAGCCTATTGCCCGAACTGATACTAGATTGAAGCAAAGGCCTACCTGTTGTAGGTGGAAAATGGACTGTTGTTAGATCCGTACCAAGGATCGTTCAAAGAGTCACCAGCGTTTCCTTCGTAGCCGTCGATTTCTAACTTGTAGTATTCACCCTCGGAGTATATCTTGAAGTGAGAGTACTGCGCGTACCTGATCATATATTATTTATGTATACATAAGTAGGAACTGTCACCACCAGAAGATGCATGCTAATAGCACGATACTTTGATGGGTAATTTTTTACTCCTATTCACGTAAATGAATACAAGAATGAAGGTGTGATGGAAAACGATGACTAATGACAGTATGAGTGTTGAGAGAGTATTGTTTCCACGGTTCAAAGATCTCGAGACTTTTTTTTTTTTTTTTTTTAATCCCGTTCGAGTAATTTTTTGATCATTAAACTGACAGGACCGTGAAGTTCGTTTCGAAAGTAAGCTCTAAGTACTTGTCAAAGAAGCGAGCCTTTAAGCTACCAAGTCATGAAATCGCCTCTTGCAATCAAAACTCTTTTGATTTATCACGTTTTTATAACAAAGAGCAGAGTTTTGAATAATAATTATTCACATCTCGCACGGAGAAATTGTGCATCTATATACATTATACTACGAGTCTAATGCACTTGTGAACGCGATTACATAATATATGAAAGTAAGCTCTGAAAGGCCAAAGGTTTCTCGTGCAAAACCAAACGTATATGTAAGAACCGTTAAGATAATAGACAGCGAATAATTTATCGAACAGTAGCTATAATACTGTGAGGCTTTGTTTTTCTCTCCTTACTTCTTTATGTATACCTATATGTATATCTATTCGTGCAGCAGAGACAAATTACATAACAATTAAAAACTAATAGTGAAATCGCTGCAGGAGACCGTCGTCGTTGCATTACGATGTGAAGATTGATTCTGAATTCAGTTCATGCGCTTTCGTTATAGCTATATTAGCAATTCGATCAGCAGTCTTTCATACCGCAATAGAAACTATTACAACTATCGTCATTATTTCAGGAACAATCAAATACCCAAACGTAGTTAGGTATCACGTACATACATACGAGTATAGTATACGAACAAATTATCGATTGTGACCGAAATATTAATCTAGGTGATATCAGCAGGTAAACGTCAATGCGTCAATTCAATTTGTGGAATAAATATGAGGTGAGCATGAGTGTGTTAAAAAGAGTAATGATCGTGTTGGATGCCGGATATTTTCATCGTTACTAATTACTTTCGATTTACAAACTCTTCAAGGTATATATTGAATCGACGTTAATTTTAGCGACCTTTTACCACCTACGTGACATAATCGAGCATTGGTAATTCTAGTTTCATAATATCTCAGCCGATTCTGATACCAATAACCCGCTGACGTACGTCTACGTTAACGCGTGTGTGAACCGGGGCTCGAAGTTTCGTAAGGAGTCGTATATAGAAAGGAAGATGCTCTTCTTGCGTTAGACACGTACCTACATTCGTAAATGTATATATGGATTCCGTAGAAGGTGGTTCGAAAATCGCGGTACAAAATTATTGCAGAAAGCCAGAAATTGACTCTCGGTATTCATATTTCCGCTTCGAATAAAAAATGAAACGAACTGTTCCCGCAGCACCACGTATTGAGTCAAAAATTTATATCTTTCAGGACTTTCTGTATACTCCCCTGATCTGATTGATAGAATCCTCTTCATAGATGAAATCGATGTAGGTGAAGATCCAGCGTCATTCGTGATGCAACTTTAGAGTCCAGTAAAAAATTTTTCACGTCATAAAGTAAGTCGCTTGCGGCTGCGGTAATTACGGTAGATTTTGCCTTATGTTATAATATATGTAGTGAGTGTATGAATAGGTATAATGTTGGATGTGAGTTTGTCGATTGCGAAAGGGGTCTTTTTGTCGGTGGAAAGCTGCTGCACCAGCAGGTCAAGAAAATAATAAAATAAAAAGACCAACTTAAATTACCTCTTGTTACCCTCGAAGTCTTCGAGTTCGACTCGGAGCATGTAGTCCTCGTTGTTAGTAAGCATGTAAATGTTCTCGTTACCGAGCCAAAATTCTCTGGCCGGATCGCCGAACCCGTTCTTATAATCTGCCCAATCTCTGTTGAAGTTTTCCCTCGAGTCACCGAAATCGTCTCTCCTTTGAATGACCTGTTCAAATATTGCAGATATAAAATTGTCTTGCGGTAAAAGTTTTGTTAATTCATATAAATCTCATTGCGATATATGTAACACGTAGGTATATATATCGCATCTCCGAGATCAGATATATTTATAAATTGAGTATTGCGTGTCTGGAGTGCGCTAACTGTATCACGACGGATCACGATATGATAGGTATCATTACGTCGTATATAAAATCTAGTACCTTTCACTATCTGTTTCTGACCATGAACCCCTCGCTTGTTATTACAAAATGGTTCATAATTGGATAATAGTAGGACGAATCGTAATCTATAATATCTGATTGTGGCAATATAATGTAGCCATCGTATTCAGAGGTAGCAACGAATTCATCAATATCCATATGTAAATTACAGGTTCTCTTTCTTCTTCTTTTTCTTCCAATTTTTTCTTTCCTTTTTTTTTTTCGTTTTTTGAATTTTTATTTCATTTTTTCATCGGCAAGGATCTTCAAGTAGGTTTATTCGTGGCTAATAACTAGTTTCTAGCCTACTTCATCGCTACTTTACACACGCAATAAAAATCACCTATAAAACTGGTATATCCTAGCTCTCTCGACGAGAGACTGCAAAATTATAACTCGAATTATCAAACGATAGCCAAATTTCTGTCGATACATACATACATACATACCCATATATACCTACATATTGCAAGTTTTGTTATATCGCGAAAGATTCAGTACACGCCCTCGACCCGCACGTGGTTATAGGTATATAATAATTGCCGTTGTGTCAGAAGTTTAAGTTATTTACTGCTCGCTAATCGATTCAATCGGCCCCTTTATGCCACCCAATCGAAACTAATTACAATCAAGATATTAAGCTGCAGCGTTCGCACTATTGCTAGACTCTGCAGGCTTTAATATCAACAGCCCGGGGTGCGCTTTGGGGCAGATAGATAATTCACATGAGAAGAAAAAAAATCGAAGAAACAATAAAGTAATAATAATTTGCACAATTGTCGTTACAGCGCGAGGCCTGCAGGAGTAAAATTTGATCTAGTTTTTAAAGACTAAATTTTTCGTTTCAAGGCAAGGCTTAAGACACGCGTCTCTCGATCGCTACGAATGGTAGGTATACCTTATTCTTTATGTTATAATCGCGTATTATATACACAGGTATATAAATTCTTAATGATCACCCGATTCTATCGAACCTAATTGAGAGTTGTACGAGGTGAGTATCGTATCTATCAATGACGCAATGTAGTTGAGAGAAAAAAAAAAAAAAATTTACGCTGCAGATTATTTGATCTGTCGATTGTACGATCGTTTTATCGTGCCTCGTCACGATCCAGTACTCAATATAAAACACCTGTTAAATTCGTTGGCGGAACAAATTAAGGAGAATGTTCTCTGCGACCGCGTGTATAGTAATTTCAGATGAATATATTTCATCTGTTTTATTGAGAGAAGAAAAAAATTGAGTTGATTGATCCTGATCGTTCGTGCGCGATCGGATATCGATGGAAAATAAAAAGGAGAAAAAAAAATTCAGGAAAAAAAACATTGATTACGCAATTGTATAATTATAGACACGCCTATGTAATGGAAAGAAAAAATGTAAGTAAGTCTAATTAGGGTAACGGTAATAATTGTCGAGAGAAACGATACGCGTATGCTGCAGGCCTGAAGCTAAAGGTGTAATTTTTCACATTTCATTGTAAGTATGTACGTAACACGTCTACAGTCAGACAGACAGACAGACAGACAGAGACTGATATTTTTATTCATTTATTTATTTAATTTTTTTTTTTTTTTCGTTTCGTCGGTTCTCTGCTGAACTGTCGTCCAGTTACGAGCCCGCGGGCAGTACAGTCGACGTAACACTTGCAAATTTAATAATACCGTATGTCAGGGTTTGCGAAATGCACCAAGGCCCTTTTTCTAGTTCACTATACATATATAATTTCACCGAAAATTTTTTTGAACGACATAAAGATCCGGATTTCGTAGTAGTATATTGGGAAACCACCGATATTAGCACAAAATAATAATAATAATAATAATAATAATAATCATATCCACTGATTCGGCATGGATCGTGATATGAAACAAAAAATTTATAAGCAAACATCCGCGTTTTCTCATTTTTTGAATCGTTACACGTTCTTGACCGCTGCAGATTATGGCTTTATACAGTTAAGTGGATATTATAGCGAAAGTCAACGGCGTTACGTGTCTAAAGTATTTAATTGTTTGAAAATACAAGCCACTTGTGTCGTGTGCGATTAAAATTCCTCGACGGAATAAGAGCTACGAATGTCGACGTGCTATTTTCCGGCAATCAATGTCTAATAAGAAATTATATCGGGTGAAATCGGTATACTGTACGTATACAAAAAACGACGATTAGGAATCGATCGACTCGTAGTTATACCTACTCCTTGTGTTTTACATGATGAGTCCCCTGCGGTGATTCTTTTTCTCGAATTCCTATTACTTATAAGCCATCAAAGTAGCTGAAATTCTATGGATGGCTAGTCCCTGGGTGAAACAGGAAGGAAAGCTTGGAAATTTTTTGCCTTCTTTCATTGTTGCAGTATATAAGAAGGAAGAAAAAAAGAAAAAAGAAAAGGAAAAAGCAAACGTAGATAGGTATATATACGATGTTATATATTGTTTCGTAAGGTAAATGCATAGAAAAACTATTTGTATTCAACCGTTCAAGACTAATTGAGAGAGTTGAATTAACTTGTTCAATAAAATATTATACCTATATACTATATACATTATACCTATACCAGTTAGGTGTTTAAAAATCCTTCGGTGAAAGCGAACGCGAGATAATAATAATTATTGTTACGACATGTATGATTTTAATTCTGCGTTATACATATTATACCTATACCTGTACCTGTACGGATAAACGAAAACGATCGAAGTCAATAAAGAAGAAAGAAGAAAAAGAAGAAGAGAAAAAAAAAAATGAACAGATAATAAAACCTGTACACCAGAAGGTTATTTCTTTGGCTCGATCTTATCTTATCGATTCCGTGCTGCAGCGATGAAAGGAATTATTTGTTCAAGTTCAGCTTAAGTAATATAAATTGGCGACCATTCACCTGCTACGAAATAGGTACGAAACTGTACCGAAATCGGCGATATAACCGATCGGCAAAATTATATACTAGAATAATCTTAAAGCAGTACGTTTTGTGACGGATAAAGAAGAAGAAATGATGATCTCAGGTGGTCCTGACTCCTGAGGCATCGAGAGTAGGTATACGGCGAGAGTAAAATGAAAACGACAACGACCTTCCCAATTTTTTTTTTTTTTTCTTCTCTTCTTCACGATATTAGCGAATGTTTCACCTGTCACCGTGAAACGAGACGATAATCGTTTGCAATAAAATTACTTTCGCTTATTTCTTATTGTCAACTGCTTGCGGTGATACTTACATAGAAATGAAACCATTATACTGTGGTTATTGAAACAAGAACTAAAATTTAATTACACGCCCATTCGGGCGGCAAAAATTTGACAACCGTTACCTAAACCACTTTTCATGGATTCAGCTTCAGAATTTTTTTAACAAAAATTTGTAAATAAATAAATTGTCAATTACACGCTCGTGGCGATATAATATAAGTCTATAGGTATACTTGTCAGCTAACGGCGCGGTACGTGTGATTATAATACATTGAAAACTAACCAAGATAATTGCAGTACCTATCAATTTTATCAACGTTTTCAATTTCACTTTCTGAAGTCCATTATATACACTATAGCTATACAGTTAGCTATGAAATTATCGTGATTTTCAATTACCCCACGTATTTACCACGACGATTTCGCCAAAGCTTGCTAAAACCAATACTTAAAATTTGCTCGAAAACCTAATGGAACATTTTCTATCCCGTTTCGAATTGATATTAAATCGAAATTCTTAGATAATATCTAACTCAAGATCGGATTTACATACATATGTATGTACACGAGTAGGTGGTATAGGTATACGTACAGCTATAACAAGAGATAAATCCATTTATTATCTATAGGTATAACTATTATATCTAGAGGTATATACCTATATATACCATATAAGTATGTTATTTATTTATTTCGCCGTAGGCCAAGGTCTCACTTTCGGACGCAACCTAATTGTTGCAGTTTGATGAATGATAATTTCTGATCCATTTGAAATAATCAGGCCCATTATGTAAGGCTACGTTACGCCGCGGTTATGCGCTTTGTCCTTGTCGATAGTTCACACGCGGTATGTATAACCGTTCGGACATGACGTGGTCATAGAGGCGAATACTTACCATATACACGGTTGCGCAAGTATGTAAAGAAAGAAAGAGAAGAAAAGAATTTTTTAATTGAAAAAAAAAAAAAAAAAAAAAAAAAAAAACGAGAGGAAAGTTGCCCGGAGAATTCGATTCAACAATGATATAGAACAAAAAGAGAGATATGCCGGTATGAGCACTGAAAAAGCCGGCGTACGTTGTTCGTCCGGGCAATAAAAATGTATCAAGTCTATAAAGTAAATGGGCGAATGGTAAAGTGCACGAAGAATTTCAATTCTGATGAAATATCTGACAAAAGGGACCCCCGCGTGGTAATTTTCTACTATTTTGCAAATATTCTACAACCGTAATTATCGCGTTGTTCTTTATTTCCACCGTGGGTAGAGGTTGATGTTGATCATTTCGCTGAAAGAAATTCCGCACGTTTCGTAACCCGACTTTAATAAACTCGACACGAAGGAATATAGTACCTAACGCAGGTATAGCCTTATTTAGAACAGATTTATGCATCGAAATAATTGTCTATATACACAATGATTCTTAAACATCCTGGGAATTTTGAGCAATCAAAGTTTCACAACGAATATACGTATGTATGTAGGTACATACATACGTAGGTAGGTATATTCACCTCTCCGTATCATTTTCACAAATGTTTCCGCAACTAACATTAGTCCAGTCGAGATAGACATAAAAATAGCTCCACCTGGAAATAGTTCGGGGCTGAGATTTTTTTTGATTATCACTTTTACCCTAGGATCGATATTTGCAGAGTTAGACTGCAAATAGGGGTGGATTTTTATTTTTTTTGCATTATCTCGGTTATCATCAAGCTTACCGTAAAAATGATCGAGGACAATAAGGTAGGGAATTTTATTTCCTACAACTTTGGTTATTAAAATTTTTACCCTAGGATCGATATTCTCAAAGTTAGAAGTAAATAGGGGTGTATTATGTAACCGCAAAGTTAGAAGTAAATAGGGGGTATTTATGTAACCGCGCTCAAGGTATAACAGATCATGAAATTCGCGATCTCTCGAATGATTGAAAGATCATTTTTCATCGGCGTTAAGTCGGTGTAAAAATTTCTCGATATAAAATGGTTTTTAATATATAATAATATAGAAAAGAAAAGACCCGTTACGTAAAAGTAATGGAGTTTAGAAAGGGTGAAGCACCTTAACCTCTGGTTTGACTGGTTCAACATAGCGCGCAGCGTCGTTTCTCAATACCAGAAGTAAGATTTCGTCGAATTAAAGAGTGCGTTGTGGAATAGAGAAGAAGTCTGCTCAAACCCGCAGCTTATAATAGACCGCAATATTTTACCTGAAGACGGTTGTGCAGTTTATCGCTCAGTTAGTTTGTGCGTAACCCTATCTAACAGCTAAATAAACCGCAATGCTCCCAACGCATTCTGTCTCCACAATCAATTACACTATGAGGATATATACGTAATGCAATATACAACGACAAACTATAGACAACTTCTGATCGTCACAAAATACAATTTTCCCGAGATCAACGAGCGTGACAAAACGACTCAGGCAATAGCACCACCGCGCGTTTACATCGAATGATCACATAAATCCGTTTACGATTCAATTTCAATAAATGATATCCTTCGAAAACCGCTGATAGATATATACCTATATATACCTATACATAATGTACAATACCAAACGCGCAATAACATATGTACACCACGATATCGGGTTAATAACTAAAATTAAAATAAATTTGGTACTCACCGTCCAGCCTCCATCGGCGACTTCCTGCTCGCAGTAGACCTTCAGGAACCAATACGTCGTGCCTCGTATCTGAAGATAATAAACTCCGCTGTCCCTCATTCCAGCGTTCAATAGATCCACGCAAGAGTAGCCCTGCGGGAATAGAAAGAAAATGAGATCTAAAGTGATTTGATACTGAGAAGATTGTATGAAAATCGTAGTTTTTAAACTGTTTATTACGGTTTCGCACGCGATACCCTGCAGCTGCAGTATAAGAGGCTCCTCTTGCCTAGTAATTTACCTGTTCCACACTTCTCGAAGCTAACTCAAGACTTAGGTATCATTAGATAGAAAGTCAGCGAAGAGACTGCGAAATGCGTTGCAGTCTTGATTTTAGCGAAAATAAAGAAACGAAATAATTATGAAGAGATCTGTTAGGATCTATTTGATCATCGGTTCATCTATATGCATTTAATATTACAACACTGCAGTGTACAAAACTTGCGAAAGTAAAGAACCGCAGCTATAGTCGCGATGCAACGCTGCAATTTGTCCCGAGATTAAGAGAAGACAGTTTATTGATCGTGATCGAATCAATATGGAATTGAGTTAATCAGAATCTGTGTCCGTGATTATTTGCACGCCGATATTTAACGCGGAGTATTGAAATGCAGATCAGCATTTTCCAAGTAAGGATCGATCTGAATGGCTTAGAAAACCGATCTCGATATAGTCTCGACAGTCTATCGCAACGTAATGTAGAAACAAACTTCCGTTATACACAAGAGGCCTGCTTCATTGACGGATAAACGATACGTGACTGACGTGTGACAGGAGCGATATAGTCTCCGTGCGAGATTCTCCGTTTGACGACAATCGGCAATCAGTATAATCCGTAAAGAAACCTATCCGGCATTAAAATCTGTTAATATTATTTATTAACGGTCCGAGTATTTATGTAGATTGTAGAGGACGTACGACAGCTTCGTGGCTCGTTGTATTTAATATTACGTTATAAGCATCTCACGTACATACATACGTATGTATGTATGTACATACGTCTTAATAGAAAACCGGGGCGAAAGAGAGATATACCGGAACCGATTCAGTTCTTATCGCACGATTGAACTCTCGATATTAATTAATATAGCGAGATGTTTATCCTTAAGCCGGTTGACACGGCGGTGAAAAAAGAAGAGGATAAGTTTGAAATAAAAAATCGAAAAAGAAGAAGAAATGAGAATAAGAAATTCGACGAAATTTTAGCTTCCCAATTGACCGAGGCAGCTGCCTATGTATAGGTGGTTTGAATCTAATTAGAACCTCGGCAACGATCTTTGATCTAGAATCATGCGGCCCGGAATAAATCGCCGATAGCAAAGTGGACCGAAATTATAGGGTCGTGAATCTAGCCTGCAATTTCGCTAGTTACATCTGTCGGTGAAGTATTTACGAAATATACGCGTGCCCGGATCATATACTTATACATATACAGAGCTGAGATTGAAAATACCGATTTTATTTAGTCATTCGAATTTTGTGTTTTTTTTTTTTTTATTTTTCTCCTTTTCAAAGATGCTTTCGAACGGGTTTTACACATTTTTACTTTAATTACTCGAATACCTCGTTTTTTATCCCGTTAAATGTTGTACACGGTCTGCCGCGTGAACTCACCTTTCGAATCTATACCTATATACGTATACGTCTCATACTATACCGATACCCGTTATTAATTATTAGTAATTAATATTAATTTGCCACAACGTTAGCCGCCAGTATTGTGACAGATGCCACAGGTCAGATATAGGCATATACCTATATACCTACCTACTAGAGGGGCTGCGTGGGATGTGGTCGAAATGATGAAAAGAAGAAATTCTATTTATGCGTCACCTCGGGCAAAATTTCTATTCCTTCCTTCTATCACGCGGCAATCAGGCGGAAGGGAGTGTTTTACGTTAAAAATACGCACACCGTTTACCGTCTAGTTATATACCTACAGCTGTATATACCAATACGTACAACATTTATACCCGAGTATATAATATAATACATTTATTCAAAAGATATTTTATCATTTGTTCTGCCTTCCGTAAAACCAGGCAAGACCTTCCTGGTCACTTGAGGTCATACCCATAACTTCTCCATCAAGTACCCACGGTATGCTCTATGTACAACACAAGTGTACATCCGCCTTCGGCGTTCGTGTAGCAATTCAAAAAATTATCGCAATTAATTTTATAGCTATTTCGATTTTAACCGCCACGTATGTATGCCTGTATAATATGTGGGTAGGTATGTGTGTACAGTAAAGTAAGGAAACAACGAGGTTTCTGTAACACTGCTAAAGCTGCCCAATATGGATAAGCCGCATAGGTAGAAGGCAAGACAGCCGTGTATATAAACCAGTAGGCTTTCTTTCTGTGTTTTTTTGAAAAGGAGCGAGAAGTAGAAAAAAGTAAATGAAACAAAAAATACGGAACAAAGTTTCGCGTGCGTTTGCCCAGCGTTCGTATATACCAGGATTGAATAATTAAGCGAATTTGATACCGAGGTATGTACGTTTTATTATTTTTTTTTTTCTTTCAAGACACGGGGTTAATTAGCATCTAAATTAATTCCGCGACATACCTATACCTGCCTAAGTATAGATACCTACTATATGCGTGCGAGAATGAAAACATGCATGCAAGTATAAGATCCACGTTAGATATAGCCGCAACTATCATTCATTAGTTAGTTATTGTTCTGTGGCAATTGTCAGTCGCGTGAGGCAAATAATAAAGGTCCAGAAGAGTTGATAGGATTTAGATCAGGGACGTGTGCCGGATATAATAAATTATTTTGCAACAGTTCCTCGATTACTGTCATACACTGGCTCATACGCTACTCTCTGCAACAGCAACGCAGCAGAAAACTTTACGCCTCTGTGCTTCCTCCTATCACAATCAGCTGTAAACCGTAACTATAGTCATAGTAACCGTATACCATGAAACATGACGAGCATCCGCAGCCTGAGTTTTTCTTTTTTTAAATGCTCGTACGTTATTAATGGTGACACAGTTAATTGCTACCAATCACCATTATTTCCCTTAGTTTGTAGGAGTCTGTTGAACAGTCGAAAGTACTGTACATACATACATACAGTACGAAGGCATTTATGCGGGTGTAGTCATGCAGCTCGACAAGTTTTAGAAATCTTTCGTTTAAACTGTTTCTATAGAGTGATACACCGTTCAACTTCGATCCGAGTATCGTTTATTCAAACCGAGAAACAGAGGAGAATAAACTTTCCTTTTTGAACCTATTTGATATCAATGTAATTGGAAGTCATCGTTTGAATTTGATCCACAAAACTCGAAATACAGGCGTCAAGATAACTCACTTCAATATATGCCTATGTGTAATCATGATTGATGCAGCTTTATAGCCCGACGTACGTTCCTTTTCTCATAAACATCTCTTAATAATTCTCGTGTATAGACTGGACTGTTCGACGAACCCGATCTCTCAGCTCATAGATCATAGAAATTTGACAGCTGTCAATCGTCATTACACGCTGTAATACGGTGCAATCCGATCAACCGCGTTGAAAGTCTTTTCTCGGATCTATAGGCGATCTTACGCAGTTATTATACTCGCACGTATATAAGTTCTTTCGTAATTTTATATATTGCGTGAAAGAGTGAAATGAGGGCGGAAATGACGTGTATTTCGACAAAGAAAAAAAAAAAAATCAAGGTCACAGGCCTTCCTAAGTGGCTCCGGAAACACACTGCGAATACGAGAATCGTTTAATTGTATAATTAATTTGTATCCGGATACTATGATCGTTCGAAAGACCGGCTCTGTAATTTATTCTTCGATGTTCTTTCTTACGCGAACACGATATAGGTGAATCTGTCCTATATTATTCGTCGAATTCTCGTTATAATTGAGAAACCCAAAATAAGTCAATATATAAGGTATTCCGTATCCGGAGACGGATGAAAATATCATACCTACAGGGAAACTCGCCGACAATGCGGCAGCTCGTTAAATCGATAGTGCTAGTTATAAGTTGGCTTGAACGCGAACGAGGTGGCAACTTTTTGCCCGCGTCAAGTCGTCGAGTCAAGAGAACAAGATTAGCCTCGGGGTGGCCTTTGGCAATATATGTATGTATGTAAAAAAAAAAGAAAGAAAGAAAAAACGAAATAACAAACAAATGGTAAAAATCTAGCAATAATTGAAATAGTAATCACCGGTCACGGCAAACTGCTTAGAGATATACGGATTGTCGACACTTGTCGCTTTCACCCACAGATATAGATTTCAAGATACAAACAGCTCTCGGTCCGTAAAGCTGAACCGTAATTACAAATAATGTCGTCCGGAGTCAATTATTCCGCACGCAGTTTCCTCAGGTTTTCATTAATTCTTATTCACCCGGCCGATCAATGATACCGAAAATAACCGTTCGCCGCCCCTTCGAATAAATCGATCGGCGATACCGGTTCCGCGAATGAAATCGTGGCACAACCGAAAGAGTTAGTATAATTGTCATTGTCCTTTCGAAGTTTTCCCCCTTTCGATAAATGATGAGTAAGACTTTTAATTGGGTAGGGTATGTATAACGTACATACACATACATACAACATACCTAGAGAGTTACATATGAAAAAATTGAGACGCAGTGGTAGGCAGCAGGCTCCGGACCACCCAGTGGACGATATTAATATAAGGTGTGTTTTCTCCTCGTGTGATTTATGTCGCGACGGTATTTTCGGGAGCAAAGAGATCCGAGGCAAAGGCAAAGGCAAAGGCAGAGGCGAAACAAAGGTGTTTCAAAATGACTAAAGAAGCGAGATAATGACAAGTGGCTTTAAAAATCGCGAGCAGCTGCTGTTGCTGCTGCTGCTGCTGCTGCTGCTGCCTTTGCCGATGAGTTATAGCACTTGGTAATTGGACTGGCGAGCAAATTAATACGTGCAGCATATTGATACCTACGCCCGCATGTGGGAGGCGAAGGTGTTTAAACCTCGGAACTTCTCGAATCATTTTCGCTCACATTTCGCTTAGGCATACCAAACGATTCACACTCGGACTTTAACCAGCTCCAATAAATTTCGAGGGTTGAAGATTCTTTTCATTTACGGTAAATTCGTTAACCGAAAAATTTCACGAAAGACTTTTTCATTTCGTTCGGTTGTAGGTACAAAGTATCCAAGAAAATGTTTGAACCAGTCCAACTAAAATTTCGTGTTCAGATCAAGGAAACGCTCTGCGTGAAATACTTGGTTCTCACAATTTTGGGTAGAAAAAAAAAAATGAAACCAAAATACAACAAAAATTAGGCATGCATATCGTGCGTACTGAATTTCTCAAGGAATTTCCGGCCTTTGGGTATCAAGAATGAAAAGCATTTATTGTTTGAGACGGGATCATCGAGAGTATTGCGTATAAGGTTTGTCGAACCAGGATACATATACTCTGTTCTTTAACTCGCATAACAAACCTGTCACCGTCTGCCTGACTCTGGATGTTGGCGGTATATTATAGGCGCAGGTTACGACGACCTGCAGATGAAGAAAATAATTCTGCGAGGAGACTCTCTGAGAACACAAACCGCATAATGGAATGAATTTTCACTATACTGCAGCGTGGAAATTAGCCGCGGAAGTAGAGTCGGAGCTGATTATTCGACATTATTTCCTACCTTTTTTCTGTCTCCCATTTTTTTCTTTTCTTTCTCTCTTTTTTATTTGCGATGACCCCGATTACGCAGGCCCGTTTGGCCATCGCATCGAGTCGAATAAAAAAGTCGGTTTAACAAGCTGAGTTATCGGTGAGATTGGATAAATAACAGGTAAGAAGATCGAGGTGCAAATCGATTCGCGATTATCTCGTGGCTTGTAATTACACCAAAGGCGGCTCCGGACTGCGTCGTAATTTCTGAACGCAAAAGATGAAGACGAAAAAAAAAGAACGAGAGAAAAGTTCCACACGAAAAAATATGAACTCTGATATAATTTACCTTGATATCTTTGAAGTTCGCTAGCAGATCGGTGGTAAATGTTGAATTTGCTGGACTCGGCTTGTTCTTTACACTAGGAAAAATAACCCCTCTATTTCGGGTGGCTATTCTTTGACTCGAAGACGGCGTCATCGGAGTCGTCACGACTACGGGAATATTGCTAGACGGTGGTGTCATCGAGGAGACTGTCGTCGTCGAGGTAACAGGCGGAGTGGACGTCGTTACGAACGTAGGAATCGGCGTGTCGTTTACAACGTCGTCAGGAACCCCGACGTATCTGTAAAAACACGAAAAATGATCCGAGTAAAAATCTTTGCCCTGTATAAAAAATTGGAGGAATAAAATCAGTTCTTCGATTTTACAAACCTGTTCGGGTCGTATTCTACGAGTCTGTCGATCGTGGGATCCAGCAAAAGTTCAGCCGGTACGGGTCTCTGGGCTAAAGTCGCGACGTCGTCCTCCTGTTTTCTTAGTCTGCTCTCGACTCCTTCCAAATTTTCGATTATCTTGTTAGTTTTTGTTCTAAGATCAGCGTGTATTTCGCTGATCGCTCTCTCCTGGCGCTGAGTTTGCGTCAAAAGCTCGTCGGACTTTGGAACCAGGTCGTCGACGGAGCTTTTAGTGCCGACCTAACAAAAAAGGGATCCAAAATCTGTTTAAAAACCTTCCCAATTAGATTCAGTCAACATCTATAGCTCAGTTTACTTACCACCACGTCCCAGACTTCGTCCATTTTTTCAGACACCGTCAACATCGGATGCATCTGTTCGACTAGCCGATCGATTTTGCTTTGCTTAGGCGGAGGTAGGGTCGTTGTAACATTTACGGGTATATCCTTGTCGACAATTGCCTCATGGACTTCGCGTATCATGGTGTAAACAGCACCGAGATTATCGGAAACAAGATTCATGTGGAACTGTAGTTTTCGGTCCATACTTCCGGTCGCTTGTCGTAGATTTTCGATTTCCACAGAGACATGGTTCATGACTTCGTTATTGAGGGCTTTCGTGATCTCGACAACGTTCATGCTTATTGGTTTCTTCTCGCTTGCTTCGGCGTTTATGTCATCCGCTGGTAGGAAATTGTTGTCCAGCTGGTTCTTGAGAATAACCAATTTCTCGTCGATGTCTGAGACCTTTTGGTCCAGCGACAACAACTTCTCACCAAGAAATTCTGGCGACGGATCGTCGTGATGGATCAGACGAATTATCGAAGCTGATTGAAAACGAAAAAAAAATCAAAATTCCCAATACTTCACAAACACAGCCAGTAATCAATTGTTTTTACTCGACTTACCACCCTCGTCTGAACGACTGGTGCTCTCCGCTGTCCGGGACTCGAGCATAACTTCCGGCGGAAGTGCGGGCTGAGCGTGAAATAGTTTCAGATCCAAAGTCCTCAATTTTGAGATGACCGCATCGGTTTTATCGATATTATCGTTAACCCGAGAGTCCAGTGCTTCCACCCTCCTCATTAGATGTTCGACAGCTTTGTCGAGGTTTTCTATCCTCTGTAGTTTCGATTCCAGTGTCGAAACGATCACCTCGAACACATTGAAGAGGTACTGTTCCCTGAAGGGATGAGAAATGATCAAAACCGTTTACTATCTTATAATTAGTTTCCGGGACGGTTATACAGTCAACAGGAAATAACTTTAATGCCAATGACGAGTAAGCGAGGCTTAAAATGAAAACTGAAAGATGGGTGTGGTTTATCCTTTACGGAGAACAATCTATCCGCGGTCTAACCATTATTCTAAGTAACTAAGCACCTGTTAGTTTCACTTTCAGACCGTTTACCAGTACCGTTTCTAGCTACAGGCTAGCCAGCCAGCCAGCTATCCCGCCTCGTTCCTGGAGGAAACTGTAGGACAGAATTGTTTTACGACTCTAGTTGAATGCCAGCGATAAGTGAGCTTTCGAGCAATTAAGTTGGAAAAATGTTCAACAATTGGACAGCGGTTTAATCACCGGCTTTTAAAACGTTCCCAAGACTCTCGTTATACGCAGAGCAATTCCACGTTTGCAATCTTACGCAAAAAATTGAAAAAAACAAAAAATGGCCCGAGCTTAGCCTGGATCTAGATCCTATCGTTAGACCTAATTGATCCGGAAGACAAACTATAACGTTTTTACTCTCCTTCGAACAACCTAGCATAATGGATCGGCGATAATAAAACAAAATTTGAATAAATTTTCATTGAGTCGTCGATCTATCGAGGGCACCGTGAGGATCAATACCGAGGCCAAAAAGAGTTTCCGTAGGAGCTGTAGCTGCAGCTTGGGGCGTGTATTTAACTGATTGAAAGTGAAATTTTCGTATTACCTAACACCCATGGCAGGTAGGTAGACCAGTTCCGTTTTAACTCGAGTATCTAGTACGCAAGCATATAAGAAGAAAGAAAAAAAGGAAGAAAAAAAAAATTAAAAAAAGAAACAGGCACCCAGAGTAACTGGCTCGTGTTTTGTGTGAATGACGCTGTGGGAACGTCAGTATATATCCTCCGGTTTGTTGGACAACTGATCGTGCGTTGACTGACCAATCGCCAATAAGGTACATTCACTGTAACCAGGGCGCGCCAAGGGCTACGTACGAAAACCTGACGATGTTGTAATCGTAATATGGATCTTCGAGCTCCTGCAGGAGAGTCAAAGCGGAATTTGAATGCCAAAAAGAAAAAAGAAACGACCATGAAAACGGAAACAGAAAGAAAATCTCCTAAGGCGTTTCTCACGAATGAAAGATTCAAAAAATAAAAATAAAATCAAATAAAACCCAAAAATATGTGCATAACGAATGTCCGTAACGAAGTAAAATAGTTGCGTGGCTTGACCACGCAGTATCGTGATGGTCTATCGGGTATAATCCATCATGGTAGTGTCCAGTAAATCGTTAGAAATCGCCTGAGCGAATAAAGTCAGTTCTCTCGCACACCTGCTGTCAAAGGCTTACTTCCGGTATACGCTCGTGAATGTTGGATTGCGGTAGCTTGCCTTACGGGGCTAAGCGAGTAGCTCGTAAACCACTCTGTTTTTAACACAATTATCGAGACATTCGAGACCAACGCCTGGCACAGAGAAGAAATACACTTGAAGTGTCGCCAGGCAAGCTTGCAAAGGCAGGATCACCTCTCGGTCTGCAGGAATGAGGTAAAAATAATCAAATAATGAAAATTTTTTTCAATTAAAAAAAAAAAGCAGCGAGAAAAAAGATCTATATACTATAGATATACAATTCAAACAGGGACGGGAATTTCTTGCCAGTTCGAGCTAACGATGTTAATTAATCTCTTTTGATTACCGGACCGTGCTTCTAACGCCTTCCAGGACCAGCTCGATCCTACGCTACGCGGTCAAAAAGTACCGGGTCATCGTTGAAACGTAACGAAACTCTACTTTCGCGACAGAGGCCTAATTAATTCCCGAGACGATGACGATGATGAGGCTGTGAACTGCAACGAATTTGGTTTTAATACTCTTTAAAATTTTTCCCGTGAAAGTTTGTCAGCTAGTTAGAAGTCGATTCATTTCAAGATGCGATCTGGATCGTAATTATTAATTAATGAACTGCTCCGCAGTTATTCCTCGCCATACCGCGAGTTAATATTCTCATAATTTTTTTGACAAGTTTTTATTCATTTATATTTATCACGGTGCTTGGGAACGCTGCCAAAATGATGATGAATAATTATGCGAACCTAGGCGGGTCTAACCAATCGTGAGAATTTTTCCCTCCAAAGATTTGATCGTAAATTTTTAGATAGCTCAAGGTGTGTATAGAACTGTTACGCAAGTGGTGGAAGCGGATCGTCCTGATTAAGTCAGCTCCACGATTCACGCCCTTATTACATATTCGTTAATTAGCGAACTGCAAGGCTGATGCTGAACTCTGAGCCCGACATTACGACGTTCCTGTGACGACTGTAAGCCGGGAGAGAGAGAGAGAGAGAGAGAAGGGAGAGAGGTCCGGCGCCACCGCCTAACACTTTCACTTTTATCTTACGAGATCAGACCCGAATCGCCACACAATTGCAGCCAACGCAAAGTGCAGAACCAGCGTTTTGCGCCGACTCGATGACATCGAGATCCGGTCGAAAGTACAAGGTAAATACAACGGGAAAGGAAGCTGAAGAAGAAGGAGACCCGAGACTTGGATAAGAAGATGAGCGGTTCATTGATGTGACCTATTATATCCACGTGGGTCTGAGTCAAGTGACGCTATATCAGGCCCAGGATGTATAATATACATTACGTGCAAAACAAAATAGGCAAAAAAGAAAATCCGTTATATGTTGTATCGATTAGTCGGATGTTTGAGCGCCGCGAGCACAGAACGTAACGCGCGAGCTATACATCTGTGTTAAAAAGTCATTGGTTAAATAATTAGATATCCTGCAGGAGAGATTATTCGTTTCACAGCTGGATCCTGTAGTATAAGAATTTACCGGAAAGGTTATACCAAAAAATAGCACGCTCCAGCTTAACGATCACTATGCGGATGATCGATCGCCGAAGAAATTGTCCGTATGCAATAACAACTACGAAAGCAATGAACTTTTTACAATCTGTAAAATTTACTTAGATGAAAATCTATCCACCAAAATGAAGCGAGTATTTGTTAGATACGTGATTTGAATACGACAGTTTCTTAGCGGCAGATTGTGCAACCGAATCTTGACCTGCGGATACCTACGTAGGTATGTACGAGTTACTCTCTTAGCACTATCGATTGACTGCACGCGCCTAAAAAGTTTCTTCTGTTAAGAACGTATACATACAGCTGTGAGCATCGTGTACCTCGTACATATCGACATGCGGTTCTTGTTAGTGAACATGCATACCTATACACAAAGGTATATGCGTGTACGATCCTTACGCGATGAGTTACTCCCCGCAGAGTTGCGGCATAGTTAACTTAGCACAACGCTTTCTAAACCCACGCGTGTCTCGTCACACTTGTTGATAAAATCTGTCCACGATCAACCCTTTGATACGATGAAAAAATATTATCACGTGTTTTCAGCCGGGATAAAGTCCCGTTACAAAAAACGTTGAGTTGTTGGGATATCTTTCCGCGCTTACGATATGATCGAAATTATGAAGAATGATGATTCGGCAAGACGTACGCGGTATTTACGGAAAGTAGTAAATCTTTGTCGCGTCAAATTTTGAAGAGGAAAGAAAGTGCCGCGGTCAACGAGATTTACTAAATAACCAGGATCCACAACTTGCCCTCAGGCTTCTGACATTTAGCCTCTATCATTGGGTATCGTATTAAATTTATCGATTTGATATTTCCCAATGCTCACGATTCACCCGGTGAATTACACCTGTCGATACGTTAATTGTGGGGCCGCTGAGCTTAGATACGTGACCGACGCGTTGTGTCAAAGGTGAGTATCGCTGGTTCAATATATTCCAATAGACGGAGCCCACATAAAAGTCGAATACTCTCAAACCATCGAATACCTTTTAAAGATAATTCTACAAATAAATTCTCTGAATAAACGGTCGAGAAAAACGAGGGACAACGTCAGTGAACTTGATCTAAAACCAGCGTCTCATGTAGAAATAATTTGAAGAGAAATAGTCGCGCGTGATATCATCTTACAGAATCTAAAGTCCATGAACTTTGCTTACGCGTCGAGTAAGAGTTATTTAAATTTGAGTAACTGTTTATTTTTTTTTCTCCGAATTCTGCTAACCGTCGTGTATAGGTATACCTAGATAGTCATATCTATCTCTCTGCGTTCACTTTTGAGTCAAAGTCGTAATTAATATTGGAATATGACTGGGAGACGATAAACGCTAAAGTAATGTGCACGTGTGAGGCCCAAGTGACGTTGGACCAGCAGGGGGTCCCGGGCTCTCTGCGCTTAGCCTGTCAACGAATGGCGGGCCCCACGCGTACTCGGATGCTATCAATTATCATCAGTATACATTATATTTATTTTATAATTGCTCACTGCACGGAGCCAAGATATCGCTGCACTGTGATCGTCATATCCGAAGCGCATCTTTCGCGTCACTTCAATCGTCGGCCAAAAGTCGAATCGATAAATTACCGGTAATAATAATTGGCAATTTGCGATAATCGCGAAACCACAGACAGGTCAAAAATTATTTATTGCAACAGGCTACTGCCACGCAAATGGCAATATACCCATTCAGACGCGTATATAAGTTCAGTGGGTTTCTTTCGAATCGAGAAACGTCCAATCTAGGAAGTGAGCAAGTATCGAACACATACATTATCGACATCGCATGTGGAATCGTAGTAAAAAATTTATTTAATAGTTGTTCATCTGCAGATTTCACCCCGGTCTCATCTCTGGCCAGTCTCTCGACCTCTGGGTCAAGCAGAGTCCAGAGATAGACCGTGCTGACTGAAGGATTCGAAGGAATGAGAGAGAAGGAGCCGGTGACTGAATCTGGAAGGATTTAGACTCGCTTGGAGCGTTAGCGCTGACGGTAATAACCTTATTGACATTAACTACGGAATCGATACATCTATTAAACGAGCCCCACGGGCCTGGTATAGAAAGGTGCGAATAGCTTGATTACTGAGGAGCGACAGGCCGCGTGAGGTATGGACTGTGCGTGGACGAGTTTCTCGATTCACTGCTATACCTAGACCCGCGATATATGGCTATAACAATTTGCCATTTTATATAATCCCGAGATCAGGCCTTTAAACGACTCTATATATAATTCAAGTTTGCCAATAGGACCGCGAATCGACCGCAGTGTTGTTGCTTGTGGCTTGTAAGAAGTTGTAATCCAATGTTATGCTAATTTACGTCAATCTGTCTCGCGATATTCACCGCCTAGTCCTACACTTAAATAGCTATGCCTATATACCTATATACATATATATATATACCTATATATAATTAGCCGAAAATATACCGTTGCTATAGATTTTTACAGGTCCAAAATAATTTCAATCGAGATCATGTTATAGCCTAAAGGGCCGGGTCTTAATCTGGGAGATTCCCACAAGGGGAATACCGCAGCAGCAGGAGAAGCAGCAGCAGCAGCAGCAGCAGCAGCAGCAGCAGCAGTAACGGGACAAGATTCAGCCGCGTCAATATTCATTTAATTTAGAATGACGGCTGATAATCGGGAATTAAATTCTGATCGTTATTTTGTTTATTAAACCGTTGATTCTGCTTTGACTTTCTTCGGCGTGACGAACAAGACTTGTAACAGGCGTGAATGAAGCCGATTACAGCTTACCGTTTAAAGCCCAACCCACACCGATTGGACTATCCCGAAAAAACACGTTCCGAATGATTTGGCAATGAGAAAAAAGGGATCCTTGGATAAACGAACATCCGTAGGATAATCAAAACTCCGAATTGAATTGAATCCGCGTAACGTAAAGAATAATGACGTCCGATTTCCGCGCGAAGGGCGTTAATCGATGAAAGTCTCGATTCGGTGTGAACCGTCTTCTTTATACTGCGGAGAAAGAGTGACGGAGAAGCATATTCACAAACGAACCAGTGATGATTTCTATTTGGTCGAGTAGCGGCTGCTCGCGGTGCCATGGGTTAGACTATGTTAACTGTTAACGCTGTGACAGCCGCGAGCTAAGGTAATGAATTCGTTAGCGTCAGCCTTGACACTGAGAAAGCGTAGCGCCATCGTCATCGCCATAGCCATAGCAAGCGCTATCGCTATCTTCGTCGCAATTTCGCCAGGTATGTATATGTCAATTGGGCGCTCGCATATATCGATACTATAATTTTCACATTGCGGCCTACCGATTTCAAAACCCGTGAATCCCGATATCTTTAGCATAAATTTACCTAGGGGGGACACCGAATCTAGAACACGTACGGAGCGAAAACGAAAAAATTTCTGAGCCAAAAGTCGTCCGTATTTGAATATCCTATAAGGAATATCGTTGGAACGCAGGTATTCGATTTCCTCCTATCGATTGTAACCGGATATTATCGCCTCATGTTCTGCAGATTGTCATAGAGACATACTCTCGGCCTCCGAAACATCCTCTGTTTATTTATTTCGTGAAGAACCATCGCCGATCCGAAATCGAGTCGATAAAATTGACTATTCCGTATCCATCCAGCTCGCTGACGAATTGTTGGCAATGATTTCTTTTCCGATACCAACACGATCGGTGCGAACAGTGACATCACTCGGTGTGTCGTACGCTGTCGTTTAACGAATGCATATAGGTAGGTAAGAATGCGTCGTGTACTCAGATACGTTTCAGGCCTTAATCGAGTCACTATTGAGATTCCGAATCAACTCACGTCTCCAGAATAAGTCACGGTCGAACCGCTTTAACGGTTCTCGCAAGTTTTGCGCAATTCCCGGACGAGATTTACCTCCGCTTCTTCATTGCCAAGGTTTTCTTCAAAGACATTTCTACTGGGATTAAATTATAGCTGAAAATAAAACTTCGCTTAAATGACGATTGAGAAATTTCCAAAAGCCTCGACCCTCCCCAAATAAATTATCCGATCGGTTCATCTGCGAAGATCGTTAAAACTGTTCATATATTCTGGAGAAAAAATTATGACAGTTTTCAATAATATAAACAGTGGATTGTTAATTATCAGAGTTAAGTACGATTTCGTGTATCGCTTAACAGCTATTAGCGTTAATTGAAGTGACCAGATGCGCGCCAAATAGTTTTTAAGTGTTCATCCTTGACCTCCGTTCAAAAGTTCAATAAAAAATAACAAGATAAAAAATAAGAGGTAGTTTTGTCGACACGATTGAAATTATAGCGACCTTTTATTATTTCATGTCACGCAGCAATATCTTTTTAGACTAATGGAAATTATAGGTGAATCCTTTAGCTATGACCTCCCTCCGATAATATAGCCTAAGGTTAGCCTCTGATTGAAATACTTTTTACAATTTTTATACTAATTAGGAAGATGTTAGCGTGACCTCCGTTTCGCTAGCCACGTCCCACAGATGTATTTGTTTATCAGTATTTACCTGATAATAATAATTACCGCCATTCGATTTACCAGTGTTTTGTTACCTGTGAAATAATCGACTGGATATATAACGTATGCAATTGAAAATTGACCCCGTCAAGATTATCGCTCTTCCGGTATTCTCCTAGTTACAATCGGCATCAAACCTCGTCACCGTATTAAGAAATTGTTTAAAACTGATGAAACCGAATTTGCCTCGCGTATATAGGTGGATGAGAAAAACTACAATCACCGTATCACAATTGGAGGAAGACTTTATTTTCTTGAATGTTTTATGCGGGAATGAGATCCTTGTCGATCACTGGAATACTTATTCAATTTGCTCGAGAAGCTCGTTGCTTGTTAAATATTTTGCATAACACGACGGGATGTTATGGAATATTGTATAACTCGTCGCCTTTTCCGCGTTTTTGTTACAGATATATATAATAATGAATATACAATACCTATCGTGTGATCGTATGCACAATAAATCAGCAAATGCTGCCTAACGTAGTATAAGGCGTGTGTGTAGGAAGTGAGCATTGGACGATATAAGGCAAGCCTCTCACCCGGAGAGCAATACAACCGTCTCCTACACCCGTTACGGGACGTAATGTACGACTTGCTTCAAAAGATACCCGAAAATGGATCGATTCAGCTTTCTTGGAAAATATACTTTGCCAGCCTTCTGCTTCTCGGGGTATCGCTAGAAATGCTGGCCGCAAATCCGGCGAGTCATGGTCTATAGTGCACTAAAAATAATCGATAAATCAATATCCTGTTTGCTCGTTATTGACAACTGGATGTAAGTATTTTTTCCTGATTTTGAGGAGATCAAGTTTTTGATAGAAAAAAATTATTTCAGATTCCAATTTGGCAGCAAACTTCTCGGTAGGTTCTGGACAGTTGCAGCTCATAGTTCCGATCGATTTCAAATTCGTCGAAGAGCATATCGTTAGAATTTTGAAGAGATTTAACGGTGACTGCAGTAAGACGAATTCAGTATTTCGAACGAAGCAGTTTAAGTAAATTAAAAAAAGTTGGTCAAATTCGCGAATTTTTTGCACAATCTAACCTTACGGCGAGGAATAAACGATTAAACCGATCAATGATATGATACGCTTGTTATTATTCATCGATCCGTTAACCCATATATTTTCAACGCGTACAGTTAATATACTGACAGCTGATCGGAAATCGTCGAGAAGATTACTGTCCAACAGCCATTAAACACGAGGCATTTCGATGTTCTATTTGGTTAACGTTTTTGGCGACAGAGCCCATGGGTAAGCCCTGGTCGTTAGTCGTTAGTTTGTCTACGCGAGTTGTTCAAAAGAAAGCGGCGATACTATCTATCGCGTATATTCATAATAAAGCCTGTGTCAATACAATATACGGTACACGTTAATCAACCTACGAGGCAAACGGGAGTTAGTGGGTTATCTTCAAGCCACACAGGACACATCTGTCGAGATTCAAACCTACCATAAATAACGGACGAAATAAACATACGTGTATATCGATAGGTGTGCGTGTTTGTATAATGTATGTACAGCTACACATGTACCATGCCCGTATCTAGCCACACGAAATGAACGAATACACATTTTACAGCCCCGGGTTACGGCTATCAGATGTCCGACGACCTGACCAAGGATTCCTATTCGCGGTTCTAAGTCTTTCACGTTCTTATACCTACTCGAGCTCGGCGAGTGTGTAACGGTTAAACATACTCATGGTCAAACAAATTTCTATATTATATGTATACATATAGTTACGTTGTCTTTTTCGATTCACACCTCGATGAGTTTCCGGCGAAGATCCAATACCGCGTTTATGGACTTTCTCGTCAAATAGTCGGACTTACAATTGAAACTGGACCGCTCGGACATACTCACTTTACTTAGCGGTGAATGAATAGCTATTACAGTAGAAAAAAAAAATTGCGTCCATTATATTCCGCAGAAAGGCGAAAAAGTCTTTCGGACTAAAACTCTCGTGGACATTATACAGATATACGTGTTTCCATCTCCGTGTGTGTTAAAATGTGTATTATAGCTACGTTACAAGGCTGTATATGGACGCGAAGCTGTCAAGCCAAGAACCACCCGAGGCTTTAGCTAGACCGATTATGTAAGCGAGAAATAAGGTATTGCTCGTGTTAGAGCTTGGTTGGTCATTTTGTACCGGCAGCAGCAGCAGCAGCAGCAGCCGCCAACCTCGAAGTGAATGTCTGGAATTGTATTTAAGTCGCTAAGCGGTGACCTGCCAACACTTTTGCGCGCTATATGGTCAAGCCGACAAAGTATATAAATATATATATACGTGCGGAGAAAGATATGATGAAATAATATTTCATCTGACCCGTAAACGAGGGGTCGCGGCCTAGACCGTTAAATTTTTAGTCACAACCAACGGTCCCGGCCAGTTCGGACCGCGACTTCCGCAAACTCGCTGATATAATTATCCTGTAAAAGATGAATATCATTTCGCATACAGGTGCGTCACTTGCCAAAATATATATGAATATATTTTTTTTTCACAGCATTATTTTTATTTTGCCCAGTTAGTGGTAGTAGGTCAAAAATTGGTCCTGCAGAATCAATGATGAAGTCTGGTGCAGCGGCAGGAAATCCGGCTGGACTTTCGCTGATACGAGGAAGTTTTCTTTCAACTGAAACATCCATCTTAGGACGACGCGTTCGTTGAACGGTCGTGTTTTAATCACATACGAGAAAGGTAGGTATCCCATCAACGAGCAATTGCAACAGCAGTGCAACTGCAGTTGTAATCCCGGAACTGCAACGTAAGGTGTTACGTTTTTCGAAGGTGGTGAATTAAAATCCGGGACACGGACCGCGATTGGGGTGAAGAAAATCGGATTTAGAACCGTGAAATATGGGTTAATATGTGCGTGACGTGATCAGCGGACACGAGCAGGTGTTTAGGCAGGTTCTGTTCTTTTTTTTCTTCTTTCTTCTCGATTTGATATAATCGCAAAATCGAAGGCCAACGACCAAAAGGAATTTTTAGGATAATTTAAATAATTTTTACATGATCGCGGGCTGGCCTCGCTCCGGTTCTCAATCTTTGACGGGTTTTTATATGTACCAAATTGAACGCATCGAGAAGTGTAATTTGTAATCCGAAATATATGGTCCGACAGGAAGTCTTGCCCCGTCAGTATTCAAGGATTTCAAGCGCCGCTCCAAAAGTTTATACGTGAAAAGACTGCTGGTAATTTTTTTTTTTTTTTTTTTTTTCTTCTCTTTCCCTCACTAAACAGGTTGAACTTTTTCGCAATTTGTCGCACTACACATATACGAAGTATATAAATATTCTTTCCGTCTTTGGTTGTCACCACTTTCGGTACATTATTCTATTTTTTTTTTCCTCTTTTTCCTTTCTCTGTTTCATTCTACCAGCTTCTTCGGACTTGAATTCTCTTTTTTCCTCACCTCGTCCCACTCCGAATTCTGACCCCAAGATACACCCAGTAGTTTGATCCGATTCCGTTTCCATTTACCACGATATACTAGAAAGTTCAACAACCGTTCCGCATAACGACGTTTTTCATAAGAGACAATCGCGGACTGAGAGTATTCGACACCGTTATGATACGACAGAGAAAATCTATCGCAAGGATCGTCCGGATAAGATACCATGCGAAGATATGGGTACAGGCTTCTGAACTCTAACGCCTATTCCCGATGCACTTTCTCCCATTGTTACATGAGGCTAACACCGTAAGATCACGAAGGTTTAAGTTCCGAAGCTAGTTATAAAATTGCATCGACAAGTCGCCCTCATTGCTGCGATCCCATATGCTGCAGCTTCATCTCTCTAACTGCAGCCGAGGTGAAGACCATTTTTTTGCCATATAGCTTCTTCTGCTACACGTCTCGAACATATTTCGCAACGTTTCGTACCATTTGAAACAGTACAGCTGTTCGACGGCGTTGAAAATTCATTTGCTACTATCCAAAAAGGTCAAATTTCGTTTTACTCCAAATTTCCGAATACAATTGTTCAACTCGTAGACCAGCTTATGTACTCAGCCACTAATAACGGCGCTCGTGTATCACCAGAGCACCGAATAGTCTGCGTATCCAGTAAGTCTGACTAAAGTCAAACTAGAAAGAAGATAATCTGAAACGAGTAGAGTAGTAAAACTGATTGTGAGTCTGATGGACAGCCGGCTTGTTGGTCGACGGTGAGATACCCGGACAAGTGCCTTTTGGTTCGTTGGCTCCTGCGGGCTAGTATGATACGGTACACGTTTTTGAAATTATTATAAACAAGTCAGCCGTGCTGACATGCAGAGCGTCTGCAGATTGTTCGGCGAAGATAGACAGCAATGAGTTAAGTTTCTCTTTGTCTGAATTAAATAATACATCAACCTGCACCGCGACAGACTTCCGGTTTAGCGAATGTGTCCAAAAAAAAAGCCGAAGAATACCCTACTTGATTTTTGCCGCATCCTTTTCACAACGTTTATAATATATAAGTATTCGGTCGATAATATCTCCAAAATATATTATACTAAGTTTGATGCGTGAGCAGGAAGCAGATTACGAGAATCTCCATACTTCCGTGAAAAGGAAAAGAGGAAAGAAGAAAAGAAAAAAAAAAAAAATTAGCTAATGTCATAAGTGGTCAGAAGAATGGTAGGTACTCTCAGTGATAGATAACCCTTCTGCGCCGCACAATCTCTGTGGGACATGTATATGTGTCTACCTTGCACGCTATATATATGCTAGTACATATTCGTACCTACACAATTTCGCAAGCGTAACCTAGTTGTCCCCTTACAAAATGTCAGGTCTGCTATGTCTGGGTACCCGATATAACACACGTACATACATACATACATTGCGGTATCATTAAAATCCGTTCTTGCTCTATCCTTGTCCTGCAAGTATATAGGTATATATGTAGTTGAGTAACGTGTAAAAATAATCACACGTCTCTCGCTAGTCAGCGCGGGGATAGACATTACCGAGGTTTATTTAAGTTTCCAGCTAAAATTATGACGTATACTTGTATAGGTATACGTACGAGAGAACGACGTTAAGGCACCCGATATAATCGCGAGTGTGGACTCTCCTTGCTTTATACTTGCAGCAGCAGCAGCAGCAGCAGCAGCAGCAGCGGCGGCGCAGATATTCGCGATTAAATTGGAGTTACAGCTATCCATACGCTTCCAGCCGGAGGCATTGTAAAAATAAAAGTGGTAGTTTATCGCCGATCGCAGACAGCTTGGCTACACGTGCCGCGCGGCGCGGCGCCCACTTTATCATATTTCAGATTTGTGTCCTTTGACTTTTATCGCACGATGGCTGTCGCGCGGGGCGACGAAGAAATTTTTCAACGCGAATATCGCCGCCTGCAGTTAACCATATTAAAATATTCCCCGAACCCCCTGCGGGCTCGACGACGATTTATTTTTCCCTCTAATCTTGATGACTTTTTCTAAATCACCGCCTCACAATCTTCATCACTTATTGTATTACCGTATATCGTGTATAGCTTATAGTATAAGCCGCAGTAGCAGCTACCTTATTTTTATATATACTGATCATAGTCTAATAGCAAGGCAAGGAATGTGTCACGCCACGCCTGCAGCTCAGTTCTGCAGTTAGTTTTCTACGATATGTAACTATTATTATAACGCGAAGGATAACAAGGCGTTAACAACAATCTCCAAAATCGAACAGAACTCGCCTCGAGACAACATTCTCAAATAAATAGACCATTGGTGTGCTTGCCCGACTGTCCGGCACGTACGTACATACATACATAAGTACAATGTATATATCATACGAACGTGAGCCCCACACATACGCGAACCCACATACACACACACACATTTGCGAAGGGAACGAATAAATTGTAAAATGGACAAGTGACCGGGCCGCGTTGGTTGCAAGCAGAAAGGTTTCTGTTTCTTTTGACATTCTCTTTCAGAACTGGCCTACCTTTGCCTATATCGTTGCGTCTATTCGCCTACGAGAGGTCTATAAGCGTATATCGATACACACGAGCCCGTAAGTATATGTATAAGTTAGCTAGCCTGGCCTAGCCTAGCCAGCGCAACGTTGTTGAGTAAAACTCCTCGTACTTGCATAACTAATGGATTATCGCTAACAGCATAATGTCTGTATAACGATATGATGATATACCATACGTATATGCGGCAGTGCAGGGCTCGGGCTTAACCGTATCGTCGCAAATCGTGCCGAGGGCTATATCAAGCCCGGGAGTGTGGCTGCAACGACGTCGCGGTAAGTGCTGATCGTAAATTTGTCAACTGTCCCCCCAACGTCTTAATCAGTGATGAAAATACGCGCAAAATAACGTTTTGCTATAGCTGGCTGGCTGACTGACTGACTGACTGACTGACTGACTGACTACCTACCCGCCTGGCCAAAGAACGGCGAGACAATTCTGGCGCGAGAAATAAGCCGCGGAATTATACATACATATACCTATAAAATACATACACCTATATCTGCAGAAGCAATTTGTTGCGAGGTACAAAATTTACCCTTGTCGATGTAGCAAGGTCGGGACTTTTGACGTTTTTAAAACTACTAACGCAATGAAGTACCCGATCAAAGCAGCGACCGAATGAGTTTAACCAAGGTCGTAAAGTTACCAATGGAAGCGGTTTGCAGGCTGTTCACCAGACAACCTTGAGCAGCCTTTTATCTCTGCAGTACCCCAATAATTGTTAGTCATCCCGAAGACGGAGATGAGGCGCACGAGCGGGATGAATAAATTTTTTACTTGCAGATTTTCATTACAGATGCGGGATTTCTCTTAAATCTTGGGTAGATCGACGTATAGTTTTGTAATAAAATTTTGATTTGAAGTCAAATCTTGTTACTTTGCAATTGCAGTCGTATCGATCCGCTTCGGTTATATATGAATCGTTAATCAGTTCCGGCAAGCGAGACGACGCACATTTCTCTCTTCTACAGCACCTCGAGCCAGCGCGGTTATTGTGACTTGTTACGTTCGCAGTCGATGGTAAAACAATTGTTCTTTTTCTCTGCTATCCCCCTTTCCGACCCCCCGACGCCGCATGTAAGAGTTCAATAAATCGTTCCATTACATAAAATTACATCTGTTGTTACGTGAGCCTGAGAAATTTCATGCGCTAGAAATGCTCTATACCTGGATGCGCACGTCTGCTGCAAGTGCATTAAATTTCTATATGTACCTATACGTGTGATTCGCAAGACGGTGGATCGCGTGGCGTCGGAAAAAAAGTGCAATAATTAGATGCAGAAGAAAAGAGAAAAAGAATCGGTTATTCAAACTGAAAATTAAATTAGCTATATACTGAGAATGAAATTCAATCAAGAAATATCCGCGTCCCTGAAGACATTAAGAGCATAATTATATTTGAACTAATGGCACTCACAACCTGAGATCCGATCGCTAGATTATTACACTCTCACAGTATCAGCTGACCGTCGAATAAACCGGATTGCGTATAGTCTCGCAAGAATTGGTCTCGATCAATTGAATGTTGCCTTCATTATCAACCAGCAACGGAAAAAAAGGTATACAAGATATAGAGTAAAAAGTCGGCGCATCTCGGTTAACTTTTTAATTAAAACCGGAATCTTCTTTGGTTTTCTCGAATCGGGAGAAACGCTGCAAGGTAGGTAATTAGAGGTAAAGGTATATATGTATATACAGGTACAGGTAGGTACATTATTAAGGCAAGATAATGGCGCGTTAAACACCCATCGTTAAACTCGATCGAAACAAGATGACGACGTTGGTGTGCCTGCAGCACGGCTCCATTTATACCACTTTGATGATGTTACACGAATTATGCAATGCCCCTATAATTCCTTAAACGGATATTTCAGTTGCATAATACCGGATTATGCTGTTCGAGTAGGCGGACCACTTTGGCAAGTGCCCGCTGCAGAGATCCCCCTGCAAAATTTTATAATGACCCAGAGATCGCGTGGGATGTTTGAAATCGATATACCTACTATAACGATGTATACATTTATCGAGCAAGGACTCGCGGTTTTCCAAAATTTCACTTACCGCTACAATATCAATTCGTCGTTGATTAAAATTTGATGATATTTCAAATACATATACGCGGCTGATACGCGGAGCCCATTTCCTGTTACACTTGCCTAAGGCTGTTTATTCACCCACGCAAATTACGCTGAATAAGGTCGTTATCGCAATTAACGCGGTTATCCTAATTATTAGGGTCATTAGCCAGGCTGAGAATAGAGATTTGATTCGACCGGGTATTTTAATTACAGGGCGGCAGGTATCCGTCTTTTTCATTCACGAAATCAGATCTCATGTACCGATACCAAACACACATACGAATTATAATTCTGATCAATTTGATATTAATGATATCTTGCCACTGCCCTGGGCGTGTGTATACCACCTCTTGTGCAATATAATAGCCATAATATGCATGCATGTAGGGGTACGGGGCGACCCCTTCTCCCCTCTCTAAATATTACGAAATCACTGTTCGCGATAACTATCGCAACGTCGGTTTGTCTTTCTGTTTTATTTGCACTTAGTTTTTTTTTTTTTCTCTTTTTCTTTTCGTTCTTGTCTTTTTATCATTCGGTTGAGGAAGGTGACCCACCGCGGTGCTGCAGTTACCACATTAATCAAAAAATCGCATTACGCACATTAATTTATATATACGAGATTTTCGTCCTTCCCTGAAATCATACGGCCTCGTACTTCCTTCGGTACGGAAAGCCTTGAAACTCGAAGTTCTTTAGGCGACAATTACTCGGTAGATTATACACAGTATATATATATAGGTACCTATCGCGTATATACATGGGGCATTCCACCCCAAAGTGGTAAGCCTCCGACCCTCACCATTTTTGATTCGACTCGAAATTTTTTATGTTGTTCACCCACATGGGTAGAGACTACCATATTTTTTTCAGAATTTTCTTCCATCCCGTTCTGGAGTGACAATTTTTTGAAAAAATCGATGAAACCCAATTCAATCAACGATATCTTCTAATTAAAAAACGCTATCGGAAAACTTTACCAAGTCAAATTTCTCGTCTTGAAGTCTACTTTTTTATAAATTTTTTTAAAAAATTTTCCAATTTTTTTTTTCCATCAAAAAATCAAAAAATCGATTTTTCGAACTGAGTCCCATTTTTAATTTTTTTTCAAAAAATCACAAAAAAAGTACATGTAAAAACAAAATTTTTGAGCCCTGTCTCATCGTGGGCAGATTTTTTTTTGTATTTTTTTCAGCCATTTGAAGTTTATTAGTGTGATGTGTAATGTTGCGTCAGGCATCCCTCGGAATAAAACAAAGAGAAAAAATCATCGGAAAAATATATCCGTCGAGGTGAAATCAAGAGGGCTCAAGAGAATCATCTAACATTGAGCTGCGCGAACTTATTTAAACAATGATAATAGTATATTGAGTACCAAGGGCGTAAAGTGGGCTTTTTTAGACCGAGTGTGGAGTTTGCAGTACGAGTCGGAGCAATGATGATTTCATTATTGCACGCTTTTTCAATAAGCTTTTTCAATAAGCGTGCAATAATGAAATCATCATTGCTCCGACTCGTACTGCAAACTCCACACTCGGTCTAAAAAAGCCCACTTTACGCCCTTGGTACTCAATATACTATTATCATTGTTTAAATAAGTTCGCGCAGCTCAATGTTAGATGATTCTCTTGAGCCCTCTTGATTTCACCTCGACGGATATATTTTTCCGATGATTTTTTCTCTTTGTTTTATTCCGAGGGATGCCTGACGCAACATTACACATCACACTAATAAACTTCAAATGGCTGAAAAAAATACAAAAAAAAATCTGCCCACGATGAGACAGGGCTCAAAAATTTTGTTTTTACATGTACTTTTTTTGTGATTTTTTGAAAAAAAATTAAAAATGGGACTCAGTTCGAAAAATCGATTTTTTGATTTTTTGATAGAAAAAAAAATTGGAAAATTTGTTAAAAAAATGTATAAAAGAGTAGACTTCAAGACGACAAATTTGACCTGGTGAAGTTTTCCGATAGCGTTTTTTAATTAGAAGATATCGTTGATTGAATTGGGTTTGATCGATTTTTTCAAAAAATTGTCACTCCAGAACGAGATGGAAAAAAATTCTGAAAAAAATATGGTAGTCTCTACCCATGTGGGTGAACAACATAAAAAATTTCGAGTCGAATCAAAAATGGTGAGGGTCGGAGGCTTACCACTTTGGGGTGGAATGCCCCACATATATACAGATAGAAATCTGACAACGGCAGTTTGATGAAATGGTGTTAATAACGCGGGGCTCCTGTAATATCGTACTGACACGACCTACTGCCATTGTCCATTGTTCGGGATCTACACCTGTTCGAGAAACAAGACTTTGGACTTCTGGGTCAAGGAAGACTCACTCGGTGCTCGGCGAAAGACAAACCCAACGGAGTATACTTGTATATAGGTATGTATATAAATTGTATACAAATTTACCAACAGTCTCCCCGAGGGGCAAGTTCAGTGGTTTATTTTACTCCGAGATGCTCAGACCTCTGTACACCCGTACTGCAAATAATTTATTGATTGACTGCTGCCGGAGTAATTGGCGTATAAAAGCCTCTTCTTATTGTTTAGATATAAGAGCCTATGTTTAGCGCAATATCAAAGTAAATGTACAGTTAGGTATTGTTCATTGCGTCAGAGAGAGAGATGTTCCCTCCGATGTATGGAGCATCGAGTCGAGTAGTGCACCGCGGATTAACAATGACTTCAGCGCAAGTTGAAACTCTCAACATTTCTATTCCCAGCAGCACGCTCACGTTTCTGCAGTAGACGACATTCCACGTTCGACAAAAAAGGGACGGAGGAAATCTGATAAGAAATCGCGGACGAATTCTCGCGACAATTGCAGCACAGGCTCGGAGGTATTGGCTGTATAGGAGAATACGACAGGTTCAGATCACACATACGTACATCTACTGCGGTCACCTTATATCACGGACTCGAACGTTCTGTATTTGTGTTCAATGCCGAACTGGCTTTCGTTCAATTCGATACGTGCGACCACATTAATGCAAGCCGTAGAAGATTTAGCTGATCGTATATGAGCCAGCGAGTAACGTTCGACGATCGAATGTGGGCTCACATGAATATTCATATATCCACTCGCCCGCACGTATGCATACGCGTATAATAGTAAATAAACGTGTGCAGGCAAAGTTACGACTTTGGTTAATCACTTTAGTTAATTTTTTTTTCTCAAAGCTAATTAAATATTAGCAAATCGGTGGAAGGATGAATGAAACTCTTCCTCAGCTAAGCCTTATGAACAAAAAAAAGGGATTACATCGCGATTCTTCAGTCCAGGATTTAATCAGTTATTAGAGAAAGCTGTTTTCCGAACCACTGCAGCTACAATATCGACGGGGAACACGCTAGTACAGAATTAGGCAACAGGAAATTATCATTATTATTGATTTTATATTTTCAAACTGACCCTTTTGCACGCAGATTTATAGCCGATCATCGGTCATATACAACTGTAAATAATATCGTAAATTCTATACTGATTAATATTTTAATAACGAATCGTGTACATATTTATGGGTACATATACCTATATTTACGGATTTAGGACCACGCCAGAATTGTATATAATCGTATGTCTATAATTAACTCGGTGCAATTAATCGATATTAAAAATTGTACTCACGATGATATTGAACCTTCCCGATAATTATTTTTTGAATTTAATACTCGTACACCTAGCTGTTTAAATTATTCTTATATCGCAGATACTGTAGACCGCATTGGCAAATTACCAAATCGATTTTATTGGTACAAGTATAAATTGAATTTGAATAAAAGTGGGCCTTATAAAATGCCCGGCCTTATAGAATTATAATAACGTTATTCTATGAGATAGTTATATCTCACGGTAAGGTATACTTGACCAATAAAATAATTACAAATTTATCTCGTCCTTGTGACATTAAATTGATTATATAATACGGTCAACAGGTATGAGAGTTTGATAGGTTTTTAACGGCTCTAATGGCGATCGGAGTGATTAGTCTCCACGTGAAGGCGATTAAGAGCGGATAGAATATATGTAATCCGTTGTGATCTTTGCTCGGGGCATTCCTTTAATGATCAAATTTCAAAATTATAATGAATATTGCAAATGCTAAGATTCGCAGGAAATGTGATTTCGTTTGAAAAAAAATGAAACAAGGAAAGGAAACAACAAAAAAAACCATCCGGTCGAGCCGGTCGATCGCTGTCTGTTTGCTTATCTCGCTACGTATACAAAATTCTGTACAAAAAACTGGTCAGTGTCGATTTCCTATAAAACCTAAAAGTCTTTATGACATATTCGAGGGGAAATAATTAATACACTATATAACGACGCTATTCGAATCACCGCGATAGGTATAACCACTCCTCTTAGATCGTAGATCGTAAATCGCACTTGACGAATGGCATGTGCGAAGGCAATAAAATTAAATAATTATTCAACGTTGATTAAGATTTGGATAATATTTCGAAACTTTTATACAGCGTATATTGAAGGTTGCCATAATGTCTGGGCAGGTCTGTCCGAAAATCCGTGCAGCCGATGTATTATTGGGTCACCAGTTCTTCGTTAGACATGCACGTATACGTATACATAGGTATACGAATAAAACAGAAGAAAAAAAAAATTGAATATACGGTAGATATCGCATCAGATCGATAGCCCGAGGGGTTCAGGCTCTTAAAATTGATTCGGTAATGTATAAAGTGCAAGATATATAGGAACAACGGACCGCTCCGCCGCAGATGAAACATTTGATTTGCCAGGCGCATATCTTGATGACTTTATCCACTGGGTGGGCACCCAGGGCAGGACATTGTCTGCTCGACGTCTGTTTCCTGCATAGATAATACCAATAACGTACGCCGTCGCCTCATTAGCGATGCAATACATTTCCATACACTTAGCTCGATCACATAAATATATCGAGCATTGACACTGCAGCAGTGTATGTAATACATACGTACGCGCGTGACTCGCATTGATTTATCGCATCTTTTAATCCCAATTATTCTTATTTCGCCACTAGCAATAAGTATCGATATCTATATCTAAATATATGTATAGCGACCGGTCTACTCATTTCCCAAAATTATTTATATCATTTCAAATTACTTTATTCATTTTTTTTCTTTCACAAATCGATTCATAAGGCAACTTAGTTCCTTCGTATACGAAAACTGAACGGGTCCACGGGTGTAAATCTTTCGCGGAATTGAAACTTCGATGTCATTTTAATAAATGTAATAAAGATTGCCACGATTCATTTATTATGGAATGAGATCAACGACTTCGTGACCGAAGGAAGCTGCGATTTCAAGAGGTTATTTCACAACTTCGTATCAACAACTCAGCTGCAATCGAATTCTCTGGGAAAATTATGCATTTTATTTCATCGTTATTGTACGTATATTACAGAGTTGCTGGAGTTGCAGCGATTCGAACACGGCATCTCTTCATTTCGATGATATAAAAACGATATACACGTACAATTTCATCATATGCACGTTCATCTCAAGCCAATGTCAGTACCTTATCAACTAATTGCAAGTTTACTTCATGTCGCAACCGATCAATACCGATTAATCGATGATACATCAACAGCACGGAAGATAGGTAGGTATATAGGATATGGTACACACTTCTTCGAGGAGTGTAATAAATTATTTTCGAAGGTCAGTGCACTACCTTTTTTTTTTTTATTCAACTATTATCATTATACGTTTCACTCCTGTGTCTAATGGACGCAAACTAACCGGTAGGACTACGTACGAATGGATGTTGATGTATGTATAATCATGGATGTACGCACAGTTCCTACGCGTATTAATTTCTCTAATAGAAATGTGCATACATAATCTATGTGACACGTACTACATGACGGGATGGGCTAGCTCGATTCCAATGACCTAGGTTACCCACGCTAGCAGGCAATTTCCTCTTTCGACCTACGTACCTATAACGCCGCGTGCCTGCAGCGATTCGTACGTACGGGAGGCCTATATAAAATTTAGAAAAATTATTTAACAAATTTTTTTTCAACAAGTTGCGACTGCGGATTACCGGATCGATTGTTTCTCGGCAAATAATATCTGGCCTTGTTCATCGGCCCCAACTGTCAGTACAAGAACCGTATAAGATATTTCCACATCTCACAGTCAAAGATATCAGATCTTGCGGCGCGAGAGAGGAACGCTCTAAATGCAATTTTTACACTTCCACGCTTCTTCGCAATTCTCCGATACACATACACACACACACACAGACACAGCTACGCGTGAATATTAAAATTTTTATATTGATATAAAAATTTTGCTAATTTTGCGCTAAGAGAACGGAAAGTTATCTGTAAAGTTTGATATACATAAACGTCGTTTCACGGTACAGTAACTCCCTCGCGCCTCAAATGATGCGTGCAATCAACCTGCGAGCGAGAAATGTTCACGTACACCTGCAATAAAGCCGCATAATTTTATCGATTGCAATTAAAATCACTCAAAAGAAAGTGGCTTAACTGGTTCATCGGCCAAATAATAATTTATCAAAAAAATTATCAACTTCTTTAGACACTCCACAAGTCCCATCATCGGTTATTACGGTAGAAAGATCGCCTGTTCAAAATCAATAGAAAATTTCCCCATAAATTATTTCTTGAGGATGTCGATTTTGGTGGTCCAAATCGGTTAAAACGGATTCCGATGCATCGGCATCGAGGAACGGATCTTGGGACGGACGTCAGTATATATATTTGACAAAAAATTAACAAGAGCCAGGAGTCTGGATGGTCCATGGTATACATCAGGCCCGATTTACTTACTCGAAGTCGTGGTGTGTATAGGTCCGTGCGAGCATGAGCTGAATTCGAAATGAGCCCCCTCATATATATGCGCCTTATATATACCCGTAAGAGAAACAGGGAACTTACGATATCTTTTCAAACGGCTCTCACTTTTTGATCACGAACCTGGACCGTTGTAAACCTGACGCTAATCATTATACTTGTGTATAGGTATAATATTCCGAATGCAAAAAAAAAAAAAAAAAGCTGCCCGGTGACATATACCATATTTTTATTTCTATTTTTTGTTTCTTCTCGTCTCTTTTTCTGTTCGAGAGCATTAAGAATTTATGAATCCTTATACCGCAACTCTCAGTTTCTCTATAATGAAATATTGGTCAGTTGAATTATGGAATCGGTAAGCTGCAACGGGGACCCCCTAGTTCCGGTAAATTTCCGCGCTAGCTGTAGCTGTAAATAAGTCGCAAGTAACCCACCGGGCACCACGGGGTTCCAAGGTGTAATTATAATAATAGTAGTAATACTGCAAAGCGGAACTTCCTGCGAAGCAATAGCTGCCGATAATTTAACCGTCTGTTTGTTGTAGCTGAAGGAGCTCGGGAAAAGGCGGAGCGTGCAAATAGGTATAGGTACTATATATACGTGAAATAGAGATGTCTAATCGCTATTCTAGCTCTTCATTTCTTCTTCTTCTTCTTCTTCTTCTTCTTCTTCTTCTTCTTCATCTTCTTTCCTTGACGTTGAAGAGGCGGTAAAATTAATATGAAAGTGAAGTAGGTACAGGTATAATATATACGGTATTAAACTCCTGCGCAGTTCAATGACTATATACCTATATACGATATTTTACAGAGGTACAATCGTTATACCTATAGATATCGCGATGCTAGAGAGGCGAAAGTAATTCTTCCGTAAATTTGAAATTAATTAATTAATTTATTTACCGCATCAGCAGGCAACTTTGCGCGGGGTTATTCAAGTTATAGATGGGAAAGATTAATTGCCTCACGATTATTATTATATTCATGGAATATGATCGCGATCGTCCGCGTATTTGCGAGGTATAATATAATGCCTAACCATTACCCATTGGCGTAGGCGAAAGGGGACAAGGATATTGTAACACATACACACGCGTGCAACATACACTCGCTTCATTCTTAAAACACGTTCAAAGTGGAGCACGAGTCCATTTCTGAATGCAGATCTATACACTTACGTATTTACGGGCGTATATACATGTATACATGTGTATACAAAAATGAGTATAATAAATGGGTAGATTACATATATTCTTTTCTATATCATATATACCCATGTATAGGTATGCATACACATATCCACATACGTATATAATAACCCGACGTATACGTTTGATGAATATTAATTACACATATGTACTTACTTACACGTATAGGTATAGGTATATACTATATCTCGATGTGATAATTTATGCAGTGTTGTTATACAAGTACATAATATATTGTATGTATACAAATTCGCAGCCAGTGATCCCTGGTGCAAAGAACACAATCGTAGCAGACGTCATTATGATCGCGAGTATTCGTTCAACAAGCTCGTTAAATATACATGTATAATATATATGTACCGTCGAAGCGTGACCCTCCTAATGAAGCTGGGAAAGAAGCGAAATGATTTCTGAAAATTAATATCCCGATGCCTTGGATATGTATATAATATTCTCATGGACATCATATCGTGAGCCCATAAACGGGGATAGGTTACGTGAGCTAGTGTGTTAGCATTCAATTACTATCACGGTGTATTGAACGGGGTCCACCTCCTCCTCCTCCCCCGCTTGACCATAAGAAAGGAAGAAAACCATTACGAAGTGAAATTATTAGAAAACACTTTCCACTACTGTGACGTGACGTGACGTGACGTGACGTGACGTGACGGGTCTGATGTGACGAGAAACTATAACTCACGCTTATTTTCCCCTCAAATCTATTTCTGCAACTTGAGACTCGAAAATTGATCAAAAACCTGTACCAAAAATGAAATGGACTATACGTATGTAAAGGGCTCGTATATTTTGTGTTATAATTTTGTATACTCCGGACTGTATATTTGTTGCATCCTCATTTTTTGAATTGCGTAATGAATGTGCGCGACACTGACCGTGGGAGAGGATTCAGTTACGTTATATATACTGATCGCGGTAAAATATATAAGAAAATTATCATAATACCCGGGTATGTGTATATAAGTATGTATGTATTTCGTACGAATGTCGTCAATTGCCGATTATCACGATTTCTGACATGTATACGAATATCCGTGCAAAATATATATACGAGCCTGGCATTAAAGCCCCGAGGTATACACGTACAGTAGCCCGATCGAATACATACCTACAATCATATTGCGAGAGGCTGTCACCCGGAAAATTAACGTGTGTGAAAAACTCTACGAACAAGTTTAAATTTTGTACTGTACATAGATCCGGAATAAAATATATTTTCCCCGCATCGATTTATAGGACAAGTTTCAAATTTTTGTCGATCAAATTTTGCTATCTACATATTTTGTAAGTGGAGTGCTCGGCTATATACCTATACGTGATATAGATCGTGATTGGTCGTTTCCGTTTTTACTTCGGCATGTCGAATTAACTGGTTCTCGTTTCACAGCTCCGCGGTGATCCCCACCGCCCTTTCCAGAGCCCATTACAATTATGAAACGGTCTCGAATAAGCTCAGGTATATATATTTGCATAAATTCATTTATGTATAGGATGTATATATATTGTATATGACGAGCGGAACCGGTGCGGTGCACCGGCGAAACTGCACAAAGCAACATTGTATCTGGCAAGTAGATAGGTATATATGTATAACCAGACACGAAGATATTGAGTTTCTCTTACAGTTACCGAAACGATTTATATTCGCCATGAGAGTAAAGAGATCGGACATGATTATAACGGATCTTATGGTACATCGAGATAAAATAATTGGGGCTGGGTTTGGGTTCCGGATTTTTTCTGTTTTGAACGATCAAAATTACGAATTGTAAATTTTTATATCGACTCACAGTTTTTGGAAATGGTAGTTCCTCGAAAGTGTGCATAATTAATTCGAAAATCTAAAGGATCCGAAGGACCAAAACTCCGGAACTCGAAATACACGCATTGAGCATTAAATTATCAGAGTTTTGGATGTTTTAGTTTTCAGCTGTCTGCATTACGATCTGTCCAAATTTCAATATCCTGAACAATAACGTTTCTGAAAATTCGAAATCGTCAAAATTGAATTCGTAATTTTGACCCGTTCGGAACTTTTAAAATTCAGAACTCTAACATGACTCAAAATAATTGTCCTGAATCCGGAGATTTATGGTACCTACATAACTTTCGAGTATATAACTGCTAATAAGTAGGTATGAGGTATACGTATGTACATAAGCGTAAAGTTCGTGTGACCATGGCGACTCGCGTGATGATATTATACCTATGTGTTCGATATCAGATTACAGAAACGAAAAACTTACACGTTATTTCCTGTCTTTTCGCGTACAATGTTATAGTCGTACCGAGTACATGATACACGGTATAATATAGCCGTGTACGTAGGTGTACCTACACACATCCACGTTATACCTCGGTATGTAAACGTTGCAGCATTCCATCGCGGGGTTTGCGTGTGAGCGCTACTTTAATTCACCGCGTTGTATATTAACGTTGGGCCGAGTACGTACCCTCCGCTTTCACTATCGGCAGTAGTTCAAGCCCCGTTTATACCCGGCCAAACGCGGGATTACGCCGTAGTCCGTTCATTCGTTTAAAGAGAGGCGATACTTTTGGCTATACTCTAATACGTGTCTGCGACAATCGTGTATGTATGTATGTATGTATGTATGTATGCATGTACCTATCTAATTCTCCATAATAGAACCCAAATGACTCTCAGTCAGAGTCTCCATAGTCTGTATAGACGTATACATCTATTTGACAGAGTGAAGAAAAAAAAAATCCCTGGATTAAGGAGTCATTAAAAAACTATTATATACAGCTATATATGTACAATACGTTGGTATATATGTACTTGCGAAATTCGAGCGTTAACCCCCGCACGTACTGCGTAGGATCATATGATACATACGTGTACATGCATACCTGTATGTTATATTACATACGAATAACGAATAACTGATATTATACCCATATACTACAGATATTACACGTTCAGCGTATACTAGCTCGGCTGGCTGCTGCTGTTGCGGGTATAAGTAGAGGTATACCGTATTTAATCAGCCACCGTCATTCCTTCCTTTCGCGTAGATATTCGTGTATTTGTAATCGTTTAAGAATACATAGTATTGCGAGTTACGTTTAGATATAATATATACGTGTATGTATTGTATGTATGTAACATTCTTATGCAATACGATGCCCGTAGGCCACCCATTCAAGCTACTTATGGCGAGAGTTAGGTTCGCTGTCTTTTACGATCGTTACAATTTTACTTCCTTTTCTTATTTCATTTTTTTCTTTTCATTCGTTTCTTTCTGCTCCTTTCTGCGCTTTTTATCATATCTATTATACACCTATATATAAGATACTGTCGTTCCGTTTCATTTTTCACTACATTTTTTACTCTCGCAGGTAGATATAGTATCCTGATCTCTGAATCAAATTCTAATTAATCAAATTACAATTGAGCAGAATAAAGTTGATATATATGGCATGATATTTTCGAAATTAGGATATCGTACGAGTTCTGACACAGTCTCGGTCGAATCTGATAAATCGATACGCGAAAGCGTGTATATATCTTGCGGTGTATACGTATTGAAGGTATGTATGTACGACTGTAGCACCAAACTGTCGAAAAATGTGGTAAGAAAATGAATACGTATACGCAAAAACTGTTATATTGTAGAATCGCGTTATAGCCGTAGCTAAAGCCAATACGTAGAGAAAAACGGGAAAGTTTGAACAGCAGCTTGACTAATTGCGAGACTAACGAATTATTGGTTGTATTGCAAACTTCCAGCCTATACATACCTATATACAAAAAACGGAATTTCTTTTATATAAAAAATAAAATATCTGTGAATAGTATATAGGCATTGCGATATAATAATTATACTTTTTTTTTTGTTTTTTGCGGAATTTAAATAGAAACTGTATAAGAAAAGGAATTTATAATTATACAGGAACTTATATGTCGAGGCAATTGATTATAAATGAAATTGAAGAATTCGAGAAATTGGTATATTATCGATAACTATGTATAATATGTATGGAGAGAGAACGAGAGAGAGAGAGAGAGAGAGAGAGAATATATATATTTTTACCAATTAAATTAATTTTTTACCATTATACAGTATATATTAATTTTTTTTAATACCATCCGTGTTATGTCCTCATAAAATTACCGAGTCTATACTATTTATTACAGCAATTTAAAAGCTGCAAATATTGTATTCGAAGTTTGAAAACAGAAAGAAGAAGAAAAAAAAATGCAAGTTTTGATTTTTTATCAACTCTGTAAAAGGATATTAATTAATCGGTGTCCCAGACATCCAGATCCATAGGCATGTGATCTCCAATCTCTAATGCGGAGATCTACGAAATCTGGTATTGAAATATTCGCAACGAATGTTAATTCATAGAGCCTATAAAAATTCTTCGATTATAGTTCAAGAGTCAAAAATTATATAACAACGGAATAACCAATTAGCACTTCAAGAATACCTCATCGAAAGGTGATAGACTCATGGATACTCGTATATACTGGGTATAGTATAATACCAGTTTTGTAAACACATATAGGTATGCACGTATAGAATTATGCTCCTGCAGGCATATATATGCGAGACATCCACACGAGCTTAAGCTTGGCTTGGCATAATCCACGAAAAAATGTGTCGTAATTATTAAATAATAATCGATAACTGTTGCATAATCGAATATGAATCAATTCAAAGGATTGGAGCGCATCTTCGCGGTTTAATATCATATTACTCAAGATGTTAACTAGCGTCTATAATATATAACCGGCTCGGGATGAGTGAACGTTCTTTGAAATATAATTCGCCGGTAGGTATATATGAGCTCCGAAATGTCAGTTTAAAGAAAGGCGGAAAAAAATGTGGTACATACAACTATAAAATTCTGCCTGTCAATTTTTTTTTTCATCTTATATCCGCTGTTTATTTTTGCAAAATATAAGCCATAAATAATGAAGTCATTCCATATGCCGATCACGTAATAAATTTAGTAATTAACCTACCGCACGATAATTTTCAGATACTCAACTCTGTACGTGAACTTCGACTTTTCTAGGATATGAAAGAGCTTGTCTGTGGATAAATAGGTAGGTAGATATGTAGGTATATACTTTATGGGTGGCCACGAAGCGGTAATAAAAATATTTCGACCCGGCGATCGACACGCTCTTATAAGCTGGCCCTGGTCAGGTACGAACCCATATTACACAAGAGTTAAAACGTTTGAAAGATACATAGGATATAGATTGAACTGGATATATTTTTAAAAGCCATTCACTGTGCAGGCTGATTGATAAGCTCGTATTATACCTTGAATCTGAGATAGCGTTTAAAAGCATATGTCAACTTTCGTACTGACAAATACGGTGTTTCCCATTTCAGAAATTATACGACATTCATCATCGCGAGGCTACCACTCTTAGATATAATATTGAATTGCGTCATTTCAAACGTCGATAATATATTACTTGCTATTTTTTTTTTCTCACGTATGTACTGATTGTAGAGGCCGGGCTGAAGATCCGAATTTTAAAAGATCCGGAGGGCCAAAACTTCGGAACTTGAAAATCACTGAAGCCCATTCAATTTTCGATACTTTGACTATCTGAGTTTTGAGCTATCTGCACTCCGATTTTTCCCAATATTAATATTCTGAACTTTGATATTTCTAAAATTTCGAAATCGTCTCAAATGAATTCATAATTTTGACCGTTCTTCGACCTAGTCCCATTTTATCTCGATAACTGAAAAAAGCTCTCAAAACCGAAGAGAAGAAAAAATTCAGAGATTTTATTTGACAGCTGTATAATATCCGAAGGTGAGAACTTGATGACTTGATATTTGTATCAGCTTTGTGAGCCTGTTCAATGCGGCTGCAGATCATTGCCTTCCGATTTCTCTATTTCCAAACTACGACTAGACAACGACCAGGAGCTTTGCCGAGAGTCAGTGGCCACATGTAGGACCCGTATATCTCGAAAGTTAGCGCCTACTGAATATGACCGCTGGTTATTGGACCCCTTGAGGCTTCGCGGCTAGTAAAGACGAATTTTCTTTACACTTTTGATATACGTTTACACATAATACGTTATGGTGGTGTACGACGACGTACGGGCACACCGGGCATTCGTTTGAATATGTTCTTGAAGGGTAAAAATAGAAACGAAAGAGTGAAAGAGTGTAAAAGTGAAAAAGTGATTGGTCAGATGTAGATTCGGTACTTGAGCGTTGAAAAGCAAAATACGAGTGACCGCGGCGTGTGTATATCTGGTATGACACGTAGGAAGCCCCGACGTTAAGGACAGGTTGAGATAATTGCGTAATAACCGCTTTTACAACTTCTTGTTGCACCAGTACTCGACCGCGCGACTAAGAATTGTGAGTCCGCGTGAATGTCATCCTTCTCTCCTTCTCCGATTGTGCGAGAAAACAAGACCGAACGTTCACTGTCCACCCGCCGATCGTCCCCATTCTCTCTGACCATTGAAAAATCTTCAGCTCTTGCTGCGACGAGACACGACGCGACGCTGCACGGCGTATTACTATACGAGTACCTTGCGCCTTTTACGATCCTGCCTCTAATAATGTACCTCACACCACTCATTACCAGCATACTGGTTAAAAATCCGCGCAAAAATACACCGAAGGAGATATGAGTCGATATCAAAATCTGATGCTATTTATGGTGCCGGACTCGACTATCCTTTCACTGGTAATTAAATTAGGAGAAATTCTCCCGTACTTAGTTCCTTACGAGCTCATTAATTGCACAGTCTTATGTGTCAATTACTATTATTTTTTAATGATCGACGATTAGCTTCGGAAAGATTAAAACCTGATTTTCGAAAAATTGCGACCGCTCCCGATGTAAATTCGAATAACTTAAATTGGAATAACTTATCAGTATACGTTAACCTTTAGTTAATTAATCAATTAATCTCATAACGACCGTAACGATTCGACCCAGGGTGTGGTATATGCAGACTGGTATAAAAACGGAGCGAAGATATCAATACCAAAAAAATCAATGATTATCTTTACATAAATTGGGGATAAGATTAGTGTTACCGCAGCCGCCTGGAATACGACTCCACCCAGCCAATTGATGAATTCGGTAAACAAAATATACGTCAATTTGATTAATTATGTATTCGAGGCCTCGAACTCGTATAAAACGTATAAAATGTATAAAACCACTTCAGGTTCAAGGGAATCGAGCTTTATAATCAAGGCTGCTAATAATTAACGCACGTTTTAATTTACAATTTCTTGGTGAATATGGAAAAATTGTCAGGCAATAAATCGAGTGAATATCGTCCACCCGGGCCATCAAACGAAATTGCCCACTCCTAAGACACGAATAATCAAAAAATCTATAAAACATCGATTAGCCACTGCGTGACGATCAAGAGATATTATAGAAAAACAATATTAATGAAAGAAACAGACGTCTGCAGAGTCCAGACCGGTCTCACCGGACACCAAAGTCGCTCTTCTCTCCGCGTGGGTATAGTTGGGTGGCTTCGGATCAGTTAGTTGGAATTTATTGCTCGAATAGATATATGGAATATTAATTTTATGATCGAGGAATCGAAAATCTATACCGCGGTACCATGGAAGCAGAAAATTTTGCCACTATTAGAATCGTATGCAGACTCGCACATACCCTATGTATGTATCTAGGCACATAATTCACACAGAGAGAAACAATCGTACAATTTTTGTCGAGGAGTCATTCAGACTAATAACATATCTGCCGCTGTGTACCGCGAGAGACGCGAAATACTGTCAGCGCGTGGGCGAATGCCTTCGAGGAACAGGTGTCCGCCGGCAAAAACTGATCTCTGATTATGAGTCTCGTATGTATGTACATCCATTCAGCCGCTCGCACCGTGTAGATAAACGCGCCGCAATGTTATACCGCTCCGCCCCGATCCACCAACGCAAATGGCTTTCTATACACGGAATTTTCTACTGAGTGAGTCTCGTCGCGGGTTCCCGTGCGGAAAAGATCAACTCCTGACTTTTTTCTACTTAAAATAAGACGAAGAAAAAAAGAAGATTTCTGCAAATCTCGGTGGCAATGAACGACACCTCGATCCGTTGAGTCAGAAGATTCGAATACATGCTCTGCTTATGAAGCAGCCATGGGATTATCTGTCGTATAGATCGAACGAGACGTGTATCGTACCTCTTCTTACTTATTCATGGAAATCACACAAGACTCGTTTAATAAACTGACGTCACTGACATTTTCGGACGTTGTTACATTGCGTTTCGTTTCGTAATAGGTATATACCTACAAAACTCGTGAAACACACAGATATACAAGAGATAGCTATATACCTTATAGTCAGAATTATTCCGTTTATGTAACTGATATATAAATATTACTGTACATACTTTCTTTACAGCGCCTTTCACAGAAATGACAATGAAAAAGATACCGACAATTCATTACGCGATTCACTGTATATATTACGATTTTTATAAAGGTGGGTTATACCGGTGATTCGTACGTATAGCACCATCAGCAGACATTATTTTTTTAATTCGCGACGATCTCAATATCAAATTTATTACCGTTTAGATATTTTTTTCGTACACCTATACCTACCGGCCCGTAATTAGCCTTGCCGATGATTAATGCCAAGTCGCGGATAATAAATTAGAAAATATTAATTAGAAACTAGGTTAATCCCGGTAGCAGAGTAGCACGAGGAATGCTATCTAAATTAATTATGTTATCTATCTTTCCACGGAGAGCGGAGGTGTCCTACCGCAACTCACGTACGTTATTACGGTACAGCAAAGCTGAATAATATCAATTCGCTTTTAGGAGCCCTAAAATCGTCAGAACTGGTTCAAGTTCTATTGTGTATCGATTTCAATTATTTCGTTTATTCGAAAATTTGTCATGTGCAGGATTTGAGCGGGTTTCGTTGCAAGGATTCACCTGTAATTAAGATAATATTAATCCTCCGAACCCAGATCGCATCTGAAATTATTATAAATTGTACACGAAGTGGTATAAGGTCGAGTTAATTTAACTGCCCATTGTTTACTGCTTTCGGATATGAACGAAAGGATCTTACGGTTTAATTGTCTTCTGTATTCGAGAGACGCGTTGCCTTTATATACCGAGTCCTGATTCTCAGATATTACGGTATCTAGGCGTACGTATACGCGTTCAAATGATTTGATAATTAAAATAGGGAACAATGCTCACTTCGTTATGTAGCTATATGAACGAGTACATATACATACATTTCCATTATTATAAATATATTCCCGCGTCATTGACCTTGTTCTGTAACGTCATTCCGTTAAAACATAAAGAGAATAAAATACAAAATTTCATTCTTTATAATTTCAACAATTAATCCGAGATTATGATCGGTGCTTATCGTATGGCTCTATATCCACGGCTAATATAATGGCCATTATGCAGCACGGAGTGATTTGAATCGTTCGAAATACCCACGGAATATAAAGAGAGCACGAAAATGTAACGAGGTACACGAACCTATGCCTTATACACCGATACCTGTATACCGGAGTATTCGAAATCTAACATTATCGTTAACACACGACACGTACGTACTGCGAGGAACCGAACACAACGCGAACAGTACAGATGAAATGTATCAGATAATAATCGACATCGGGATAAAGTTGTCCGCCTGATGCTGCACCCACGCTAAGGCCTTTGATAAACGGGTCTTTTAAATCGCTGATCGTATGAATCCGAGTGATATTATGCCTTGAGTCTATTTTTAAGTGGCTTATTATTTCCCGTGATTTATATCGACCCCTCGAGCAGCTTGTGGCGTTTATGAAAAGGTTTGGCTTTTCAGAAAATATGACAGCGATAGATCTTGAAAACAGAAAAAAAAACAAAAAAAAAGACATGAAAGATTGTCTTTGAAGCTTCAACCGTTCTCCGAACCGTATGCAGATTTTGACATTATTCTGTATCGAAGAAAAAAAAAATGTCTTTTTTTTTGCAGATAAGATCTTCGCTTTTGAAATACACGATTCTGAAAGGTATGACAATGACCATAATCTCGATAGAAATCGAGAAATACGAAAATTAAAATACCTGCAGCGATTTATTACAGACAGAGATCAAGCTCGAGGTTTAAATACGCGATGAAATTAGCTAGGACTTTAAATCTTCCTTATAGAAAGGCTGACTCTGCATAGAGACTTTCTACCTTAACAACAACCGGCTGATAAACCGTGTACTTTAATGCCAGGGTAGTGATTTTCATCGTGAAAAATCAGAAAGTCTATGTAATTGGAGGTAGACGTGAAATGATACGCGTTTATCGTATCCTAGGCGGTGTTAATAATCGAATTGTTACGAGAAAAGAAACCGAGAGTATTCGCGTGGCCTTAAAATTAAATCACACCGTTCATATACAGCGAAGCGATTCAACGAACGGAGTCCAAAAAAATTTAATGCCTATTATATACTTGATAAAAAAGAAGAAGAAAAAAAAGAATCCATCGTCATTAAGAGAATGAGATGCATTCATGGTTCGAGGCATCACGATGCTCAAGAGTGTGTTCCGTGACACTGGATGTAGGAAGGTATGTAGGTATGTATCTACTCAAGATGCCGTTATCCCTCCTCGTACTATACAGTACAAGTTGTAAGTTGTAACTATACGTATAAGCTGGTGTTGGCCGTACAGAGAGACGGGTATATATGTATTTGTATATGTATACATACGACATATGAATGCATCAACTCGCGGAGTTTTCCCAAGGTTAACGGGAATCGCGTATTTCCTTCATTATCGTATGATCGCATCATCATCATCATCATTGGATCCATCCTCGCATCATGTCGAATTGATTGAATTTAAATTGAGAACTGTTTGGGTTCACTCGACGTACCGTGGCGTGTCTACAATTCCAAATCCAATGTCAACAGCCACGTCATTCGAAAGTATATGTATGTATCTTGTTAGGGTCACTACTCAGCTACGTCGACTGGTCTCTTAGGGTATAGATTGCTAACGTGGAGGGATTAGGATTAGGTCAGGAGAGACTGAGAATATATCTAAATAGAAAGAGTTATTGACTATTTCCGTTAAATCAGCGATTTAAACCGCGGTGGGAAAACTTTGCTGATAAATTTCACACTCGCTGTCAACTGCGTGACGTCGGATTGGCTTCTTAACTTTTAATTAGCAATATCCTACACCCACGGTTATGCAGTAAACTATTCCAAAGAGATAAACAAGACATTTTGTATAGCTCATCAATATGTAACTGATGACCCCCCCATCCCACCCGGGCATGTCCACGGTCGACGATTCCAGTCGCGATTGGCATTATAAACCTTTCAAAGCGTCGAATTTCCGAGAACGAGGATTCGCAGGTTGAGATAATAACCATCAACGATCAATGAAGACACGATTTCAAGATCGACGACGCTCTATCAATGACCTAATTTACAGCCCAGTATAATTAATTTGGAGTTTAGATCCGAGGTATTTATATTATCGATCCGCAGGATGAAAGCAAAAGTTTACGAGATTCTAGATTACATATCCCTGTGGACAGAAAACGATATTTTCAAGAATTTTTTGTCTCGATATTGAGATCAGAGAAATCTTTGCAAGGGATTAGGGTTCGGAAAGCAATTTATTGATACCTGTATACTACAATAAATTCATCGTCATATATTATAGACGTACCGATATAGAGGAACAATTTTTAACACGAACACCTACGCGATTTTAGGCCTGGTTTCGAGATTCGACCCAGATAGATAAGCCCGATAACCCTTGTTTCGCAGTGGTTCCAATTTGAATCAGACATTTCGAACAACTACCGAGTAACAAGCTACAAGCGTCCAGAAACAGATCAACGTGTCCATCTCGAGTTGTAAATTGTTCGAAAGCACATACGTTGCCGAGTCCCAGGCTCTGATCTATAGCCAGCATCAGAATCGCGGTGACAGATCGTTAAACATCGGTAGATTAATAAATGATATTTATTCGTTGTCCCATACTTATCGGCGCGTTTTGGGATAAAAAAATAACGTATACTCAACAGCCGATGTAGAAGAAGAGCTGCGGCCAATGATCACAGTCTGAGCCAACTCAAAGATCCCGTTAACGTTCCAATTTTTTTTCTTTCCGCGCACGTTGACTCTCGATTTTTATCGAGGTTCAAGTTCAATAAATCGCGATCCGCAACGAATGACAAATGTAGCATGAAGCATCATCACGAAGTGTGATAAAATATTTGGCAAGCGGTTATTCTCTTCCTCTTTTTTTGGTCTTTAATGAAAAGTAAAACAATGTCCACGGAGTGCCGAGAGGTTGCAGAACCGTTAGACGGAAATAAGTGGCTCTGCTACTTTCGTTGATCGATGTATAAGTAAATAAATAAAGAAATCAAAGAGAGCAAATCAAATTTATTCCAGATATGGGCTGACTGTGACGTGGATGTTTTGTCAGTTACGCCACGCTGTGAAAGCCGTACAACTCCGTCCGATACATACATGACCCCCCCGAAAACGATTGATTGTAATTAAATAATTTCATTTATCAATCGTTAACTGAATATACTATCTATGTATGTGCATACATACATAGATAGATACATAGTTCGCATAGAAGTGGCCAATAAACTCCGTTCCCCACTTTCATGCGTCCGAGTGAAACTTTAAAAGTAACACCGCTGTGTAATTTGATTTATAGTAGGTAGAATCCATTATAATAGGTTCGATTAATTAGTCAGTCTAATCTAATTGGGAATTACTATATCGGTAAAGCGGTTTTCGCTCTAATTATTTATTTTTCAAATAACGAGAATTATGACCGAAACTTCTTATGTTAGATTTCATCTGCTAATTAGTAATTACATCTGCAGACAGTATAGTTATAAAAAACTCTACACAAATATAAATATCTTCACCTTACCTAAGCAATTTCACTTTCGTCCCGTAAAAAGATCAACAGATCTTGCGGTAATAAAAAAATTTTTTTTTTGGCACAAAATTTCGAGCTCTGCAAGATATAGGTAGGTATATAGGTATAACTAACGCGATAATTAAATAATTTAATTTATTAACTTTTACCTAAATATAGTCGGCTGACCGCGCAGTCCAACGAGTGTTTCTATGCGTTTTTGCGTATACATATATGTATGTACTTATACGCATACGATACGATACTTTTGCTTTTTTGCAACCTGTTTTTCTGCCAGCACATTGACTCCCGTCCAGCGTCTTTAACCGCAAAAATTAAATTCAAGAATTCACCTAGGTATGTTCTGGGGATTTATAGAGCTTGTGTAAATCTGGTATTTAAAACTACTTATACTCGCTAACTGATCGTTAGTGGAATCCGTAATTTACTCTCGCCTGTTTCACCTCAATTTTTAGACACCTGTATGAACCGACGACGTTATATACGGGCTCTAGACGATGACAATTTTAATTATAAAACTAAAGGTTAACGAAAAATTTTTTCTGATTTCTTACCGATAATTATTAATCCGTGTCCAGCCATTAATTAGCGTTGAAGCGATAATTAGTAAAGAAAGGAAAGAAGGTATGATCAAAAATCGACTAGGTATACAGTATGTATAGTTAAGTATATGAATGTATGTACCTTAATATCCGAGCGAAAGTTCCCCGGCAGCAATTTTTTTCGATGCGGTTGTTGAAAATCGTGCTGAATTTTATCTCAAAGCTTATAAAGACGATCTATAAGTACGAGACACAATGCACAAGTCCGCGAAAAAGCCCCTACCTATATCTGGTTTCATTTTATCCTATTATATAGTTCATTGAACAGGGTAAATGTTCTGGCTTATAGTCAATTTGCGGCTATAATAGCCAATCTTCATGAATGTAAGTGTGATGATCATAACCGTTCGCGAGACGTGCATAATAGACCAGCCTCTACCTATACCTCAGAATGCATATTACCATAGAAAATCTCCCTCAGTTTTACGATTCGCTTAACGTTTTTCCGCAATTCAAACTTACCATCGTTATACCACAATACCAAAATTAGCGAGTAATATTTTCGAGCCTTCTATGCAGTTACAAAATTTCTCTTACATACAATATACAGCTATATATCTAATTATCGAAAATATTCTGACCACGTACAGTCGACACAACAGGTATGACATAAACCTTCCACAAAACAAGGTGCGAGCCTTGAGCATATTAGAGAATTGTCAAATGAAATGTATGTGTGTGACCAGGCAGACAGCTGGGTATTAGTAAGTCATGGTCATCTAGCGCGACTATTTTAACGGGGAATTATACTTCTGATCTGTCGGATATAACACGCTACGCATGATACATGGGAATCTCGATGAAATAATAACTCGAGGATTGAAAATTGTATGATAAAGTAAATCCAGATAGATCATACCTGTTTCGATGTGAGCCTCGCGATGGAGCAGGTAGGATACTTCCACTGACGTTGTTGCTGTTTGTCGTGCTTATCGAATTGGCATTTCTGATGCTGCGTTGATCAGCGGAAGTTCTCGGGAGCCTGGGACTACCGGCTAATACGAAGCCTAAAAGACACGCGGTTAACACTGCTTTTATCATCGTCACTATCGAGTTAATGCACGAGTTCATATGGGGATATTATATCTTATACTTCTATCACATACAGCTGATCGCGCACTAAACTGTTGTCGATTTTAAGCCACACAGTATACACAATAAATATCATTAGGTATTATTCTTGGCCACTGCAGGTTGCAGTAGTTCTGCGCGGCACTTTCTTCAAATAATATAAATGTATATATGTATGGTACATATATTAACTTTGTAGCCGCGGGTGGTATTCACCAATAGTTTTCTACCCGATTACAGGATTCGTTCGTATATTTCCCAAGGATTTTGTATGGTAAAACTTTTTGATTTCAAGGTAAGATTTAATCGGGCAATCGGTTCTATCTTTACCTTTTCCTTCTCTATTCTTGGGATTTTTCTTATTTTTAGTTTTATTTTTTTCTTCCTATTGCTCTCTTTTTTTATAATTGGCCATCGACTCCTAATTTCGGGGTGTACAAGCACGTCACTCTTTCATTAGAGTCAGGGATATAAAGTCAGTCATGTACCTTGCAGCACATTCGGCAACACAGTTTTACCGATATCGATTTTATACTACGGAGTTTATTTTTGTCCTTGTTGCTCGTTTTCAATTCACTTTTACGTATCTATATAACAACTCCGCAGGCAACAACGCAACGCGTTGCACGCGGAAAACTGATTAGTTTTGTCGTAAAATCCGATCGATCAACACATTTGTGAGAAAAACACGTCACTATTAGTGAAATACATGATTGATATACACAGCTAGAGTTTATAGAGTAGATAATCGTTTTAATCCATGTATTTATCAGTCCCTTCGATGATCCTTGTTGCAGTGGTTGTTTTTTTTTCACCCCCTCGCTTACCAGCACTGTTCTGCACAAACGAATAGTAACGGATCTTATTTACCTCGATATCTCAACCATGACGTGGTTACCGTGAATATACAATATAAAACTACTTGAAAATCTAGAAAGAGAAGTAATTTTTAAACCAACAATACAAAAGCAAAGGAAGGAAAAAAATTGGAGTAAAAGCATTTTTTTGGAAATATGATCGAGTATTTGATATAGAATGTTCGAAAATTGTGTGACGTTTAGATTTTATCTTCCAACTCTAAATTGATTGTTATGTTCTAATTAACTGCAGCGCGTTAATGGATTGTCGTAATAAAATATTATTTATGTCCTCGCGATTCGACGAAATCACAAGTTCAAGTGCAGTTCTTCAATATACTGACGAGTATAATGAAGAATTTTTATCGTTCGGAGCAAACGACGAAACGTTATCAGCAGCTCTGCTGTGACTGATCGAAATTTATAAAATAATTAATTTAAACTTGCGGGATAACATGACACAATTTTCTAGGTTCTGTCCAGAATCAATTATTATGAACAGGATCCAACAATCCTCGATAAAACGCCTCACAATTTTTCGATGAAGAATAGAAGAAGAAAGGAAACTAACAAAAAAAAAAAAAAAAAAACTTTTATAAAACTTTTATAGCGGAATGAAAAAAGCGTTGATTTTGGTTTTTGGTTTTCTATTTTTTTGTTTTTTTGATTTTTTTTTCTTTCTTTTTTTAGTTCACAAACTTGACGATGATAAATTTTTTTGCTTTTTGTTATTACGATCAGACTGGTATCTTCTTGTATCGAGTGGCAGTCTCTGTCTCAGTGGGTCCGGTCTGTCCGTAGACGCGGCAGCTGGCAAAGTGTCTGTCCGTACGTCTGTCTCCCGCGGGCTCGATGTCGTACCCCGTCGTCCCCGGGCCAGGGCACGCGCTCTCAGTCAACCGGCAGACTTACTTTCACATAAGATCGTTCCCCGGCACGATGGTGGGGCACACGTGTATATTCTAGGTAGTTCGAGAAAAATAAATAAATAAATTGAAAATAACAGAACCGAACCCGGACCGAAACAAAAAAAAAAAAAAAAAAAAAACCCGAGAAGAACAGAAGGGAGAGGGCGCAGCGACTTCCTTATCGATAATCAATAAATTTTCAGATAACCTTCTATCACGATAGTGCTAAAAAAAGAAAATAAAAATAAAATCCTTGAATCCTGCGTTTGAAATTTCGAAATAAGCACGAGGAATAACGAGGATACGATCTTTTTTCATATAGAAACTATTAATTGCCAATTAATTATCGAGTACAGAGTAAATTTCAAAGGTAGGCAATGTAATAAGGAAGACTACTTGCAAATCTTTATAAGAACGGCAGCCTTGGATTATCCGAAAAAGGGAATTGTAGGTATAGACTCATAGATCGTAGGCGTGTGCAGTATATCTATTTGTGCAGTCCACTCGGTGCAGAATACCAACGTACCTGGGTGTACAAAAATGGGTATTTTCAGAGACAAATGCGGTATAGTTGCTTGATTTTCTGATGTAGTATCAAATGTTGCAGAATTCCGCACAAGGCTACAGATTCGATTAGGTTACCTGTGCACGTCGATATATACCTACCTACTATACCTATATACCTGTAACCAACGACAGCGATATTATTTTGAAATTAAACACATATACCTAAGTATAGGTATATAGCGGTGCTCTGTGCCTGTGTATGTAACATAACTGTTGAAAATAAGTCAAGGATATTACAATAGTCGATTTTCAAAAGCAAAATCAATATTTGTTCAGGATCATGTATATCGGTTGGACCCGTTCATGACAAAGTTTCTTTTATTTTCTCTTCGATCACACCACACAAAAGTATATATTCGAATTCCAAAAAATTCGTCGCGAAAGGAGAGCCCTGGCAAAAAATCCTGAGAGGTTGTGCATTATTATACCGAAAAATGCGCAACCTCTGAGAGTCGATTGCCAGAGATCCTCTTTCGCGAGACGTTTTTTCCTGAGATTAAAACTCGATTTTATCGATGGTGAGAGCTGAATTTTAGCAACCTCTTAGGATTTTTTGCCAGGGTTTTCGACGGCTATTCAACGCTGCGAAATTCGAGAAGTTTTATTGCACGAGCTTGCACCAGTGCCTACCTAAGATACGATACCCGATCATCTGAATTAAAATGATATCCAAAAGATTTAAAAAAAAAGTTGTCGAAATGGTCTTTTACCGAAAACTTTCAAATTATGATATCTCAATAGTATACGTTAACGACTTAATTTCAGTTTGCAAGAAATTTGTAAAAAAATTATTTACTATCTCTGTAAGCAATGAATACCACGATGCTGCAGCCTGTTGTGGTATAAGATTCGCTGAAAGTACCCGATGGCGTCTTAAGTGAAAAAAAAAATCTCTAAAAAATCCGTTAATCAGGAATCGAAAAATGAAAGGAAAAAGTCGTAAGACAGGTATCTCTTAATCAATAAAATAACATCTAGTAGCGTGCTGAAGCATTGAAGTAGTAAAAAAACGAGCTCTGTATTGAGTGTTTAAAAAGAATTTTGTTTAAAGTCGTTTTTAGAGAATTGAAAAAGGAGAAAACAGAAGTAATTGTACAGTTATCTCTCAGAGCCATGGTTCAGAAGCTGCAGATTTCCAAAGTCCATTTTCACAGTTCTGCAGATATATCTTCAGGGTCATCAGATTGTCATTAAATATCATATTTTATACCTCCAAGTTTATATGTATATATCGTATTGTTTCGTGTCGCTATCTGGGTTGCCCGTCATAGAACCGCCTCAACCTCTACCGCAAGAATGATATTCCGTTGCAGGAAAAGTCGGCTACTCTGATATAGAAAGGCTGGAAATAAGATTGTCCTAGAATCGTCGAAGGCCGCACGTTATGTTGCGCCGCGAACCGCGTTAAAACACCATAACGATAGTTTTTCATTGTCTCAAAATCATTTTGTACACAGCCTACAACAGCCTTATCGAGTTATCGACGATTCACACCCGGAGCTCTCGTTCCACTCGGCGATTCTAAGCTGTACATTGAGTTCCGCAGCGGAGAATGAAGAGGAATAGTTTATCTCATCTCGTTCGAGGATCACGCTGATGGTGTGAATATAAAATATCTATAGAAACGCGTGATAAAGTTGGATGCAAGATAAGAAAGAGATTCTTTTTTTATCTAATTTAATTCCGAAGATTTCTCTGGTCAAGCTCACGCATCGACCCGAACGCGAGGCACGCGGGTTTCTTGTTTTGAGAAACGGTATTTCCGGCAAACAATAAACCGGTACAATAAAGCCTCGGGGCCGGAGGATATTCTGGGCGCGAATATACGCCCGTACCTTTTCTCTCCTCTGGGTAAATTACACCTGTTTCTCTTCCAATCAATTTTTCTATATTGAAGCAATTGGCTCCTAATAAGTCTAACCATCACCTAAAGAGTCAAGTTACGCCCGCGGCACTTGCTATACTGACTGACCAAAATTGCGAGTTTAGGTAACGATCTATTCAAGAATGAGCCACACCGAAACGACGGCGACGTGGAGGGTCAGGACCCATGCGAGTCGTCGCATGTAGGTATAATTTGATAAAGAAATGCCGCCGATCTGAGACTTCCGGGTGTAACAGTTTCCTAGATTTTCGTTCCGATACACGGCGTTCCTCGTACCAAGTTCCTTGAACGGCTAACGTATGTAACACGTACGTTGTTCCTCTTTCCTCGGTCGGGTTCACCGCACTAATACGTGCATTGTACTGATACAATACACCTTTCCGCGCATGCAGACGTATCGCGCACTGTCTACACACAATACATCGGGTAAAGGTTAAGCGAAGTGCAAGGCAATCGACCCGCGTGTCATGTCTTGACTTTATATCTCTTAATCTGTTCATCGATGTGTGTATGAGTATAAAGTTGGTATATCTCATTGTCTGGTAGCACGAGACACGAGACGCTGCAGCATTATAGTATATCTAGACAGGAAGGTCAGGGCCGGTATTTTCCTCATCGATTAATTGAAACCTGGCAAATTATTAACAAGATATAGGTATTACACCTACGATTTCCTCGATTTGAGTTTATAGTTTTATCCATCGCCTTGTCTATCTATCGGTTTTATGACGGCGTGCGTATTAGCGTATAGGTATAGCCATTATTAAAATGACAATTATTATATACCAAGGATCCTTCGTGCTCGTCGTATACCCACATGATCTATACAAGGGTATAGTTTGAAGGCTGTTTTTAATTACGCTAGGTGTAAACCGTCCAATTATCTAAACATTCGAAGGGTAAACCGCTCCCTCCGCCGATTACATGTATATAGAAATAAATAAATAGGAAAAAAAAGTAAATGAATAAATTAAAACTGGAGCGATGACGGTATGTAATATGTGGGGTGCGACAGGTGTATGAGCAAGATATATAGGTAAAGCAGTAAATTCTATAATGTGGTGGAGGGATTCGTCATTTTATAGCGGCCGTATATCTATAAGTTTCGTGGATATTGAGTAAGAAATCGTTGCATTTAGGTTGAAGGATGACATTTATTCAATAATATTTTTCATCGAAAAGTTATTCAATAGAAAGTGAGACGTTTCGTTATTTTTATTTTTTTTTTCGTGATATTCGCACCGTTATATATCTATATCTAGGTAATACCAAATTTGGAAAAGATTCTCACACGATGTTACGTGATGATAATATACGATAGTAGGTATATCCACAGTTTTTTTGTTTTTTTTTTTTGCATCATATAGATATAATTGAGTTAAATTTAAGCCGATCTTACTTATAGCCGTAGGGTTTTCCTGTGCGCTTAACAACGATCGTATAAAAAAATTGAGCTTATCACGATGCGGTCATATCATGCCTTGAGCAAAAACTGGTGAAAGTTTACTCTAATTCTTATAGGTCCGATTTTAATACGATATTATACAAATTTGTACGTACAGTACATACATTATACCGTTCTTCGTGTCAGAGTTACCTACCCGCACGTCAGTTTTTTTTTTCTTTACTTCGGTAACATGTCTGCTTTATGATCGGTGCATGTAACCGCTAATTAGGATAAGAGCAGAGAAATAAATTGACGGAACAATATCAGCTTTTCGAAGATCGGTTATACTATCACCGATTCGAACACTTGAAATCGGTGCACGTGATATTTGCATGAATTTCGTGTCAAATACATAGAATGCAAATTTCACATATTCAGATATTTAACAGTGATTGTAAGCAAGTTTCTTCGAGTACGTAATTTACAAAATCTAACGAGCTGTTCTGTATCGTATGTCTTGATCAGTGTATTACCTCATTTTGGACACCCTCACGATACGCGGGACAAGATAATTTTCGCTGTAAAAAAAAAAAAAAAAAAACGAAAGTACCACCTAGCTTCAAGTGAGAGATATTTTCATTCTGAGGTAGCACATACTAATAATTGTCACCGGAAATTTAGCGCGTGGTGACTTTTTTGGTATACGCGTTTAATTTTTAATTGTGGAATGAGGTGCAACAGATGGTCCATAAAACTCTCTGCCGCGAGTAGTCAGATAAACATCAGTTATTGACCGATTTAAATGTTAATAGTGGACTTAGACATGTCCAAGCGCAATATTTCAGCAGTAATGCCATGGAGGAGGTAGATAATATAAGCTTTAACACCATTCAGAATGAGTATTCCAAAGAGATCGCGCTTGGTCGATGGCGCGTGGCGAATGCGCTGGAATTCCATTTGATTTTTTTTTTTTATAAAATAAAAGAGCAGGTAAACACCCATCGTGCATCGGCGATGGACACATCGTACGTCATCTTTCGCACGCCTTAGTTTCTCTGCAAATTGTACGCACACGTGGTACGGTCAACAATTATACCTCTATGCATGTAGTACATACACCTAATACCTATAACTTTGCGAATTCGATATTGGAGTAAGGTTGAATCGCAAATGATTATTGCAAGAGATTGTTCACCTTGAAGTTACACTCGATCAACAATCGGACTTTGTAGTTGTATACGTGTAACTGGCATGATTGTATGTATATGTAATTACAGCGGAGAACTATCGAAGATCTAAAGCGTCTATTTTTCCAATCAATCAACATTCGATTCGACTAAGTTTTAATCCGACCGATGGCTTCATATAAGGATTGGCAATGTGATGAAACGATCTAACATATAATTCGTGTAATATTAATTAAATTCTTCTCAAAAGTTAAAGCTTATACGTAAACGCCTGACTCTACACGTACCGAAGACACGAACAGAAATTCCAATATAATGCGGTACTGGTTTATAGGTATAATATAAAGTGTAGATGTGAACTAGAATGTGAGTTTTTTCAACCCGCAAGTATATGCGAACACAGGTATATACTAACGGTCATGCACGACGAGTCACGGGTAGGTTGAGATGCAATATGAATATCATATACATATGCGAACAATATATAAGTTCAATAATTATTATATACATACTAATGCATCGGTTTACGCGCAGGACGTTTTAATTGGAATTCTAATATACAGAAACGGATGTGTTATACAGCCTGCACTCAATCTACATACTTGCATACCTTAGAGATCGGCGGCTATCTGCTACATATATTTCCCTAAGCCATATACTGATTTAGTTTCTGTCGTTTCGGATTTTCTCTTCATCCACAACGTCCCAAGTGAAATTATAAGCAATGTTAAACTCCTATCGGTAACCATAAGGAGAGAAATTATTAGGGAGTAGGCAGGTACGTTTGATAGCCGTCCATGACGTATGTATATGTACAAAGTATATATATTTATCCTGCAGTACCATGGGAGGAGCACACCACGTATATTTGACTGGAAATTGTGTCAATTTCTACGGTTCGGAGCACACGACCAACAGCGATCTCTCGGACGTTTGTAATGTACGTCTAATGTTCGTATCAAATGTAAATAATGTTGAAGTATAAGGGAATTGTAACAGGTTCTTATACAGTCGATGCAGTAAACCCGCAATTCCTGTTGTAGGCTAATCTCACGCCAATATAATTCTTTTATTTCGTAGACCGGCTTACGTAAGTACAGCTGCCAAAAGTTCTACTGAAGCACATTGTAGGTAAAAGGTGTGAAACGAGGTATAAAATATCATAAGCAATGTACAGAAACTGCCTATACTTATGGAATATTAAATGAAACTCTTGAATGGGCAGTTTATTCGTATGGTTATCGACGCGTGCTTGTACTACAAAAATCTAACTGCAGATTTATTGCGTAAAATTGTAGACAGGAAACTCAATTTCTCACGGTAATTATTCACTGGCTGGCCTCACAGCTTGACATATTTGCGATCGTTTTCTTAGCTAAAAGTATGCTGAATACGATTACCGTGGATTAAAAGTTACTTTTGACTTGCTTTTCCCTACGTCGGCGGAGGTGCATGACCGAAAGTATGTAGGTATATATAGCTATCGTCATTACGGTTATGGCTAAATAATTATTATTCTTTCGAGAATAGACGCGATGCCGTTATGCGAATGTGTCCGTATAAAATTACAGGGTGTATCTAGATTAGATATAATGATCAAAAGTATAATTAAATCCAGCAGCGTGATCGTAATGGATTGGCAGTGAGATTAGCGGTTCTGAGATTACGATTATAATTTTTTTTTTTTTTTTTTTTTCTCGTGTAGGTATATCAAAGTATGGAAAGCGACACCAGCTTGGGTAACAATTTTGAACAAATAAAATAAGTCGAGATTTCAGTCATATAGTATATTCGACCCAATTGCAGGCCAGGTCTTGAAATTTTTTGTTCACTCAAAGTTAAAAGGGGTTTACGCAGCTATCACGTGTGTAACGTGTACGACATATTGTACATACATACTGTATCCGTACTATATTAACACAGCGTGCATCAAAGTTGTAAATTATTAACTGATACAAGGTGATTAAGAAAAAATCTCGGCCCCGAAAGTAACCTGAGGAACGGTTACAGGGAGACTAGAGAAATTCAAGACTTTAAATACAGTCAAAATAAAAAACAGTGCATCTGATCCTAGCGCCGAGTCCCCTCTAGTACTTGTCTCAGAAATTCATTATTTTCAATGCAATAGACAATACAGGTAATTTGGCAAAAATGTTTATCGTATATTTGAATTTAATACCGTCAATTCTTCTTCAATTAAATCGTACAAGAACGCCCTGCGCATCACACGCGGAATCTTCGGCTCGTTTGAAGAAGGATCCATCGAGTAGATGCGGAAGAATGTTCACCGATATAGGAAATACATACGTGTTTCAGTTCCTTCTCTCTCGCACTCGTTCCCAATGCTGTGAGTTACAGGTCGCGAGAGAGAAAGCAGCAGTGGCTTTAACCGACTGCTCTCTCTTCTCAACTCTGTAAGGATCTATTGGCGCGATTTTTTTTTTCATCACTAACGTACGTAGACCTGTCACCACGGCTGACATAAGCATTATTTACCCTTCAGTTAAGAATTCAAAGTGTTTTAAATAGCGATAGATGGCTTGAGCAGATACGATCAGGTTCTATTATCGATCCAGGTCGCAGTAGCTAAGACACGGCGTCAAATGACAGCGCCATGACAGTTTGAAAACAGCTTTTTTTTCAAAGCGCAACGTATAGGCAGAATACCACGTGACTGCTGTGTCACGAACTCTGTTTTGTTGACTGTGGACTAACTGCGGACAGTTCACAGTTGTGCCATCTCTGTAATTTCAAGACAAGCCTGTAGCCACGACGAGAGTATACGATATACGACTTGATATTTCTAGATTGCTGATTTTATCAATAGTGTGTCTTACCAACAGTGCATGTCTGTAAATGCTGATTTTATGGACCGACATAGTATGTCCATAGTTGCCCCAACCGGGCTTCCGTAGTCTATGGTTGACTTGACCGGGCTCCCGTAGTGTTGTGTGTGTATGAAGGCTGTTGACGGGTGGAAAAAATCAATTTAAAAAAAAATAGTTACTACACGTAAGAGGAATACGGCCGTTCATCAATCATCGTCCTATTTATAGACTTATTTGAAAACTAACTAACGGTGAGTACTGTTGGATTTTAGTTTAATATAACTCTCAATTATATGTATATCTAGGTTATGAATCTCTAACGTATTTTTCGCCCAGATTTTCATTCATTTATTCGGTATGTATGCAGGTTCCGTTTCTTTATTTTTTCAACATACATACCTGTTATAATCTTTAAACAAGTAGGTTAACGGATTATCATACATACGCCGTGTACCGATTGCATATAATTTTTCCAAGAGCATAACATCAATCTCTAAATAATTCCGCGTAATTGAATTAAATTCTTTTTCATTCAATCACAATATTCACTTTTACCTTATCCACGGGAAACACACGATAACATATTGTACCGAGTATTTGATTTTATATATTTTTTTTTTTCAATTAAACAGTTTTTAAAGATATTTTTTAACAGAGAAATGTACAATACAATGGGCGTTATTCATTCACAGGAATACCATTACTGCTAGAGATTAATTATATTGAGCTAAAATATGCTGGACATTTAAATAGAAAATGAGAATATGAAGAGCAACATCAACAAAGAAGATAACGATGCTAAGAAGAAGTATGTATTCTTCTCTGATCCAGATGTCATCGTCAGACGTGCCGAGTCTACAGCAGCTGTGAGATCATTTTTTATTTTAAAAAGGCCTCTTTATACATTGTCATATTCGTTAATTAGATTCCAATATGTTTTCCCCCTTTAAAGCTCTTTAGACGATGTTGAAAAAAAGCTTAAATTCAATATCCACACTCGAAACGAGCAGAAATATCAATATCACATTGCGTTATTACGATTCCAGGCATCCCAGGCTCTTCAAAACTTCCAAATTCATGAACAACAACGGCGTGGAGACCCGAAATTAAGTCATAGCGAACCAGAAAGCTCTGGGACATTGAATCAACAGACAAAATCTGATTTCAAAGGATTGGAGACTCTTTTGTCCTATCATCCAGTGCAGCCTTATCCATTCACATTCATAACAGCAGTGAAGAGAAAGCTTGCGCTTAGCATGCACGCAGAAGCTTGTAAAAGAGTTTACGAGCCTGAGAAACTGGAAAAGCCTGAAATTGATATGGATGTAAACAGAACGAACACTGATTTTAAACGCAGCATTAATCAAGCAGCTCAGAAGGTGGATTTTATAAAACCACTCAAAGTTCCTGACTTGAAAATCTCTCCAAAGACATTGGACTATTCACCTAGAGAGAGTCTTACCACTATGGACATTGTTCAACCTGCAGGGAGCCTGAGCTCTAAGAAATTTGATATTCATGCCCTGGACGACACAGCTAGTAACAAGTCACCAAAAAGTTGTGAGAAGGCACATAGAAAATTGGATTTTAGTCTACTCGAAGGATCTCCGATAAAAAGCTGCGAGAATATAGAACCACTTAAGGCTCCGGACTTGTGCATTGGCTCTAGTTTTAGTAAAAAGAAGGAACATGCCAGGGATAGCTCAAGAGAAAAGGAGAACAGATCAAAGAGAATTAAGAAAGATGACTCAGGTTTTACAAGAAAAGAAGATTTCCTCAAAGAAACTCCGAGGAGATCAAAATCTTCCAAACACCTTTCCAGAAAAGATGTTGGGCAAGAAACAGACTCTATATTTGAAATGTTCAAGCCTGAAAACTTTTTGAGCAGTGCTCCTAGAGAGAGTGATTTTGGATTCAAAAAACCTAAGAGCAGAAATTTTCTTACTTCTACTGTGAAAAAGAATGACGATAGAAGGCACAGGTCTATCAGTATGCAGTCTGTGAGATCAGCCAGAGAGCGTTCTTCGGAATCGAAGAATAGAAGTTACGAAAATGATTCTAATTCTGAGAAAAGCATGAAGATACACGACAGAATTACAACTAGGGATGGTTTCAGAGGAAAGATTAACGAGAATGTTGAACAGCTGCATAAAATCTCAAGTCAGGATATAAACGCCTTGAGACAATGTGACGATCATAAGTACAAAAATTCAGAACCGTCAAGTTCAAAACAACAAAAACATTCCTCAAAGTCTGTGCCTCAAGGGCAGACAAAACAGTTTGAAAATTACTCAAAGACGCAGATTAAAAAATCTTACGAAAAACAGAAAACCTCTGCCAACGAGCCAGAGACAAAAGATTTCATTACGATGTCAGACATCTCGGAGGAGATTAAGACTGCTTCTGGTTCTATTCCGACATTGAAAGACATGGGAAATCTGGTTAGAATAGATGTGACGAGTGAGACCGATGACTCATTGAGGAACGATACTTCATTGCAGCAACCAAAATGCAACGAGCTATCTCGAGAAGGAGAACAATCCTGTAGAAATTCTCAAATTTCAAGTGAAACGGATAAATTTAATGACAATCCAGAAGACTTAAGCCATGCGGAGAACTTATCGAGTCGGGGGACGAACTCAGATTCGAGAATAGTTGAAAGTTCGATAAATCAAGTTGATACCAACACAAATTCATCCCAAAACAAATCAGGCACTGATTACAAAAGTTTTCAATCTAAATCATTCTCAGCGATCAGCTTAGACCCAACAAAAATCTCGTTCAGGGATGAAAATTACGAAGAATTGAATGAATTTTGTGATCTGGTGACACCGGACATGAATTTATTACCTAGATCAAAGAGGAGAAAGAATTTTGCACAAGAACAAGAGAACGAAACTGCTGTACCAAGTCCAAAACACCAATCAGCTAATAATGTTCAATCGAAGGATGAGGGCATTCAATTGGTAAGATTGAACGGATATTGACTTGTCCGGAATTCTTTTTTGACAAAATTAAAACAGAATAATAGACTAATTATGCATATAAATTTCCAGTTACACCCTACAGCATTGCATATGCAATTTCAAGCGGAATTACACTTGTTGGATTCGTTTAATGAGTCATTGAGGCAGGTAATGGATGTTGAAAACTGTTTATACAGCGTGAAGCATGAACAGGATCAAGAGTTTTTACTCAAGCAAAAAGAGAACGAAATCAGACGAAAGAACTTGATGTTTATGCAGACGGGAAGAGATACTGTGGATATCGAGAGGCATCAAGGGGGTCAGAGTAAAAATATCCAGGAAACGACAAAAAAAAGTATGCATCCAAACATGTGACAATTATGAGATATCTGTGCATTTGTATCTATGTCGAAAAAAAAATAGGAACTTGTAGAATTTCATCTTCTTGAGAGATTTAATGCTTTTTTCTACTTGTGACAACAGATGATTTCATCCCACGCCACACCAACGAAAAAGACGTTGCTGATGCTCAAGTAATAAATACAGGCAATGACAATCCGATCAGGGAATCTACAAAGGTGCTTGATCGTGCCAAACAGTCTCAAAACACAATGGGAGATTCTGATTATCTTTTGAGAAAAAATGATCGTACTTCTGTGAAAGTGACAGAGGTTCAAACTCAGACTGCTAATGATATTGCAACTCAAACGGAAACGCCTAGAGTTCGGCGGCGACACGTGAGTATAATACATTGTGGACGATGATAGATTTTTATTATATTACCCTTGTTCAATTTCAGTAAAGCAATTAATTTTTTTTACAGAATTCACCAGGGAGACAAGTACCTGGTATAACTTATCAACGAGGTTCATCACAAATCGAAGATATTCCTCAACTTTCCTTGGAATCATTCGATCAGTTGGAAGATTTTGATCAAATAGAGAATGTTTCGTTACCAAGCAGAATGCACACTTTGTCTGAGATCAGCTTACACGAAACTACGTCATCAATTAGGACAGAAACTGGCACTGAAATCAGTATTTCAACGCGAGACGTTACTTGTTCTTTCAACAAATATCTGGATTCTGAAGTACATCCGTGTTTTACTTTTTAAACATATTTATAGTAATATATTTTTCAAAATTACCCGAATGTAATAATAATACGATAACCCAAACTTTATTGCAGTTGGCTCAGTTAATAAAAGACGAAAAGCAAAGGTACGACGAAATTGAAATGCTTTTTAAGTCTCGTGAAAAGACTTTGAATGATCGTACAAAGAAGCTAGTTAAACTGGAAGAACAGAAACGTGCCTTACGAGATATGGGTCAGGATAGTCGAATAAGTTCTGTAAAAAAGAAACAGAGAGCTTTGCTTTTGAAACTTCAACAAGAGAAGGATGAAATGAATAGGTAATTAGGAAACGGAAAAGCCTGTACGTGATATTCCTCTTCTCAATAAAATTTCATAATTTTATTTTCCAAGGTTGAAAGAGCTCCACAAAAAGGCTAGTCAAGAACGTAAACTGATGCTTCAGAAACAGAGAAATATGCTTAATCCTCAGATGTCTACAAAAAATATTCTAACTAAATTAAAAAGAAGTGCTGACAGTCAATCACCTCGTCGTTTATCTGGCCCTATGAAAGGGTACGATATCAGAAGTCCAAGTTCCATGAGCTCTCTTGTAGACTCAGATAAATCTCAGCTTGATCGTTCTCATATAGAAACAAAACCCTCCATTCCCAATGTTAGAGTGCATAAATCTGAAGGGAGGATACCAAGATCTGATATTATTGCTTCTACACAGGAGGTGAGAATTCGAACCATTTAATTTCTTACAGCAGGAAAGTTCGGTCCTTTTTTTCAATGTGAATAAACAATTATTTAATATCATTTTTCAGGGACATGATTTGAAATCGTTAGAAGCTGATCAATTTGATAACATGACAGAGCAGTCTGATGCCTCGTTAATTGATTCTCACTTATCTCCCGATTCCCAGAAGTTTATTACCAAACAACAAAAGATTCAGAATACATGTCAGAAATCTGATGCAAAGTCCAAATATGAAGTAAAACCATGCAAATACAAAGAGGCCATGCCAAAAACAGACATTTTGCATCATAAATCCCATGGCCCTGATCTGGAGTCTAACATTAGCAGTAAAAAGTCGATGAAATCAGATGCTTTAGCCAGTTCAGAAAAGTCGCAGCTGAAAGAATCTCAGCAGAAGCCAGTATTAGGTGACTTGGATAAATCAATATCCGAAAATATCAGGTCTGAGTCTGACACATTGGTGGATGAGTTTTCTAAAAAGTCCAAATCCTCTCAAGCAACGGAAATTCATTTTGAGAATTTGAAACTAAAACGGGATAAGGAAGGGTCGATTGAAAAGAACATATTTGATTCGGAGAATTTGAATACAGAATCTGACTCTATTGCGGAAGAATTAGGTTCTAAGAAGTCAAAATCGTCACAGGCGATGGAAGAGACTACCGAAATGACTTGTAAAAATTCAAGAAAGTCCCAAAGTACGTCTACGATCAGCAAAGAAAGTTGTAAAAAATCGCAGAGCAACCCGAAAACCAAATCTAATTCAAAACGCAAGGGATCTAGAAGTCTGAAATCGAAGTCTTCCTCGGACATTTTGTCGGAAAATATTCTACGATCAAAGTCAAGTTCTCAAATATCCGAAGAGATTATGAAACATCATAATAAGCGATCAAAAATCGAGAAAGAGGAAGTTCAATCTGATGAAAATTGTCGAAATTCTCTTATGGATGATAACGAAAGTCAGAGTTCTCTGCATGCTTTGGTAAAGCACTCGAGGGCTGTTAAAGAAAAGAATCACCAGCTTCTGAGAAACATAGCAAACGAACACGAGGCCAAGGAGAATATATGTAGAAAAGATCTAGAGAATTTGAGGAACATTTCAGGACGGCAAGACGGGAATTTGCCAAATGTTGGAAACATGTCGACCAGATCGCAAGTCAGTACGCTCACCATTTCGCATCACAGTTCTGGAGAAAGTGAAAAAAGCTATTCCCGATCCGTAGTGATCAGAGCACAAGACCATCACTTCAGAACTACTAAGAAACTTGAGCAGTACGTATATTTCAGTTTTCGGTTTTATTTCAAAGTTTTTTTTTATTAAAAAAAAATAGTCGAGAACCGAGAGGGTCGGTAAGAAACTTGTTCATCTAAGTACCAAGTACCAAGTATGCGCATAAATGATTTTTGTAATAATTATTAAATAATGCTTTTCTGCATTATATTGCAAATAATGTAATCGAATCAGCACCTAGATATTGCACTCAGACATAAGTCTAATAATAACTTGAAAATGTGTATTCGCTTGGAATGAACTGGTAAAAATAGATTTCTCACTACGTGTCCCTAAAAGTTGCACATTGGATACTTCAGTGTTAGCAGTTTTCCTCTATTGAGAAGTTTGACCTCACACCACACCTCTTATATTTGCCTGCTACACTTTTGAATAACAACATACCGTCTTATTTTCAGTAAGACATTTCTATTCTCTATGTAACATTTGTATTTTACAAAAGGGTACAACAAATTATCGCCTAACGTTGTCCCGTTCGCATCGAGAATTAATTAAAATCTAATCGTTTGAAAATATTGAGCAATACTACCTTTCACCATCTACTTTGCTATTGATGAAAATGAATCGCCTCTTTTATCAACAAATTACTTGAAGACAATCTGTACAGACAAGAATCTTTGATCAGAAATATAATTTAATGTAAATTTACTCATTCCTCTGCTATGTAACATGAGTGATTTGTTGCTTACTTAGAATATTAACTGCAAGAGAAGCTGCTCTTGCATCTCGCAGAAGTTGTGTCGAGGAGTGGATTGCATGGCACTCACGGCTCCGCGCTGAGGAAAGCCGTGTCGCCCGCATGGAGGAGGCTGCATTCAAGCTTGTCAGTGCTGCTTCAAATGCTCTGTCCTATCACGGTAATCAATTCTAATTATTGATTGCCAGTAATCTGCTTGGTATTATATTTGTTACAATTAAAGAGCAGAATTTTAATCCAATCAATGCAAACAACAGTAACATCTTTGCCCTTAGCAATGCAGAGGATGGTATTGTTTAACTTGTTGGAAAATTATCTCTAATTGCGAAACTGAGAAACAACAGTGAGATATTTAGTCTTCGTAAATGTGCTCAATGTACATCTTTAAACAATGTTTATAATAGATACAACAGTATCATCGGACACAAGTGACGTGGAAAGCAGAATTGAAATATTAGCTGAGAAACTGGCTGAGCGACGCACTGAGATGGCTAGATTGAAACGAGAAGCCAAACGACAAGCCAAACAGAGACTCAAAGCTTTAGAGGCTAATCTTCTAAATCAAATCAAGGTAAATCATAAACTGAGATAAAAGTTAAGGATATTCAGTAATACAACATTTTAAAACTAAGATGTGTAATTATCCGTTTACTGCAAGTTGTAGATTTACTTTACCTTATTAGCTATTGTTAAATATGTTTTATTGTTTCATGAATTTTATCACAGAAATACGATACAACGATACACGAAATGCGTAAGAAACTGGAAAATAAACGAGGTGCATTGTTCAACGACGGTTCATCGGAGAAGCTTGCCATTGAGTCAAAATCACTTACCGATTTCAAGATACCAGATATACCGATAAAAAGGATAAAAGAAATTTATAAGAACAGTGATTTACTAAAGTCTCGATCGGAATCTGAATTGCGGAGTTTGATGTCTGAGAGCAATCAACAAAAAGATTTGGACAACGTTTGCAGAAGCGAAATTTCAGAACACGATAATACAAGCTATAGAAAATCACCAAGATCTACTGTTAGCGACGAAGTCACAGATCGATCGGAAATTTCAAATTCTGATAAAAAAGCTACTACTCAAAGTATTCAATCAATTTTTGAAGATGTTAAAAGCACGGTATCGAGAGAGCCAGACTTTGTTTCTGAAAATATTGAGAGTCAATCGATAACTGAGAAAATTGAAGCTAATACTTATACATCGCATGCAATATCTTCGGATAAATCAGAAGATGAATTATCTAATATTAGTTTTAAATCTAAATCTGACTCAGGAAATAATGAAACGGAACATTCGCACTCAAAAGATAAGTACAATGAAGTCAGTACATTGATTTTACAAACTAAAACCTCCAAAGACAGTATCATATCAGAGGCATCAAAAACATCCTTCAATCATGAGTCGAACAGCATCTCAGAAAATATTCCAAAAGCAGGTTCCATTCGAGAAGTAGACTCTGAGTCTGTAGAAACAGTTCCTGAGACAAAACTTTCAAGAAGCTACGATATTTCGATTCAGGAATCAATTTCAAAATTCGTACCTTCCGAAGTTCTATCGGACACAGAACTACCAGATTCAGGATCTAGAGGTGTCATAGAACACGACACAATTTCTGACACTGCAAATACCAATGTTATCGAAAGATCATCAGGGAGCAATGATGGCAATATTAAAAAATCGGAAAGAGTAATCTCTCCTAAGACTGTAAATCTGAAACTTCAGTCAGATGTCAGCTCCTCAGAAATAAATCTTGTTAAAGAATTTTCAAAACATAGTGAAAGTGATCAATTGCCCGTAGCTACTCTTAGATCTTCAAGTGTAAATGATGCTCTGCAAACTTTACCAGATAATGCTTCAGCGACAGAAGGATCATCTATCATTGATGAAATAAATGTGGACAAGTCTATCCAAAAATCTCAATCGATGTCGAATAAACTAAGCTTTCTAGAGTTAGGCAATAAAAATCTAAACGACGACATAAGTACATTAGAAAATGACTTGAAAGCACTTTCCGAAATGATGTCACAATTCAGTAAAAAATCAGACGTCAAATTAAGGTCTGAAATTATTTATGAAGACAAGGATAAAGGGATGAATGATAACACGAATGACTCTGACAAAGGGACAACTGAAGATATCACAGATATAGATTATCCGAACGTTATCGGTGAACAAGATATTGTGTTAACTTCAAATAACAACGCTACGTATATTGTAGAAGAGGAGCATAACTCGGATTTCAATGACAAAGATTTAACGACACAAGTGACTGAAATAATGTTGAAAATAATGCCTGAAAATTTAACACCACCACCAGAGTTTAATCAAGAAATAGATTTCAAAGCCAGAAGTAGAGAAATTTTGAATGAAATTGAAAAATCAATAATATCTGAGCACGTTAAATCTCCAGAGAGTGTAGATACTAATTTGAAAAGTATAGAAACAAACATATCGTGTATGGAGGATAAAAATAACGAGGATGTCGATGCTCTAACTTCGTTAGAAAACGATATATTGTCAATTGCAGGGATAATTTCGTACACATCTGATGCAAAGAGAGATATCAGGATCATTGAAAGTTTAGGAAACGATCATCTGTTCGACGATGAAGATGCTGTTGATGTGTCTCGAAACTCAGTTGGATTGACTTTAGAAAAACCTGAAATAGGATTGCGATCTAACGAAAAGGACGACTGTGAAATACCTACTTTGAGTTTGTCAAGTAAATCAAACGAAGATGAAGTCGCTTTCCCGTCGTTAGAAGAATTAAAACAGTCTCTGCAAACTCCAATCACTAATTTAGAGGATGTCGATACACAGAATGCGACAAACTCGGCACCAAACTTTGAGCAAACTGATGTAATGTTCGAAACAATCAAGGACCCGGAATACGAAGATATATCAGAAGAAAGTCTAGAGGTTTCAGAAATTATGGACAGGTCAGAATCTCAAAGATCTGAGAGACAATTATATCAAAAGTCGAGTAGACTTCCAGAAAAATATCAAACGACACAAAAGTCCGAAGATGTATTAAGAATTTTAGATGAGATTAGTCAGAAGTCAAACAACAGCTCGCTAAGATCTCAACAATTTTTACTCACTCCCGATAATCATGGGAAAAAAATCGACGAATTACTTCAAAGGTCTGAAAGATTATCACAAAACTTCGAAGCCTTGACAAAGAAACCCAGTCAATCAGATGCTGCATTCAATGTGCCAATTCTGGGTTCACAAATACCTAGCGAAAGTTCCGTTCTGGAAATACAAACGCCTCAATTGATTGATACGATTGACCGGAAAAATGATCTATCACAAGAATCCGAGCCACGGAGGCCTGACAATATTTCACAGGATATTAAAATACCAATCTTACCTGATGCCAGCAGAAAAATAGATACTTTGACTGATGTTGCCATCGAATCTCTGTCACTAAGTTTAACAAGTCAGCTTGCAAGGTCTCCCACTGAACTGGATAAGAGTCAACTAAGATACAAAGATGATAGCGATTTTCCATTTATTACAAGCTTTGATAAAGCTTCAGAAAAATCGGAAGATTTGTCGCAGCACACTGGTGTTCAAAGGCAGAATATCGCCGAGCTTGTTCAGGATATTGATGAAATATTAACAGAAAAACTTGTAGATATACCAGATGAAACGGTGCGAAGAGCTGAGGAACAATCTGAATTCCAACTCCAAGAGGCTGAGAATAAATCTGAAATATTTGGTACTGAAATATCAGAAACTAGGACAGAAGAAGAACCCGTTAAACAGATTGAAGAAGAATCAGAAAATAAAGTGTCGCAGAAGTCCGATGACCGGTTTGATAAATCTGATGAAAGCATCAGAGATTCTGAAGACATTTCCAAGGCACATATAGTGAGAATATTGTCTGCTCAACCAAACGTTATAACGGAATTGTCAAAGTATCAAGAAACTGATGAAACGTCGAAGCAATTTCTTCTGAGTAATGATCCCAGAACTGAACAAATTTTAGTGAAGTCTGATGAAGAGTTGAGAAATTCCAATGTATATTCATACGATATTGATATACACGAAACTGAAAATGTGAATCTGACATCGCCTTCTCAGGAAGATTTGCTACAAAAGTTTGAAGAGGAACTGCCATCGTTGGAACAAAAAAAAGACCCCGAATATCAATCAGAAAAAATAGTTCAGGGAACTGAAGGCTTGCTAAATCTTCCTGACGTTATTTCATACGATGGTGGTGAAGATTTGGATAAATTAGAAGAATTTGATGCAAAACTCGAATACCAAGATGTATCAGGAAAGATTGAGGAGACCCGAGGCGCTGTTGATTTATCGCGAGAACTTGGTGCTATTTCTCCAAAGTCTGAGGACTCAAGGCAGAAATCGGATGAGTCTCAGGGGTCAGATAAATCCGAGGATATTTTACAAAAGTATGAAGTTGAACTGCCATCAGAATCTAGCGAGGATATTGATACGCCTAGAAGTGTGTCAGAGATTGAAATGGATTCGCCTAGAGATCCGAACGACTCTAGACTGGACATTGATGGATTGGATGATGACTTGCTGGGGAATGACAATAACTTTGGTACCCAGAATGTTGAATTGAGAACTGAGTTTCACGCTGCACCTGCTGTCGCTACCTCAGAAAAAGACATCGAAGCTATGATTGATAAACTAAAAGGTAAATTCTATTCATTGCAGTATACAAAATGTCTCATCTTATCATACCTATAAATATTATATAGGTATTTTCTACAATTCATTGTCGGCATAGAATGGAAACTTTCAAATATTAAAGCAGTACCTAGTTACCTGAATCATCTATATTTTAGTATTAGGGTTGAATTTTTGAAAATCTCTTACTCCTGTTTATCGAATAGTTATTCATTTACATTTCTGGATTAATTCATCATTATGGAGCACTGCATATGCATATAATGACTATCATGTCAATCTGTTTAAGTTTACAGTGACTTTGTTACATTTCACACAAACACCAATATTTGAAAATTCTGATTAGAATGTAGTTTAGGATTCTATGCAGATAAGTTTGGATACATTTTTGAGCCGGCAGGCTATCGAGCTTTCTCCTTTTACTTTGCTTTGTTGCACAGAATTACGGAATTGGTTGAAGATCTGGAAGTTGAAAGTATTTTATAGATTTATTTATTTGTTTATTTTTTTTGTCCCATTTTAAATGCAACATATACTTAAGAGGCTTTGTTCTACTCTGTTAAAAAAGATGCGTCCTTAACATACGAGTATTATACAAATTTTACTACAATATAATATTTTTATTTACACAATTATCAGTATGTGTTTATTAGAATTATTACTACTCTGGGCTATAAATATTGGCTGACAATGATACTATGTACTTCGCTGTATGAAATTATTTCTGTGTGCTCTCTATATTTATTATGATCAATCGAATCTTAATTTTGGAAAAATATTTCTTTTGCTAATGTGTGAAGCATCTGTGGTATAGCCATATGTTATTTATTTTCAGAATAACAATATCAAGACAATATTTACCTCGAAGGTAATTTTCTACAAAACTTTGAATGTAATAAACATTGATTTGCCCTCCTTGTCCAATTAAATGTCGCATGAATGCTTGATATTAATTTTTCTTTATGCACTAAAAATAATATCTCTATGTATTCCATAACTTTCGGAGCATGAATTCCTATAATAAATACCAATCAATCGTACTTGAAGTATGGAGATAATATTTGGACAATAATAGCCCATAGGATCAAGTATGATTTTATAAATTGTGCATATTAAGTTTCCTCAAGTTAATCAATAGAATAATAACTAGCGTGGAATTTGAAGAGTAGGTAACTCCCAAAGAAATTATAGACTAACAAGATAAAATGCATTTTTTTTTAATAAATCTGAACTTGCGGTGGTGTACTACGCGTGGTGCTTGCATTTTTGTAACTACGAAGATAGATATACAAAATGATGAATGTTCGGTATCTATTGAAAGGTATCTTGCAACCGTTCAAACTCTCTTTCATTCTACAATTGTCCTGCAAGAAATGACGTTGTTCTTAGAGTAGCTATTCCATACGGTGATTGGATCTTGTCTCTTTATTACACCAACTGAAAGACTTTCCCCTTAAGAACATAGCGTTTAAATCAAGGGAATACCAATTTTTGTGGAATGCCTAGTCGAGCTGATTACAGCCTCATACAACACGTCATTATAATAATTAAGTACTTTGAAATATTAGTCGTTTACCCATAGCACTGAAACAAGTAAATCGTAGATCTATCCTGTGTATAATTCAACGAATCACAATTGTTCAGAGTATACAATCAGTAACAAAACCAATCAAGAACTATGCAAAACTCTTGCTAATTCTCTTTCTTTACTCTTTATTTAAATTATAGTTTCACTGGAACAGCCAGGATTGGATGTTGCAGAGCTAGAGGCAAAGCTACTTCGGATTCAGCAACTCCAAATTGAATTAGAGGTAATTATATTCTAGAAATGAATTCAGGGTTCGGATTATAAGATCAGTATGTACCATCACATTGTACATTTCTTGAAATATCGTTCCCTACATACGGCCACTGTAATAAAATCATAATTTGCTGCCTTCACAGATCAAAAAACTAGAGGCTGAAGAGGTATCCTATTATGTTAGGGAAATTCCTAACAAACCACCGCCGCCATACACGCCTCCCAGCGGAGGAAGACTCTCTGTTTCCCAGACATCGCCGTCTCCTGCACCTGCTGTGGTTCCGACAAATGTGGAGGACCTCACTTCTTTCACTGAAAGAGCTACGCATTTAATTTATCAAGCCAAACAGTCTGGAGACAATATAATCAACCTTGAGCCGCCGATAGAAATTTGTGAATTGAGCAAAGACAATAATGAGACAGCGAGAAGAGACAGAAAAATTTACAACACATTTTTGTTCGATCTTTGCAAAGAGACAATATCGGAAGTTTATCAATCTGAGTATGAAAAGCCAGGTCCAAGTTGGCTGAAGCCAAACGCCAAGACGAAACCGACAATGAAAATACCTAAAACAGTTGAGGACCTAAACGATTATGTGAGCAAAGAAGTTGCAACGTTATTCGGTTTCAAGACTAAGCTGCAAAGAGAAAATTTGGTCATGCGCTGGAGTAGAAAGCGACGTGACAGAGTAGACGAGTTGTTGGCGAGAGAAGCACAAGCAGAGGAAGACGAATGGACTAAATTTCACCACGACGAATTGGCTGTTAAAAATGAACTAACTACTGCGATACTCGATTCTCTTATACTGGATGCTGCGAATGTCGTTAAACTGGCTTATATAAAGAAACGGAACGTAACGAGCTGAACTTTCGAACAGAAATTGCCCACTAATCTGACCACCAGATCCATTTAGTCTTTTACCAAGTTGATTATCAAGAATTCATCATCATCCTCGTCACCATACTTTTCCGATTTAGTTTCCAGAACTGTTTTTACCAATGAGAATGATTTATTGTTAAAATATTTCGTTTTAGATGTACCATTAATTACAGCACTTAGGGTTCGATATAGTATTTGTTGTACAGTTCAGTTGTACACTTCTCAATTAACTGCCATTTAGAATTGGTCTGAGAGGCCATAATGATAACTTCGTTCTTTCTTTCGTTACTTCTATCAAATGTATAGGCTGGTTCCTATTCTCTCCAGAAATCTTATCTCTAATTGATTGATAAACCTAAATTCTATTCAGATTTTAGGACTCGCGCGGTCAAGAACAATCGTTGGATAAATAATTTCTGATTGAAACAGATAATGTCTAGTTTAAAAACGTATATGTATGTACGTTCGTTAGTGTGTCGTGAGCATGCCTTTTTTTTTGTGAAATACTGTATATTTTATGCGTTTACAGATCCTCGTACCGCCGAAACGTGAAACTTCAGCAAAGTTATTGTTTCATTTCTATGTTAATAATTTAGTTATTTATTATTGTTTGTATGGGAATGATTGACTAGATCGATAGAATATTGATTAATATTTAGAATACGGGTGAACGTGCCAGGGCTCAAATATTTCTATGAAATTAACAAGAAAAAAAAAAAAATGATAAAAAATAATACTAATAATGATGATAATTTTCCATCAAAAGAAGACTGAAGACTGGGGCCATTTTAATCAAAATTATTGTCAAGTTTCACGAATTTATTAGTATTTAATTCGATTATTATAATAATGCACGAAGAGATGAAAAGAGGGGGGTATTTTATTAACTGCTGGAGTATTGACAACGAATTAAATTATTTCTAAGCACGCGTCAAGTTAGTTGCTTAGATTATTATTTACAAAAATTATAGCAGCTACCGAGTAGCTTGGATACTTTTATTGTTAATATTTCTTACGTTTGTGTTTATGGTTGTGATGTAAATAGTATGTACAATACATATATTAAATAATACGCGATTCTACTACAGTATATGTATAAGATAATTTCAGTTTAATCAATTTCGGGACAACTAAACTCTCACCATTATATTCATTGTGAAGAAACAAAAAACAAAAAGATAAAAAAAGAAACAATTCTTATTTGTCTGAAAGTACAGATTCTCGCAATTCCGATCTCGATACTGCTGTTATTTTATTTTATTATATTTTATGCCGGAGTTGTTGGATCACTCGCTTCCAAGAACTTGAATTAGTTTCAATTCACATAGCGACTGAATCTTTTTAGTTTCTATTTAATCCCATCAACAATTACTCTGAAATCTTGTAGGTATGGTATTTACACGCGAATCGTTTGGTGTTTCTTTTACCTCTAGAGAGTAGGTATAGTTTTAGTTTAATCTGTATTTTTACGTTACGCGGTTATTCATGGTAGGATATTCACGTACGTAGTTGGATATGTACTTAATTAAGTTCTGATATATTTTATAATAAACTTTGATGAAAAAAAAAATAAATAAAAAGCTGCCTCCACTTTATTCTTTATTCTTTTTTCGGGCCTTCATTTGCGATCGCGAGGGACCCTCTATAACGACCAAAAATTAAAAGAAATCTATGACCACTTCACAAATACTATATTTCGAGTGAATTAAGATACCAAAACAATCACAGGCCAAGGCGTTTTGATTTTTCGGTGAAAACTTGCATTTTTTACGCTAGAAAAGTCTTTTTTTTTGGCGGCATCGAGTTGTGCTTCTCCTTTTATCGACATTAATCCTCACTATGCAAAAAAGACGGTTTTTAATGGTAATTTTCGTCGGCCGATAAACCCGTGTAATTTTCGCGATTGCAGTCTAGTGTGATCACGACATAGGTTGATATAAACAAAGTGAGAGACTATTTGGTCCAGTCATCGCCAAATGCTTGTCCGTAATTTTTTATTCATGTTTTAAAAGGAGGCTCGTAGGTAAGGGTGGCTTCCGACAAGTCGATTTTGATGAATATTTTTTCGGGGTGTTCAGGGGTATTTGAGAAATTATTTGCATCTAGTCCGATCGTCGCCAAATGATTCTTTCGATTGTTATTAATTTTTTAATTATTATTTATTACGAGGGTAAATATACATTGCCATTTAATTATTCTGTACTTTTCTATCTATTTCGATTTTCTTTTCGATTTTTAACGCAACTTCAAGATATTTTTATTCTTCATTAAATCGATCAAGAACCATTCTCAGAATTCCCGTTTTACCTCAATTATATGGATCAATTTTTTTCTCGTATGGACATCTTATCAATAAGAATTTCTTCAAAAATTCATCAGGAATCAAAAATATTAATAGGAAAAAAATTCACATGAAAGAAGAATTACAATATTTCCATCGCAAATCTTATTGATGATTTTAAATAATTTTCAGAATTTCTACTTGAAAAACATCGGCTCTACCTTAACGATCAGAATGTATTTTATGCAGGTGTATCGATAACATAAATCACAAATCGGCTCATTTGGTCCCTCGAAATAACCCCTGTAATTCAATACCTTTTATAGTATAAATCATCCGTTTGATTACCACAAAATATAATTGCAGGATATTCGCGGTAGTTGTATTATTATTAGTATAGAAGGATGACAATTATTTCAAGTTCTTTCACCGACATACAAGTTTACTACATGAAACATGGTTGCGTACGTTTATTAAAAACATGTACGATAGGTTAGGTTTGTAGGAAATTTAGATTTTTCATGTAGTTATTCGTGGGTAGCGATAAAAAATACTTGAAAATGAACAATTTCTCTAAGGAAAACTTTCCAAACTCACCCGGGTGAGTTCGCAGTAATCATATTGAATCTCGTAAACGTAACCCTCATGCGAACTCTGACGCCTCTTTGAGGGCCACTGAGGGCCACTGACCCTCCGTTCAGTTTCCTACAGGCAAACGTTAGTCAAGAGTGGGGGAACCGGGGTTCCGGAGTATATTAGCTGCCAGTCGTTCATCAGCGTTGCAGCGTGCAACACCACGTCTGACGTCGAGATTTGAGCTCTGTTTAATGCTCGCTGCTCCATCTGTGGAGTAGACTTTGGAGCATCAGCGTCGTTCAGTTTCATATAGGCAAACGTTAGTCAAGAGTGGGGGAACCGGGGTTCCGGAGTATATTAGCTGCCAGTCGTTCATCAGCGTTGCAGCGTGCAACACCACGTCTGACGTCAGAGAATTATAACGCAGCACAACACATTTTTGCCTTCTATTTAATGCTCCCTGCTCCATCTATGAAGCAGACTTTGAATGATGTACTACTCTTACCGGCAGTCATGCCATATACCGATTTTACGGGCCAAAGTGGTTTGTCCCTTCGACCGCGAGATGGCGATACCATTTATACTCGCATACATACCTACTCATTGACGAAAGAAGATTAATTCCGTTCGAATTTTAATTGCAATGAACTAGCATGTATTGAATTGGTTGACAATCTTTGTAACATTAGTTTAATTTAGTAAATTAGGTAGATCATTGTATTATTACTGTTGTTTATATTATGATAACTTACATGCCAGCCGGGAAGCAAATAATTAAGAGACTTGATTGATTTCAATAAGTGTATATTCAGAGATCGCATTCGATAATTAAATTTATTGGTTTGTTTCCTAATCCGCAACACAATTTATCGTTCGATATACCTACACGTATTATAGCTATACTTTTATCTTTATCTATTGTATTAATTGTTTGCTCTTGAAGGAATATAATTACGTTCGCAATTATAGCTGGATACTACAGATAGGTGTAATAATTGTATATACATACTCCATACCATTAATCCTTCCAACCCCATATTTATTTCGGCAATGCCTTTTATATGAAAAAGTACAACACCATTTCTCGAGAGGGACAATACATTTTTAGGGGTAGTGCAAACAGACCACAATAATAATAATATTAATAATAATAATAATAATAATAATAATAATAATAATAATAATAATAATAATGACAATAATAATAATAATAATAATAATAATAATAATAATAATAATAATAATAATAATAATAATAATAATAATGACAATAATAATAATAATAATAATAATAATAATAATAATAATAATAATAATAATAATAATAATAATAATAATAATAATAATAATAATAATAATAATAATAATAATAATAATAGTAATAATAATTATTGCCTAATAATCATTATAAACTTAATAGTAGAAAATTGAATGGTAATATATGATCGTACCGCTTATATATAAATACAAACTCATATAACAATAAAAAATACAGTTTGTAACGCTAAATAAAGATTAAAAAAAAAATTTGTGTGTGTAATATATTATATTATGTATTATGCGCATTATTAAATTTATATTTATCATTCATTTTGGGTTTGTTGTAATAATTGTTGTTAATATATCCATACATATGTATAGAAACATATTGCAAACGCGATTTATAATCATGAAAATTAAATTGGCGTAGCTCTCCTATAATATAAATTCAGTTATTCATCATTCCGGATTATATAATATAGATAAAATATTATACATACGTCTTGCAATGATACTCAAGAACTTATCGCAAAGAAAGTTAGACCCAAAATTCACACATACAATGCCACACGCATCGATCGATGTCAAAGACAAAAAATAGAAGAAAACATTACTATATCTTTTATTAATATTTTTTGTTTGTTTTGTCAACGAACCCCCCTCCGTCCAACTATTGCTGTAAGATCTGAATATATGAGTAAAATGAACTCATTATAATTATAGCCAAAATCGATTTTTTAGTCCGACGTTATTGATTTATCGTTCATTATAGTCTTGCGGATAGCGTTTCGCGATCCCGGTTGAAAATTATTTCGATCATACGCGAGATATGCAGGTATTTTTGATGAATTATTATTAATTCATCACTACCACGATAATATTTGAGATAAATTTTCTACGATAATGATAATGTATGTCTACGCGAATAGACGAGAGAGAATATCTTGCCTCAATTGTAGAAGTTTGATAAATACTTCTAAGCTTACGTGACTGCAGACGATATGAAAGGAAAGGCCTAGGTATAAGATCTAAATATCAGCCATAGTATATATAGGTATAATATCCACGATAACTTGAATTTCGAGCACCGAAGTAATCAACAATAAATATAATCAATTATAATTAATAAATTTAAAGAGGGCAGCCTTCGAATATGGCTTACATAAGTGATTCAATAAATATTATTCAATATTTATATAATATAAAAATCGAGTTGGCCATTGCATTGCTTCGGAACAATAATTCTTTCATTCTTTAGTTATTTTTTTATCCTTTTTCCTCTCATTTTTTGTTATGATTCTTTCAAAATAGTTCTATTTCGCACGCAAATTTTCAGGAGATTATCATCATCATTATCATCATCATTATTGTTATTATTATTATTACTATTATCATTATTAATATAATTACATATCATTATTATTACTATTATTATAATAATAATAATTATTATTATTATTATTATTATTATTATTATAATAATTATTATTATTATTATTAATATTATTATTATTATTATTATTATTATTATTATTATTATTATTATTATTATTATTATTATTCTTAATATTATTATTATTATTATTATTATTATTATTATTATTATTATTATTATTATTATTATTTATAATATCAAGTGCGAAATAGAAACATACAAATGACTATTTTGAAAATTGATTTGCTTATTGCCATGCTACACAATCCTCTCGGAGGCAACAGTTTATTTATTTAATTAATTATTTAATTTATTTTTTCGCCATTCAATTTTTAGATCCCTTTTTATTAGATCGTCGATGATTTACTTCTAATCTTACATATTTATGTATATATACATATACATATACCTATATATATATATACATATGTATAATATGTATATGATTACAGTTAAAGTGCATTTGTTTAAACTTATATTATATTGATAAGTTCAGAAAAGATTAGTTTTCAATTGGCACCAAGTACTTTGTGAATTTATACTATAATATATACATATATATATATATATATATATATATATATATATTATACGTAACGTATTTTCATATAATTTTTCAATAATTAATTCTTTTTTTGTTTCTTGTTTCTTAATTTTCTCTTTGCCTTTTAAAGCCACTGCAAGTTCGGAAACAAATGCTAGCAAGTTATAGTAGTAGTAATTATAGCAGTTAGTACGTAGTAGTAGCAGTAATAATAGTAGTAGTAGGTATAGTAGTAATAGGTATACATAGCAATAATCTATTTCATTTTAATATACATAGGTATGAATAAGATGTAGTAAAGTTTATTAAAATAGCTGACGGTATATTTTTATATATATGTATATGTGTATACATATATACATATTATATATATTCGTTTCAAATAAAGAGAGGGTTTTCGTTATTTATTGTTGAGAATCCCTTTCGTTCTAGTCAAAATCTATACACAGTTGTATATGGATTATATATATATGTATACCTATAATTTTAGAGAACACCGTTTCTGTAGCGACAAGATTTTTCGGTACCTGCAGCAATTATGTTGATACCGATATACCTGTAGATATATATGTGTAGAGAGTTTATTTTACCTTTCCTTTGTGTTAATCGTCAATATTGAAATCATAGCAATTCCCAAAAGAGCGCATAGAAGAGATTGGAAAATGAAAAAAGAATTTAGCAAAACTTTTCGCGTACTTTTTTTTGAATTTATTTGAAATTTCAAAAATACCGTAAATAAGGACCACCCTAATATATATGTACATATATTTTGTACTATTCTGCGAAAAAAAGGAACAGGCTGCATTCACTATTTATACAGTGATCTATTTATTTATTTAGTTATTTTTCTGCGCAATCAATAATCAGCTTGGAACGCGAGTATTTTAATAAGTTATAGGTTGATGTGGGCGTAGATGTATGGGACCACGTATAGGTTAATAATTGTGTGAAATAGTGATAAGAAAAACAGTTGAATTGTTAGCGACTCTGTTTTAACTTCCCGCTATGGAAATTGAAAATTTTCATAAAAGAAGGGAAGTTATTGGTTTCGGTCCGATTTTTTTTTAATACAGAGAGCGTCGTCTCGGTAGAAGAGAAAAAAAAACCAAAAAACGATTACCCTTAGCAATTGTACTTCATAAGTAAAAAAAAAAAAAAAAAATTCAAAAGAATAGAAAAAAGAAAGAAGAAAGACAAACTTCGCAAACTGAGGCTGTGAACAGGTTGAGATATCGTTAAAACAATATACAAATGTATTATACATGATATTTTCTCATTGATAACTTCGTTACTATAATATATCTAGGCATAACGATCGGTATATAGGTATAGATATAATATTATTAACATCGAGTCTATGATATATTGTTACCGATTTGATCAGTAGTAGAGGCTCTATAGATTTATATACAAATTTTCAATATTATCACCTTATAACACGACGTTATTCATTAACTCACTGTCATTTCAATCAATTATATATACAATATAGTAAATGTATGTATATAGAATCAAATAGAACAGAACAGAATAGTATAGAATAATTCTCGAAGTTAGTAATAGTACAGCATAATAATATGGTAGTTAGATCACAGGATAAAGATAATCAGCGTGTATATTGTTGACGGACGTGTAGAAATATACATACGGGATATAATTGGCTTGTCGACAAAAAAGGAAATAATTAAAAATTTTGTGTATATAATTTGAAAATTTTGAACGGTAAGACACGATCGCAAGATAAAAAAAAAATCGATTCAATTCGGAGACTGTCAGACTAATTGAGTTTATTAACGGATCTTCTACCCTTCACAGTAATTTTTTTTCTGAAAATACGCAAGAACGTATAGTATACATACCATGTATCTATTTTATATACCTATATGCATATCTACCTGTATATATAGTTGAGCGCCGAGTGTAAGTGAAAATGACATTCGAGTCCATTCGCTAATCGCAGAGTCTGCTGTGTATATATCTGTATATCATAATCCAGATGATTGATTGAAATTTTTTTTCTTCTCAAATTCATCGAACTATTCTTAATATGTGTGGATGTATGTATGTATGTACCATATACGAAAAACTCGCAAAATATCGAGTAAATATAAATCACCGATTTTCATAAGATATAGAATATGTATTTATAACGTATAATTATATTTATATGTATATATATGCAACGCAATAATAATTCTGGTACGACGAATGAGATTGTAAATAGTATATAGATATATATGCATATATATATGTATGTATGTATGTATGTATGTATATGTATGCATGACATTTAAAAGAAAATAAATCGGGTGTTAATTGTTAATAGTTAAGTACGTATTTTGTGTCTTAAAGGTCTATTCTAAGGAGGTCGTAGGGACAATAATTATAATATAATTATTACGTAAATTAGTGCGCCCGTTTTATAATAAATGTATAGATTTTTTGTTTCTTTCTTTTTTGTCCATATATGCGATAATTTTCATATAACTAACTTCTAACAAACTAATTATTTATAAAATAATTAAATGAAACATTTGTACTTTAGCAGTATAGAGCAGTCGTTTGTGATATAATATATATATATATATATATATATATATATATATATATATATATATATTTATATATATATATATTTATATATATATATAAGTATATTTGATAGAATTTAAAGAAAATATAAAACGAAGAAGTAAAGTCAATTGGAAAAAAAAATACATCCCTCTCACAAGTTATCACGTCATAGATATACGATTGCCTAATTGCAAATAATATAATCGTTATAAAAATTTCGAAAAAAGAGTAATAAATATTTACATAAAAAATTATCAATAACATGAAAAGAAATATAAAGTGAAAATATAATATCTTTAAATATATATGAAATACACAATTATTTCCGAATTTCAACTTTTAATACCGACACACGATCTTAACAACATTTATACAATACAATTCCCAGCGTATTAATTAACATTAGATTAGATGATTGATAGTATAGCACCGAATCGAGAACATTTGAATAAACGACGAACAAAGCATATACGCGATTAGTCGAAATAGTCGATTGAGTAGATAAAAAAAACCACATAAAAAAAAACTTATAACTTATTTTAGGCGTATATAGGTACGTACTAAAGCTAACCGCTACGCTAATTAAATATTTGGCCGTTTCAATTTGACAATATATATTAGGGTGGTTCTTATTTTAGGTATTTTCGAAATTTGATACAGACGCCCCCAAGAATCCTTCTAAATATATTTTAAAACATGCCTGTAAAGTTTGAGCCCTTAATATTAACATTAACACGTGCCTCCAAGCGCCCGAAGTTTTAAATGAAAAATACATGTATTTTTTTTGCATCGATTGTATGAAAATTGTTATCTCACGAGATAATTGCTCAAAAATTATGAAATTTGGCCTAATTGTTGCCAACAGCAAGAGGCAAGGAAATTTATTTTCGAAAAAAAAAAAATATAATAAAAATACATTTTTTCGTACCTATTATTTTTGGCAATAACTAAGCCAAGTTTCACAATTTTTGATCAATTATCTCGTGAGATAACAATTTTCATTCAATCGATGCACAAAAATACATGTATTTTGCATTTAAAACTTCGGTCACTTGGAAGCACGTGTTAATATTAATATTGAGGGCTCAAATTTTACAGGCATTTTTTGAATATGTATGGAAGGATTCTTGGGGGGCGTCTGTATTAAATTTCAAAAACACCCAAAATAAGAACCACCCTGATATATATATATATATATATATATATATATATATATATATATGTATGTATATATATGTATATTACCAATTTCAGAACTCCCGATAAGTACAAAATCAATACAATAGAAAAAAAAGGAATGACAAAAAAACACAAAAAGAATTAAAATGGAAGAAAAAAAATTCAATGAGGACTAGAAATTTTGAAAAAAGTTAGAATTAACTGCACATACGACTACGTTCTAGATTCTGAAACGATACAATTTGAAACAATTTTCAAATACTTATCGTATAGATTTATCGTATCACGTTTTCGCCGAAGCAGCCTATAGAGCTTTGCTCACAAAAATAGAAAAAGAACGATAAGAGCTCTAAAAGCAAGTAAAAAAATAACAAACTGCAATGATATTCAATAAAAAAAAAAGTCGATGCAATCAAGGTTTAAGCCTTTGGCCGTGGAGGCAAGAACGTGTTGCGTTAAATCCACACCTAATTAGTAACAAATATATTATATTAAACTGTAATATCCTTTCAATATATTAGATAGGTATGATATGTTTATTCACAACTTGATGTGAGCGCTTAAAATTGAGATTTTTATATCGTGAAGATAATAATGATAATATATACATATATATATATATCTATACACATATACTCGAATATATGTATATGCATATGTATATATGTATAATAATTGTTGATTAAGTACAACGTGTACCCTATGTAACATTAATTTCTCTATTAATAATAATAATAATGATAGTAATAATAATAATAATAATAATAATAATAAGAATAATAACAATAATAACAATAATTTCATATTTGGATAATATTATTATGCATTATTCTAATCATTGTCAGAGAGTTATTAGTGTTTTTTTTCAGAGCATATGAAAGAGAGGCGGCACGATAGTTTTAGAGCCGAAAGAGAAATTCAATCGAGCCATCGGCTATTGAATAATATAATGTAATAATATACACTTCTCTTCGAATTCATCGCGGCATTATCATAACAATGATAATATGTATTCGGTTTATCGAATCCGATTGTCCTATGAACGTCGCCAACGAGGTTTCGCGAATATATATATTTTTTTTTTTAATTTTTTCAACTATAATTTCCTCTGTTTCTTTCTCTTTTGCTTAATTTTTCTATTAAATCTATATATATCTATATATTGCAAAAACTTCACATGAACAATCAGCGTAACTCGATGCCGTCTCAACTCGATCGCCTTTCAATTTCGATCATATATTATAATGATATATAAAACACAGTTAAATCCTATCGTAATTCGCTATTCTACGTCGAGTAATAAAAATAGATTGCATAGATCGAGATTCGTAGCGCATGCGCCTAATAGATATATTATTGGTATTTTTATATAAATATATATATATATATATATATATATATATATATATATATATATATATATATATATATATATATATATATATATATATATATATATATATATATATATATATATATATATATATATATATGTATATATGTATATATATATATATATATATATATATATATATATATATATATATATATATATATATATATATATATATATATATATATATATATATATATATATATATATATATATATATATATATATATATATATATATATATATATATATATATATATATATATATATATATATATATATATATATATATATATATATATATATACATATATATATATATATATATATATATATATATATATATATATATATATATATATATATATATATATATATATATATATATATATATATATATATATATATATATATATATATATATATATATATATATATATATATATATATATATATATATATATATATATATATATATATATATATATATGTATATATATATATATATATATATATATATATATATATATATATATATATATATATATATATATATATATATATATATATATATATATATATATATATATATATTATATATATATATATATATATATATATATATATATATATATATATATATATATATATATATATATATAATTTGTGTATACTCTTATATTATGATAGTTGATGTTTATATTATATTATATTATATTATATATTATGTTATATTATATTATACTATATATATGTGTAGTATGTAATTAATTGTGATGTTTTATTGAATTAATTTAACTTCTTCAATTAATATCTTCTAATACATATATATTTATATATATATATATATATATATGTATGTATGTATATATATTTATGTATGTATAAGCTTATATACTTATTTATTATATGTATAGAACTTTGAGTAGGACAGTTGAACTGTAAGAGTGTATCGCTATAATAAGATAGTAATTAATAATTATATATTTATATATGTATAGAGTTTAGAATGATGTATCGAGTGAGCTTCCGACTCGAACTCCGCGTTCCAATTCGTCAGCATTATTAATTGAAATCCCTCTATCGATATGTACTCTCGATTTCATTTATTTTGTCCATTATCGCCGACTATTATTCGTCCCCCACGCTATACCATATCTCGATAGGTAGGTATGGGTACTAACAACATACATACGATATAATTGGAACAACGGTAACATCGTGACGGATGAGTATTCATTGCAGCACAGTCGTGAAACGTATACTAATACATATTGCCAAGTCTATTTATTGATCGATACCTATATAGTATCACGAGAAACAATTTATTCATCTGTTTTCGATAAACCTAAAAGCCCATCAATTTTTTTCATCTTTCCCTCGGGCTGCAGAATATGCACTATCGAAAAAATTATTTATGTAGTGTCCAAAATTTTACCCCGCGATGTCGAATAGGATTTTCTTTTTTCAGTTTCATTCATTAATTTTTTCATTTTTATCGCTTCTTTCTTTCTTCGATTTTTGTAGGTATGTACATACGTGTCTGTCTGTCCGTGTCTGTGTGTGCGTCTGCGTGTGCCTTTGTGATTTTGCAAATCTAAAATCGTATGCTATACTATTGATTTTTTTTTCTTTTACGATGATTATTAATGATTCGAAACGAATATATATGTATGTATACAATAGGTATATGGAACTATGATGTTTAACAATCAGTGCATTTGAATCATCGCGTGTTTTTTTTTTTTTTTTTTTTTCTTTAATATAATATCTTAAACATTATGATAATAATAAATTTAGGTATCGTTTAACAATTAATTACACTGAAATTGAGCTTTGTCCTTTTTCGTTTCTATTATTATATACCGATATAACATCTCCGTCGTTTTTTCATTCGATACTTTCTTTACTTCCTTTCTTTGTTTCTGTCTCTATTTTTCTTTCTTCAGCTTCTCGACTGACAAGAAAAACTGTTCAAAATTACGCCTTGAGTATTAATAAACGTATAGGTATATAATATACCTATATATATATATTTTTTTTTATACACGAGTTTCTGTATAATTATCTATTCTATACAAATCTCCGAAATTCAAGTATGTACGTCTGTCAGATTTTAATCATCCAGCTATATATATGTATCGCCAATTGATTTAATGAATATTATGTATGTACGGAAATGAGATTTCGAGACTCGCTCAGCTATACAATTATCCATATTGTTCATAATCCAAATGGTATAAAAAAAATTCTGAATCGATTCTTTCGGTTATAAATCGGCAAATTATTCACTTCAATTGGCTAATGAAACAGCAAAATTAATCGGTGGATACGGATGACAGATTTGTTGCAGAGCAAAAAGTATAGCGTAATAATAAGAATTTCATTCCCTCAAATATTGATATTAAGAGAATGTTTTTTTTTTTCTTCTTTCTCTTAAATTCGGAGATCGGCTCTCGATATGCATGTGTCACACCACCTCATTGGATGGAGTTCTTCCCTCTACTCTTTTCTCTCTTCCTTTTCGTTATACTCTCGTATAAAATCACCCTTATATATTATGTCACTTGATCCGCGTGTATGAAATAAAGGATATAATATAATAATAATAATAACATTCTGCTAATAATAATGATAACAGTGATAATAATATTAATAATAGTAATAATAATAATAATAATTCACTGAAGGTCCTCCTCGCATTTTGGAATGTCGAAAATTTCGGCGAATAGCGGAGGGAGCCTCAACTTTGGCCAGTTCCTTCGGAACCAGTCCAACAGGTTAGCGTGACGGGTACCCAGAGCTCTTAGCTCTGGCAAACGTTGGGCAACGCTTGTAGCAACGCTAGCTTCGCTTGTCGCGTGACTCCTGGCAGCCTGGACACGGAGGGCTTCGAGGAGTTTGTCTTGCAGCCTCTGAACGGCCTTGACGTCGTTCAGACCGGGCCTTTCCCCCAATAAAACTGCCCCCGAAAATAGGCCCAGTTCCGTGTCGCTTAGTTGATGAGCGTTCAGGGAGCCTGCGAACTGTAGTACCGCGGAGACGAATTCCGGCTGAAAAGTCAAACGAAATTGATGGAGAAAAGTAGAGGGAAAAAAATAAAAAGCTAGATCCTTGTCTGTTATTTTATTTGGTTATTTCTTCTTCAACTCACCTCGTACATGAGTTCCATTTGGTGTCTTGTAATGTAAGTACCGTCGTCGAATGTCATTGACGTGTCCGAAACCATTTTAGCGACGTGGGTGAGCCAGATTTCAAAGAATCCTACTTTGATCAGGATCAATTGATCGTCTTGGGTGAGATCGCAGAATCCGGGTACCCGTTTAGCGAACTCGACGACCCTCTGTACGCACGGTGTTACTCGAGCAGCGAACTGCTGCCATAGCCAAATTCTCTGGGATTCGACTGCTTCCGCCGTCGATGAGGCCGCCTCTGGATCTTCAGGACTTGCGGGCTGCAAAAAAAGACGAATATAATGAAATAAGAATAACACCTACTACCTTGTACCGTCATTCATTCATAATTGTTTAGCGCGTCCCGTCGAGATAATTACCGGCATGATCATTGGCTTCCTTACTAATCCTCTGGTCAGTTCTTCCGTAAATCCACAATGGGCGTGATGGGCCTGAGAAACGGTTAAAATGACGTCGTAAACCGCCAATTGTTTTGTGTCAGCGTCGGACTGGTCAGGTTCGACGGCGGCCGAGGGAACCCTGGCAATTGGCGTCGGAGGCTGAGTGTTTCCGGTCGCCGTTATCTGCTGTACGCCTGTAGTAGTGGCGACAGTATCGTCCTGGCCTCTTTCCCGCGACCGTTTCGGCACTCGCCCGTATCGTACGGCTGTGTGAAAATTAGATAGAGAACAGGGTGTGAGTGAAGTATGTAACGAATCGGCGTCTCTTTCGTTTGGATAATTACGTGTAAGTATAATAAAAGAAATGGTACTCACAATCCCTGGACATGCCGACTGCTAGACACTTCTTGAACCTGCAGTACTGGCAGCGATTACGATTCAGTCTTATCACTAGACACTTGCCGTCTCGAAGACACCTGTATTCGATCTGCTTCTGTATACTTCGTCTGAAGAAACCCTGTAGAGAAACAAGAATCGATAGATATACCTATGAACTTGCATTTACTTTCATATTATATTAGTTCGAACTTCGATATGGAAGAATCGCAATTTCATCTTCTCTCAAGAGAGAGAGAAAGAGAATAAGGAATATTACTTTATTCCGATAAACCGTCCCTTGTGGGTTATTTACTTTAAGATAAAGATTCGTTGGACCATATGTATGTTGAGGCAGAGTCGGAAAAATAGGAGCTGTATCCTTAAATTGATCAGAGGAATGTCAATTTGGATATTGGAAAGAGGAAAATAAATCAGAGGTCTTCTTCTCGCCACGAGCCTGCGGTTGCTGAAGGGGTTTCTTTATACCTACTTTGGAAAAAAAACGCAAGTCGCAGACTCGATGGTAACCCCAACCAACCGCTACAACCGATACGATTCATTGTCAGTTATCGGTGGTTGTATCTATTTAGGGTGTCGTTATCAATAGCTAAACAAGACCGCAATGCCCGGCCATACTGGTATCAACCCCAATCAATGGATCGGGGGCGGTGGTCAGTTGATATTAACGCAAGGCATGATTACATTGATTAGCATGAATGGTTAATTTGTTATTACAAACTCGCTTATGGTAATTATTTCCCATTTTATCCCCCATACGAAAACACCTCGTCCAGCTCCGCGATGTTTGAAGAGAAACCACTCTCGTTCCCCACCGGGCCTAAAGGCTTATGCATAATTCAGTTTTATTTATCTACCGTGGGATATAACCGGGATAGTAGTAGTGGTGGTGGTGTGCTATACCTATAGGAACAACCGGAGCACGGGGCATGAAAAATGGAAGCTCGATATCGTCTCTCGGCAACTTTATTTTATTTTTCAACCCCCCTACTCCTCTTATACTCCTCTTTGGCCGAGGTATATCTAACGCTGCGCTGCAGCTCTCTCTCATTCGCAATAAGAGAAATATTGCCAACCCGATACGCGGTTGAGGGGGAAAAAAAAAAGATAATAATAATAACGAAACGCCGGTGGAGTCTTCTTCCCAATATTATCTTTCTCTTTCTCTTCCGGTATTCCCTATCCTTCCCCCTTCCTCCAACTCGCTATTTCTATCGCCCTTTAGCTACTCGCATGAAATAATTATCAGCCTCCAACTAAGAGATCAAAGTAGTAAACCGTGTACGGTCCTACGGACGCCCTAAACTTTCAATAATAATTAACCGAACGACGGTTTGAGATAGGCACACCGCCACCGCAGGAAGTACCGTGCGTAGATCACCGACCAAAACTTGGGACACGATACCCTTGTTATATGGGTAATTGTTTAACGCTAGAGGGTAAACTACCATACCGCCGATTTTATTCGAGGATACACGGGATTAATGTTTCGAATAGGTGTTGTACTGTCGGTAGATTCGAGTGGATATTGACGTTCGTTTTCTTCTTCGGTTTATATTGGCAGTAATTGATATATTTTTTGAAATTTCGAAAAGTACAAAAGCCTCGAGGGTAACGTTCGTGTAACGCGTGGTTTTGAATGTTCTCTCAGAACAAAAAACGAAAAAAAAAAAAAAAAAAACTACACCGTGGGTCTATCGAGCCCGCAGCCATGAAAGTTTATTAACTCGGAGCGCAGTTTGCGGTGGAATTGTGCCAGCGAGTCGAGGTTGGAAATGTCAATATATTCTCAACTTTGAACAGCGGAGGGAACAAAGTGCCGGGAAATAGCAATATGCCTCGATATTTCAAGCTGTATAAGCTGATTCAACGGATACACACTCCTAATAGTCGCTGTTAAAAATCGTAATAAAGGAGATAGCGAGCGAAGAATGGGAGTTGCAAACTCCGCAGGCAGTAGATAGGTAAAAAAAAAAAAAAAAAAATTTCTGATCAAATTTGATCGCGTCAAAAGAATTCTGCAGCCGTTAAGAGTTTTTCAATATAAATCATGCATCCATAGAAGAAATTCATGCATCGTTCAAGTTTCCAATATTTTATCTCGTCCCAGTTTACGAGTGTGCGAAAGTAAGCTGCTAGGCTCGCGTGCGAAATATCGTGTAACTACCCTCGAACGACCGATAAAGTATGGGGCACGTCGAGGCTGGTCGATAAACAAGTTAAAAACTTGGCACTACGCGGCTTGGTGCGGCTAGGCGCGATGGTAGTTGCGGGAAAGCGACGATCATCATCAAGTACTTCGCTGCATTAATGATTCGAGCTTTTTTCCTAGCCCTCGGGATACGTTTCTGGTATTTTCGCAGAGGCAAACATATGGGGTCCTAAATTTTAACCGCTACACGAGCTTCGATCCCGATCTGTGAACCCGCTGATAAAATTTGTCATATAATAAATTGGTGGCGTATGCTTTTTGAGATTTATTCAAGAATTGCTGGAAGTTGTTTTTGTATCGTAACAACGGAAGACAAATTTGACCTGGTTGTTGCTGCTGCTGCTGCTGCTGACGACGACGACGAGCTGGTTCGCTTGGCAACCAGCGTATTATGATTAACCGTTCCATTGTATGTATACGTATACCTGCCTACGTCGAGGGGTAGGAAAAGTTTCGTCCTACAACGCTGATAAAAACGGGGACAGGGGTTTTCATTAAGGTATATTATTTAATTTGGACAATATATTTTCAACTTCTATGAACAGAGCTGTATGCTTGGAACTTGAGCAGTGTGCTTGAGCTTTGGCTGGAGGTGGAGCTGGAGTAGAGGGCCTCAGGAAGCTCGGATAACTCTCGGTAACTTTGAGGTAACTCGAGCACAATTCAGGTGCAACTTGAAGCAGGGGAAAACTTTGCGTTTACAATTTTCGCCATTCAAATTTAACCCTTAACCAGGGCATTGTTAGAGTAATACCTAAAATCACAACCACGCTCAGAGAATTCGAGAATATGTATCGTTCGCCTGCAGCTCATACGCAACAGCAGCAGGAAACAAAATGCAAACTCATCATTCAAACACGATAATCCAAAAATATCCCAGAGTTGAACACCCTCGATATTTTCATAAAATTCCGCAACCCTGCATCAATATCATTCCTACCTTCCCTAAGGGATCTCAAAAGCTCTGAGGGGGTTAGCAAACAAGTCCATTGTCGAAAGTTGAAATATCCACAATACGAAGCAGTCTACACCCCTGGCAATCGTTCCGATTGTGTTAATTAACTGAATGTACATATACCTATACAGAACGGTATAGTATATAGGGAGATAAGCGAACGTCAGACAGACCGACAGACAGACAGGAGGATATGTATACCAGTTATCTGCCAGGCCTCCAATATCCTCTTTGGCGCAGCACATTATCACCCGTACAAATCTACACACGTATATAGGTACATGTACATACCTATATATACGTTCATATGGGTATATATGCTGATCTATCGATAATTACCGGGCGTTACGTGGCGCGTTCATTGACCAATACGATACTGGGTATTCCTAGATCAATACATCAATTTCAACAGTGAGAAACGGGGCGATATTCAAAAAATTATTAACAATTTTCGATCAATTTACTTACAGCTATGACGCGGCATGATAGAAAAAATACGGTACGAAAGTCGAGACATTCGATAAAAATTTTGTAACATTTTTTTCTGAATTTTTATTCCATCCTGTTGTCGCTAATAACGTTTAAACGCTGTCCGACTCGTACCGCACGATACACTGAAGTAGTAACAGTCGTTGCAGTCGGCCGGGCGGACGAGTGTCAGTGGTAGAGATGTGCTTGGTCGGCCGGAGCTAGTGGAGAGACCGGCGTACGGTCAGCCACGCAGCGTACAGTGAAAATGAGTCGTTTACGCACAGGATTTCGTAGAGCTACCGCGTTGGTCACGATATAAAATTTTTTTCAGCAGATATTTTAAGGTTCTCGTTAGACGCAGTTTGACATGGTTTGCATAATAAATAATTTTGCTAAAGTAGTCTCGCCGTGATAAGTTTGATTATAATTTTTCTAGGTACGCGGCGTTCGTGGTTCTCGAGAATTCTCATAGTCAGACGCTAATTCACCATTATCCTCGTCCGGTTCAGCCGCAAGGCTTCCGCCGTGTTCCAATCTCACGGGGAATGAGAGAAGCGTGCTCGATCTCCGGATCTGCAGTTTATGTTCCCTTCAGGCTACGTTCACACAACCATCACTAATTGTGAAGCATTGATGATAATTTTCGATAATACGGCAGTATTACCACCCAGCAATATATCTTTCAGATCTATTTTATACTATACTTTGTTTTGAGGCACGATCGTTGAAAAACCGAGTGCCTTATACGTTCATTATACATTACTTATACATTCGTATTTTATCCCTAGTTTTAGGTTATTTTTATTAGTACTGCTACCTAGTATAGTTTTTATTTTGATTTTTGATGTATTCAGCCTACTTTCATTCATTCTATCAATCGTTATATTATTTTGTCACCTACACTTATTTGTCTTGCATCCATTTAATCTCGCATATGTATCAAATTGTATGTCTAAACACGCTTGTAATTGTATGAATAAACACGCTTCTATGCATCTATCTATCTATCTGTCTATCTATCTATCTATCTATCTATCTATCTATCTGTGCATATCTCATTCGCTCACGAAATTAAGAATTTCAGAAATTTCAAGTCGAAAAATTGCTCCTGGTATCAGGAGAACATCTGACCCGAGGAGGTGTGCTGAAATTTTTGGCGGGAAAACTCCCTGACTCTAAGTCTAAGCAAGCATGCATTCGTATAGATATGTCTCTCGCTCTCTCTCTGTGCATGTCTCATTCACTCACAAGTATATGTGCAGGCTTCTAAGATTCACGTTTTTCGTCGAATAAAGGGGATGAAAAGAAGGATCAGATGCTGACGGTCGTAAAAAAAAAAAAAAAAAAAAAAAAAAAAAAAAAAAAAAAAAAAAGAACTAGTAGTAGTCAGTTAATGGGCAGCGGGGTAGATGTTTTTTGACTTCGTGACCACTAGCCACTACATTCGAGGGTCGTTAAAGCTTCTAGGCTGTTAGGGCTTAATTCGGCCGTAACTCTAAAGTTGCAGAGTCAGGTGGCCGTCCTCTCTGCTTGATCAACACGTGCGTGATTTTTATATTTCCTACTACTTCTCCTTCTCCTTCTTCCTTGTCTTTGCCTCATGCCCTGCTTCTTACTTGGAAATAAGGGAACTATACGGTCCAACGATGCGACTTCAAATGGGCAACAAAATAGAGGTAGACAGGGGTAGGTAGATGGATACAGATATAGGTAGGTACGAGTGTAAACGCATGGACACGGTTGTATTCTGACCTCGGTGCTAAAGTAACCCTCGCAAGTACCGAATCTATCGATTGATCGATCCGTAGTGATGATGCTTACCTTGCAACCCTCGCAGCTAGTAACTCCGTAGTGGTAACCGCTGGCCTTGTCGCCGCACACCTTACAGGGGACAAAACTCTTCGCTGGTGTCGAGCTGTTCGAGTCCGCCGCAGCGTAATGTTGCTCTGCAACAAAGGATAGAGAAATAGAAATAATATATAAGAAAAAAAAAAACATCAATTAACAATCTCTCAGATCGTTATACTCTAATTTCACCTTAAAGCCTGTATATTCATCCCGAATCGAACTAATTAAATTCTGTAATTAGATATAATTAACACAATACGGGTATCAGCATTGATCGATGCATGGCTGTTGTTAAATAATGAGGGGTCTGCAGAGAACCGTTGTTTCTCGTGTCAAATCTATATGCGCGTCGAAATTGCTTTTCGAAGAAAGCAGCGCTCCGAGTATGCGAGCTTGAATGTCGATTCCAGGTACGTGGCGTTTGTTGCCTGCACAATACGGGCGAGATGGCGCGTGTGTAACGGCATAAGCTCGCGTCACCGTTAGGGCAGGGTATAGGTGGGGCATTCCACCCCAACTTGGCAAGCCTCCGACCCTCACCATTTTTGATTCGACTCGAAAATTTTTATGTTGTTCACCCACATGGGTAGAGACTACCATATTTTTTTCAGAATTTTCTTCCATCCCGTTCTGGAGTGACAATTTTTTGAAAAAATCGATGAAACCCAATTCAATCAACAATATCTTCTAATTAAAAAACGCTATCGGAAAACTTTACCAGGTCAAATTTCTCGTCTTGAAGTCTACTTTTTTATAAATTTTTTTAAAAAATTTTCCAATTTTTTTTTTCTATCAAAAAATCAAAAAATCGATTTTTCGAACTGAGTCCCATTTTTGATTTTTTTTCAAAAAATCACAAAAAAAGTACATGTAAAAACGAAATTTTTGAGCCCTGTCTCATCGTGGGCAGATTTTTTTTTGTATTTTTTCAGCCATTTGAAGTTTATTAATGTGATGTGTAATGTTGTGTCAAGCATCCCTCGGAATATAACAAAGAGAAAAAATCATCGGAAAAATATATCCGTCGTGGTGAAATCAAGAGGGCGCAAAAGAATCATCTAACATTGAGCTGCGCGAACTTATTTGAACAACGATAATAGTATATTGAGTAACAAGGGCGTAAAGTGGGCTTTTTTAGACCGAGTGCGGAGTTTGCAGTACGAGTCGGAGCAATAATGATTTCATTATTGCCCGCTTTTTCAATAAGCTTTTTCAATAAGCGGGCAATAATGAAATCATTATTGCTCCGACTCGTACTGCAAACTCCACACTCGGTCTAAAAAAGCCAACTTTACGCACTTGGTACTCAATATACTATTATCGTTGTTTAAATAAGTTCGCGCAGCTCAATGTCAGATGATTCTCTTGAGCCCTCTTGATTTCACCACGACGGATATATTTTTCCGATGATTTTTTCTCTTTGTTATATTCCGAGGGATGCCTGACGCAACATTACACATCACACTAATAAACTTCAAATGGCTGAAAAAAATACAAAAAAAAATCTGCCCACGATGAGACAGGGCTCAAAAATTTTGTTTTTACATGTACTTTTTTTGTGATTTTTTGAAAAAAAATCAAAAATGGGACTCAGTTCGAAAAATCGATTTTTTGATTTTTTGATAGAAAAAAAAAATTGGAAAATTTTTTAAAAAAATTTATAAAAAAGTAGACTTCAAGACGAGAAATTTGACCTGGTGAAGTTTTCCGATAGCGTTTTTTAATTAGAAGATATCGTTGATCGAATTGGGTTTCATCGATTTTTTCAAAAAATTGTCACTCCAGAACGGGATGGAAGAAAATTCTGAAAAAAATATGGTAGTCTCTACCCATGTGGGTGAACAACATAAAAAATTTCGAGTCGAATCAAAAATGGTGAGGGTCGGAGGCTTGCCAAGTTGGGGTGGAATGCCCCAGGTATAAAGGAGAGGAGAGGAGAGCTGGGAGAGACAAGACTATGAGCTGAGGATGAAAGAAAATAGAGGAGAAAACGTCTTACTAGTAAAAATAAAAGGCAGTCGTAGCAAAGGGATCGTTCGTCTCTTGAAAGTCTGAAAAGTCGACCTCCGACCGGTTTAGGGAAGAACGCGCCTCTCCCCGTAAACATATCGTCAATCGGAGGGGGAATGTGGTTGATTGGTTGATTGCACCGGATCGCAATGGTAACAGTAACAGTAACGTGGGGCAGTATAACAGTTAGATAAAAGAAGAGAGGATAAAGTAAAAGGGAGAAGAGTTGCGAAGCGTTCACGCAGGGGTATAAGAGGAAAAAAAGAAGAGTAAAGAATGGAAATGTGTGGCACACGCCTTTGCGAGTAATGCCGTTTCATCGCTTCACAATTTCGTGGTTTTATACCCCAAGATCAGGAAGTTTTCGCCTCCTAAGAGTAATCCCCTTTTCTCCCGTCCCGTCCCGTCCCGTTCCTCTCTTCGCTTTCCTGTTCTTCCTTCGGGCACACCTCTCGAGGGAGAAAACTGAAGATTCAGCCAAAGCGAAGCGAGGCGTGGCGAGGTATTCGGCATTCGTTCGTTCGGTAATGACTCGCTAACGAGCCGCGGGGTGCAAAGTGGCGCTGTGTCTTTGTCCACGCAATATTTGCCCCCCGGACCGTAGTTGGGAATCATTAGCGAGGACAGAAAGAGACAACGGTACACAGTACTGCGTATAAGACCGCCTAATATCGCGGCTGTAATTTTTTCTTGTTTTAAATTTTTTGCCTGAAGCTTGTCCGTTTGATCCTCGATTGATGTAATATAGGTACCGTTAGATTTCCCTCGTTATTTATGTATACATAGCTGGATAATATCATGCGCTAATTAGTTACCGTTGCAGTTAGCCTCGGAACTGACTAACCCGAGCTGTAGAAGAGCACAGATCGGTATTTTATCCGGTAAAGGTTTCCGCGCCGCTTTAGAAACAGTTGGAATAGCTGGGAAATTGAAATCCTCCTCTAAAAACTAGACAGCTAGATGTCATCCGCGAGTCGTCACTCGTCAATCGCGTAGAACAGCAGCTCCATGACTCGAGACGAGAAGAGCTTTTTCTAGTTTCCTGGAGTTTGCGAACCCGTCCACGGCGCACAACTCGAATATAACAGAAAGAAAGGAAAAAAAGCAAAAAGAAAAGAAGAAAACCTCCGTTACTCTTGCAGCGAGAGATTCTCAGACAGTAAGACGACGTCGGTGTAACCGAGGAAATCCATAAACAGACCTCGTCGTTCGAGCCCCGCACGGTGAGTCTGCCTTTCATGAGATTCATCTCGAAGATGTCTCTGGTAATTGGTCGTAAGATGTCAGCCTGATAAAACTCAACCAACCTCCTTATACGATCTTCTCATCAACTGCTGCCTAGACTTTGCATCGGCTCACACCGCGACTAATCGATCATTCGCGGTTACATTTATTTTTCGCCAAAGGCTAGTGAATATATTTAAACAAAGCCTAGTTCGGCTGACGTTTTTGTATTTTTCTGTTTGCCCCCCTCTTATACATATATGCGAGGTTGGGTTTGGTCAATTGAGTATATAGGTACAGGTATATACATCTAGTTATATTATATATACCTCGGACGAGAAGATCTTGCGCAGAGTGTAGCCTTTGAAAGTATATGGCAGCAAAGCGATCGTTGTAGCTTTTGTTTCGCCCCATGTACGCCTCGCGGGGGCTGAAAAGAGTGCGCGGAACGTAAATTCCGGGTATAAGCTCGACGCTGAACTTGTTTTCGAAAGTGCTTTCGAAAGCATCTCCCTCCATTTAGAGCTCTACTCTCTCTCTCTCTCTCTCTCTCTCTCTCTTCACCTGCGCACCCCCCGCATTACTCGCAGTGGCCTTCGCGAGCCAAAGCCGAAAAACTAGGTCATAACGCTCGAGTCGAATACGCGACTCCCATTTTCATCCCCCCGATTCTATTCCCGTGTTTACCTCGATCTACCAGCCACCGCTACCGCCACCGCAATCATCACAACGTTTGCGTTTAGACTCGGCAGGCCCATGGGCCGCGTGTTTCCTACATTCGCAGAAATATGCCCTAGAGCTCAGTGAGTAGCGGTAAATTACATTACCCGGCTCCGCTGCCCGTGGCGTGTGAGCTCGTCCGGACGCTCACCGAGCCCTCGGTACAGCGTACAGTGCAGGGGATTCCCTGGGGACCCGAGACGGGCACGATACCGGAATAATGGGGCCTGTTCGCTTCAAAATGTTCTCAACTACTGCGGTAAATGAGATTAGAAGCGAAAGATGTCCTCCGACCACTGAACCGTGCGGGATATACATGATATAAACTCTTCAAATATGAGTTATGCCCGTTTTACGTGAAAGACGCGGCGGAAATCTCTCGTAAGTAGTGAAAAAAGTCCGGCACAGCTGATGCATATATGAGATAGTCTGCTAGCGAGGGAGCGGAAGTAAGTGTGGCTGTGGGGCAGTATAGCATGTAAAATGATTAATTTAGCAGGCATTTTCACCCGTGGAATATATAATGCAATGGAAGCAGCAGCAGCAGCAGCAGCAGCAGCAGCATCGGGAACGGGCGGCACGTTCTCTCGCTATTTCTGTATCTCCGTTCTCCCTCTATCCAATATAGATAGACACACTTTTTTCACTCTCTCACTCGTTTTAATGCATATTCGATGTCCGCGTCGTTCCACCTCGCCGTTAGTTTCTTCCCTGGTGTTCCATTTCGGTGTAGGTAATCGTTCCTGCATTTCCTACCTTCAACGTATGTTTCGGCTCTGCCTCCGCATATCCGTGAATGCACACGTCATCCTTTTGCATGCAGTTCATCCTAAATCTAATTAAAGCTTCGGGCGTAATTAACGACCCCTCGCCAGAATCCGTTACACCGTTCCACGCAACGGTTAGAAATTGTTTGGCCGAGAGAGCGGAATCGCGATTCGGAATGCAGAATGGGATTGGTGTCCACCCCGTTCTCGACGCGCCATTCTCTGTTTGATCATCGATGGCATGCCTGCAAGTCCGTATCGGAAAACGGCCCCTCCGCCACCTCGTTATCCTTGTTAACAAAGTTGGTCAGCGTGTTCGTCAGCGTAGTACGACCAGAGCCTTGGGATTATTGTAGGCGTCGAGGTAAGAGCTGAGAGCCACAACCCAAGTTATTTCGCATCCTGGGTTCGAGCGTAAAAGTTTTTACGATCCGAGGGCTGAGCTTAATGTAGAAAATACTATATACCTACCCACCGGGCTGAACTACGACTCACACAGAACTCCTTGCCGTAGTCGAGTTGCTACACTCTGCAGAGCCAGCTTATTGCCCCAGATACCGAAACGCAGATGAGTAAATGTCGCGGATGAGTAACCAGCTCACGATGGGGTCTAGAGCATTCATCATCGTAACAACTGTATTACCATAGATCCCGTGTATGGGAAGTGAAAAATCGATTCCCATTATATTCTCGGTTTAAGTCGAGTCTTTATAGTAAGCGTTTACGTTCACAAGATAATTTATTGCGGAGAGGATGAAGAAAGTTTGGAAAATATTGGATATACCGGCTCATTTCCGTGCTCACGTCTACGGTATAGAAAGTTATAAAAGGGCAGAAAGTGCAGGAGTAGATTACCAACTGATTTAATCCCAGAAGAGGCTTTTCCGGGCCTGAGGAGCTCAACCCAAAAGCCAATTTTTACCTGCACGGTGTTTTTCTCCTTCCCTTCTCTTCCTTTCCGCTTCTTTTCCTTTCTTTGCTTTACTTTTTTCTTTACTTTTGTTTATCTCTTGAGAATCGTGAAAGATTGGTCTATCGGGGCTGAACTCACGCGGGCGTATCGGAAGCTGAGTAGGATCTACAGCTTTTGATGCTCTAGTACGTTTTACTCAAGGAATATTTGACATAGGTGGTGAAAGCCGAGCTCCCCCTTCATTCCGTTTTATTTATTCCTTTTACCTTTTACTACTCTCGGCAGACTCGTTCCGTATTCACTCGCTTCACGTAGGTACATACATACGTACGTACACACACACGCGTACAATATACAAATACAGATACAGAGTATTCGCTCGAAATATTCTAAACGACGGTCTTATCAAGATTTTTGAATAAACTACTTCGATCATTGCCTATATGCAGGATGAGCATAATCCCGACCCGGTAAAAGTCACTTATGAAATGTCGGAACCGTTTGGTCCCGTGAGCAAACACTACGGCCCACTATACCCCAAAGCAGCTGCAGAATATAGGTACACGGGGTCTGGCTAAACTCTGCCTTTTGTACGGCCTACAGCCGCAATGTGGCCCGCAGAGGTAAGAGATAACGCACGTACCCTGATGCGAAGACCCTTACAGTCTACTTGCTCTGTCGCCGTTCCGCTACCAAAACCGTCGTAGAACTATACGCCGCCGGTTAATACGCCCGCCCCCAATAAACGTAACGTGCTTTATTTACTTGTAATTAGCCCGATAACAGCGAGCGAGGTAATTTTCCCGCTCGCCCACGGCGTGTGGTACGTATTATGGCCAGTGGGCGTTGTAACTGCTTTTTGTATGATGTTAGCCGTAGCAGATTCTGGATAATAGAAACGGGGAGTTTCGGAATTCGGAAAATTCGAAATATTCGTAAAATTGGAATTTTTTGTAAATTAGGAAATTCCTGTCGGGAATCAGTCGATGGATCCGACTGTACGGAGTGATTAGCATAAATTTGATGGACGGCAGTCGACAATAGAGTTGCACAAAGTATAGCGGTGGAGGTGCCCCTCTCTCAGGGGACAGAGCGTCGCGATTGTCCTTGGGCAGTCAAGCGTGTCTATGGTCGATGCAAGTTCAAGCCAACCACTGGGCTGCAGTGTCAAGGTGGAGGGTATACAGGCATATAATCTTGAAGGTTCGATGTCACGCTGACTAAAGTCTTACTTCCCAACCAAAACCGCAAAGTTATTCATCTATAGAAAAGAGGAAGAAGAAGATAAGGAGAAGGGACACCTTCTCCGCGTATATAATCGACCGAAAATCGATACGACTTAACCCATTCGAAGGTGACAGTTTTTTTTTTCTTTTTTTAATCGAAGGGAGAAAAAATCGGAAGTAAATCTTAGTCCTTTTAAATCCGGATAGTGAAGCGCACCCGGTATATGTGGAATTTCTCGTTGATTCTGCTGACTCGGATATACGAAGCCGATCGAGCCGGTAAGCAAAGAATACCTACTTCGAAGGGGGAAAAGGAGTAGAAGAAGAAGAAAAAGAAGAAGAAAAGAAAGAAGAAAAATAAGAAGAAGAAGAAGAAGAGGTAATGAAGCGGGCCGAGAAAGGGCAGGTTGTAATTTTCATCCAATCAACATTATAAATGTGAATTCTTGGCGTGTAACTCGCGCTTGATACACGGGGATTCCTCGTTGTTCCGTCCCGGTGAATCCTTATTTTTCATTATTTTCCTTCTGTTTAATGTTAACTATTTTCTATATTCCGACCGGGCGGTGCGGCTCGGTGTTGTACGGTAGTAGCGACACTGACACCGTGAGAATCCCGAAGGTAATACCAGCCCATTATCATAATAAACACTTCTGGAGTTGGGATACTAGGGAACGAAGTTTTGCACCGCAACATCCACTGCAGTACCTCTCGGCCTGCCAACCTGCAGCCACGGGAATTTTCTAGGTATATTATATTATATACTCCTATACCTACCTTCACGGATAGGTGCATGTGGTTCGGCCCTCTACTCTCCTCTGCGCCAGGCATCTACTATACCTATACCAATACTCTTACGTACCGCAACACCGAATCGCAGGATACCGTTGCGTATCTAATGCACGCCACACGCAACGCATAAAATATATTAAAATTATGCAAGAACGCTAAGAAAATATGTACATAATATGTTACGCTGTTATTATATATATATGCCTGCCTCCCTATATACCTATATATACCTTCGGTGTTATACTATTCTCGGTACGCTATACCTATAGGAATTACCTACCGGGTGGTCCGTTGGAAACAAAAATTAAAGTATACAAAATTTTGCTACCCAGGGTTCAGAACATTGATACAAGTATAGACTCTCGATGGCATTCAATATCCCATTGCGTGAGGTTCGGGTCCCCGGAAGCGGTAATATATCCGTGTAGTTATATTTGTGTTTGTTCGAGAAAAGAGGAGAGGAGTGGAGTTTGCTGACGATTAGAGGTCGGACATGGAAGGTCGAACAAAGAACGGGTACAATCTCGAACACCCCTTATTTACAAGGAAGCCTTGTCGCCGCATATATTTACTTGGGTCATCTTATTCGCATTCACATTGCGTTTGTTCGATCCTCAATGGGTCCCCCGCCGTCCCCTAGCCTATTACTCCTCGACGCAAAGTGCACTGTGCGAGTGTGCCTCTAGTGCCGATACGTGTCGGCATCCGTACCCTCGTGGAACACTGTGCCAGGAAAGCAGCCGCACCCTTATTTATCAACTCCGACACTACGAGACGAACAGCGCTGGGGAATCTAGGTTTTATCCCAGTCTATTCTTTTTTTTCCTCTTACCAGTTTTATCCACTTTCAATTAGGTATATTCTACACCCTTCATAGCCATCGTTTGCCCTCTCAATGTGCCGAGGTTTTTTCTATCGAAAGGGTATGATAAGAAAAAAAATATAAAAATCAAATTTCCTCTTGACCTTTTTTTTTTTTGATAACCGCGCTAATCTACGTACACATATACAACGCGAGTAAGTACAAGCAACGGCACTGATTAAATAATGTATACCTGGTTTCGCAAGAGAGACAGCAAGTCGCTTGTATATCGAAACGCCGGTTATCACTTAGCGCTTGTACCTTATACGCGCGTAGACGTTGAGAACAGCGAGCGAGTCTGTTAGACGTCTAATTGTAGGATAGTTTCGCGAGTATTGGATTGTAGTAGGTATCTGGGTGCACAAGGAGTCGAGACGTGTGTATAGGTATATGCACGTAGAAGAACTCCAATGCACCAATACTCGAATATAGAACCGCACGAGAGAATAATTTATGATTACGTTTACTCGGCCCGTTCTCCCGCTGCACAGCCGTAGACTTTCCCAATGCGCTGCGCTGCACTTTCTATATCGCCTCCATCACCCACCCATGCACCTTATCTATATCTATCTATCCTGTTAAACTGCAGTACATATGCACTTACGTAACTTATAGGTACAATATATTACGATTACCTATACCTGTCTCTCTGCGAAACGCAGTATTCTCTCCTGGAGCTCGTCTACACACGTAAAACCTATACCTGAACCTACACCTACTTGCGTTTACTCGACCATTTCCACGCGCGTTCCTTAGGCTTAATTGCAACGCGAAACTAGTAACCGCAACTTACGTCTACACCCACACCGAGTCACCGTGTATCTGGTATATAAGCTTTTTACATACCATCATTTCGTTATGCGGGGTACATGGGAGTACATACACGTGAGAGCGATTAAAAGAGGATCTCGAGAGATCCTTGGTAGGTGCAGGGTAATAGCCGGTAGGTACTGGGGATGGTGTATGTATAGATGCACGATCGCAGCATTCAAAGAACGAAGCGTAAGGGCCTTTAGCAAAACAGGTGTTACGTGATGAAACACGGAAACGTCCGCGTAACGAGTACAGAGCCCGAAGCGAACGGTGCTAGTTAAGCGTCGGCGTCGCGACGTTCGGATATAATTGACTATTAATACTACTCGTTTTGTCGTGAAGTTTTCAACTCTTTGTATCTGGGCATGTCGAGGATTTTTTTTTGATTTTTTTTTTCTCTTCATTATTCCATACCAAGGAAAGTTCCTTTCCGTCAAGTTGAACCGATCGTAGGTAAGCTCGAAGTTTTTAACCGCATAGAGACACACCATCTACGTATGTATGAGCCTGCAGAGAGCCGCGCCGCGTGGCTGGGGAAAGAGCGTTACGCACGCATCGGAATGATTAACCTGGAGCGATAACGGCACACGCACACGCACGAATCGTAGGGAGAACCGGACGGTATATGACGATGTTAATAAAAAGAAACGGAAAAAAAAGGAGACAAAAAAAAGTTGAGGGAAAAATGGAGCGGAAGGGAAATGAAATAAAAGAGTGAAGAAGATTCGCATCGCGGTTCTTTTGTGTTCCTGGTGTTTCCCCCCCTAGTCGAGCCTGTAGCCTGCGGGCGTCGACCTCCGCCTCCACCTCCGCCAGCTCCGTCATGGAAACGAAGCCGTCGACTAAATTTTTCTCATCCTTTTTCCAAGGCCGTATTCGTTGATACGTATTCAATTAAACCGCACCCTCGCTATTGCATTTACATTTTTGTTCAATCTCGGGAGAGCTGCCGTTCGCACACGCCGGTTTTCTAGCCCGCGAGGCTTTTCTTCCCCCTTTCTTCTCAGTTTACCCAAAGAAACACATGAAATACAGGGATAACGGATCGCTAGAGGTCCTGCAGGAGAGTGACGAAGGAAAAAGTAATAATATAACATGAAAGAAGAAACAAAGTTGAATAAATAAATCAATATCGAAGCCGAATTCGAGAACGAGACGATTTTCCGTATTATCAATTTACTTTTGCTCTCGTATATCCGTGTGATCGCCAACGAAACCGTAATAAACTCAAATAAAATGAAATAAGGAGCTGCAATTTTCCCGAGGAGTTAGGTAGGCTATATGTATAATGTGTATTCACCGTAAGGCTATCGGCGTTATTAATCTGCCAGAGCTACTGCATGGGACACGTGAGAAAAAAGTTACGAGATAGAGTTCATTGCCATGGTTATAATGCGTTGTGCAACTGTTTAATTATCTGAATTAATTGGATAATTGTATAAAGTCGACTAATTAGGTATATTATATGGGGTTTATACCGAGGATATGCTCATCTCATGGATAGGACATACCTGACGCGCGTGGAAAACTACTATACTACACACCTTAGATAATACTCCGTTTCATTCATATTTTTTTCCATCGGATTCTCGCCTCTTGCTGCCGTAATAGGTTTATACCGATCAATCTATAACTATACAAGTACCATAATGTGTCTACACTCTAATCGACCGATCCCTAACAAAACAGATGTACGTAGATATACCTAGTCGAAGAAATGGGTGGAAAAAAAAATGTCGCAAAAATATCCCGGAAGTTGAAAGTTATCGCCTGCAGCGTTCGGCGTTCGTTCAGCGTTTATACGCTATACGCGCTTATATCCGCGCTGGGCAACTTGAATATGTAGGAATATTATATACATATATATAGGTATATATATATCGGTTTTTATGTGCGGTACTGCAGTATGGAGGTAGATCCAAGTATACGTAGGTACCCGGGCGGATGAACGTAGGGGCGTACGGGCGTACTGGCAGTCGAACGAACGCTTATGCATAATTCATATAATGGCAAGGTAAGCGAGGAAAGATGCAACGTAACAACTACTACTGCAGGCGTATCGCCCTCTTCTCGGGCAATTATAACCATTAACGGAAAAGCATGGAAACGAGAAAACAATGGATCGCGCGCGGCGGTGACTCGCGAACAATCGTTATCGCATTGTCATTATATCATTCTTAATTCTTATCGTATAGCACCGTATATCGCTCTCCTTCATCTCATCTTCTTTTATCATTACAACAGTTACACGGTAGCCGGTTGATGCAGTCCTCGCATACCGACACCGCGGATCGTTGGAAGAGTAAAGAAATAAAAAACCAAACAGAAAGAAACGTACATTTCAACTACATATAACTGTATCCGGATGGAATGAGCCGTAACAGCCGTCTTTCGTACTTAATATATATGAACCTGAAATCTATACATAATGTATTCCTCGAAAAAGTTCTTCGGAGAATATTACGTACTGAAAAATTTGTACAAGTTACCAGAAATAAAGGCAACCGAGTTTCCTTCCAATCAATTCATATAGGTATATTTGTTCTGCACACATTATACTACCGTACAATAAAATCCCCAATAAAAGGTACACTGCTCTCGGTATTTCCAGTAAGATTCTAATCGATTTAAGACTAAAACGAGACGATCGATCCCCCATCCACTGTACGCTCGTCGAAGTTGAGGCAACTCCTTCTTGAGCTTCATTATCTCCTACTTAAATTAAATCTCCTATAGCAACGAACGAGCCAGCTGAGAGGAAGATGCAGCATTTCTCGCACTGTAAGGTACGGTACGGTGGATGGAGAGAGATAGCCGGTTCATGTTCCGATGGGTTGCAGGAAAATGCCCGTTTGCTCTTACTCGATTCGCCAATATTTGTCAAAGTGATTCATTGAAATACCTTGGAAATTAAAATCTCGCGTGTGCGGTGTAACAAACGATTATGCTATTCGAAAGGAAACGGATTCCAGCTACAATTTATAGAGCTTTTATAGAAACACTATTCGATATAGAAAACTTACTTTTCCAATCTTTGCGATCTTTGTGAAATATATTACAAGTACGATTTTCGATTTCGCACTTTCACTCGGAATATATAGATATACGTGCACAGGGCGACGACGGAACGGTCATGCCGCAGCTGTGACTCGTGATCCTAGAACAGGCTGCTATCTCTTCTCTTCTCTTCTCTTCTCTACGCGATTCTCTCCGTTCTCGTGTTCGTATAGCGAATCTGTAATATGTATTCGCTGTAGCACTTCGTAGTTATATTACTGATATTATATCTTCTGATCGTGGCGATGTATCCTCGATTCGCCACGGGGCTGGCGATATACATGTACATACCTGTGTGTATAGGAACGTACGCCACCACCGGTGTCTGGGAGTTACTGCACGAGCGTAAGTAAATCCCTCGCAAATCCTAAATCTATAAATCCGCCGTCATACGCGGCTTTCTATGGGAACATACGTGTATACACGTGTTATACCCGCGACCATGTGTGTTACTGCAGCTGTGGGTACCTATAGTTGTACGTATTTATATACCTACGAACAAACCAACGACTCGGTTGAATGAAGTTAAAAATTTTTTTATTAACTGTCTCTCATACCTATAGCATATACCCACACCGAGCATATGGAGATATTTTCACCGAGCGATTCAAATTCGTACGTGAAATATACCTATAGAGTTAATTAAACCCCTCACAGTAATAACTATAAATTGTGAAAAAGGTATATTCCCTTCGAGAGTTGAAAATACACATATCTCACGGACATTAATTATATTATATTCACTGTGTGGGGGGTCCTTTTACAAATACCTTTCGGAACTTAGTGACGCGGTTATACCTCTTTATACATCATATCTCAACTCACGTGTCTCAAATTTTCTTTCACTTCGGGCGTTGATAATTGTAAGATGGGGCAGAAAATATCGAGCGTATCATTGATGAAGTAATAATTACAATAATTATTGTTGTACTGCATAGGGAATGATAAACGTAACTGGTTATAATTTGCGTAGAAATATAAGACACGGCTAGGATGGTACCATTATTAAAACGATTGAAATTGGCATTGCGATTTGTACGGTATTCACGTACGGTGGCGTACGATTTTAAGGTATGACGTACCCACGTGCACGGGGGGATCTGGGTCATTGCTCTGTGCTAAAAAAATCCTGGTATAGGTATACCTAATCCATGATGATTACATTCTGGAATAGGAATTATTTATTTAATATGGGAAAGAGAGTTTGCGCTCGTGTGGGTTTGCGATGACGCAATTTAACCTGCATAATTAATGATTATTAAATAATTCGAAAATCTTATATCAGCGTTAGGTATTATATTAGCTGACGGTCAGAGAAGGTATACTATCCAATACGTATAGGTATACATCGCGGTTGGACGCGCGGTTTTGAATAAATCGTAAATTTTGTATCTCCCGGGCGGTTGTCGTCTTGTTATTAGAGAGACAGCACCGCGTAGGTAAGATGGCGGCTTCGAGGTAACGGTAATTCGAAGGTGAATGCTCTAGCAAATTGCGAATCACAACACACTAACGCACCAACACGACCGCGACGACGCGACGCTGGGCCAAGCCAGGCCGACCGAACAGAACCCAACCAAACCCAACCCAACCCTACCTTAAACTGCCTTACATTAGCTCATCTGCGATACAACATCTATATACTTGCCTATACAACACCTATTTACTGATATATCACTCGTTTAAGACTCGTCGGATATTTACTCGTGTTGAGAACAGATAAAAATTTCTCGGGATTATCGGAACGACGCTTATGCATATAGATGTGTATGCACAGAAAAATTGATATTTATTGATTACCAGGTAAATGAAAGAAAAAAAAGAAGAGAACGAAGCGGGAGAATTTATTGGAAGACGTAAACGCGAGGATCAGCCGGTTAACGCTTGATTTTTATCGACAAAACCAGAAGCGTGCAGGATGATCATGCGAGATGCGGAAGACGCGATGCTGTGCGAATTTCAAAAATAGTTGAAATAGAAGGAAATCGGTGTCAACGATCTGCGAACGAGTTTTGACATTCCGAAGCGTTCAAAAACTTCTAGTGTAAACATCGATGATATGTTATATGGTCTTTTGGTTACGATCGCGTAAGGAAAGCTGTATGAACCGTGAGCGTATAATTGTGCACATCTTATACAGTCTCGTATTTTATTATAAATTTGAATATTTGATACTTGGTTTGGTAGAGTATATACACGTATATAAGTTAGCGCTAAAAATATCTCGACCAAGATTTAGCTGGACGACTGCTGCTTCAGCTGTCAAGCGTGTGATCATCCTGTTTAACTGATATTACCGGTTTTTTAATGACAGCCTTCACCTTCCTATACAAATCTCTAATATCCACTATAAACTAACATAGTTATAGGCGCGCTTATATGCGATAATACATTAGATACGAATGACAAAAAAAATGAAAAATATCGTAATCATTCGGATTGGGTACCCGGCATACGATCGGGATATGGGCATTGGATACGGGGGTTACACACCGCGTAACTATATCGAAACTGTTAAGAGTCCCGCAGCTTGTGCCTAAAGATCGGTATCATTGAATAAGGATATTAATCCCGGGACCCTACCGAACGCACTTTCTATTCTCCCGGGAGATCAGGGGGGTCAGCAAGTGGCTATATTCTCGTGTTTCATTAGCGTGTGTGGGTGTAACGCGGACGTAGTACTAAATAAAACACGTGTACGTAAATAAAATTATAAAATAGCAAAGCGAAGATACGTGGATTCGCGAACGGAGCTGGATATATCTGCACATACCTATACAAAGCGGTTAAAGTTAGGTATATGCCTATGTATCTGTCTAGGTATAGTTAGTAATGTGCAGAATCCTTTGCAATATGGCGTTTGTAATTTTTACTTTTAATACGTATAGGAGAAAATGACGCGGATATTATGTGGAACGCTTTCTATTGCATTGCTGGTGCAGCAGCAGCACCGCCACCAGCATCAACGTCTGTACGTGCGAAATACGGAATATAAGTATAAAGCAAACGAAAAGAAAGAGACTAAAATTGAAATCAGGCTTGATCGCCATATTTAGTCCCTGCCATGCACTATCCGTTCGCAATTTTCACACACTGACGCACATACACACACACACACACGAGAAACTCGTGTCCACAAATATGGCTTTCCGTGCCTTCGATCGTGGCTCGCGGGAATATCCAACGCACAATATTCCGCGATGCTCCAGTTTCAATCGGCCAGGGCAATCTAAATGAAAATTCCTACCTTCTCCATCTTGGGGGGATTAAATTTTCTTCTGCAAAGATGGCTTTGCATATTTATAAGTGCTTATACGTAGCATAGGTATACGGGGTGATTTATAATTATTGTTGAGTTTTTTTTCTTTTCCATATCCAGAGATCGTAAGAAGAAGAAGAAACGCGTAATGTCGTCGTAATTACCTGTTCTAATTTTTTTTTTTTTTTTCTCCAGAATCGTGATTGTTCAAAATTCTTATCTTTTCTACTTGCAGCTGAAACATTAACGGCAATTCGTCTCGACATTACCTACATTGGCCCGCAAGTCGAGGCGGTTGAGTGGCAAGAACTATACCCATACCGTTTGCATACAAATAATGTCTTTAAATTTTCGATCACGCAAGCGTTATTAAGTCTAAGGTGTTATCGACTTAGTAACGCCTCGCGCTGGCTGGTTGCCCGGAAGCCTTGAATCCTGCAACTGCATTGCATCTAGGTATGTACAGAGGTACGGGAAGAAATTAAAATGAAAAATTTTCGTACGGTTTGATTAACAATTGTATTTCGGAATCGGATATATGTATAATGGGAATTTCATCCGTCGAGTATCTCGCTCCTCCGACCCGTAGAACACGTTTTTCGTCCAACCATCGCGCCCGGAGGTACGGCAGCCGATATTAAAACAAGCGAAGTAGAAAAAAAAAAAAAAATAAAAGAAAACGAAACAAAAAAAGAAGGAAGAAGTAAAAAATGAAGCACACTGTAGGCTCCTCGGGCAACAGAAAAATGTAGTTACCGGTGGTCCGCGCATATCTTTTTATTTTAAATTCAGTAGGATTGAATATCCCGTTTGGGCTTTTATCTTGCCCCCGTTATAAATTTCGGATGAAAATTCCCATTCCGCTTGCGCGCTGGGCAGAAAATTCTACCCAAGACCAACGCCCATCCTCGTTCCGTACCGGCGCGGGGACGCGACCATTTCTACTGAAATCTTGAATCTCAGCACGGCGTTTAAAGACGAAAGCCCGTGTGCTGGATGTTCTGAGTAAGGCAGCCCAATCTTTCGCAGCTTAAGGCACGAGGCGTTTGACACGTCATCGGGATTTCCCTCGCGCATAAATCGGCGGAAGTTTAACAGCCTCAAAATTCAAACGGCACGTGTCGATTTGACACAAATTTTTTTTTCCATCTATCCACCTGCTCGGGAAATAACCAGCGAGAGTTTCTTCCTATCTTTTGTTTGACTTTTCTGTGTACCTACTCGATTCAAAAGCTCGCATAGAAATCGAAATATACATATTCAAATGCATTCCGGCCGAGATCCACGTCGTGGACAAACTCGGTCGCGCAGGCCGATCACCTGCAGCGATTTGCGTTGTTGCAGGACGAGTTTAATTGGCCCTTTCCACCGCGTGTATACGTCTTGGCGTGGTGCATTGATCCCCGATCACTATCACATAATTAACTCGTTATATCTGCACGATTGGTATAGGGACAACGTTATTGCGTTGCATAACGTCGAAGCACGTTGATCAGCTATCCAGCTAGCAATCGCCGTCTACCAAAGGACTCTAAATAACTTTCGCTGTACAGTTTAGCGAATTGTTATCCGCATCTACGCGTCGATACTTCAGGAAGGCATAGAAATTTTCTTATTCGAATCAATTATACTTGTGTAAAATATTCCGAGCGACAAGAAATAGCTGGGGGTTCAACGTGAACGTCGATCAGGAAATCTCTCACACATCTAACCGTGAAGAAATCGGTGAATATAACAGTGAAATACTTTATCAAAAATTTTACTCCTTACAATTGAACAGTACGCTACCTATATCACCCGCTGTGTGATCGTTGCGTAAGCCGAGATATCATTTATGTGTTTGTTCCCCACTTCCCTGTGACTCTGTCTCTCATTCTGTATACAAGTCGGCTATAAGGTAAGCCGGGATAACGTGTAATTCGCTTTTTCTCCCACCTTAATCCACGTCTCATTTTATTTCATTGATTTTGTCAGCCGCTTGCTCGCTAACTCGCCGCAGCTGTTTCCTGGATCGGCTACCGCTGCAACATCGAGCGCAGACTCTAGCTTCACTAGACGAGTACATAGATACATGTAGATGTAAGTAAGTACGTACGTACGAATGTACATGCACACACGGATATAGATATCTGTATACATATGCAATCCACAACCAGTCTGTGACGTCACGATCGTATACCCAGGGCAGAGAGTAGTTCTAAGGTTTCCGGGTTCGGATTTGATTTATTTAACCCTATAGAACACGATCCAGCTGTATATCGTGTTATAGCTGTTTGTGTGCACGTATCGAGATTCGAGACGGAGCTGAAGCTGAAGCTGGAGCTGGAGCCCCCCAACCTGCAGGTAGGTAGGTAGGTATCTAATCGTATAGGAAAAAAGACACACGTACGGAAAGAGAGAGAGAAAAAAAGAAAGAAAGAAATTTATTCGAGAGATCGTTTAGCCGCGGTAAGTTGGATGGATAATTATTGCGAATTGGAAAAAAGTCATCGAATTAAAATGACCGTTGAATGTGTTGCTGCAACGGTGACGGTGATTGATAGGCACGAGGATTTTCATCTCCGTGGGAAACTGAGATCATTCGAATTGCACTATCATTCAGACGGTCGTGCAACGCGCGAGATATTCACTCGCGGTGTATAATATGAGTAACCTAACCTGACCGAAACCTACCGTGGAACTGGGATTCACGTTCCATATTGTGTATATCGCAGTCCGCGTGGCGTGTAGTGGGTGATCTTTAAATTTGAAATGATGACGGAGAGATAGAGAGAGCGATTGTGTGTCTGTGTGTGTGTAAGTGTGTGTTTGAACCGCAAAGTTGAGTTACAGTTTAACTAGGAAAGGAGGCAACTCTCTCGCTTTGTTCGAGGGGATCGAAAGTGGGCTCGCCTAACGTATAAATGACCCTTTGTCATGGAATACCGTGCCAGCAATCAGATCCATGTACCACTGTCTCTATCCGACTCCTCTATCCATATTTATACCTCACTCGCTTGCTCACCTCTGCCATTTCCCATGGATTCATAGCCACACCCATAACACGGCTAGGCTGCAGCAGGAGATACTACCTAGTGCGCCAGATACTCCGGTTATACATATACCTATACAACAACCTATACCTCGACTTGGCAACAAAGAACCAAAGGGGATAACAGCGATCCGATATCGTCACGATTTTACTTAATTTCACGTTTAACATGAGTAAGTTAAGTTCATCTCATCCGATTATACTTATACTTACTTAAGCGATACGCAACAGCTCGGTCTAGGGTACGGTTTCTCTTTCCTTGGAGATGAAGGTGATACGTCTGAGACGCGGATTTTTACACTCTATCGATTAAATTGATAAAACATTGAAACACACTGTTGGAAGAGTGAAGAGGTTGGAAATAATCCAACAGCTACACTGTCATCTCGGAAAGATGTCTAGCGTCTGGACAGCCAGGGAACTATCCGACAGATACGATATTGCGAAATGTCAATAACCCATCAGCGAATATGTCCAAGTTTCCGACCACTTGATCCCCGGAGTAGCTATCGTTATTCCCAAATAAATGCTATAGCGTATACCTACTTCTATGAATCTAGCGCGGTCGACGGGGTAGCTGGGTATGTGTTGAATATTTAAATATTCAAATGTTTTAATACTTTTAACGAGGATTTTCCCCACTCGGAATTCATAGTCTTGATCGCGTGTTGTGTGTAATGGAACCGGCGCTGCAATGCAGCGTAGAGCAGCGGTGTCTACCTTAATAAGGTTGCGTAAGAATAGCGCTCTAATGCCTTATGGGTTATGCATCGGGAACGCAGGCGTAAGATCTGTTGACCGAATGCGGAAGAGGCTGCGCCCCGATTGGTACGACGAGATAGGTGTATACGTACTACTGCTGCCTGCACTGCTACGTAATGCACTCTAGATGTAACATTGCGCTATACCTCCAGCTAACGCAGGGTAAAATGGAATTGTCGAATAGCGATCGATTGGTCGACTTTAACAGGCTCTTAGGTCTTAGCCGAGCGAAATCAAGAATCGAGAATCAGGAATCAGGAATCGAGAAAAACCAGACGTTAGAGATCCTCAATCATAGAGCAGAACCCACAACATACATAAGGAAATACGACTAGGCGAGTATAATTCTACGAAGCAGGACTGTTCGTAATTGAAAAATTACAGGTTTACTGTTTCCCGGCGGAGATACGGGCACAGATGATTTTGAAGAACCGATAATAGACGTATTTATCACTCGTTTTGATGCTCCAGATGAACTAGACTCGGAATCTATATATAACAACGAGAAATCATCGTGCTCGGAAATGAGAGATAAATTTCTGACTTCCGTCCTCGTTTGACTTATCTCTTTTTACCTCTGGCGTGCCTCCGCACCCCCATGTACTCGGGGCATCGTCATTCCTCGCCGTCTCCGTTTTCTTAGTCTTTTTAGTCCTGTCTTTCCTTTCCTCTGCTCTCCTTTGCTCTGCCCTCCTCCTCTCCTCTCCTCTCTTCTCTCCTCTTCTTCGTTTCCTTTCGCACTAGCAAATCCCCACATCTTCGTCTTCTCCATCAGATGGGTGGGTGGTGGCGAGAGCTGCAGAGAAGGGAAAGTTCACGTACTACACAGATGCGAGATCCATGCCCTGTCCCAATCTATGCGTCTCGCTACAGCAAAACCAACCACAACCGCGGAGAGACTTAACCCAGTCAGGGGGCTCAACTACCAGAATAACTTGTTCCGCGTTGCATTATTAGACGGTTATTTCAGGCCGAAATTCACGAGCTTCTTTTTTTTTTCTCTCTTATTCTTTCTTCCTTTCTTCCTTTTCTCCGTTTGCTTCTTTCTTTTTCACGCGCCAGCTGATGCTTTTGCAAAGCGCCTCTCACCTCCTCTCTACATAGGTATAGACACGTTATGTAATTCCGCGCATGTAACACTAAATAATAACGATACGAAGGACCCTTATACTGTCTGCCATAATTCTTATATCCATGTAACAATGCCACGCGTTGAGAAGCGCGAGGGGAATTTCAAAACCTGAAACACTAGATTTTTGAACCGGGTCCTCCAATGCCGGATAGGAGCATTGGATATATGTACCGATTTTTTACGATCTCCGTCTAACCTCGCAAGTCTCTCTTTCCCTCTCGCCTAACGTTTCGATGATATTTATAGAAATGATTGCGTCAGTATCGTTCGGAAATACGATGCCTATAGAGTAGAATAAGAAGGTATACTACACCTATCTATATCTACAAAGGTAGGTAGGTAGGTAGGTAGGTATACGGCGTATAATGTATAGGCCAAGATATACTTGATAATTTGCGGGAGAAATTCACCCATCTATAGTCTGAAATACGCGTGAGTTCCCGGAGTGAGACTCGAATCTATAATTTTGTTTTGTGAAAACTGTTCACAGTTTCGAAGGTTCGGATTAGGACCTTTGACGGTGGGTCTCGAAATGTATACCCAAAGTACTTTGGATTTTCGTCAATAGTAGAGTCGAGCCTACAGTCCTCGACTCGTGCATCGCGTGTTCCTCTAATGTTTTCGTAATTATTCACCGTGTGGTCAGAGAGAAAGAGAGAAAGAGAGTGAAAAGAGGGAGTGAGAGAGACTCGCGGTGTTCTACGCGACTGTCGTCGGAATTCCATCCTCAGCTCGCCAAGAGGAGTTGACGGGCTCGCGCGCTTAAAATTCGTCTTAACTCTATCTTAAGACCATCTGATTCTTCGCCGGGCCGTAGTACCCCCCCGACGGGTTCAATGCCTTGTTGATGAATCCCCCACCCGGGGATAGGTGGTCGATCAAATATCGTCCAGCTTCGGTTGACCGGCTCCACGTGTACCCGGCCCCAACCTACGGACAAGACTTGATCGTCGTGAGGATTACCGCCGTTAAGAATTCTTACCGAATAACTTCCTGGTGATGACCGGATCGTTGCACCAAACTTAACCGAACCGAACCCGAACGTGTACAGCACGAATGCACATAAATATGCATTCGTCTGACATTTTCCCTTTTCTTTTAGCCTTCGAGATCAACGAGGACAATTTATCCGCTGTAAATTTTTCGCTATAATGGTCACCGCAGTGGCAAGGTGATTAAATTTCGACGTATCGTTTCGAACCTTTTCAGATCGAGCAAAACAGTAAACGCGACCCCACGGCAACGTGACACGACGCTCGATGCTAATTTTATTCTATTTTCTTTCTCCTATCCTATATTTACTACCACTCTCCTTTTTGCCTGCGGTAGGGAATGCGATCGTTGAAAAGAAATAAAAAAAAAAACCGAAGGAACTAAACGCAGGGAAACTGAGAAATCGGAGTCGATCTAATTATGCAGATATCTCGGCATTAGGTACTTTGGTTAACCGTCTACCAAAACTTTGACGTTGGCCGGGGTTGAGCAGTACGCCAGCGTCGCGAACAGCTGTTTAGAGTGTTTCGACAAGGTCGTTTCCGCAGGACGTGGCGCGGACGCGAAAATTACGAATTGTTAATTCTATGTACATACCTGTATAAATCTGGTGAATAAACATTTCGTTAAAATCACCTTTCTCTCTTATCGACGTTGTTATTCGTCTATAAATTCTTTTCTGCATAATATTCCAACCCGGAATTCATTTAATAAAGTGAAATGATAATAATGAGTAATTGCGCATATACTATACGGTAATAAGAAAAGCTAAGGTAGGTACCTTACGGAGCGGCGTGCAACTAATGGTGAATAAATATTGAACCTAGTTGCAGGAAGTGGATATCATTTGCATTCGCTTAGGCCTAGGGTACCATATCTCGACCGCTCTCCCCAAGCTCGCTTTTACACACACACAGATACACACGCAGACATCTACGATCTGGGTAACGCACACGTAGGACGTATCTATAACCGGCAAGAAACCTGAACGCCACTGCTATAAGCAGCCGCACTTAACACGTTGTTATACTGGTACGTTCGAGTATCAACACAGGCTAAGGAAAACGACTGATTCTAATCAATTTCACTCAATTTCACTATTGCATGACCAGTAGGTACCCCGATACACTCGACTCGCCACTTCTGGGTCTCTCCATTTCTCCTATTTGCTCTAATTTTCTTCTTTGCGTTGATAGATCGAGCGCGTGTGTATTGAGATTTTGTCATGGATACCGCGTGAGGCGATAAGGATAGCGAAAGGTACTGGCGGAAGATCGTAATTCCGTGGAAGTGATCGCTCCCGTTCAATGAATCGAGACGAAACCCGTACCTACGCTGATCGAATATCCTTTGCCACGACGACGACGACGACGACGACGACGACGACGGTAAATTAATTCAATCTACTATAAAAGCCGCGGCGAAATTTACATGTACTATAATCTTGGTGTTCCTGGGATTGATTAAAAGCTAGGAAACCAAATCCTATAATGTTTCCTGTTCTCAGGTTACAAAATTCATTTCTATTCAAAGACGCTGAACGAGAGAAACAGCCCAGCCCAGCCCAGCCCAACTGACCAACCGACCGACCAATCTGACAAAAGTTTTAGCGGTTTATTCCAGTGAAAAATCGCTAAAGTGAATAAGGCTGACCGGAAGTATTGAGTCGTTGTTTCGCAAGGTGGTATTATGGATATACATATAGCAGGGGGGTATATAAGAGCGCGAGAGTGCCACTCGGCGTATCGTACTCTCTCGTATCGTCCCTTATGGCGTCTTCGAAGCAGATCAACTTTTTTCCCGAAGAAGTTGAGACCCGGGTATCCGAGGCAGTCGGAATACTAAGTCGATGCCCTATAAGCCAATATGGGATGATTTCCTATTCAGGACTAAACTTCTAAGATCTTCGTAGAGGCGGTGGTGGTTAACAGCTCGCGCAACGTTCCGCGAATTGTAAAAATTTTATTTTTATTTCTAAACGCGAGAGAATACCAGTCCAGTTACACCGTGCCTCGCCCGTAACAAACGCGTTCCGCAACTCCATCCGATAGATCAACGTGGCTGAATAAAACAACTAACAGCTCCGATCGATATACGCATACGTATAGTTATACCCACATAGGTATATGTATAGGTGCAGGATACATACATACATACAATTATACACACACGTACACGTTGCCCGGGACAAAAATTTCGTCAGCGATGAAATCATAGGAAATATATAAAAATTAAATTATTAATATTGGACATGAGTGTATACATAGATATGTGTGTAGGCAAATCGTTGTGTTGGAAGTTGAGAGTTTGAGAAAACAAAAAAAAAAAAAAAAAGGATGAAAAAATGTGAAGACGAAATGTCGACTCATTAGCCGGTTGGTTTAATTAAACGAATACACTTCCGGCGGAAGATCTCGCGTTGTATATATAGGTATATCTAGACGTATGTGTATGCCTACGCACGTTGCACGTCGAGTCCAACAGGTACCATGAGAAACCGCAGGGTTTTATTCGGTAGGTAGGTAGGTAGGTAGGTAGGTAGGTAGGTAGGTAGGTAGGTAGGTAGGTAGGTAGGTAGTACCTACTCGTGCAACTACCAACACGGAGAGTTGGGTATATTGGTAGCATCACTTCACTTCAGCGATGATATATACCCTCGTCGAGTTCATTGCCCTCGAGGTGCGACAGAGACGTAGGCACCGCTATTCCCCGAGTCGAGGCGGTTGTGACGAAGACGGAGAGAACGAACGAGAGAGAGAGAGAGAGAGAGAGAGAGAGAGAGAGGGAGACGGAGAGAAAGCGAAAGAGAAAGAGAAAGAAGAAGAGAGGAAGACAGAGGAAAGAGATAGAAGAACGGCGAGAGAGTCAGAGAGGCAGAGTGAGAGAGAGGAGAGAAGAGAAGAGGAGAGGAGGGAAGACAGAACGAGAGATCACCACAACGCCTGGTTGCCTCTTAATAATTCACACGCAACTCCGATATGAGTCGAGTACATGGTCAATGGAGTATTCTCTTTGTCAGTAGGTAGGTATACAAGGAGTAGGCGGATTATACCTACCGCGCGTATACATATAGGTATAATACCTATGTGTATAGGCTACGCTCGCGTCGTGCCAAATAATCAATCCACCTCTTTTTCGCGCGTATCTCGATATACTTACCTGCCAACGTATTAATAGAACAGTGCGTGTGGATATGGATATAGTATTTGCGTGTATAGACGTATATATTTTTGGGTGGGTATTATATATAATATACATATTGTAACACCGAACGTATGTGACATATCTATGCGATATGGGTATAAATAGGCCCTGTCAAGTTCCGAGGTCAAGGATTGGAGAAAAAAAATTAGTTCCTCCGTCGACTCATTGATCTTTAGCGAATGATTCGTGCTATAAGAATTTTTTTTCTCAAGATCTTATCAGATTTTACGAGTCTTCGAAACGTATTACGAGGGACCCGCCAACCTACCCGACTATCTGCAAACACGTGCAAAGTACTGGCGTCCGAAAATTGCGGCCAGAACTCAAGCGTAATGAGAAAAAAGTTTCACTCCAAATTTACCTCGAACGTCCCGCCGGGATTCTAACTTCCCATACCTGCAGTACCTATACCTACCTAACTACCAACCTACCTACCTACCAATTACCATGGCGTGCGAGACGATTAACTCCGATCAAACGGTTATCAGAATTAATTTTACTGCCTCGACTGATCGAGATTTATTAGCGATGAAACTTGGGAATTAGTCTGAACGATAAACCGCGTCAAAGATATTACATGATATCCGAGTTTTAGGTAAACCATTATGGAACGGTGCAACGTACTGGCCGTCCGATGAATCAGAAAGCAACCAGCAAGGTATTAGCCTTACGATTAGAGAACGATGTTGGTGTACTATGCTAAACTCTGTCCCGCGAGGTATACATCTCCACCTGTAATGTATGCGGATGTCTATACGCAGCGGAATAATATATCGCTCCTACGTTCAGGTAAGGTAAAATTGGGGCGCGTGCGTCACGTGTGGAGGTGATCGGCGGGGGTGTTCGGGAATAAAACCGATGTGTCGAATAGATGGGCGAGAAAGATTCGATGTAATAATATCGACCAGTTTTATCGCGTATGTCTGTAAACGGGCAATGCGGATCCTTCGCTGCTTGCCAAATCACCTGGGCAAACATTCATACGCATTACCCAAGTATATATATTTAAATCTGTTGTTTAAAGCACCAGCCGGCCAGCGTGTCCGAGGAATTAACTCTCATCCTACATACCCACGCATCCCGCGACCGTTTAGGCACCTCCGTATATTCAACGGATTATCATATTGTCCGGTAAGTGTAATCGGCGCAAAAAATCGGACGATAAATTCTGGAGCAACTATAATCGGTCAAATTCTTTTATATACGGTATACCTATTTTTATACGCATGGTATAAGTGTTATACGTATAGATTATCAATGGTGTTCGGGTATTATATTTTTCCCATGTCCGACTACGTGCGGTATGGTATATACACCTAGCAAGAGGTGCCTATCTATACCTATACAGAGGCAGAGAAGAAATGCGCACGGTGACTTTTAAACAGCGTTACGCAACCTTCCGATTTAGTTGACTTTCGTCCGCGTCGCACGATGCGGCTGGTCGGTGTCCGAAGAGATATATACCCACCGGTCGGTCACTGGGCACCGGGCATCGGGCTGATCGTGAGCATTGGCTGGTCAACGGTGACCGTGGCACTGAACTAGCACTTGAAACTTTCACGCGGTGTTTGCCGTTCGATCTTTTCGCCGACCTTCGTACCCGCAGCGAGTTCGCGGCCTCCATGTCCTTGGACGAGAATGCCAATTTTTTGTAAAAACAAAAAGGATAATGAAAGAAAGTGAATTTCAGGATCGATGCGTAATATAAGGCTCTCGATCGTTCGTGGCAAGAAAATTTATCACAAATAAAGTTTTCCTGCGCAAGCTTCTCGGCTTGGCTTTGCTTGGTTTGGTCTGGCTTAGCTTAGCTCCTGTAGGATTAATGATCATCGATCACAATTATTCAGAGGGTATGAGAGATGAGCACGTCGAGGGTATAGCCGCGCGTGACGAAGGTGGATATTAATTAATTATTATTTGCATGAGGTTTGCCCAAGAGTCGAAATATCCAGGGCAGCTGTAGCACTGCAACCGTCCGAGATTATAGTGACGCGACTGATCGGATCGAGCGAAGCATAAGCCGAGGCGAGGCCAACCCTAACCACCAACCGGGTTCCGTTTCTTATTTTCTTATCCACGTTATAGCCGCGTTGTAGATGGGTATATAGATCGTTTTCGGTCCGAACCAAAACGCTGTTTGAATACATTTTAGTAATCGGGCCTTGACCGCTTGGAGATTGAAATTCAAAGTCGAAATTGTGAGACGATCGGGGAGATTAGCATCGTCCGGGGACCATACCGTGGATCGCGAATGTATAATTCAGTCGGAGGTTCGAGTACCGACTATACGATCCATCGATCGGATCCTCGGCCACTTTGTCGTCCCTGCAGTTTCTCCGATTACCGATCGCCCTCCAGCCTCAAATAAAAAAAAAAAAAAAACAATCCCTTACAGTTATGTTTCCCTTACCAAATTGTCGAACCCCTATATTATCCTAAATCGAATAATGCCGATGAATGAATCGTGAATCGTAGAACGAGTTCGACTCTATTATGGGTCAATAACTTCTTGTCCTATGGCGTCGATCCGCTGCAATGTTCACGAGTCCGTCTGTCTACAAACACGCAGTACTTGGTAAACATATGTCCCCGGGATTGTGCTATTGGTGACGCATCATACAGCTGTTTAACGTAATTATATTATAATTTGTGCCCGTGGTATTGAGACTCTTGTCCTTGGTCGTGAAAGAGCGGAGACTGATTCACGTTCAAGTGCAATAATTCGAGGTCGTCGGCTTACTTTTGAATAACTTGGTACCCCTGATCCTCGGCATGATCGATTCCAATGCATGCCGTATACTTGCCCATACCTATATGCACGCGTTTGTACCCAGGCAAGCTGCCGCGACTATATGTATGAAGGAAACCTTTTTCTGGCCTGGCATGACCGGCGACGTATTAGGGTATAATAAAGTTACGTAAGATTGTGCAACGAGATCTATCGATATACCTATACAGTAAAAGAGCGATAGGTTTTCCGTACTTCCGCGACTCGGCGTGTAGAACTGCGGATAGAGGGAAAAGCGGTTTGCACATGTAACAGTGATAATTGGTAATAACATGGTTGCGGTTTATGGTGATTATCACTCCATGGTATACCAATGATAAAATATCGGCACATACACTCCGGCTACCCGTGTATATCCCGTGAATCAAAATGGCGACCGTCGGGGACGCCGGGAGAGTTGCAAGAGGAAATGAAAGGCGAATGATTTCGCCCGGCGCGATCAGCGCGAGTGAAATGTCAGGCCTTAAGCAAGTGGGAGAGAGTAGGTACGACGTAGGTTTACCTACCCACACGTATACGATATAAATACTAAGAAGATATAAACGCGTTAGCGTATTCTATATACGCGCACAGTCAAGTATCGGAAACCCGTTGTCCGTTTGCACGTGAACTGGCTAAGGAGGATTTTTTTCATTTTTTTTTTGTCTTTTCAAAAAATTTATCTCCACATCTAACCGTATACCGCGCTACGTAACGCGGATAGGTATGTATATATCTCCGTATATGCCGGGCGAATAATAATCGTTTCGATAATCCGATAGGTGCGCGTATTTAAGCTCAAGGGATCACGAGGATAGAGAGATAGATTCCTCGGAGGCTCTGCTTTACAGAGCCCTCGTGGGGCTGCTCTTACCTCGGGATCGGTTAACGGTGAACAAAAAGTGTAATAGCGGTACGAAATAAGGAAAATAATACAAGAATGAGTATGAGAATGAGAATGAGACTGAGAACAGGAGAAGGTAAAAATGAAAAGTAAAACAAACCTTGCTTAATGACGACGCCCGGGGGGACTTGGACGATGGGAAGTGACGTATTCGCGGTGTTCGCGGCCAAGTTCCCCGGTGTTCCTGGAGGCGGTGACGCGCTGGCGCTACCAACGGACCCGGGATCGCTGAAACCTTGGGTACTGTTATCTTCGGGTCCGTCGAAGAAGCTCAGATTGAACTCACTTCCGGCGTCGAAGGACACTTCCGGCGTGAGGTTTTCCGGCCCGGGTGCGCTACCCAGTCCCGCGCTCAAAGATTGGTCGATTTTGAATACGTCCATCGTACGAAATAAATCGGAGAATTCATGAAAGTCGTTCGATCACCGCACGCTAAACACTTGCAGATTTTAATCGGCGGAAATCGGCGATTTTTTTTTTCAAAGCTTTAGTATCCCGGAGAGCCAGGCGTACCATATATCATTGTCATATCGTATATATCCCTTCGCCGATATTCCCCCACTTTTAGATATTTTAGTTTTTTTCTTTTTTCTTTTAATTCATTTATTGCACGAAGATACGAGCGTACTTTTGATCACTTGATTGGAACAAAAAAGAATCAATAAAAAACAAATTTTTTCATTTCGAAGCTAACGTTATGTGTAAGTAAAGCGAGACACCTCCGAATTGGCAACTATTATACGAAATAATTTTACAGAATCTTAGTTGATCCTTCTGCACTTTCCCCGTGTCGTATCAAGGCTCAAAGCAGATTATCAGCAAACGATGTAAATCCTTTGATAGCCGAGTTATTATGAAGACCGTCAACAATTTCTGTATAACGCGACGTATAACGGCGAGAATTCTATTTTCATTAGACACGCTTGAAGTTTGCGAGAAAAAGGGGAAAGAAAAAATGAAGAAAAAAAAAAAAAAAAAAAAATTGTAACAACGGGAGTTTATAATGTCTTAATTCCTGCGTGGGACCCTCAACGGCGCACTTTTGACTATATTTTTTTTGTTCGAAAACAAAAGACGATGTAAATCACAAAAACACACGAGGGGGTAAAGTTTCAACCCATTCTTTTTCAAGTCTTAAAAGTCCAACGTCTCTCCTCAAGGCGTACACTTTTTTCGTGTTACATCATAGCGGTAAGGTATTTTCACTTCGCCTGGCATCCTTACGTTGTTCATCGCTGAAACGAAATAACAAAAGCGAAACGTAAATGAAAAAAACAAAAAAAAACCAAAAAGAAAAAAAAATGAAAGCAAGAAGGGGAAACAAAACGAAGCTAAACTTCCTCTTCAAAATAATAATAATAATAATAATAATGAGAGGGCTAATAATCAAAACGACGAGTAATGACGAAAATATATATCTAACGAAGAGAAGACCGAGCGATGTGGACTCGTAGCCGATCGTATCTGGTGCCCCCGTATTATAGTGGTTCAAAAATTTTTATTTTAAGACCCGAAAACGTGTGAACGTTTGATATGAGGACGAAGGTGGATTTCATTCGATTAGACACTTATATCGTTCCTCCGGATATCTGTCATGTAAAAAGATTTTGGGTGCGAATTAATTGCGTCAAGTAACACGAACAGTCGCCTTTAACTATCTGTGTACGCCGGCTCGGGTGTAAGTCGAAAATAAACTAACGGAGAAAGAATTATTAGTATAAAAAAACGAAAAGAAGAAACTAAACGAGATGAGATAGAGGAAACAAAAAACGAAAAACGAAAAACGAAAAAAAAAAAAAAACAGGAAAAAGAAAAACGAAAAAGAAGCAGAAGCGATGTAGCTTCACGAGGTGCGAGAAAAAGTGAATGTCATTGCCGTAATCTTCGGCCGTTGACTTCCTGGCTCGGTCTTCTCTTACGGCTCTGTGGTACCCCCTTGCCCCTTCTGCTTCTTTCCCGCCCGCCTGCCAATATTATAGGTACCTACTTTTCATTCCGCCCGCGCCCGCGCGATCTCCGGGCTATAAAAATCTTCGTTTTTATACCATTTTTGCATACCGACGACTACAATTGGTATTCGCGTTTGACGTTGTATGTATGTACCTATCCGGTGAGAATCAATAGATACATATATACGAGTATAACATACGTTGATCAATTTAACAAGATTCTAACGCCTATAGGCATGCGACAGTTGTAAGTGCGTTACTCGAAAGGTGAAGATCGAGCACGATATAAACGCGCGAAAAGTATAGGGTAGGTAGATACCTAGATACGCCATTCCTTATTTACTTGTCACGTTCCGATGCCAGAGAGTCCCGCGGATTTATTTATCACCGCGTGGAGCCTCGTGAGCGACTCGGATATATGTATGTACACCGGCACAGCGAACAAGTTGCAATTCTATTTTACGCGCCCAGGCATGCGAAAGAGACGTCGAACTTGCCGGCGCTCTTCTCCTCGCTTCTAACAACTTGAACGTTACTCTCCGTACAGTCCGATGCGTGGAAATCGCGTGAAAATTATTTTACGCGACAATAATCGTCTTATAGAGGCATAGACAAATTGCGGAAACGATATTTACGATTCTTTTCTGTAGATTCAACGGAGAACTGAGTCCGAATAAAAACTGTATGGTGAACCGTACGATCGAAGAAACAAAAAAAAAAAAAAAAAAAAAATTAGAAAAAGAATAGAAAAACGCACATCCCCGGCGATTTATCGAACGGTTATTTCACGCCACTTGTACGTAGGTACATACACACGTATGTTACGTACATATAGGTATACAGTTTTCGAAGGAGGCATATAATACCTACACAGATATCCGAACAAGATCGATGACATCGTGTAGAAAATCTACGCGCGTTGCTTATTTTCTCTTTATCGACAAGCTTTCACGTCACGAGCGCCCGGCTATATCTATCCTATACCTATAACCTCGCGGATCGCACGATAAAGTTTTACTTTTTGAACACACCGTGTCGTATAGTACATAATAAACCATTTGGGGAAGAAAATTCTTTTCCTCGTTTTTCCTCGTTCTTACGAAAAAAAAAGGAAGAAGAAAAAGTCGCGAATCCGGCGTCCGTTTTTTTCTATGCTAAAGCCCATAAAGTAGGCATGATTCTCGGAAAATATTCCCAATATATTATTCAGCGAAATTCTTTTTATACTGTATAGAAAAATTTTTCTCTCTTATAAAGACAATGGGACATAAAATATAATAATCGTATAATCACCTCTGTCCGTTTTATTTGAACGGAGTCACGCGGAGTCGCAGGCAGACAGTCATTCGTCTTGTGCAACAACTCCTAGGAGGTTCCGCGTTCCTCTCGCGTCACAGGGCAGTGCGTTCACCTCAGGCTTATTATTAAAATTCACAAATTCCTTCCGTGGTCGATTTATCAAATGAATCACTCTTTCGTTGAAAAACGAAATTAAGAACGTAAAAAAAAAACCACACCAAAATTATAAAAAGAAGGAATAAAATAAAAGCAGAACAGTTTCATTAAAGATGCATACGTTCGTTTCTTTCAGTTTGTTTGTCCTCTAAAATATTCTCGATTATCAATTAACACTGTATCCATCCACACTTCCGCGATCGTATCACTGTTTCCGTTATTATTGAAATTTTTTTATAAATCAGTCACGTTCCATCGAATTGCGATCCTCCCTCGACTCAAGTATATTACAGCTGTTGATCATTCGACTGCCAAAGAATTTGTATCAATTCTCTGGATGATCATAAAATAGGGAATTTTTATTGTCACGTATATGATATATGGAATCACTGTTCGCTGGACCACAGATTGGTGAACGAAATATATTATCACATGGCTGTGAAAATAATCGCCAGATCATATAAAACGTGTGCAATTTTTCTTCTTGATCTTACGTAGGGTATATCCACGTTCCACTAATGTTTTCCGTCAGTCAACTCATCGCGGGGATGTATGCATGAAACGGCATGTGAAGAAATATCCTCTACGTAGATAAATCTGTTGTCAACTTTCCGGGTCCGGGGTAAGGACCAGAAATCCTGTCAGTGATATCGTCGCCCCTGGAACTGTCACTCATTCGATCGCAATATATGATACAGCAGGTTTCTGCGGAGTATCGTTTCACTATCGTCGATCGTCGATCGCCGCTCGGACGATGAAATACAATCGATTTGTGATCCAAAAAAACAGAACGAAAATTCAAAAAAAAAAAAAAAAAAGGTAGAAAATAAACTTAAGATAAACGGGATCCAAAAACCACCGGCGATCCTTCCCGTGTCGTAATCTATATTATCGAATCATCATCCGTTGAGAACCAACGAGAGAACGAGAAAAAAAAACCCGAAGCTTTTCTCATAAAACTCGCGAAATATGATTATGATGATCGATGCGATGATGATGATTACGATGATGATGATGACAATGATATAGTTATAATGACGATAATAATGATTATAATAATGATGATGATAATACACGTTAATATATCACGTGTTCTCGTAGCCTCGCGTCGCGCTCGCCCGCGACTTGTCAACGCGTTCGAGCACTCGAGCACTCGGCCGAGGCACGAGTCAGGCAAGTTGCGCGAGCTCGCTCGCTTACCTGTGCCGTAAGTAAGACCCTGGCACCGCGCTGTTACGGCATTGCAACTCACGAGGGGGGGTGAATTAAGTGAACGGGAGGGGGAGGAAGAGGTAAGAGGGAAGAGAAAGAGGAAAAAGGAGAGGAAGGGGTATGGCAGGGGGAAGGGGGGTGGGTGGAGGGGGACGGAGTGGACCAACTGGGTTCAGCAGCAGCGATAGTTCATTGACCGAGAAGAGCCGAGCGGGCCCGAACCGCACGGCTGTACCGCTGTAGGTAGGTAGGTAGGTAAGGTATGTATACGTGTAGGTAGGCATAGGTATAATCTGTACAGATATATGGTACCACACATCAGTAATAACCATGCATCGCATAGTTACTGTGAATTGACAGAATTTTTACAGTACGTGTGCGCCCCTGCACCCCTGCGGAATTGTTCAACCCTCTCGAACTATCCGAGCTTGGTAGTGGATGCTGTGACAATTTTTCCCTCAGATCCAAAAAACATCACAAAATATATTACTAATTCTTGGACGATAGGCAATTTCACTTCTTCTGCACGCACATCAAAGAAACAAGGAATGTGCTTTGTGGATTTCATATACCTGTCATGGCTATTACGAGTTTTGTCAGTTTTGCAACATTCCACGGGAGATCGTAAATCCATGTCTAAGTTTCAGTTTATATCGTATACCGATTAGCCAGTATAAAACCGCAAGATTGAGATTTTTTTTCTCCAATTCCAGTTAATTTCTTTTCTTCTTTTGCTCCGACATGTGTTTTCTAGCATTCCAACCATATCAGTGTATTTTCTTCTGACTCCTCTGATCAACCCTTTTCACGCTGCTTCAACGCCACACCTATCCTCGTTCCTCTGTACGATGAGATAATTAATATTTCGACGAGACGCTGGACCTGGACAACAAACTACGTCGATATCTTGTTGATATACCAAACAGAATTGTATACCATACGCATTTTACCATAATTTTTTATTTCCCCAAGATCAGTACGAGCAGTGTCAAGGTGACGCTTCAAGGCCTAACATCCGCCTGCACCGCGTACGTATACCAGCTACTACGTTTGCCATTTCTTAAACCAGTCACCTATCTCTCGCACCCGATATACCTACTCTCATCGTCGAGTCGCGCTCAACTTCGGATAGTGTCCTAGGTCTAGATAGTTATCCACTATACATATACCTATACCGACTCTGCTTCGCCCCGCGCGCTTCTGACGTAGGTAACATACAAACTTTACATTACAGCGAAGCTTACGCCGTTTAGCCCCCCCCCCAAGGATTCACCATCTGCATGTATGTATGTACATGCATACATAGTACAGGTATATATACATATACGACTGATTATTGCCAAAGTTTCTCTCCTTTCCTTTACTTTCGTTTTTCTGTTTTTATTCCTTTCGTCCGTTCTCCATTCTCCTTAGCGCCGGCTCTTGTCCAATAAAGAGGTACGGTAGGTACCTGTATAGGTGTACAAGCGCCGCGGAGACAGTGCAGCAGGGGACCGCCTGCAGGCCGTGTGTAGCGAGGTAAGTAAAGAGTAAGTTGGCAATGACCACGCTGCTGCATCACAGGCTATACCTACAGCATCAACATCACCAGAAGGAGCAGGACCGGGAGCAGTATCAGCATCAGCATCAGTATCAGCATCAGCATCAGCATCAGCATCAACAGCAAGCAGCAAGCACACTTGTCGAGAAGTAGGGAAGAGGGAAAAGGAGGTAAAAGGTAGGGAAGATGCACGCTCAGAGTAATGAACCTCCGAGAACCGGTTAGTTCTGCACGTGTATTATACAGCGATCGGTTTGGCGCATGTTTCTTGTACATACGTTCCGTATATCCGTGCCATGCGCGAGGCGCGGTATAATCCGCGTATAGGTATCTAATTGAGTTTTCCTTGCGATTTCCTCCGTCCGTCCTCCTCGCCTCTCGCCGCCCCTTGCCGCGCGTTACGCGTAAGTCTTGCTTTCAGTTTTTCGGCACGTTTCGTGCTTGTCTTGCAAGCTCCCAGCCCGAATAAGAGACACCGAGAGAGATGCCAGCGCAGATCAGAAGAGGAGGAAGGAGGAAGACGAGCGGGCGAAGGCGGGGAAGATAACCATCACGGTGTGGTACAACACGCATATAGGTACCTACCTACTGTACGAGAAGGTAACCACGAAAGGGTCCGCGGACACGGTAGCGCAGCGGCCATTTCGCATACCGGTTCAAAGAAATGACAAACAGCTAGTCTCCTCCTGCAGCAAAATTCTGCTTCATCTCGTTCGTTTTGTACCTGGTCAAACAGGAGGCGGAATTAACCGTGTGTACCCATATAAATTTTTATTCCATTCACAATCGTTGAAGATATAATTAAGGGGATATTTGCCACGTATGCACCTCTGTATATGTGTACCTACTTATATACAGTATAAATATAGATATGTATAAGAATTCTATCAACATTAATCACATTTTTCTATACGAATTAATAACGAGGTATCGTGTATTTGCTCGTCGTTTTAACATTATCATAACGAATTTTTACCATGATAGACAACTTATCGACAAAGTTGTCTCGTTTTCTTTCTTTCCAAGTATTTTCAACGATAATTTTAAGGAGAATTATAAGGAGAATTATAGCGGAGCAGACTACGTTGTTAAGTTTGATATGAAGCGGTAAAAATTTTCTGTATCCATTGCGAGTATGAAAAGCTAGAACGAGAGACGAACGTTGAAGTTGACGCGGCTTTATACCCGTAGATGTATGTATAGAAAATTATACCTCGCGGCACTTTATATTTCAATTAACCTGAAACAGTTTTCCTTCTCTCATCGCATTTATCCCTGGAAAGAACAAAAGTTGAGGGAAGGTAATCGAGTTTCTTGGAAATTATCTATGAAACTTCCGGTCACAGCGTCTATCCCCCAGGTTTCCGTTTCTATACGGTGCTGTGTTGCTCCCGTCCCGCTATTGCCGAGAAAAGTAACGGGACGAGGTAAGGGCCGCCCGCGCCGGTGGGAGGCATTCAGCCTGCAGAGCCAGATGCAGAGGCAAACGCAGAAGCAGAGCAGAGCAGAGCAGATCCGCGGCCGAGGAAGGACGTGGACGCAGGACGACGGGTCGGTAAGCGAGAGAAGTTATCGGGGGTTGAGGGTGCCGTGGCAGAGGCAGAGGCAGAGGCAGAGGCAGAGGCAGAGGCAGAGGCAGAGGCAGAGGTAAAGGTAAACGTAGAGGTAGAGGTAGAGGTATAGGCACGCGGAGGAAAGTGTATTAGGGTGGGGCGCGAGCTGCCGCTTTGAATCGATCCAGCACCAGCTACAGCTGGAACCGCGTACCCTCCCGACTTTCAGTGGTTCTCATTGTGTCAGCCCAGTAAACGTACACACATACGCTTCTGACTTTCCGTTAAGGGTTGGAATCGCGGATGAGGAACTGGAATCGAATAAATCGAAAGAAAGATTACGTCTTTCACTCGTTCGATCGAGGGTTTCTCTCACATTTTATTCCAGTTTTATTTCTCTGATGGTTCCTTTCTACTCCATTTTCAATCTTATTCGTCTCGCTGCATCTGATCACCAAGACTCGTATAAAAAATACTTAAAAACTGAGTGGGTCAAATGCAGCAGGGGCCAAAGTCATGAGTAATAATTCACCGATGAAATCGTTTCTGAAAACATTTTCATACCGCGAGTACAGTAGCTATAGGGTACATTACAGGTATAACAGTTTGTAAACCTGATTTTCTATATGAAATTAACATCCACTTTCAAACTTGACGGGGGACGAATAATCTATATTCATGGTTCATGGTTTCGGCCAGTTCACCTATATCGTACCCCTGCAATACCCAACCAATAAATTGCTTGCTGTAGCAGGCTTGCTATCCGACGAATCACCTTATCCAATAATGAAAATAAAAATAATAACTGATCTACAACACTCTTTCATCCGTTCAAATAATTTCTACACATACGACAATGAGAAGCTGAGAGGGTCGCGTATAAGATCGCGTGTCGAAATTCTTCAACCCTTAGGTGAAAAATGAAGAGCCACTCAGCTGGTTAAATTAGTAATCGTTAGACTGGTAATGTGTCGAAATAAAGTATATGAACAGTGGTGGAGGTTATCGGCTCACCATTGTTTCGAAGGTTGGATCCGGGGCTGGCAGCTTCGAGAGGGCTGTTCGGCTCCTCCGAGTCCGGTTCTCTCTTCACGCTGAAATGGAAACATGTATTATTTAGATTGGGAAAGAGGGCTCGAGAGCCGCGTTTGACAGCCTTGCGGAAACTGAGCTGCAAGAGAATGAGGAAATTACGTAAGTGGTCCACGAAGGAAGGGTAGTAGCTATAGGTACGAGTAGGTATATAGGGCAGGGCGAGGTAAGGCCAACGTTATAAGTATACGTTGCGATGCCAGATCATATCGTAAATTTTTATCCCCCTCTCACTGCAGCTATTACCCCTCGCTTATTTACTAATGAAATTAGAAGAGAGTGCTATATGTCTGTGCCTATATGATGTAGGTTTTCACGCGATTCTCCTATACCGGAAAGATGAAAGACGAATAAACTGTTGTAATAATAGATTCGTGTGTATAATCTAATGTTCTTCCTTAATTTTGTGAAAACAGACACATACGAGTATACATATGTATACGGGCTGAGTTGTAAAAACAAACCAGGCTGGAGCGAGCGCGTGGATCTTTTCTATAATAAGAAAATACGGGATTAATCCATCGTTCGAACAGTTTGGAATCTAATATGTCCCGCATCTACCGACGTAGTACACGTTATAGGAATTTATGTGTATCGGATCTTTGCGCGGCGCTATTCCGAGATGCATCGATAATTATTGCCGCTGTATAAATTGGAGGAAGTAGGTCACCCCAAAATACTTGCAAACGGTGTCATAATGGAACGAGGGATGAGGGATCAGTCTGTATGCGAAGGGTTGGCGGAAGCGAGGAGCTGGTAATATAATACTGGCGTTTGCGCTTGCGGAGCTTGCAGGGTTAGAAAAGAAAACACTTTGTGAGTTTGGCTTTATGGCAGAATGACTTTAACCCGGAATTTCGCTCACAGCTAAAAGACCTCGCGGGTTAAAACATTTTGCGACCAGTTTCTATCCAAACTTTCGTCCGAAAGTATAGGTAGGTATATAAAAAATAAAAAAATAAAAGAAGCAGAAAAATAACTTGGTAATGTCATCGTAACCCGGAGGCTTAAACCGCTACGAGGAATATACGAGGCGTAAATTTGCGGGATAATTTATCCCTCAAATTTATAACAACTTATCTCCATTTTCTTTACACAGGCGATATACATACCTGTACCAGTAAAATACTTGATCGAATCAAATTTCTCTTCGAATTTAATGAACGGTTATATTACAGGTACTAATTATCTAAAGTAATTAGTACGACGGTAACAAGGACCCAGCTGACTGTTTTCTAACTCCGGCAAATTCTATTCTCAAATCTTGAATGTATAACTTAGGGGGCAGAACAGCTCTCCAAGACTCGACTTCCGCAACTAACATGCGACCTAATCATCTCTCCTAATAAGCGAGCTATGTACGCCGCGGGACAAATCCGACGAGTTTTTACCAGCAGCTTCGCTGGGTCAGAATTTTTCACGAATTCTGACTACCTACCGTATAATCGTATCTATTTGTGAAAAAATATTTTCGCAATGAATGTTTCGCGAACGTTTTTTTTTTTTTCTTTCGTAAGTCGATTTACGAGGGCAGGATATACCTACGCTGTCGCGGGTGCATTCGCCACGTGAATTATTCAGCGTGTTTTATATAGTATACTTCTCTACATGCGGTTAGAGAATCTGATCGTTATAAAAATCATAAATTTTTCTCTGGCTAATTTTTAACGAAGAAGAAAACGAACGAAACAAAGGTTCGAAAAATTCGTTAGAATCAATTATTGAATCGGTGCAGTTATACTACTTTATATTGATAGAAAATAAAATATATATATATGTAAACTGGATACAGTGTAGTGCGCGCGGGAATGAATGGCCCTGCCATGTATAGAGATTTATTCGATATCGTAAATTTCGTCTAATAATAAATCGGGCGATAACGATTAGACAAGGGTTCTATACAAATGCCTATATTCAACAAATGATTATAAAACTATACACCGATACGTTTAGTATTCAAATTGTTGATTGAATTTAAATAAAACTACTCGCTATATTGTTGCTGTTCTGAAGTTAGACACGCGCGTGCCGAGGTAGATACCTATCTTTCTATATACACACAGTATATATCTCTGATGGCATGAAGACAGTTTTTAATAATGTAACGGGTTTGTTGAATCAATAGAAACAATTATCGTCGGTACTATTTCAGCTAAAGTCTGCAGCCGCACGGTCAGGTCTTGACATATAAATTTTCTCCAAGAAAGAAAATCCAAAAACACACACACATACACGTGCAATTAAATTTATGACTGAAAAAATCATTCATTCGATTTTGATGTCAGAATTCCACGATTCGTATCTAATTTTTTCTGTTCTATGGAATGCTTACGACAAAAATGAAAAATAAATACAGTGATCGGTAAACGAAGTGGAAGAGTGCATACTGGAGAATAACGAGAATTGGGATAACCTCGTCGGAAAGCCGAATTACCTGATAAAGGTAGAGTCCGCTGCCGGACTGGACGGCCTCGGTGAAGAACTCGCTGTTGATGCAGTGTTGGTTTCGTCCACGTCCATCATAGTTCATACCGACCTACTATCGTGTCATTTATAAGCCGAAGAACGTGTGTAAAGTCGTCGAGAACCTTGTCCACTGCAGTGTATATAACAATACGTAATATAACAGTGTGTGTGTGTGTGTGGGTGGGTGGGTGTGCGTATGGATGTATTCGTCGAGATGGAGCCGATGATAAATGTGACTAAATTTTTTATCCTCCCCCTGTCACTATCACTCTATAATACGTGAATGTAATAATATTATGTATTACAAAGCGACCGGTGCTCCGGAACGGAACTTCGGCACGGCGTGTATTGCATTATGCATAAATCCTACGTACGTATACGTAAATATACACTTATCCATGTGTGTATATATATGTATATATATGTATATATATATATAATATTTAATAATAATTGTATGATCGCGCGGGGAGGCGGATGAGCGGGTTAAATCCACGGTCCACCCACGCCCGTCCGCGACCGCGGGCCAACGGGAATCAACTGACAACCGCTACTTTTGCGCCCCCGAGCACTGCACATGCCCCATACTCGGTAACGGCCGACAACCACCCGCCAACCCTCCTCCGACATCGGCCGAATACCTACCTACCTACTCTACTCTCTACTCGCTGCTGCTGCTGCTGCTGGTGGTGCCTGCTGCTGCTGCACGGGGTCGGTGTGGATACGCAAGCGCGAAAAAGGGAAGATACGATACGGTACGAGATGAGACGAGACGAGACGAGGCCGGGTGACGCGCCTAGCCTCAAGCGTCGCGTATTTCATGCGAAACGAGGTAATCGGTTTCTTTGTAAGTTTCGAATTTATTAATCCTTAATTTCGTTCCGGAAGCTCAGATCGTATCGTTGATTCAATTTTTTTGATCTTCAGAAAATCAGAAGCGGAAACGAGAAAGGGAATAAGGGGATAATTTCGATTATCGGAAAAACAGTTTGAAATATTTAAGGATTTAGGGAAAGGCACACATATGAATCACCAGGATTTATGTAGATTAAAAATATTATTTATTTATCTTATCATACATCGGATACAGTTCTTTTTTTGGACGAGTGAAATTGCCGAGCAAACGTCTCCCCCACAAGGAGTGGAAAGACCAGGGAAGCCTCGGCGTAAATCTGTCGGAAAAAAGGGTTAAAGTTCACGATCATAACGTAGCTGTTCGATTTATTGTTAGGGTCAATTTGGACTAGATTTTTTTTTTCATAATTATTTTACCTTTACTGGAGTAGCGTCCTTTTTTATTTTTCCCCATGAAACAGCTTCGTCCGGTCTTGCTCCGCTGTCGCTGCCGTCGAACTCGGAAGCTGAGTTCAGAAAAACCGCAAAGTCTGCACCGTTTCGCTGATAAATAATGAAAAATATTACCGAATACGATTATTTGCAAGAAAATTGGGGGAAAAAAAACGAATCAAATCGAACGAGTAAATTTTCAATTACCATTAGATTTGCGTTGCATATGTGATGCTTTACGACTCCACCACCTATAATGATGATTCCGCTGTTTTCCGCCTTCATCGCCATGCTGTTCAGTCGCCTCAAATCTTTCGGAGAAATAAATCTCCGTTTAAAAATACGAATCTTTCGATCGGTCCAGTTTTTTTTTTTTTCTTTCGTCTCTCAAAGACTGGTTTCGTCCTTTTTAATAAATAATACCTGATAATATGTCCACTACGAGGCCTGGGTTCCTGAAGGAATGAAAGTACATCATATCTCCGAGGCTTCCGTCCGTCAGTGCAGGACTAAATACGGGGATCTTGTTTTTGGCTGCCCAATAATAGATCGAATCCGGATTGTCGATCTCCTCGCCAAGTCTTGTGATTATCTTCGAAGGTGTCCACAGAGTGCCCTGAGAAATAATCCACGAATTCAAGGATCAAAATTTTCCGTGACTTTCATTGATCGAAAGCTCAGAGCCGGTTCTACCGAGTCTTCTGAGTTTCGTAATAATAGACGAATCTCGAAACTACGAAGATGCATTCTTTGGAATGTTGTCACTAAAATTTGCTCCGACTTTCGATCAATTTGATGATCCGGACAATCCGATCTTCGCAATTTTTGCAAACGGCAAAATTACCTTCTCCTTCTGTTCCGCGAGCATAGCGTCAAGTTTGGGAGTTACCCAATCTTCAAACAGGCAATAGTTGTCGTTTGGAACAAGCAGGTTCCCGATTCTATTGATCCCGTTTTCCCTCAGTCTTTTACCTTCCAGGTGAAAATCCCCGAGGTATGTTGGCGCTAAGCATTTTATAAAATCTTCTTCCACGCCACCAGCTGTGGCCACAATGCAGTCGACCTATAAAACCGTTGTGACACGGTAAAACGTGAAAAAAAAAAACGTCCGTGATAGTTGCAGCAATATGCTTATACTCCGATCACGGATAAGCTATTAACCATTTTATGTTGAACCAAGAATCTTATGGTGTCCCTCATCCCACACGATGCCATGTTGGAAGTGTATCCAAGGAATATTGTGCAGTTGCTTTTTCGCCTTATGAACTCGTCCTCTTCGGTTGAATCGACCCGATCTTCGGCGAGTGGAATTGTTCTTGAAGCCAACATTTTGTTTACTTCATCAACAGCCAGACCAAAATTTGTAGCTTGGAATCCCGAGTATTTGTAAGTCTCCAATAGAGCATGATAGTCAATACCCAAGTTCCAATTATATCCTGAAGAAATATGTATTGTCATGTAAAAATAGATATCGATCAGTTTAAATATATGCGAAAAGCAATCCATAATGTTTGCTCCTTTCTGTAATGGTCCATTCCGGCCGGTTTCCTTTTGCAAATTGCTATCCTGATTCAAATAAAGATTATCACAATTACAGTGTTTTAATACAAGGTAATCAGTTGGGATACCTTTAACCGTGGGGGTACCAGCAGGCAGTGATATGCTCTGAACCAATACGGCTTTCTTCAATTCTACAGGTACTTTATCCTCCGGTTTTTTTCCCGGTTCATCAGTCGCTTTTTCACTCATTCTGGTTCCTTAGATAGTCTGGATTTTGAGAGTCATTCAAATTCCCAGAGTTTTGTATTCGGAATGTTTTTGTACAACTTTCGCTGTCTACTTTGACGCTGCGCGTCAGGAATCGTTTTTATCTACGTTCTCTGCTGTAGGAGCTGATGCGACCGGTACTGAACACAATTCTGAGAGCATGAAACGTACAATTGGTTGGAAAAAAAAAAATTCCAATTTTTTGGAATCGACGTTTTACAATAAATATAAGTTCTATTGGTCCGATTTACAGCAAGTGATGAATCAAATTTTTTCGGTCAACAAATACGCATAACCTCAAATCACAATCCTACACTAGTCCCCGACGTATACAGACGCTTGTAGTTACATTGCCTGCTACCTTGTCTCGTGTGACTACCGCGCAGCTCGTTCGGCGCAGTTTTCAGCGTCCCCATCTACTCGATCGCGCAGTCGGCGGTATTTGCAAACGCGGTGTTTCAGCCGACAAGATGCTGCGAATCCATATCATGTGTTTATAATTTTCTCATTGATAAAAGCGATCGTGCAATCCGAAAGAAATACCACCAAATTTACACTCGATGAATTTGAGGCAGCCTCACAGAATATAACTTTTTCATCAGTAGTATGTATACCGAATGAATTTCGTTCGAAACTCAGAGTTCTTTGAGAGCAATTAAAAATAAAAAAATCGTATAAGACTCGAGAGCGTTGAATATTGCCGAAGACTTAGCAGAATTCTTCCTAAATCAAATTATTGACGATAAAATAGAATGGCATGACAAAGCGTAGCCCTGCTTAAATGACATTGACATATCTTCTCGACTATGTATACATGTCACATTTTTAGTTCACGGTCTCGATTTACGGAAGAGAAGATAATTAATTTATTCAACAACGCGTGCGATATGAATTACGTTTCCAGCACGGGAAACGCTCGAATGAGTTGGTGATAATTCTTATCAATGTTGCTTATGTGGCCGCGGCACGTGCCAAGACCACACTGGACTAGTTTTTATTTAGACAATGATTTGTCCGGCGATTAATTGATCAAAAAATTAGAACCAGTTCGCTAAAGGCCTAAATCTTATATATGACTCATCGTAATTGCACTCTACGCGTAAATACGCATCAATGCTCCTCTTTCTCTCCCTCTGTCTCTACATAGACATAATTCAATATTGTATTCATGCGACGCATTGTTCCGATTCTATTGTCACTGATTGGTCGTTGATCTCCATTAGATACGGCAGATTTAGACCCATCACCAGCAATAAGAAAGTCAACGTTTACTATGCGCAGTAGTTATAAAACTAATTCACAAAGAGCACGTATTTCGGATACTGACTGAAAAACATGAAAGTATTTCTCACGATTAATACGTGGCAATAGTATATATACCTATGTAAGTACGTATGTAGGTACACGTACGTATACATTACTAAATTTGTTACCTTCCAATTTCAGTGACTCATCACTTGATATGTACACCGCTTGGCCAGTACCGTGAAATCGGAGCCATATGTATACTAAAACGTGATTCTCCTACTCCAAAATTTCAGAATGACCACAAGTCTCTAAAACCCGAGATAATAAGCCGTCCATTCAACTATACGTTAACTTAACGACTCAATAATAATTCGTGGCTTCACGTTTAACGATCGTATCATATTATCTTATCTCTATATTATACGAAAGAAAAGGAGCTGCAGCAGCATCGCCAGGTCCATATCAAACAAATCGATTACATTTCAAAGTCCTGTTTTGTATTCGGTTACTCGGCTGGTCCGCAGAGCCAGTAAATCGCAAATTCTTGGAAGGATCGATGGGTTACGGTCCTCTGGCTGACGGCTGATGCTTACCAGTGAAAGACAGCACTAGTACAAGTCCGCAGGCCACCTTGTTTGCGCCCTTTCCAAACATTCTTGAAAATTCTCAGTTTATAGAACCCATTTTCATAGACTTTGAAAATTTTTTCGTTTGTATGAAGAGTCAGCTGGAGCTGCTCAAAGTCTATTCGGTTCTTCTTCCAGCTCCTTCCACTCCGAAAGCATGATACGATTAGTATCACAATCAGTGAGCCCATAAATTAGTCAGCTCTTAAAATTTCGTGAATGAATATGATGCGTATACATAAAATCTGTACGTCTTGCCAAGTTGGTTGAGAATCTTTGAAGTAAAGCTCCCCTTATAGATTATGATTTCACTTCGGCGCCGGCTATCTACCGTCTCCGGCTCTAATTCTGAGCGTATACAAAATTTATTATAAATTTTACATTTTCGAGTAAAGCGAAAGCCTGGATCCGCGCCTGCGCACTTAACCGCGAGTGTCGAGACAGCGACGTTGCCAAGTGTGAGCGAACAGTTCGCGTCTGCCCCTGGAGCGGTGTGCAGGGGTTTTACTCGTGGCTGGGGCGTATTCGTTGATTTATTTTTTAGTGACGTTGAGAATTGTCATCATTCAAATATAATAAGAATATACCAGAATAGTTTAATTTCAAAGTATAACCCGCTCCCACAAAGTCAACTATCAACTATCGTTGAAAATCAGTGTGAAGGTAAGTTGAAATTTATTCGATTAATTCAATCAGATATAGATAAATCTATAATTTTAAATTAATGCAGTAAAATATATGACCATTGGCGAATAAAGGCCTTTTTCATTCATAATCCAATAATTGAATCTTGATGATCGAGCGATTGAAACGCTTATCGTGAAACTGACGTACACCCATACTTCTATGATTCGATACACGTACATCGTGTATATGTATAATGTATGTAGGTGTAATGCACACATATCGATGGGTGATGAGTCGAGGCGGACAATTTTCCCGCACATGTTTGAAAAATTTGAACAAGTGTAACTCAGACCTTGGACTTGCTATTTAAATAATATAAATTAACGAAGCCTTTGGGTTATTTCTCAGGTAGAACAGCAACGTTCAATAATGGTGATTCAGAAAATTTGCTGTATGGGAGCAGGGTATGTCGGGGGACCTACCTGCAGTGTAATTGCCTTGAAATGCCCGGACATAACGGTGACGGTCGTCGACAAAAGCAAGGAAAGAATAGCCCAATGGAATTCGGAAAAAATGCCGATTTACGAGCCTGGACTGGACGAGGTGGTCGCAAAATGCCGTGGGAAGAATCTCTTCTTTTCAACCGATATTGAGAAGGGAATCAAAGAGGCTGATCTGATATTCATATCCGTAAATACGCCGACGAAAACGTTTGGAAACGGTAGAGGAAGGGCTGCCGATTTAAAATATGTCGAAAGCGCGGCTCGAATGATAGCGGAAGTTGCAACTGGCGATAAAATAGTTGTAGAAAAAAGTACCGTGCCAGTACGCGCCGCGGAAAGTATCCTAAATATTTTAACTGCGAATCATAGACCAGGCGTATCCTATCAGGTAAATATAAAATTCACCTTGGCTCAATAACGATTAACGGACCCAATCAGCTACTTGGATTTTTATTATCTTTAAATTTCCCGTACCTTCCTCGCAGTAGAGATAAAATCAAAAAAATGGGCATATGTATTCACTGCTTTTATAGCCGTTTGACCGATAGGCACAATTTTTATTACGCTATCCGCCTCGGTTGTTGTTCCTGGTAGACCGCAGGCTGTAACATTGCAATTTTCATGTATCGCTGCACGTGTCGATAGTTAATTGTGAGAGAGAACATAAAGAAGATAAGGCAAAGCTGTATGCTTCATTCCTTCACGTATAGATCCTTTCGAATCCGGAGTTCTTGGCTGAGGGTACGGCGATCGAGGATCTGGTTAACGCCGATCGAGTATTAATCGGCGGTGAGAATTCGCCCCAGGGTCACGCGGCGGTTGAAGAATTGTGCAAAGTCTACGAACGGTGGATACCCAGGAAAAATATTTTAACAACGAACACGTGGAGCTCGGAATTGTCGAAACTGGTTGGTAACACTCCTCGTCATCACGACTGTGACGAATTTTATTATTTGATTGAACAGCTGCCTTATATGGCTGCGATCATCGGAGCAGACATAAATCGATTCAAAGATGAAAATTAAAAAAAAAAAGACACTAAAGATATGTAAGGTCTGATAGAAATATTTGCCCTTCTCTTAGCTCCTCACTTCTCGCCGTTTAAATTGGCAGAAAATTAAGGCTTGATAATAGACAATGACTTTTGGCTCACAATCAGCTTCTATTAATCCGCAGGCTGCGAATGCGTTTCTGGCACAACGAATCTCTAGTATAAACTCCCTGTCAGCCGTCTGCGAAGCGACAGGTGCCGATGTATCAGAAGTGGCACGAGCAGTGGGTTGGGATTCTCGAATTGGCTCTAAATTTCTCCAAGCCTCGGTTGGATTCGGTGGCTCCTGTTTCCAGAAGGACATTCTGAACCTCGTCTATATTTGCGAGTGTCTAAATCTACCGGAAGTTGCGGCGTATTGGCAGCAAGTAATCGACATGAACGAGTATCAGAAATCCCGGTTCTCGGCGAAGGTTATCGAGTCGCTGTTCAACACCGTAACCGACAAACAAATTGCAATGCTTGGTTTTGCATTCAAGAAGAATACCGGAGACACCAGAGAATCGCCAGCCATCCATGTCGCGAAAACGCTGCTTGACGAGGGAGCGAAACTTCACGTTTATGACCCAAAGGTGAGATATTCAGCGATCTCCTCGTATAAACTTATTCTAATTCGCTAACTTACAGGTAGAGGAAGCCAGAATCATCGAGGATCTGACTCATCCGAGTGTCACCGACGATCCTGAGAGCGTAAAAAAGCATGTTAACATCTACGAGGATGCTTATTCGGCGACGAAGGATACCCACGCCATTGTCCTTTGCACGGAATGGGACGAGTTCATGGTAATTACATCATATGCAAAATTGCATTATGGTCGTTGAAAAAAAAGGCAATTTTTAGTCGTTTGATTGCTGATTCATTCGGCTGTTCGTCTCACGCTTCGTAGCTTATTTCCGTATTGAAAAATCCAGTAAAATAGCTGAAATTTTTTTATCTGAAAACTTCATTACCTTACGATTGGCAAACTTAACTGGTTGATGGTATGATTTCGCAGGCTTTGGACTACAAAAGAATTTACGCCGGAATGATGAAGCCGGCGTATATTTTTGACGGACGGAAGATATTGGACCACAACGAGTTGCAAAAAATCGGTTTTATCGTTCAAACAATTGGCAAGAAATTGTCCAGGACGATAGTTTCGAGATCCTGGGCGAGTCAGAGCCAAATGTAATTTCAGGGGGGAGAGTAATTTACGATTGGAATTCCGTGGGCTTTTTTTTCCCCCCAACCCACAAGACCTTGCTTAGCTTTATTGAACTGACTGAAGCTCTGAGAGCTTCTGTGAGAGAATTACATTTACATGTGACAGTGTGTGACGTGAAGGGGTGCGTATTTCAGGTATTTCCAAAGACGTCGAAAATTCGAAGAACTGTTTATATTTCGGTTGACGATTTACGCCGATTTACCCTCGTCACAGCTGATATCACATTGATGATCTTATTAAGTATTAAAATCGTATTTTCATCGTTTTTTCCACTAAATTATAGGAATTTGACAATACGAGGTGAATGACGTTGATGAATCTGTTGAATGGAGAGTTTTATTGTTTCTTTCGAGCTCTCGAAATGTTTGATAACGGGAGAGCTACGTGAGATCACACATAGATATTCTAATTAAGTTGCAGCTGATGCAAGTTGCACGAGATTATATTCTTATAAGATTTGTGTTATTTTTAATTAGACATCTCGTCACCCAGTGAGGAAATAATAATTGTTCGTTAGAAAATTTTACCCAATTTAAATAATTGGGCTATGTAAAGAGTATAGAACCATTTACTTGTAAATTGAAATATTTGAATTCCTAATTGTAATTATATTATACGATTAAAAAAAAAAATTCTAATCAAATTTCATTAAGTATCTTTTTCTTGTCTTTTTTTTTTTTTTGTTTCAATTCAAGTTTACCGAAGAATTGTACTTGTATGTCATATAGTTTTGTACATTTTATTACCTCTAAAGTTGCGAAATGACTGTCAATGTTTTATCAGCAACATTTGAATGATTTTCGTAACAAAAGTATTACCTTTGAATTGAATGGCATTTAAGAATTTAAGGGATGAAAGCAATAATAGTATAGATAGATCAAATTTTCGATTATAATAAATGCATATGGCATAGGTTAATTATCGATACACAACATTCGAACAGTTTCACCGAAATAAAATGACCATCATCAAATTGGTGCTAAAGAATAATGATGTCGCGTGTATTACATCGATCGTTGATAATACATAGGTATATGTACCGACGCACATTTGTACTCCAAATAATGTATAATACACACGTAACATGCATACATATAGATTATAAATATATTTGATAAACCAATATATTGACTGAAATGAGATACTATTATTTTCAACCTTTCCCGGAAACTTCTTCTTCTGCTTCTTTCTTTGCTGGTTACATCCTCTTAGAGCTAGGAGCTCGAGGCAAGTACCAAAATTATTTCCCCGAAACTATACAGGAAGTTTTAGAAAAATTCAAAGTTTCGATGTATCTTCATAAAACCCGTCGAAAGGATGCAAATTTTGGACATGTTCAGGATTTTGCGAAATTGTAATTCCGTGTCGTATCATTTCTTCATCCGAATCGGTCTTCGCGTTAAGATCTGCGATTGAGATCGAATGCCGACGCTGCAACGGTTTCGGAGCAGCGGGAGCTGCGGCAGCTGCTGCAGCTGCGGCAGCGGTCTGCATTGTTGGCGGGGTACAATGATTTCGTCGAGAGGCGGGTTGTTCAAAAAATTGATTATTGCTGCGCGCGCATACGCGGGTCTTTGACTTTGTTCCGTAGACGGTAGGCAGCAGTACCATCAGCATCGGCCATCCATCGGCACTGGCTGGCCTGGGGTCTCCGTTCTTCGGGTTGTATCAAAGTTTCGTATAGTCCGTGGATTCGAGTACCGTGTCATGGCGTCGTGTCAGAACCGCTTAACAGTACTGTTGATTTACCTCGGTGTTAAAAATAATCATAAAACCGGGGCAAAATACGCGTGACAAAGGCGAAACTCCTTGACCAGTATAGTAAGCATGGCGTATAAATTCATTTCCCATATCGATAAGGGAACTCGTTAATAAAATCCAAGGTGGCTTAATAACAAAGCGGTTCGTTTTTTTTTTTTTTTCCTTTAGATATACGAACGGGAACTAGGCTGGGCCTATAATTTTGTAGAAAATGGCTGCGAACTGTTCGCAAAAACAAGTACATAATAACAATTTCACGTAACGTTATAACATATTCGTACGTTAACCGTGGGCCGTATGAAGGGATACGGGAGTGACGACGCACGGTATTATTACCGAAATGTGAACAAATTTTTAAGACTATTAAGGGTGAAGGCGAGAAGAGCGATGACAGTGTGTTGAAAGAAAGCAAAAGCAAAAGCAAAAAAAAAAAAAAAAAAAAAAATTGTGCGATAACAAGTGGATATATCCAACGACGACGACGTCTTCGCTGTTCTCGACGATGAATAGTTTGATGGTGTGTAAGACGACGGGCCTGGTGCTCGTGATAGTGGTCGCGTGTTTACTTCAAACATGCTTCGTAAATGGTATGTAAACAATTTCATCACTATATTTGACATTTACTCTCATCTCTCGGGACCCAGGTCAAGGTAAAGAGAGCTCAGACGTTAATAAATGTATACATGTATACCATGTGTACATTGAGAGTATATAATGTACACATTCGATAACTATTGTGACCGTCTAAATAACTTATTCGTGTTTACATATATAAACGGCAACAGCTCGCCGAATCTCAACACAAAATCAAATCAATATTTCGGAAAATGAGAAAAAAAAGGTGTCATTATATCTAGCTTATCCTCGGACCGCCCCCCTTGCCCGGGAGTCATCGTCATCAATCAACCGAGCACCACCACCACCACAACCACAACCATCGCCACTTACATTACGTCTACTCGATATTCGTAACAATGACTAACACAGGCTATTGATATGGATATTATAGCGATATCACTGTCGTCGTTGGCCGTAGGTATATCATCGGTCATATGCGTGCGTGGGTATGCACGTGATGCACTGCACACATGTACGGAGCGCATACGTGCAATGTTCATCGACACTACCGCGCGTTATACGCGCGCTTTCGAACCTCTACTACTTTAGGTACTCGTCCTCTTTTTTCCTGTGCTTCGGAGTATGTATGTACAGGACTCTTATTGATAATAGGTTTCAGTCCTCACTTGTACAGTCAGTTATACTTATGGAGGGTGTTATCTCCGAATATTGTGCACGTGATTGGCGATTTTAGGAAGACTGTAGTACAGTATTTTGTACCTGTATCTTTTTGGAGACGTTTGAACCAGCCACGTGCTTCTTTGTCGCGCGTTCTCGAAACGAAGTAATTCTAAAAACAAAATCTTGCTATCACGTATACATATGCATGTACCTATCAAGTACCTACACGAGACTTGGAGGCAATCCAAGTATACTTTATTTTATTTTTTCATTTATTTTCATTCACTGTATGTATAATATAGGTATATTCGTAACGCGTGGAAAATCGCACGTGCCTATGTCTCGGAAGCGATTTCAGCCTGCAGAAGAGTAACGATAAATAGCTGCCACCCCGCGGGAGAATATATTCTTAAATTAATATCAATTCCGTGAAATTTTCTCTCCTCTCGTCCTCTCGCATACCTTCGTAAAGAAAATTTTTTCCACCGTCCATCTGGCAACAGCTCGAAGCACTTCGGGGGTTTTTGAAGAGAGAAAAAAAATCCTTTGAAGGATCCTGGAGGCAGGTATGCGCCGAATCCTTAGCGTAGTAAGCGTTTCCTCAGGGTGGTGGGTCGGGGTTCAGGGCGGCAGGGTTCCTCTTTGTAATAAGTTGTTTGAAGGTGGGGAAAGCGGCGGGCTACGTTGGCTGCAGGGGGGAAATAAGAGTAGAAGGGGTCCGAATGTAGGCGTGCGCTAATGACGTGAATTAAACTCGTTTTGTTAAGTCGTTACGGCATGGCATGCCCATGCCCATGCCCGAGTTTCTGCCCAGGGCAGCATGTACATGGACATGGGCATGGCAGCGGGAGCAGCGGGCAAGATATAATATATACCGGGTGACTATCGAGTTACGAGATGAGAGAGACTGAAAACATTTCGGTTTCCGTTCGAGGAAACTGCATATGCGTTGCATGCATGCATGCGTGCAGCGCGGAGCAGAGGTGAGCTGCTCGCTCGCGCGTTAAGAGGGGATCGTGCGTCCGTCCGTCCGTCCGTTCTTTCGTCGATGCACGCACCGCGTCGATGTTCGCCCATGTGCGTCAACGGACGGGGTGCAGTGTATAGACGAGAAAGAGAAAAGAATAAAGAGAAGGAGACGGAGATAGAGAAAGATCGAGCAGAGAGTAGAGGATAGACGTATATATATGTATGTACAGCGTATGGAGATCGCGAAACGTTGAAAGTTGGGCGCGTTTGAGATCGCGACTGAAAATAATACAAGTAAACCAGCGACACGACCTTTACTACGGCTATAACGCGTACGTACATACATACATGCACCCATACGTCATTTAGAGTACATTACGCTACGTGCAGTGTGCATGTATTTTCGATCTCGTTCAAGGTAACCCTGGCCTCTCTCGTACCAGTTTATATACCTGCATACAATAATCACAAGAGCAAATACACTTGGCCCAAAGACACACGAATTATCGAACGAATATCAATTATTTTTATAAATTTCGTTAAAAATCGGCTGTCATCGGCGGTATTGTACACCCGAAGGTAGGTATAGGTATATATGAAACGATGGCTGGATTATCGACGTGTTTTTTACGGCATAGGAGGACGCCACACCTGCTGTTTAAATATTAGCCCCGTAGCAGCGGGGTATAGCAGGAAAAGCAAAAGCAGCAGCAGCAGCAGCAGCAGCAGACCCCGAACCATAATATATATGCTATTGTCGAAATCTAAAAACTGGTTAGCCCCGGAAATGACGTGGAATCGCTCTTAGATCTCTACAACTAAAAGCCCGCTCGACGTCCGTTGTTTTATGAAAAACTACTATCGGTATACATGCAGCATATGCAGAGAGGCATTTATGCAGCCTGGTGCAGCATATGTGCAGCCTGTGCATACACACATGCATATACATTTATGTATACGTATATAGGTATATATAATTTGTTCTATATAGAACGTAGAATCTTCCTCCTCCGAGAAATATAGCCGCGTTTATATGTAAGTATTACGCGTATAATACGCGGGATAAATGTATTGCACGATGATATTATTCTTGGCAATCATTCGAGTATTTGAAAATTACAATAACCCCGGGCCCGATAAGCCGACGAGGAATGGATTAAAATAAAAGAGGATTATCGCACGGATAACAACATGCTGATGCTGCGGGGGAAGTATAGATTGTTTGTGTCGATTCAAACGGCACACACGACAAGTTAATTCTTCGCTTCTATTTTTTTTTTTTTTTTTTTTTGATTTTGATTTTTTTCATTACGTCCACACGCACGTAATTGATTTTATCATATCTGCCGGGCTAATAGCGAATTTCGAACAACTTTTAGATTTCAATGCGTCTACATTATATCGTATGTTTAAACTTAACCGAGGAGCGATTATACATATTCGATTGTGTATCTTAAGTGCCCGATCAATCTAATCATGGAATTAATTATTTCCCGTGTCAAAAGTCAATGATCGATATACTCGACATACGTATACCGATCAGCGTACACAGTATATGTATACCTACGTTTCTTCAATTATTTTTTTTTTTTTTAAACATTGCGGAATTGCTACAGCGTTGATAAATCCCCTTATATTCATACATTTTTATCTCATCGACAGACAGCGTGCGGTACGGCACGGTCCGATGACGTATCCGAGGTTTCGATAATTTGATAACACATTCAAATCCCCTTGCGTGTAAAAATTTTCTGTTTTATATACATATGATATTACATATATATAAAATCGTATGTGTATATTATATTATCGTATTTACACCCGTGGCTGAATAACAACACGCGAAACAGGATGCGAGAGGGTCATGTCACGTAATACTTATGCCGGGCAGTAGCAGCAGCAGCAGCAGCAGCAGCAACAGCAGCAGCAACGAGCAGCTAACTTTATGCACTGAAAGTGAGTGGATTGTGTTACAAAATTACAAAATGCATATTCACTTCTTCTTATTATTTTAAGCTAACGTTGCAGTACGTACGCAGCGTCCGCGTTCGCGTCCGCGCCCGCGACCGCGACCGTGCCGCGAGTATTTCTTCTACTTTAATTGCAGCTTACGCGTTCACACTATAACATACAAAGTCTGACGAATCTTTTTTTCGTGTATAATATGTACATGCATATATACATAATACACATTAAAACATACATTCCAAAACGTAATTTTCATATGCGGGTGTAATTGTACATGTATGCGTATATGTATGTACATACATACATTGTACATACATACACACGCTTCAACACACAGTTGCTGTCACGCGGTGGCTAATGTTTAATTAAAATCTACCTACCTACGCATCTTAAAAACACATCGCGCGCCGGTTATCGTACGCGTATACATATATAATATAGGTATATACCTATACCTATACCTATATACGCCGCGGTATAGCGCAATTATTATATTTTTATGCAAATTAATAATAAGGAAATTATTCACCCCACTCGCGGTGTATCCGAAACGGGGTGGGGCGGGGAGGGGAGGGTTTATTATTCACTCAAACAGCCACTTGAATTTAATTTAATAACACCCATAGCTTATTTACCGTAGAACAGAACGCCGCTCGCGCGCGAGCAGTTGCTTATCTTCTTATCCTTCTTCTATACTTCTTCGGTATACGCTTCGAATTATGAGCGTAGAGCGGTTTATTATAAGATATACTATATAGTTCAGTTCAGTTCCTTTCTTTTTTTTTTTTTTATTTCATTTTTTCAGTTCCTGTATGATATGCTAACGATCCGCGGGCTTAAATCCGCATACACGATATATACCTGTATGTATGTATGTATGTATGTATGTACATAGTTCTTACCGCGGAGGTGCGAAACAAAATAAAATAAAAGTATAAGTTAAATAAGACCAAAAAGGAGAAGAAGTATATATAGGAACGGTTGCTAGCTAAGCACGTTGATCCATCCGCGAATACTGCAACACTCGTTGGTAAGTGGTAACCTTAAACCAAACTATACGTGCAGTTTGTCGTCCAAGGACAACTCCAAAGGATATTTAAGACAAGACATATTATATCGCCGGTCGCTGCTGTTGCACGTCATACATTATACCTATACCTATATATGTATTTCTTCGCTTCTCTTCCCCGTGCTAGCCTTGAGTGGTATCTATATATATGATAGTATCGTCGAGGTTGACCGTTTCCCGCTAACTATTCATTTCGATACATATACCTATATACATGCCTGTATACCTAAAGAATTCACGTTGTTTTAGCGACTCGTCCGGGGACCTGCGGTACAGTCATGTTGCTCTTACATTATACAATTATACGTATATACATATATTTTTTATTTCCCACATGCATACGTGGTGCAGCATATTATATACCTACCTATGCAGGCATTATACCTGCGCGGACATCCTGTCCCAGATGTCATTATAAGTAGGCGCATATATAAGTATAATACGCATATGTATGTCGTCTGTATGCAGGAGAGTAAGATAGGTATACGTATACTTCTCTACTACGGCGGAAGCAAGGGGTGCGCGTAGAGATGCAGCAGCAGCAGCAGCAGCAGCAGCCCCTTGCTCTGCGGTTGCCGCTCCACCCCGTCCTTGTACAAACAAGAAGTCGAGAGTTAAGCTCTCGCGACATGCAGACGAGACGAGACAACTAACCAACCAACCAACCAACTCACCAACTCGAAGAGGGAAGTACATAGTTGAGATTAGGCGAGATCCTATTATAAGACACGTCCGGAGATATAGAGATAGGTTTAGGCTAGACGCGTGAGGTTTTTTTTTCCAGCCTTATTAGGTATATTCAGGGATTGTATGTGTATATGTAGTATTCTGAGAAGACGTCACATCCTGAAATTATATGAGCTCAATTTTAATTCCTGCTTCTGTTCATTTCACGTCTCAACTTTCCTGCACCCGCCTTACATCCCTAACTTACGATTGCAAGGTACATGTGCTTCACACTATAATTAACATACTATTTTCTTTTTCGGTTTTTCAGGTCTGAAATGCTACTGTGACTATTGCAAGGATGAGAATTACACGTGTGTGACTGACGGGTACTGTTTCGCCAGTACAAGCCTGGAAGACAAAAAGACTACGTATAGTTACAGGTAAAGCATCGGAGGTTTAATTCCGCTTTTTTGACCATAAACTTGCTCTTCTAATTATTAACGACTTGAAAAAAAAAAATGATGTACATCATTTGATAGTATGATGTGGCGATAGCAGCTCCGATATTATAAATATATATCTTTATCGACGCGAGGGTGTACGTATTTGCATTTACGCAGCCGGGATATACAACCTTACCGACGTTTCCATTTTTTTTTTTTTTTTTCCTTCTCTTTTCTTTATACAAAACTCTAACGAACCCCCCGTCGAAATTCAATTAGTAGACAATCTTGTACTATACGCGAATTACGGCATTTCTGCAGCCTTTCCTCCTACCCCTGGCAGCCCACCGTTACAGCAATACGCCGGCTTCTTTCTCGGTCCCCCGTTGTTCAACGAGTTACTATTAAACGCATTACGTGGTGAGGTAAACGGCCCGGTATCTCTCCGCCTTTTGAGAAAACAAGCTCAGTCCTTATTTTCATAAGTATAATTTAATAGGTATACTATAATATAATACTAAATTTCTCAATAATTTGACATTTTTGTTGCTTTTCGTACCATTCAGGCAAATCCTTATACTTGCCATTTCAGTTCATTCTTTTATTTTTTCTCCTCTTTCATTATTCTATCAATTCCTTCCACTTTTTATAGCTTCTATTTCTTCAGTTTTTGGAAAGTTTAATAAAATATAAGTCGTATAACTAGGGTCGGAGAAACTGGACCGTTTACCTCAGTCCAAATAGCGTCGCTGCAAAGTTCACAAACTTCACGAAGACTATACGTTCTCTGAACTTCCACGCAACGTACTATCATCGATGTGGGTAGAATTATACCATTATCACATATTCTCCAGATACACACACACATACCAATCTGTAACGGCTATTTTTATTTTCTTGTGCATATACGCATATACCTATTTTCCAAATTCGTATTTACCAGCTGCTCGTCGTCACTTCACGATGATACATTTTTTGTCCTCTCATACTTCTTTGGAATTTGATTGAGAGTATAGTCAGCTCTATGAGATATTCGCGATTGATCGTACAACGTAACAAAGACAGAGAAAAAAAAAATGAAATAAAATAGAAAAAGGGCGAGTGGCTGCGAACAAGATCGTTGTTTTGGTCTCGTCGATCACAAAGAATCTTGCGAATCTGACAAATCTGACGAATCTCATCGCGGTGAACAGCTCCCGCCCGCGCGCGTCTATTTTTATATCTTTGCTTATATCCTTCATATATATTCCTACATACGTGAAAAAGTTCCAATTTTATATACAACGTGTTATATCGAGTCTCGCTGCAGTTTCTTTCCCCCCCCCCCCCCCCCCTTTTTTTTTGTTTTTTTTTTTTGTTTTACATATAATCTCACACACTGCAGCACTCCGCCAACGCAGCAACGCGCATGTTATAACAGAACCATACAAACACACGTACACATATGCACCTAGCCATATAGATTTTTCGCATACCTTATACTCGCACATCGTTTGTGTACTTTGTGTCGATTCCCCGCTTGCACGTATATGTGCGGGGGCGTCGCGTGCGTGCGTGCGTATGCGAATATGAGGGGTTTGGGGTTGAGAGTTGGGTGCCTCGAGGGGCCGAGATGGACAAGGCGTGGAAAACGGGAGACTGAGCAGGGAGGAAGGTAGAAAGGATTCGCGGTTGAATTAATATCGCGTATAACTGTTATTGTATATAAGCACAGGTATATATACGCATCCCGAGGATATATAAATTTTTCTTTTTAATATACATGTAACGTGTATGCAGTCAGGATCACGTACTACACGCATTGCGTATATCTACCGTATTGCTCCGGATTTACAGTCCGAACCGAGGTAGACAATAACGATAAGAAAAATTGAGTATATACTCATGGATTTTTATCTCAGGAAAGTGAAGAAAAAAAACAGTTTTTTTTTTTTTGCGAATTTTCTAAACTTAAGATGAAAAATTTTATAACGATCGATATTTAAGTACCTCGTTTAAGTTAGAATAGAATAGCTTTCGTAGTGCAGGGGATGGGTGGTGGTTGGGGGTAGCCATGTTGAAAAAAAAAAAGAAAAAGAACAAAAGATCGAACAATCTGCTCACTCTTATCTCACACTATATTATACGTTTTTTAATAATCATTTTAAAACCACTGCACACTCATATACCATGTATCAAACGTGTCTCTCATACATTTGTACATTTTCTAAATTATTATTATACCTAAGAAATTCTTCACGTATAATTGGCATGACGTAGGTATATATTAACATCAATCGTGTTGTATCATACAATATCTGAAGAGCCGGGTCAATCGACCGTTATTTCAAATATTGAGATAATAATTTTTACGTGAAAGAAATTTAACTGAAAAATCTGCAAAATCCCCGCTCATATTGTATAGGTTCATCTATATAGTACCTATGCGTATAGGTATATTATACTCGCGAATTTCAGGCCCGAGGAAACGAAGACGAAATACAATATCGATCGAGCTTGTCGCTGTATACGTGTATACTGTGTAGGTATGCATTATATGTGTGTATTTATATATTATGTACATACATACACAGAACGGTATACATATACCTAGTATATATATAATTGGGGCGACGCGACTGCCCGACCAGCGTATAGCTACGGGGCTTCGACAGAGAAATTCGGGATTATTGTATATAGACTTTGCGGGAAAATTATAATCAAAATATATAACGATAACGATGATTAAATGTGGTAGCAGGTAGGATGGGAGATAAAAGGAGTATATTACAGGTAAACGTGGCGCGATTTTTTTCGGACGTATTAATATACCGGGTATTACAATGCGAATCTGCCGATTTTTTTTTTATACAAAATTGATCAGACTTAATGTGTTCACGTTGACTCGGCTCGTTGAAATAATTAATTTGATGTTTAATAACGATTTTTTGAAACTGGAATTGAAATGATCATTTGGCTATGTGTATACTCACTGGACTGTACATCTCTGGGCGAACTATTATACATTACATATTATGATACATTGATTTATACCCTGATTTTTCAAATTAGCTATAGGCACCCGATAATTATTAAAGAGCTACGTATATTTTTAATTGTCAATTCACTAATTCGTATACCTATACAGGGTGTGTCACGAGAAACTCTGAGAATGGGAGGAGCTTGATCGATGAATTAGGCCCTGCAGCTCGATACCCCGTGCTCGTAATTTAAATTTTCAAACAGAATTCTTTAGCTTATGAAATCTACTACAACTTTTGTCTCTTGTTAATTTCTGTGAGACGATTTTTCATCGAGCTGTAGGGCTTAATTCATCGGTCAAGCTCCTCCCATTCTCGGAGTTTCTCGTGACTCACTCTGTATATATGTATATTTTTGGCACCGGAAAAACAAAAAAGAGAAAAAAATCACAAGTAATAATAACGACATACAGATAGTTTCCCTTATCGTAAAAGATATACGCGTATACATATACGTATACGCGTATATATACGTGGCCTGCGTGGAAATTCTCGGCCAGATTCGGTACACTTATTTCCGTGTTAATTGCATAATTGGTGAGTCTGCGCGCCGCGATCAGTTACAGGATATTTCTACGGTCCTTGACCCCGTACCATGCCATACGGAAACGAATAATAAAGAGAATATGTGGCATGACCGCGTCTACATACCTATACCAGCCGAATTATAGATTTGAAGATCTATACATACGAAGTATGAATTATTCGTAGGTATATGGATATCATTGCGAGCGTCGATTCCTTGATTTTGTCTTTTGATTCTTCCGGTAAAAAAAATTTCGGTACTGACGAGAAAAAAAATTATATTTACACGCATAGGTAATCGCGATAGATCATCTGCAGGGTATAGGGTATATATGTATGCGATTGACCGCGATCGATGTTCACGGATGGAATAAAGATATGATATATTTCGATAATTAATAATAATAATAATAATAATAATAATAATAATAATAATAATAATAATAATAATAACGATGCTGATAACGATACGAAATAAATAACGAATTGAATAATTTCGCAAGGTGTTTCGATCGGAGCAAATGGTTTCCACCGGAGAAACCGCTATTCTGTTCCGGCCGACCGAAAATCAAACAGGCAGCAATTTGCTGTGAAAAAGATTACTGCAATGAGAATTTAATGCCGGTATTGCTATCACCCGACTCGCAGAAAATACCCCCAGGTATTCTATTGATTGGCCATCAGTGTGCGGCATTTGCGAAATAATATACCATATTTTCATTACCTAACCATACATAAGTATTATTATAACATTTTTCTAATAATTGACGAGTTTTTAAATAACAATTCGTGTTGAAAAATTCCTATCACATCAATGTATATACATATATATATATTATTAAAATTAACTGCATAATATTATATTATACCATGTATATATATAATACATTTGCGGTGATCACGAACGATTTTCGTTCATAATTTCTATTCTCGTTTTCATTATTATTAATTTATTTTTCATTCTTCTACACATCTTCTAATCAGAGCTGTATGGTGTGTCTTTTGTTTTATACCTCATTCCCCGATTCTTCCTTATCGAAACTCTTTTTACCCCATTCGCAATAAAATCGAACTTCTCAACCCCAGCATGTAATTGTTGGGGCGATGCAAATTATCGAGAACTTCCAATGCATTGTATAGGCACATACATGCCTATATATTATATAGTATACTATATATACCATTCGTATATCGATTAAATACTTCAAAAAAGAACATCTCGCCGAAACAGTGCAATGGATCGCATTTCCACCGCTGCAACACTGCTGTGGTGGATTACGTATATTGAATTTGCTCTGATTACTCGACTTTACCATTAACTGTATAATTTTCAAACCTTAAGTTTCATCATGATTTCAAAAAAATTTATTTATACCTACTCTACTGTGAGATTAACATATTATCAATAAACCGAGAACACATCTTCGAGACTTCGTACTGGCTACCCCCCAACCGTTAATAAGGTATATTATATACTTGATGTTTCGTTGCACGTTGTTTTTATTTTGAGTTTTGCTGACATTTATCACCTATACCCTATTAAAATGATATAGCTATATATATACCTAATTATCTATATACCTATTTTGTGTTGGTTTTTTATGCGTGAAATCCTGCAGCTGGTGCCGTTATCCACATAATATACATACCTATATACGGTCCATACAAATATTAATAAATAATCATATATATATATATCTATATAAGAACTATCGACTACGTCATCTCCACGTATCTGCAGTGTATACGGTATAGGTACATTGTACCTTATGCCTAATACGTTTATTTCCTATCGCGTGTACGTCGATATATCTAACCCACCCCTTTGTCAAATATCAAATTCCAAGAGAGAAAACTGAATAATAACTCCTCGAGATTTCTATACGCAGCCTCTATACGAACGCAAATGAGGGAGACGTTTGCAATATCTACGTGAACGACGTCGTAAGTATATACACTTGAGTCGAGTTGTTCAACGTCGCCTGTAGAAACCCCGACTTCGCCCTTATTACTTACTTCTTCTTCTTTTTCTTCTCCTTTTTCTTCTTCTTCTTCTTCTTCTTCTTCTTCTTCTTCTTCTTCTTCTTCTCCTCCTCCTTCTTATTTTCATATATTGTTATACAGGGTGTATAACTGATGATAATAATATAATACGGGTATACTATAATATGTATTATAGTTTATCGCCACCACCGTCGTCATCATCATCGTCGGCGTTATAATGTATAAGATAGGGGATATTATTGTTATAGGCTGTGTAAATGTATTTAGGTTATGTGTGTGTACATATATATATTATCAAAGATCTACATGTAAGAAAATTAAGATCGCAATTCAATATTAAAAATGGCGTTGAAGGTGCGTGCATAAACAGCTACCCTCGCAGCAAGCCGAACCGCCGCTCTTCTGCATGACCAGCAACGCAATTAACACGACCTTCGTCATCGAGTGCTGCATCGAGGATTTTTGCAATCGCGATCGAAAACCGGCGCTTCATCCCACACCCTCGACAGGTACAGTTCCAATTTCCCCCACGGGAGTTTCTCAGAGTAAGAAACGAGCCGGAGGTCGCTAAGTTGTCCAAATATGTTTCGCGTTACGGTGTCACAACCCTCGACATACGTTTTGCCTATTCATCATATCCGTCGACGAGTATCCTCCGGGGGTCATTCTCAATAAATTAACATCATGCGCATAAAATTTTACAAAATTTCATTTCTAAATTTGTCTTTTAGTTTTTCACACATCCCGAGCATCATGTACATAGTATACCTATACATAGCAAATAGGACGAATGAGTAGAAACAGTCTGTTGGAGAGTCCCCACGAAGTGTATGCATACCTATAGAATATGATAGTAGGTGTATATCCGGAGTTACGGGAAGGAAAATTCATTAATTAAAATTTTATTGAATGTAATAGAGTACGAACCGATACTCATCACATTTAGTAGTGTGTACACCATACGGTACTCAACTCTTGAAGAGGAATAAAAATCGACGTATATATATATATATGTCCATGAATTGGTGCAGCGTTGGCGTGCAGGGTATAGATGCAGTGTAACGAGGCCGGTATGTCTATGTATATCGGTATACCGCATTCTCGTTACAGCCACTTCAGTTCTACCCTTGCACGTATTACACGTCCTCATCGTAAAAATAACAACAACAACAATAATAGTCCTAATAATAATAATTCAGATCCCCCGCAAGGGGGTTTATGGGGCCCCGTAACTCCGAGCACCGAATTACTCTCGCGGTAAATTTTTTTCCCTCTATCAGCTGTCTATATCCGTCCATTTATCTATCTACATACATTATACTCGTATGTCCGATCGCGTGCTTTATTCCCCGTCGGCCTTGCCACCTCCGTTAGTTTCAAATACTCCCTCGTAAGTACGTACTACTACATCGCCTTTATAATACTTCGATAGCTTCGGTCTCCGTACTTGAAACGGGGACCGGAAGCCTCCTAAGAGGCCCTGGAATACGGTGCTAGCATGACACTATCTAATTCTCTCTATATATATACTATGTTTCTATACACACTCAATTTATCATTTACATATATCTATATATGTAAAAATCTATATATATATATGTATACATATTTATTTATTTATTATGTATAGATTGTATATCTAGTACTTTTGACACTATACCACATCATTCTCTCTCTCTCTCTCTCTCTCTCTCTCTCTCTCTCTCTCTCTCTCTCTCTCTCTCTCTATCTCTCTCTCTCTATCTCTTATTCTCTCTCTCTCTCTCTCTCTCTCTCTCTCTATCTCTCTATCTCTCTATGGGGATACCATCCCAGAGCGCCTAATAAATGTCTCTCTCTCTCTCTCTCTCTCTCTCTCTTATTCTCTCTCCCCTACACGTATGAATAGCCTATGATAATATTTTCATTCATGTATATATGTATAGCTATACTCGTAGTTTTGGTAGTTATTTATATAGGTATATAAATTTACATTTACTGTATATAATATGTACCTATGCGTCTAATCTTATTCTTCTGATTTTTCGACGTATCTTATACATCGTTTCAAAATTTTGTATTCTTTATATATTATACATATAATACGTAGATCAGAGCTGCGGGTGGCTGCAGAAGAAGAGCCTCTACGAGGCGGTGATCGTTTACATACAAGAATCGGGATAATTTCACAAAATCTCGTACGTGGCACCGGTCTGCGGCATACGTTTTCCCGTTTAATTTTTATATTAAGGGTACACCGTACCCTTATAATATAAACTCGTACCCGTAATACATACGTGCGTGCACCTATCCTCTGTACACGCTCTCTCTGCAGCCCGCGGATACCGCAAGTAAAAATTTTTCTCGCTATATCTTTCACTATTCTTCGCTTTATCTATATTATAGTACATATTTATATACGCATGCTCTATTATATTCTATATACCCACACATGTATGTACATGCATACGTGTACATTTATATATATATATACGTGTATGTGAAAATCCTGACTCATCGGTCCCCCGTATATTCGTTATAATATATTGAATGATAAAAAATACGGTTAATTAAATATTATTATATACATCCATACTTATATACGTATATAAGGTACATAGAAATACAGATACAGTAAACTAAACTTTCGTCGTACTTATACAATACATGTCCGTGGAAAAGGTGGTTTTTCTTTATATTCAATATAATTAGATAATCGATTGAGAATATAATGTGACCATGAATACGGATTTCTCAAGGATCAAATACCTACTTACGATGTCCTTTACCCTATATATATAATAACTATACTCTATATAGCTGGTGCAAAGTAATTTTTGCAAATTATTATTCGTCGATTGAGGACTATCGCATGCATATCACGAACTCGCGTGTTCAATGACAATCTCTCTACGTGAGGACCGCGTTTTCGTTCTCCGAATACAAAACAAGGTTGAATCAATCATAATATGTCGTATATATGTATAATTGCATCTCTTGTGCATCTCGCGACTTTAATGCGTATAGGATATTAGTGAACAAATGAATCTCCAATTATCCTATATATACTTGACGCTGAGAAGCTCCTTTTATTTTCTCGTTACAGTTAATTTTTCACGGCTCAATAATTCGCTGCAACGGTCAAGGAGTAACATACGTCCTCTTCATATACGTATTATATAGTCTTCGATCGGCGATTTAAATTTTTTCAGCATAATATATATATTTTTTTCCCCTTATTTTCTATACCACTAATTTTCTGTTGTTTTTTCAGTAATTTTTCCGTAGCAATTTTTCATTTTATTTTTTAATTTTTATATATACCCTAATCCACTGCACTCACCTGTATAATTAATACTGCTACACCAACTATTTACTGCACCCTTCCCCTTTTTAATCATCCCCCTTTTGTGATATACTCTTACACAAGAACAGATACGATATACAGAGACAAAAAAAAAAAAAAAGAATGACAAAAATCATCGTCTGTATCGACGAATAGCTTAAACAATCCCCGGGACGTTCGTAAATAAGTTATTGGTTTTCTCATACGTACAGAACAATATTTTTTTTTTGGGGGGGTTTTTTCTGTTAGGTATACCAAGCCCGGTGTAAATATTTGAGGAAATGATGTGGAAACGTTAATAACTTTTTTCTGGGGTCGGGTTGAAGTTTCGAATTTTAAAAATCCCCAACGGTGAAAAATTACGAAGTTTAATATTACCGACTCATAGCTTTTGGAAAGGGTATATTCCCCCGAGAGTCTGCATGGTCGAATTAAAAAATTTCCAATCGAAAATACCGAAGGTTGAAAATTTCGAAAGCTAAATATTCGAAAGGCTGAAACTTCGAAACTTGAAAATTTACGCATAGAACTTCAAGCCCCCCCAAAATAAGTTCTCGGAGAATCGGACCTTCGGAGCTTTGAGCCGACTGCATTTCGATCTTTCCAAATTTAATATTCTAAAGTCTAAAATTTTTGCAAATTTGAAATCGCCTGAAATGAATTCGTAATTTTGACCGTCCGGAACCTATCAAATGAGAAACTTGAATCCAGCCCCCGTCGTGATTTATTGACGATTGAAGAAGAAAAAAAAACGACAAAAAAAAAATTGGTAAACCAAAGACAAGGACAAAGACGAGGAAGCGCGCGCGTGCCCGCGGCGCGTTCACCTGCCAAAATAGGTTGAAAATGTTCGCGGGTACGTGCGCGATGAAAATTGAGCTTCTCGAAAGCCATATATGTATGACGGTGTGGAGATGATACCGTAAGTCACGTTTGGGGAGTATTGTGGTATTGTTGGCAGGTGTTACCATAAAGACAATATCTTCCCGGACGGGGAGAACGCGATATGGTGTAGCTCATCAGCCGATCACAACAACGGCCGGAGGGGCCCGGGCGACGAAGATGCATCCGCAGTGGTATGCTGTCGCGACGCGGACTTCTGCAACCAGAACCTTACGCCCACTCTTCCCACACAATCCCCCTCGATTCACGCCACTCGCACTCCTAGCATAGGTATACCTCTACGAACTCCAAACTGTTCTTTCTTCTCGCGAATTATACCGCAACTCAGTTAAACGACACTCTCGCTACGGAGGTTGTCTCTCTCTCTTTCTCTCTCTCTCTCTCTCTCTATCTATTTCTATTTCTCCAAATCTCAGTCTTCTCCACTCGTACACCTTCTAATACTGAAATTATAACTTTCTCGAACTGTACGGATCCTATTTCCGGTTTTTCTTCTTCTCTCTAACCTTGTCTCTCTATTGAAGTTTTCTTGCTATATTTGTGCCTTCAGCCAAAGCTTGCAGTAAGCCTTTACGTTTATTATCGATGATCATGATATATATCCAATTTCTACAGATTCAATTAAAACGTATACGTGGCCATAAATGTGCCCCTCGCCGCGGCGCCGGTTCCACCAGTTCCTCAGCCCATATGTAAAATGTTTAATCGTTCCACCGTATCAAAATCGCGTTGACATTCGAAAAAATTAAATTTGCAATTTATCAAAAAATTTTTTTCGCCATTTGCGAGAGATTCAAGAAGCGAGACAACTTTCGTTGCGTTCGTGTCACGATTACCTCAAGCCGCGAATTGTTCTGTCTTAATTGTTTGGGATTCGATTTATTTATTATATTATATATTATACATAGTATGTATCGATAACGTAATGTGTAAAAAAAAAAAAAAAAAAAAAAAAAAAATGAGAGAAATTGCAAAAAGCTTTATTGTGACGTCATGGGGCTCTTAATATTATTATCTTCATTATTTCTCTCAACCAAAAAACTATATACTATGATATACCATATACATACAAACAATCATATCTCACTGTACTTGTATATACTCTCTCTTTCATTTTCTCTCTCCGTCTCTTTCTCTCTATCTCTTTGTCTCTCTGTCACTGTCACTGTACATCTCTCTGTATTTGTTTCTGTTTATCTGCATCGTTGTAAAGAAAAAAGACAAAAAAAAAAAAAAAACAAGAAAAATGCCACTGTTTTGCCTTTTACGTACGAGCGATAACGGCTCTCTGTAAACGAAAAGAGATTTTTCCCCCCCCACACACACACACACACACACACATATATCTATACTACATTATATGTGAGAAGGTGGAGAACACCAGAACTCTGGACGACGAGATATCAGCTATAGTATATTATTCATGCCTAATTACTTGACAAATCTGAGAACGACGGGACGCTGCCTTGTTGCATAAAACAAATAAAATTATACGTATAATAGAGTATATGTCCATGTATGTATGTATAAAAAATTTATTTTTATTTACTTTTATTTATTGTTTATCATTATATTCATATTATACTTCTCCTATAATCATAACGCTGTTATAAATGTGCTGTGTATCTGCAGGCGCCGCGTGAGTATGATAAATGTATGTATGTATGTACGTGTATAATTACGTTACGTAATCTGCCACACACGCAAACTCAAAAACATAGAGACACACGGACACGCACAGAAAAACATATATAAAAATAATTTTGTCGCCTCGAATCACGCCTTCATCACAATATATTATAGTCTTATACTCATAAGTACGTATATACCTAGGTATACATATAGCAGTTGGTATAAGTTTCGTGATCGTACGTGTTTGTTGAATCACGATGTCACCTCGATCCTGAATCGTCTCATCCGCATAATACATTCACTGCAATGGATTATCTTCCTTTTTTTTCCAATTTTTTTTTTTCATATATCTATAATCCCTGTATTCGCGTACTGCGGAGCTTCAGTAATCTTGCCGGTCGTTAAAACTGCGGCGGTCAGTATTATACATATACTTATGTAGAGAGAGAGTGACTCATTCACATACGAGTAGCCTGGTGCAGTTGACCCTCGAAACGCTAGTTGGTCGTATAACTTGATGGCAATAATGATACATGATAGGGAAATTTACAATTTACTGTATGTAGGTATATGTATAGGTTAGCGTCATATACAAGAACCTGTATAACAAGCGACTTAGTAGACAGTTCAGAATTTATTTAGAGAATATAGTTATAGAGTCAACTCAATTATGTTAATAATTTGAAGGGTAGAGGATGTAAGATAATGTCAGTCGCTCGGATTGAAGTGGGTTTAATAAAATTAGCGATCTTATCACCCGACGTGTTTGCGCGTAAATGTTGTCAATTCGTCTCTCGTATATAATATGTCGTAAAAAGAAAAGGAATGGAAACGGAGAGATAAGAAAAGAAAGGGAACAAGTCCCAGTATATTAACCCGGTGAACGCTGATCTCTATACTTGAATGTGCCAAATTAAGGTAATGGGGTATACATCAGTTCTTCGCGTATCGTATGGTAGACATCAATTTTCTCCGTTAGTTTACTTTCGTCTGATAAATCATATCGTATCTTACCCATACAGGTACAGGTACAACACATATATTATACGTCCTACGCGTATGTAACCTCGCGTGTGTAAAAATTGCTTCAGCGAACAGCTTTTAATCTTTTCATACAATTTATTGAACGGAGTTATATACACGTATGTATATACCCATATAGTATATATTTTTTTTTCTTCTTATTTCTACATCAGAGCTTCCATTTCTGTTCGATGAGTGGGTGTATATATACACTAATATACCTTATAATCCCAAAGGTATACGTTATCTGTAAAGTTTACGAGAAACAAGGCGGTGATAACTTGTCCGTATCAATTCCACACGCACGTCGGTCGTTGCCGCATTTGTAGGTATAAATTTCGTGAAAAGTATTATGATTTTTACTAATTTTTTTTTTGTTTTTCATGCATATAGAAAATTTCGCTACTCGTCCGGTTTTCCGTCGTTTATACTAAACCGTGAAGAATTTCTATCAAATTCCAATACTCACAGGCGTTTCGTATATTTCATTCAATTTATTTATTTTTAATTTGAAAAAAAAATTTTCGTCGATCTTTTCAACAAACGCTGCGCGGAGAGGCCAGCTGATAACGCGCGTTTTATTCATTCCTCGAAGCGATAAGATAAGAAAATTTCCATCGCAATTCGCTCGACGTGTATATATGCGTAAATAAACAACATTAACACAAAAGACGTGAATGTCCGGTATAATGTGCACTGGCTGTATAATATAGTCCGGCGGAATCCGCGCGCAGAAATAAGAAAGAGAAAAAAAAAAAAAAATTCACCGTGAACCCCCCAACCTCGGTATAGGTATAGTCAAAGCTCGCTGCTAGTATTCCCGCTTACAATCCACCGCGTGTCCCGCATCGAATAGCCTGCAATCGATACACATTATTCCGACAACGTAACGTCTAAGTGCTCAGCGTCGTCTCAATAGGGTCCATCCTTATAATCGTATGCAATTTGGGATCGAAGAGCTGTCGATCTCTGCGTTCGGAAAAAATGCTTTCGAAGATATTCGGATAGATTCGCGATTCTCGTATATGAACAAAAATTTTCAAATTTTTCATTCGAATGGTTAAAAAAAAAAGCTCCTGAGGTTTCATTCTAGAATAAAGAAGATCCGGCAACATCCAATCGAAAAGAAGAATTTTCTCCTTCATCCTCGTATGTAACAGCTCGTACCGATCGGGTGGTCCTATTGTTAACGAGCAGCGAGTCAACGACTGCATCCATGATCTGTTTAGCGATGGCTTCTCCAATTACCTTTGAATTGGCTTCGAATTGCGTGAATGAATGCGGGATTGATTGTTTGCGTGGAAAACTCGGAGGTAGTTATATAGGTACAGCTATCACGTCTCGCGGGCTTCATCTCAATTGCTAATTGCCCCGCGGTTTCGCATACTAAATGCGATTAACCGGGATGTAAATTCTCAAAGGGAAAAGAAAATGAAAGAGAAGAAAGGGGAAAAAATGACGCGAAATTCTAAAGACGATGCTTTCCCCGGTTCAGAAACGATCATACCGTGGCCTCAACCGTTTCCGCCTATCTATACAATACACCAAACTTTACCTTCGGATAATAATTCTTTATCGAAACGAGAATTCAGACATCCATCTTTCTCCGGCAAACAAACAAACGGATAGGGTCGATAAGACCGGTACATGTAGCCCTCGAACATAGCTAAACTTATTGTTATTCGAAAGTAACGTGGATAGTGGATATCGTACGTACGAGTCATACCGCGATCACGATAATCTCAATTTTTCAGGGTAGTCACGGAGATAAGCTGAACCGTAATACCTTATAGAGAGCCTAAAGCGAAGTGTCAGGGAAAATTTTTCAACATTCTCTGAATATGTTGATAGCAAAAAATTTCGTTGCCCGTACGATTGGGGTACAGGAATTATTCATGGCAATCGGTATATTGACCGCGTGGCGCTTTAGAACTGCACTTTTTACTCGAGCCGAGTTTATCGGGGCACGACGGAAGTGGGTTAAAAACGAGAGCATATACGTTTACATACGGATACAGATACGTAGTTATACGCATACGTATTCTTGTACCTACCAGCATGAATAACTTTCATTGACGACGGCCAGGCGATGTAATAGTCTCTTACGTCTCACCGCAACCCCGATGCAACAAGGCAGTGTAAAAACACACGTGTACCCGTATACATACACATTCATATTGAGTTTTATCATTTGTGTAATACTGTGTAATACAGTACGCGAATTATACACCTGACATTGAGTAACAGTCCACGCGTAATCGAAAGAGAGGCTAATTGCAAATTCTACGTTATGTATCATACCTACCACTTACTATACTTTCATTTATCTCCAGGATTGCCCGTTTGTCCGTCCATCCATGTTCATACCTCGTATATATCCGGTGAATTACCTTAATTGTTTAGGTCGCTGTAGAAGTGACTTGAATAATAATTATAGTCAGCGAACTAGGCGTCGCTGTGTGGGTCTGCTTTTCAAATAATCCGCAGGGGTGAAGAAAAAATCATTTGGAATTTATTTGAGCTTCGCCTGGAAGTGCATCGCATATATTAGTCATGTACCATATCGGATTTTGATTAGTCAGATTTATAATTTATTTATGGGTCGCTGCCTGAAAATATATACCTGCGATACCTACTGGCGCATCATGGGCGTTGTTGCAAGTCTGGGACAGATTCGGGTCGATTGCAAAAGACGGAGGAAAATTTTTATCGACGTTTTGTCGTGACGAGGGTCCCTTACGATCGACGTCAAGCATACGAGTAAACGTTATATTTTTCCTCATTTCTTACCGCGAGACAGATAAATCATTTCGATTCCAGGTAATTTGAGACTGGGGTCTTCTTCGTCTTCATTCGTCGATTCACATTATTTATACTTGGTCAGAGTTCCAGTACGAGAAATAGGACGGCCGTTGGGTGCGGAATTCTATCGTTATTCTTTTTCCGTTTCTTTTGGTACGACAAAAAGCACATGATCCCGTAGTTAGAACGTTGTCAAGCTCGAATTTCCACAAGTATTTTTACGAGTATGCTTCATATACTTTGATTGGAAAATCTAAGGGTTAACGCGTGAATCGGTGTTCGCGAACCATTTCTGGTCAATTGCAATTTATACGGGATCACACCTAGACTGGACTTAGCGGCTGATCAGATCGTAAAGAATCCTCGTTTGTCCTAGGATATGATAAAACGCGCATGGCGAAACATTAAAACTGTATCGAGATATTATTCACAATTTGGGAAAGCTTTGTACCCTTCATGAAACACTCCAACAACACATACCTTCCATACTTCAAAAAAAAAATCCTGATCGCCGTCGTTATACTCCAAAGCGATTAACAATTCTTTGGATTTAACTTCTCCAGTTTTTTTTTTTTTCGTTTTTATTTCGTGTGGATTTCAATCCTAACATATTAACAGCAACGTGTTATTCCACTAGCAGAATGAAAAAAAAAAAGAAAATTGAAAACTAGAAAGAGTGCTAAGAATGCGAAATTACACTCCCGGCCGCAACAACATCCGCAGGTAAGGTAAAACCGATTTCTTCGTAGGTCTGTATCAACATAATCTGCAGCAACGTGTTGTAATCGGCAGCAGACTCCTCAGCTATATCCACATCACAGATATAAATCTGAAATTTTCAGGCCTGCAGTTTAATGAAAAACTACTGACTTATATAAAAATTTTTGGTGGGATGAAAAGTTTGCAAGATATCGACCTTTTCAGATAATTTAGAATCGAACTGACCACGGGATTAAGAATAATCAGACTTTTTTAAGAAATGGGGGGAGACTCGATTCTCTCAACTAAATATTATTATAGTCGCTATCTTACCTTCGACCCGTGTGCACTGAGGTTCAAAAATTCTTGTGCCTTCTCCGTACACATACCTACCATTACTACTCAGAACACATTGTCACATATCAAAGACTGACTCGTACTCGAACCTCTTTACCTCCACCTCTACCTCTATAACCTCTACGTATGCACATACCGTATCGTATCCCAGAATCCTATATCTACCTTGTACCTACCTACATACATAATACCTGTATATCTACGATCTACCTATGTATAATGCCGCCCACACAAAACGCATGTTTCTATCGTTTCTCTACTCGCAGGGATTGTTTTTACGGATGCATGCTGCATGAATGTTTGAGGTATATTCCTATTAATTCGCACGGTTTCAAACACACGACGAATCGCACACATATATGACTGTAATACATGAGTGTTACGTGTATGCTAAACCGTCGGTGTTTGTTCGCTGGCATGACTCTTTCATACTGCTTTTGGTGGTGCTGTTAACGCAACCGATTCTTTACTTCTTCTCGATTGCACTTTGAGAAACGCTTTTAGCCACTGCCGAAGAGGATATGCCATTTGGAATTTTCGTTTTCAGAAAATAAAAGGGCATGAGACGTTGATTCAGGTTGGCACATCCGCTTCTATGGGAAACCTTGCTTAAAAATGCTTAGAAAAATTTTGCTTCTGCATCTGCCAAAATGATATTTGAATGAAAAAGTTCGTATCCGTAACAGTATTCTTTGTTAAACTCGAAAGTTCCCCCGCCCGATCCAAACGGAACATGGGCAACTTGGAAGATGGCCTTGACTATCGCGCTACCGATATGCGCGATCTGCGCCCTCGTCATGACGGCCTACCATATCCAGGTGACCAGGAAAAGACCGTCAAGACATTTCACCGAGGATTCATTGGGCGCCCCAGACCAGCCGATCCTTAGCGCCGTCTCAATCAGGGACATGATCGAGATGACGACCAGTGGCAGCGGCTCCGGTAGGTCTAAATATCGAATTACCTTATGGAAGTCGACGTATCGATTGGTATTAATGCTTGTCTACACCAACCACCGTAACCAATACTTATCAATTGTCACTGTGTCCTTCTCCCTCAAGTAGGTTTGCCGCTTCTGGTCCAGCGGAGCATCGCGCGCCAGATCCAGCTGGTGGAAACGATCGGTAAGGGTCGGTTCGGCGAGGTCTGGCGCGGTCGATGGAGAGGCGAAAACGTAGCCGTAAAGATATTCAGTTCACGTGAGGAACGTTCATGGTTCAGAGAGGCCGAAATCTATCAAACTGTGATGCTCAGGCATGACAACATCCTGGGATTTATTGCCGCTGACAACAAAGGTAAACCGATAAAGATACTCCAGCTCCCGATGTATCATGTACCCTTCCCGCCATCTCCTATCCTATATCATTATCCTTCCGTCCCCTTTGTGTCCGCCTGATTTTTTGAAATATATACGTTCATACCTCGACTTGACGTGAATACACGGCTTTCAGACAACGGTACGTGGACGCAGTTGTGGCTGATAACCGACTACCATGAGAAAGGTTCGCTATTCGATTACCTGAACCGTTCAACGGTCGACACTAACGGAATGATACGCATGGCTCTCTCGATCGCAACGGGCCTCGCCCATTTGCACATGGAGATAGTCGGGACCCAGGGTAAACCGGCGATAGCTCACCGGGATCTGAAGTCGAAAAATGTCCTCGTCAAGACGAACGGTACATGTGCAATCGGCGATCTCGGTCTGGCCGTTCGTCACGACGTTATAACCGACACCGTCGACATTCAGCTGAACAACAGGGTCGGGACAAAGCGATACATGGCGCCGGAAGTGAGTCCCGTATATTGATATTAAGAAGTCGTACACGCGTTATCGGCCAAATGGGCTTTAACAAATGGGCTTTCGGTCTCGTTTCAGATCCTCGAAGAGACGATAAACATGAATCACTTCGACTCCTTCAAGAGGGCGGACGTTTACGCTCTGGGACTGATACTGTGGGAGATCGCTAGACGATGTAACGTGGGCGGAATGCACGACGAGTACCAACTTCCGTTCTACGATTTGGTACCATCGGATCCAACCATCGAGGAGATGCGGAAGGTCGTGTGCGGCGACAAACAGAGACCGTCGATACCGACGAGGTGGCAATCGATCGAGGTATAATTTACTGTATGCATGCATACGAATTTCTTATTCACGATTCGAATGAACTTTCCGGAATCACGTACGGAATTATATTATTTTAAACTATCACTCTTCGTTACAGGCGTTACGGGTGATGACAAAAGTGATGAAGGAGTGCTGGTACCACAACGCAGCGGCCAGACTGACAGCTCTCAGGATTAAAAAATCGATAGCGAGCTACTGTACGATCGAGGACATCAAGTAAATTTATACAAACGTGACTGAAGTACCTTATTATCATTGACTATGAGAAAAAAAAAGCGGCGACGATTGAAGACTACGAAAGAAGACGCGAAAATTTTTGATTTTCTTTTTCGAGGTTTTTTTGTTTTTTTCTTCTTTTTTCTCTTACCATCGTCTGACGTTTTTCACGAGTCGTTTGAATCATGCGCTGCGCGTCGTTGTGTTGGGTGTACATTTTTTATAATATTACTCTATAAATGCTATTGGAGAACGAAGATAAGAGACGCTACGTAATAGTGCAAAGTTATAGATACCTCTATACGTTGTACTTTGGGTACGAAGACGGAACGCAAATTCCTTTAAGTGAACAAGTATTTACGTCGTTAATGGAAAACTCCGGGGAAAAAAAAAATGAGTTGAACATTTTTTTTCACGTACTCCAAATTATCGGAGTAAAACGAGAAGAAAAAAGAAAGACTTCGTTTGTCGAACGAATTAATTAATACTAAGATAGGAACCGGTATAATTGACGATTGGAAATCGATTTGTTATCGTTTCGAGTTTTCGCGCGGACCTGAACCGAATCAGCCCGAATATTCCGCGAATGAGGAAACGTTGAAAAAGTTTTCTTAACCAAAGCCAAATATATGCAGGGGGGAAACGTGGGATGGATTATCGAAGAATTGAATAATTTGTGACGGGGGATCGTGAAGAGTTTCCTCCGCGGAATGTTCGGTTGATATGGGTCTCTGGCAACGCTATGTTAAGTCGTCTCGGTGGACAACCACCACACTGAGATATTTCAATACCGATGAATGCAATCACCGCGGTATAAGGTATACCTATATCGATGGGCATCCGGTTATATAAGACTTTCAGAGATAAAGAGAGGAGTATACCATACAAATTGTCACCTGCGGATTGTGTCGCAGTCGAACGAGTTTTAATTTATTTATTTTTTATTTTTTTATTTTTTTGTGATACGTAGAATAGGAGACATATTTTGGCGTCGAAGCTATCCGCGAGTGACACGATGAAATTTAAATTGAAGGGTGCTAATCGCGACAGAGTGAGAGAGGAGGGAGAGGGTAAAAGATTGAAACAAAAAATTAAATCATAAATGAATAAAGAATAATTAAAATAATGAAGATTGTATATTTTTCAGAATATTGATTGGGGATGGGTGAATCGCGATTTGTGAATAAAAACTAAAAAAAAAAATTAAAACGTTAAGTATTAGGTGAAAATAAAAATAAGTTTTTCTTTGCCAAAGATGACGAGGAAATTATCTTATCGATTTATTAAATTAAAATCAACGTATATCGCGTCGTTTAATCAAGTAATAAATAAGTATGGTATATCTCGCGGGTGATTCGTGGAGAAAAGTCGAATAATTGAGTGTTATATCTATTGATAACGAATGAGAATGATGGTAATTGTCGTTTTTAAGGTAAAAAAAAAAAGACAAAAACACTATCGGACTTACTTTTGACGAATGGTATATATATGAATAATTATTGATTATATATGTATATAAGTTATGTACATACATGAACACATATACATGGTATATTCGGGGAAAAAGAGAAGACACTGAGGTCATTCCTAGAAAGAAAGAAAACGATAAAACTAGGTATAATAAAATACAATACAATACAGTACATAAATATACATATAATACATATAAAAATGACAACAGAAATATCTCACACAATTAATAATGAATAATCTTCGTCATCCAATAGTCAACGTAAAAGTCTGCAATATCACAATGGAACCTAAAGTACTGGAAACGTAACACATAATCATATTTTTATATTCTGTTTATTTTTTCGCCATTTTTACTCTTTGTTTTTTGATTTTTATGTTTTTTTGTTCAATGTTTTTGGAAAAAAAACGAAACAATTAAATAAAACAAACGGGGCCCAGCAAATTTTTATCCAAATTTCGAACTCTCGACCTCTCGATGCAATTCAAACTTCGATCGATCGCGAATTCGAAAGTAGTGCAGGTGTGGCGCGAATAGAATCCAATTTCTCTTTATCCACAATTGAATAGGTAACTACTATAATATACAACATAGGTACCTTTCTTGAATACATTCCTAGAATACGTATATATCTAAGGTTAATTTATTGTATGTCAATAATTTTTTTTTTTTTGCCCTTCCCTAACGGTGTTAATTTTTGAAAAATATCTAATAGTGCAGAAAAGAGTCGTTAATTTGTTATAGAAAAAAAAAAAAATAAAAATAAAAAACAGAAAGATAAGATTATCACCGATAGTAGTCCCCCTCGTATTAAAAGTCCCCTCACCCCCCTGATCCAGATTTCTACCACTGGTAAAATTTTGTGCCAATATACCCATACGATCGAAAGTTAACTATAGCAGAAATCAACGATAATATTCTTTTTTTTTTTTAATAAAGATAAAAAATTAGTTGGGCCCTGGAACGAACAGTCTGATCTGTGTCTGACAAACCATATAAACTGCCAAACTGTAGATTCAACTTCCTATACTTTACTCCAAAATATACCCGGTACAAAACAAATAAATATTGCTTTAGGAATTGGGAGCGTTGTTCTCCTTCTTTTCATTCTATGTATATTCTCATTATTTTTTAGCAATCTTTAGTTTTTTTCATTACTATTTTCTGTTCATCATACCTATAGTTACCATCATATAGTTTCTGTTTTTTTGGGGAGGGGGGGGATTTTACATCCGGTTTCGGCATTAGGCTAATCACAAAAAAAAAAAAAAAATCTTATCGAAGTACAATGAATTTATTATAGAATCATTGTTGAAACATAGAGATTTCAAGCTATATCTGTGTCTCAGGATAATTTTTCGAATATTTTTACCCCGCGTACATAGAATAAACTCGCGGTAGTTTCTCTCTTTTACTTTTTGTCGTTTATCACTTTCTCAAGTTTTCGCGAAAAAATTTTTATCTCATTTTCTTATCGTACCCGAGACCCGGATTTCTGGTTTCTAATTCTTAATACTATCCAATTAATGTCTATATACATATGTAAAGATCGATTTTCAAAAAAAAAAAAAAAAAGTACATACGTAAATTTACTTCATTTCACATTTAACGAACCAATCATTGTTTAATTTTTCTGTATGATATAACCTGTACATAACGGTGTAAATGTTTATTAATATTAATATTATTTTTATTATTATTATTATTATTATTATTATTATTATTATCAATATTATACTTATGATTATTAATTTTATTATTATTATTATTATTATTATTATTATTATTATCATTATTATTATTATTATTATTATTATGATTATTATTATCATTATTATTATCGATTACGAATATTGTAATTTGTAACTACGAGTGGGTGGTTGTTTATTTGTTGTAAAATACATTATAGTAATAATGAATATATTTTTTGCGATCCCAAATGTTAAGTGGTATAGTATAGTTGGTTACGTCGTATGGTAAATCGTCTCTATCGCAAAGTGCTGGTCGCAAAGAAAAAAAGAAAAAAAAACGAACGAACGAACGAAAATAAATATCATTTAGCATTTTGAAGTTCGATTTATTTGATTCATTTCTTGTAAGTATCCCATATTAAGAAAAATGAGAAAAAAAAAAAAAAAAATTGGCGCAGTTAAAATTAGTTTTCGCATTGAATATAGTTATACATAGAGTTTATTGAGTGACAGCAATTTGCGAGGGACGTTGTACATTAATTTCCGACGAGTTACCGATATTATTATCGAACAATTCTTAAGCGTGATTGGACCTTGGGATGATTTCTGGAATCGAATGGCCTTCAATGAATTTATATTTAAGTATAATCGGTGAAAAATAATTGATACAATTAGTAATATAATATTGTAGGCTCCTAATATTATTATTACTATTATTATTATTATCATTGTTATTATTATTATTCTTACTATTATCATTATTATTATTATTATTATTATTCGATAAACAAAAAAATTTTTGAAAAAAAAGCAAAAAAAAAAAACCATGAAGAAATAACAAACAAAAAATAATAATAATAAAATAACGAATAATGAATAATGAATAATGAATACAGAAAATAAATGAATAAATTTAAAATAAGAATGAAAAAGAGAAAAAAAAAATTGAAATATGTATTTTCAGAGTTTTAAGTTTTTCGTTACTCTAGCGATTTTTATAATGCACATATTGTAATTGTAATGTCGAGAAAACTCTAATTATTAACATTATCATAATCGTACACGTGGCGTGCGTGAATGCGTGCACGGATGATGATGGATGAATGAAACCTGATATACATATACCTATAATATATATTATATTATTAATAGACACACGTACCTAACGTTTCACACACGTCGTTTCATTTGTAGTTTGACAGAAATTATTACTCTACCGAGTCAAATAAAACTCGATCAATCAATCATTCAATCAATTCCAATATGAAAAAGAAAAAGAGAAAAGTGAACCAAAAAATTTGAGAATAAAAAAAAGAAAAAAAAAATCCCCAACTTTCTGGAATCTACTCTACGCTGTCACCTTAGCCTAAACATAGGTACCTATATATATTATGTCGGTTTTTGTATAAAATTATCAGGTAATAAATTAAATTTAGCATATCGAAGGAGCTGGCAGAGAATTAAAATGAAATCCCGTACGTTAAACGCGTCTGTCTCACTTTATTATTAATTCGTTTTACTGATCATAATGATCTTGAATTAATTTTTCACCTTCAGTCGCAGGTACCTACCTTACACCCATATTAGTTAACATTCTCCAATTATTTATGATCTTACTATACCTGTACACGTAGGTATATCTAGTTATACACACTTACAAAATTAAAAAAAAAACTAGAATTCGATGGTCGAACCTTTTCCATACGACTTGGTCACGCGTTCTTTGAGATTGACTATTGTAGAGTATCCTGGGGATTGTCAAGACAGTACAAAGTACAAGTAGGTTCCTTTTTTTCATTCTTAGGTTTTTTTTTTTTACTTTCATTTGAATGACACTTCTTACTTTTCACATTCCTTGAATAGAAAGCCCATTTCAATATTACATGCGTGTATAACGCGGTGCACAATGTTCAATAAGCAGCTGTTGGCAGGTTGCGGTTAATGCTGATCAATAATTATCTCACATTTCATTATAATTATTTGCCATATTTGCACGTCTGAGGGATGAGGATATATTTCATTTTGTCGCTTCTTTTTGCCAGTTGACGTAAGTTCATCAAGAGTATAATATACCTATTATGTGATAGATATTTGCAGTCTCCTTGACTTATTGCCAATCGCAAAAAATATAGTATATATTTTATCGATCGGGCAATAGTATATTCTCAAATGTGACGTAATTTTTTCCCCCCTTTCTTCTCGATCTGTAGTATCTCCGCATCGTCGCTTCTCCTTATACAATGACAATGAATTATTATGAATAATCCATCTGATTTCGCTCTGACCGCGATAAATGTACAATTAATGTTGAAACAAACAATTAAACTATGCATATGTATATAATATACGAGCTTGTTCGAGGGAGATACCTACCACCAGCTGTTTCATAGTCAAGAGATACTGCATCTCGTATTTGTTCGGTCAGCAGGGAGATCGGTTTCGATCGAAACGCTGTCACCGCTGCATACCAGCCGAACAAATTTGCGATCGTTAATCAACGAGCGGTTTAGATTATTGTGAATGAAGTGTTATGATACAGGTATAAATAGGGTATATATGTATAGTTGATTATTACATACAAATATATGTATATTGGTAATTGGTAAACTTACGCCGAGAGATGATTATTATAATTTGTAATATTGTATCCGTGGAGAACCGTGTTGAAATCCTGGTTTTTGATAATCACCTGATGTTATATATGGGGAATTTCGATGTTGTATATGGTGAAAATGATCGTCGTTTGTCACAAAATTTATACGAATATTTTCAAAAATTAGAAAAATTGAGTTTTGAGTCAGCTTAAACATTAAAAAAAAAAATTTCTTGCGGTTCTCTATAAGAATTCATGAAGAGAATATAAAGTGGTCAGGGTTAGTACCTGGGTGATCTGGCACGGAATTTCCCATATACATTATATAACATATACTCGTAAAAATTTGTACGACAACGTCATAGCTGTGTTAATTAATTGTAATCGAAAGAGAAGAAAAAAAAAAAACAAAAAAAAACCGAAACGAATGAAGGATTGTATTATAGCTATATTATTACATGGCGATATCAATGGTACATGTCTCCCATCGTATAACTGTTTAAGAAGAAAAATACGAGGAATACGAAGAAGACGAAGAAGAAGGAAGCAATTGAGAAGAGGAGAAAAAACTTTGAGCAATGTAGCGTCTGTATCACATAGTGAATAGAGAGATACGGTTAATGATAGAGATAATCATATGAATATACAATATGCTATTATTATAAATAATTTACTATATTTACGTTCAATGATTTCACTTAATTCCATCGAAACTGGAATACGACTGGATATATTGAATATATAGGGGTGATTTTGTATACGAGTAATCATATAACAGGTTATAGTACGATGCTGAACAGCATCTGGATATAGAGACTGATTTTTTGACAGCCAAAAATTCGTTGTATAGTATAAGCGACAAACAATAATAATAATGATAATGGTGATGATTATTGTTGTTGTTGGTGTTGCTGTTGCTGTTGCGTTGAATGATGATCAGAGTTTGATCCTCATTATTGTTATTTCCTATATTTCTATTTCTTTTTTTTTTTAGATTTTGTTTTTTGTACTTTCTCGTTTTTCGTAAGTACGTGTTTCAGTTTATTGTATTAAATCAAATATGACATAGGTTATCATATATGTATGTCGTACAAGTGAATTGAGAGAGAGCGTGTGTGAGAGAGAGAGAGAGAGTCGTGTATGGGCAATAGTACCTATATATTATACATATATATATATATATATATCTATATATATCTATAATATTATATAGAATAGAATAGAATTATTATTATTATTATTTAAATACAAGTATGTATAATAGACGTATGTGTTTTGTTTTCTTCACTTAGTTTATAATTATAATGATATAGTATATAATAATTGATGATCTTTAATTAATTAATGCATTATTGTTCGTTGACGACGATCAGGAGGATCACGTCGAAGCCCGGAGCCGAATAGCAAGACAAATTTGTATAGGTGGACGTTAATTAACTCATTTTTTTGGTGGCTTTTGATTTTTTCTTGTTTCTATATCTTCTTTCTTCTCTTTCCCGCTCGCCTTTCGCCCATCAAATTGTTATTATTTGGTAAACCCCCAGCTGCGTTATGCGTTATAATATCGTTGTTCTTCGTTGCGATTTCGGAGTGCCTGAAAAGTCGAGGTTCGGAATAATCAGTCGCCTCGTCACGCTGATAAAATGAGAAAACACACAGGGCATACCTCTGGTTGCAAAATCATTTGCCCTACTCACATGATAGTGATGATGACGTTGTGGTATCAAATCTGCAAAGGGTGGGTATGTGGCTTATACTTCCTGCCTCGTCTCTTGGACAAGGTATACCTGAGATCCCGGGACCGTCGATGTGGTAACGAAGCTGCGGTGCTTGGCACGGATCAGGGTCAAATTGCTCTCGGCGGTATCGGCGCGGTCTTCGGCGGCCTCAAGTTCGCGTTGGAAGCGGCGTACCCGCGTTACACTCTGCTGGGACATACCCTCCTGTTCCTGGAGCTGCCTCTTGTAGATGCTGACCTTTTGGGTTGTCTTGTCGAGCGCCTCCTGGAGGAGAGATATGTTCTTAGAGTCCTCCTCGACTTGGATCATCACTTCCTTGATGTTGCGCTCCTTCTTGCGGAGGATCTTCACTGTCTCGGCGTGTCGGCGTTTCTCCTCGTCAAGCTCGAGCTCCAGGTCACGAATCTGGGGATCGGATTTTCATTATTATACACAAAATATACAATAGGCGAAAGGAGTTCGAAAAAATTCCAACGAGAACTCACCCTGGCCTCAAGTTTGCTGATGATTCTCTTTCCGCCAACGATTGCGTTAGCCTCGACTTCCTCAAGGCGAACAGAAATATTCTTAACTTCGATCTCGAGGGACTTCTTGATGGCCTCGATCTTTACCACGCGCTCTTGCTCGTCGTGGAGGATCTCCACGGTGTGCTTGAGCTCGGTCTGGACGCGCTGGTACCGTTCGTCGCTGACGCGTAGTTCCTTGGTCACTTCCTCGTAGTCGCCGGCGAGGGTAGCCAATTCTTGTTCAATCTTAGCCCTGGATGAAGCAATGTTCACGTTGATTGTGGTCAACTCGTTGATACGGCTGACAGACTCCTCGTACTGCTGCTCGACGGATCTCTTAGCGCGAAGGGCCTGGGGATGAAAAAGATTAACATATAAATATCACAGTGTATAAAATTTTTAACGAAATCAAAAATTTTTCCCCATTTCATCGACTTACAGACTCGTAGTTGCCGCGGATTTCTTCGATCTCCGAAGTGAGGGACAGCAGACGGCGTTGACTGATGCCAAGCTGGTCCAAAGTTACCTGCAACTGGCGCTGAACCTCGTCGTAGTGGGATTGCAATTCCTGAAGAATGGACAATTACAGTTATTCGTTTATTACCAGCGTGACAAAATATGATAAAAAATTGCAAGAATTTTTAGATTTTCTTTATGTTACCGTGAGTGTAAGGGATTGCTTCTTGATGGTCTTCTGCAGGTCGATGTTGCTCTTATTGGCGACGTCCAGGGAAAGCTCCAATTCAGTGATCTGGATCTGCAGCTTCTTCTTGATGCGCTGCACCTCCGTCTTCAGCTTGGTCTCGGCCTCGACTACGCGGGCGCTCAACTGTTCGATCTCAATGCTGGTCTGCTTGCTGTTGGCGGATAAAACGATCAGTTTTCGATCACAATTAATCGACTTTATACACGTTGAACACAGACGTAAGCATTTACAGAGTGTCAGAGATGTGGAGGAAATGTAGGAGATAAAAAGACTGTAGGCCTCGATTTTCGTCGAGGTGAATGTGTAGGTATATGGTGTAAAATTTGTCCTGATACTTTCTCCAGTGTTTCGCTGGCTTTTGAAAATCAGAGTTTCGTTGTACAGGGAATAGTTTCTTTTTTCTATCTACCACACCGATTGCTTGGTAAATCCAATTCAGTACCTCTTGTTCAAAAAATAGCTGTTCGACTTTTGCTCAAACCCCTTTAGCTCGTGGTTAAGGGTGTCGAGAGGCTCGAGGAACTTATCCTCTTCCACGACCCTTGATCTCTCGTCCATAAATTGCGAGTGTGATCTCTCGTCGTACGTAACGTGCGTCGCGTTTCTTTGAACCTTTCCAAGGTCCGCGAGTTCCTGTCCTCGTGCGATATTTTGCAGGGCGTCAGCTTTCAGCTGAAATTCTATGGCTCTTGCGGATTTTCCACCGTATCGCCTGCCTCGCTTTAGAGCATCTTTCATGCTGCACATACCCTGAATGTCCTGCATGGCTTGGAACTCTAAGTCATTCATAATTCTGTCGCGATTATCCCGGGACTCGCTTCTTGCACGAGCTCGAATTGTTTCGGGTACAATTTTTCCCGGAAAAACTTCTTTCGTCACTCGAGTTGCTTGTATTGTTTTGGCAAGGCTGAAGTCCGAACGTTTGGCAACCTTAAGATTCGATTCTACGGTTAGTTGGTAAAATTTATGTATGTACCTACGTATTTATTTTGAACAGCGATTCGAGAGAATTAAAAATAAAATAGACTTTTTGGCACCGACTGCAGTCAGCAGTTTTTGCCGTTTTTCCGAATCGGAATGTGAACAGATTTTTATCGTCCCCTTAAACTATTACCTTTTTCTTGGGGCTTGGCGGCGAGCTGATGCTTTATCGGTTCTAATTGACAGAGGAAAATCAGAAAAACGACGTTTTCCTTCGATCGACAAGAAGGAACGAAAACAGAACTTTTTGATACTCTCGTGCACACGTATTCGGGATCAAATGAGATATGAAAATGGATTTGGTTTATGAATAATTGAATAATCGACACTGGTTACCCGGCAGTATACGAATCTATTAGTATAAATCACGGTGCACTATCAGACTGTTAACCACTCGTAGCTACATCCTCTGCCGATACGAATTTAGAACTGAAAAGGTCAAGTCGCCGCCAAGCTGCGCGCCAATCCAATTTCCCCCGCCGTTTTTTGGCCAAACTTGAAAAAAAATAAAAAACCACCAGATATTTTTCACCTTGAACGTGTTCAGATGATCTTTCGCCTGTTCTTCTGCCTCGACCGCCAATCTTTGAAGAGCTCCTTTCGTGTAAGGCTGCACTTCTTTGTGCTCCCAGAGCCCCCGACTATCTGACCACGGAAGGTGGGGATACTCGGATTTGGCTCTGTTGGCTCTGACTCGATCTTGTCGTTGATCGATATAGTCGATCATCGGTTGGTAGTAGTTAATTCCGTACCCGTAATTCTTGTCGTAAACGAACGACGGCCCGCGTCGCCATTTCCCCTCAACAGGCATTTGGGAGAGCGGGACATACGACGACATCCTGCCAGGAGATTTTTTTTCGCTTTAATGGTCAATATCTTTTTTTTTTCCACTATCGCTGTGCGACTATATTTTCACCTGCTGTGTTTTGACTTCACTTTTGTTAATCGTCGTCTGAAGATTTCCTTGTTTTCTTCGTTGGCTTTGGATTATTTTATATTTTCACCATCTACTATTTAAGTTCGAAGCTTTCAGTAGCGGTCTTTCCTGTCCATTCCATTCCTGGTGAACTTTATCCTTTTCAAAAATCACCAGTTTCACAGCTAGACGGTCCACACAGAAATTGACCAGACGACGCGGGCCCGTGAGCGTTGACGAATGTGTAAATAAAATTGAATAGAGCATCGTCAGGTCTGTGGTTTCATTTGTAGTTTTTTTTATCGATTGCTTAACCGGGTCAAATTGATCATCTCTAGCCAATCAAAATGCATGGCTAATAAATGGATCATGTCCACGCAAAAGCGTGCCTTTGTATTAATAGAAAAGTCTGACGACAGGTGCGTGCTAGATAGATTATAGTTTTCTTCTGCCAGCCATGACGACTTGAGCAACCCCTTTAGCACTCGTCAATTTTCATAATTCATTTTCATCATATTTAGTACCAAAAGGGACATGTGTGCTGAGTGTGTGCGGGAGGGACCAGAGGAAAATCGAGACCTACGTCCAATTTCACTGACAAAAAAACGCTCCAAGTTTTTCTTCGAGGCGTTCGTTTTCAAAAATAATGATCACCTATAGCTACCATCGACTACTCTAACTTTTTCTAACATTAGCAAAACTCGAGAGCTAGAAGCAATTACTCGAACGCATGACGCCCAACTGTCGCTTATACATATAAATAGCCGATGATAGATAGTACAATGGGCTATGGCGGTTGAGTAAAAACAATTAGAGTTACATCAGTCAGAGGACGCTCGGAGCCAAGAGCACAGTGTACTCTATTACTTTACAGCGTACTTAGCGATAGTTGTTATTGTTAGCATCTCTAAACTTAAGAATCAGTTGATTTTTGAATGAAGGAAATAACTGTCAGGGTTCTACAAGTGGCTCTTGATATTCCTGGTTCTGTCGTTGCAGACCACCAGATTTTTCCTGCTCGTAGATTATCCCACTGAATTGGCACGATCGAGGAGTTTACGTAAACCGAGTGTATCTAGAAATAGTTAGAGAAATAAAAAAACAATAATGGACGTACCGGAAGGCTTCGAACTCTTCGTCCTTCTCAGCAAGACGGCGCTCAGCCTCGTGACGGAATTGGGCCAGCTCAGCAGCCAAACGCTGAGAGCGCTGCTCCTCAACCTTGCGGCCCTACAGCTCGGAAACAACAATTCCAGTTAATAATTTTTTCAAAATTAACCACAATTATTATACCGCGGCAAATTTATAGAAATCTAATGACTTACGGCTTCGGCTTCCTTGTAAGCTGCGGCCAACTCTTCGCGCTCGTTCTCCAGGCGACGAAGTTCCAGTTCCAGCTCGTGCAGGCGGCGGTTCATGTCACCCAACTGGTTCTTGGCATCGGTCAGATCGTCTGCAAGCGTTTGAAGATAAAAAAAAAATTATTAATCGTCAATGTTTGGTCCTCAATTATGGACAACTCAGTGAGCGTGATCATTTCACCGACCTGCAAGCTTCTTGTTCTCGCGTCCCAGTTGGTCCTTGAGTTCGCGGGTCTTGTCAAGCTCGGCATTTGTACGCTGGAGTTCCTGTTGCTTGTTGCGTAGGTCACGCTGAGTCTGCTCATACAGCTGAACTGTTTCTTCCAAGCGTGTCTTGAGCTCGATCTGGATTTTCTCCAGCTGTTCAACGCGCTTCTGTAGGTCGCGGGCTGTTCCATTGGCCTGAAAACCGACACGATAAAGTTCTCGAGTGATCGATACCCAGGGGCATTAGAGCAGGTGGAAAAAAAAGCAATAGGTCAAGTTTGAAGAGAATCGACACGCACCTTCTCTAGATCGATGATCAGGATCTCTACTTCGGACTGAAGGCGAGACTTCTGCTTTTCTAGGTTGTTGATCTTCACCAAGAGGGTCTCGATCTGCTCTTCCTGTTCCTGGATGCGAGCTGAGTACTTGCGACGTAGCTCCTCGATCTGTGACAATGAAATATTCATAAAGAAATGATGCCCTTGATGTAATTCGCTGAAAAATTAGCGAGTGTACCGACCTCTTCAGCGCGAGCGTTGGCCTCGGTCTCGTACTTGGACCTCCAGATGGAAATTTCGCCAGTAGCCTTGACTAGCTGACGTTCCAGGTCCAGGCGAGCCTCGGATTCCTCTTCCAGCTGAACGCGGACAGATTCCAGCTCGATTTCGACCTGTGAACCAAGTTTACAAAAATTAGATGTCGTCCTCTCTCGAGTACATAAATCAATTGTCTCTATAAGCACCTATGTGTCGTATGTTTCGATCATTAAGACTCCGCAGAATTAAATTACTTCGCTTACCTGGTGCAGAGAGGCCTCAACCATGGAACGACGACGGTCCTCGTCCTCAAGACGGCGACGAGCATCTTCGAGTTGACCAGCGATCTGGGTCTTCAGGTAGATGACGTTCTCGATGTTTACCTAAATTTTTTTTTTATTGAAAATTACTCTTGGTACGTGGGCTTGAAATTATTCGGGAAAGGTACTCGTTGGATCGTAATTTACCTTGAGGTCCTGGACCTCCTTGGTGATCTCGATGTTTTCCTGGGAAAGACGGGTCTTGTGGCTAGTAATGTCAACGATGGTACGGTTCAGTTCCTCGATCTTGACGTTCAGTTCAGAGACGTGAATCTCTAGTTTCTCGACTGTCTTGATCGACAGGGCCTTCTCCTTTGACACGCTGTCGACCTGGGCGAGCAGCTCGTAAACCTCCTGCTGGAATTTTGCCTTCTCTTTGTCAGCCCTGAAAGTCAATGCAGAATTCAATCACTCGAGGCAATTATGCAAATCTATATTCATACGAAACTGGAGAAATTTCGTGAATTGATCGTATATACATAAGTAGTGTATAGGAAAGCCCGAATAGAGGCGAAAGTTCACCTTCGTATCGTATTCGACGGAAATTAGATCTCGTTTCTCGTCCGAGCCATGTTAGGTAATGGCAATGGTGAAACGCCAGGGATAAAACATTTTTTGGGGTAAAATTTCCGAATGCTTATGAACCACCTACGCAATGCGCGAGGAAAGGTGTAAGGTGTAAGGTGTCAGCCGTTCGGTTTCGGGCAAAGTGGGGGACAGTCGTGGACCGGTGGCGTGGACTAATATGGCGCGCCAACGTTGGTTGCGGCATGCCTGAGACTCCCGGGGTTAAAAATAGTCATAAGCAGAGCGAGTGAGAAAGAGGAAGAGAAAGAGCACGAGCACCCTAAAGTCGGACTCGCTATTTTAACGAGAGTCGGCACCGCGACCACGTCGCCCACCTCGTCTACGACACTCGTTCAAACAGGTGGACTATGCATCATTTTTATCGCGAGGTGGTTATGGATTTTTCGTGAAATTAAAAACTCTTCCCAAATGGCCACCCATCGGATATAGAAATTAGTACTTTGACAGGAGGATGCCAATTGATCGTAACAGACCGATTCCCGATGGTATTGGTCTGGAAAAATATCGATGGAAGAACTGTTGGGTCAGCCAGGGATTTGGCAAGGTCAATTTTATTTATCCGCGTCATCGATGGGCGGAGGGGAATTTATTTTTAAACTATATTGACTCACTCCAGCGTGTATCGATCCGAAATTAAAAAATAGAAAAGTTTTACTACAGATACTGTGATGCGGACGTTGAAGGGGTCGATGTAGCGGTGACACCGTCGACACGTGACAACTGTCATTCCGGGGCTTGGTTCAATGCTTCGAAAGCCGGAAGTAGTTACTGACAGTGAAATGGCTTTGACTGAAGACAACATCCCGCGGGTTAGTTTTCATCAACCAGTCGACTCTAAATAGCCATGGGGACGCGTGGATCGGAGTTGTTCGTTCAGGATGGGAATTTTGTTCGTAGGACGCGCAAGACGCGGTTACCGAAGTCTCGTGCCGTGCCTCGACAATTGGGGAGATGGGCGATATTATGTCACTGTCGAACCTGTCCCAGAAATAGCAACCCACCAAAACAATTAGCGAGGTCCCTTATTACCCGGTGACGTCCTTGTAACATTGTGGACGTCGTACGCCGGGCGCCGAGACGCTAGCCTATGTTTAGAAACCGCGGGACGCTCTATGTATTTCAGGTGTGGAGAGTTCTGTGCTTGGACCCTGGCCAGCCGCAAAGGGATACGCTGAGAAAATTTTCGGATATTTTCCACAGAGTAGAGCTATATTTACCTTAGATTCCGTACGTGAATCACCGGGCGGATGTAATTTCTTATTTCTATGTTAACCGGGCAAACGATTCGAGAAGGGTCCATGAATCACGCTGGAATTGTAAACCAACAACCCCGCGAACCGTCCGCATCCGTGTTTCTTTATTTTCATTACACTTTGCTCTCTTTTTTTTCTACCCCAACTTACTCTTATAGGTTCGACTTATGAAACGATAACCCACCTGGCACGGGACTTGGAGAGCTGGTCAATCTGATCCTGGAAATCGACGACAACTTCCTGGTGCTTCTTGCGCAGGATGTGAGCGGTCTCCTCGCTTTCGAGATGTACATCTTCGAGGAGCTTGCGGAGCTTGGCCAACTCCGTGTCCCTCTTTCTGTTGATCTCAAACTAAAATATCCAAAGAATGATCGTTAATCATTGTCAATTAAAAACCGGGTGGACGTGGCTTCAGCGTGTCGTCACTCTTCGGCATGCCCGGCATGATTACTGCAGACATAATTAGAGGGCTAAATGTTACCTGAGATTCGGCGCCACCCTCGGCCTCCTCGAGGCGCTCGGATAACTGAATTACTTGCACGCTGAGGTCAGCGCGCTCGCGTTCGATCTGCAACAGGAGGAAATTGGTTTGATATTCAAAGTCAATGTGTCGAGATTCCGCTGCAGAAGGGAGTCGTGCAGGCAAGCCTTTTACTTTTAGGATCACAAAAGACGTGTTTCCTCCTCACGGGCCGATCTTTGCCTGCACAATTTTTGTCAACGACGATTGAGAGATCTATAAATTTTGAAATTATCCTAATGACGATGACGACGCAGCGTAGTTCGGAGCTTGAGTGACGTCATATTCCTCGAATAGCCGCGATCTAATTTCGGGTAGCCGACTCACCGCTGCTAGGTTTATTCGTATTACGAATACAAAAACCGTCTCAACGCGTGCCCGTCGAATTGCGAAAACTTCTATGCACAATATTCACAGCCAAACTCTGCTCGATCGTTGAAGACGATAATTTCATCTTCGAACGTTAGCCTTCGAAACGAAGAACTGAAGTCTGATTATTAAGGCATTCTTAGGTACGAACTCCGTACCTTAGCGACTGAACTATTTTTTTTTTTTCTTCAACGCGACAAACGCAATTCTTGGCACTTGCTCAACTTTCTCGAACCCGAGATCCTATCCATGGCTGTGTATTTATTGTTTACGTGATACGCAAAGGGGGAGTCAATCAAAATTACGCTGACGAGGTTCGAGGATTAGGACGTATTATGTAGGTACAACTGCTACTTGACTCGAGGACCCTTAAAACTGGGGAAAAGCTTGGTCGGGGGCTGTGAATCTTGGGCTTTTGAAGGTGACATAAGGTGTCGTCGCATGGTATGTGAAAGTAAGGCAAGTTTTTTGTTCGAGGTAACATTTTGAGTATCGGCGAGGAACATGTTGAAAGAATTGAGAATGCGAAGAGCTTCTGAAGCCCTGAGCATCCGAAAATAGACCCAGCGTGAGCTGGACATTCCTCAACACCTCTTGCCCCCGTACCTATTCCCCCGTTTCGTCCCCCTCTTCGTTTGCCACCTACTCCTATTCCCTTCTTACACAAGTTGAAATTGGAATCTTGATATTTCGATAACCAAGAGCCAAAAATAAAACTTCTTTTTCTAGATTCGGCCGCATGAGGCAGTTCAAAATAAACCCAAAACTTTTCTTTCAACACACCTTTATCGAATTGCTATAAACTTGAGAGCTTTTTGTCACAGGCTTGCTGTTCACTCTCTACCCATTTCCCAATTTATTTATTTATTGTTAATAGTATAACTTTTGAAGCTCACCCTCTGACGAAACTCCCTCTCGGATTCCAGGTCATCTTGAAGCAGGCGAATTTTGTCCTGAAACGAAAGAATCCATGCTTAGAATCAATCATTTACAACAAATCTGAGAATCACATTGAAACTGAATGATTATATTGTCAATTTTCGACGAGTGAGTAAAAATAATTGTATATAAATCACAGGCAGCTCCGATTTTGGAATTCATCTCCTTCGTTTTGAGTATCGATTCATTACCGGAAAACGATTTCTGCACGTACGTTAGCGATAGAATATGAATTTTGGTGGTCTAATTTTTTTTTCAACGTTCTCCGTGAATTACATTTTCAATCGAGATAAGTGTATTATCAATCGGTAAAGTCTTTTGGCGCGTTGTATTATTTAAAAATAATCCATTACTATTTTCGGACTCAGCTATCCGGTAGCTACGGTAGCCGTGTCCGTCCACTTTTGGTTTGGTCAGTTGCCACTAAGCGTGTCTTTTGGTCACTGAACTTTACAATACTGCACATGGGTCTCTTTTTTTCACTTCAAAATAGGAAAAAAAAAAAACCTTTCATCAATTCCATTCACTTTTACGGATGGCACAGGGTCACTCAGACAATATCCCTGTTTTTGTCGTAAAAAATTCGGCCCAAACGACGAAGAGATGATCAACGGTATTTCATTAGTAATAATTTTGCGGTATAAGTAAACAGTTACATCCGTCGCAGTTACGGTTACGCACATCCGATATTTCCTTCAAACCGGAGAACCCGGCCGCTCGGTCCCGCACTGTTACGTATTCTTTGATCCGCCATTTTGGATAACCAAATCGACGAGCCTTGCGGCGTCTTATGCGAAACGTACATCTTCCCTGAAGTGGTCTTGAAAGAGGACATGAAGAAGCTTCGCGTATTCCCAAGGACGTCGATTTTATCGTAGGTTTTCACAGTACCTGCAGCATCTAAGTCACTGACACAAAGGGTTCAGGGATTGGATTCACTTTTATCGAGAAAACGTTTTATTTCAGCCCCCGTTCAGAGCTCCGTAACTCATAAGTGTTTCCGTATACTTTCGCGTATCCGCTGCACACAGCCGAGTAACCGAGTATCTAAATCACTTTCAGGGAGAATAATTGATAAGTAGATGAAAATGAGTAAGACCTACCTCGAGTCTGGAGAGAGCACTCAGGTCGGCGCTGTACTCGATGCTAACATCGGCAGAGCCTGCACCGCCCGAAGACCGGTACGTGTACTTTGAACTCTTCGCTACCGCTGAAGAAGACATTCTTGTTTATGGACTAGTCGATGGCTTTCGTATATTGTTTAACTTCACTGAGAAGGGAAGCTATTTCCTCTTCGCTTTCCTGCCTCGCTCGAAACACGCGCGTTACGTTCGCGGTTATTCTTTAAATTGATGGGCGAGGAGTAAGCCTGTTCGTCAATCCCAGCCTTCGTCAGTCGCTCTGTCGTGTGTTGCGTTTCGGAGCCGACCAGCGCCCTACTCGTAGTGCGCGACCCGTCGTTCGTATGACTTCGACGGCAACTCCATGGCCCCGTCAAAACTACCGACGTCGACGCATGCGTCCTGACCGCCGCTCCGCCCCGTTTCCAAAAACATTGCCAACGCGATCGTGGGACTAAATAATTTCATATCTGCATAGAATCTCCGACGATACCGGGCGGACGTATGGCTGCAGTGCAACCCCGGCTCATCCCGCGCGCTCCCATTTTCCTCTTCCGACGATTCCTTCCAGATCGGTATTCTTGACCCGTTGCCAGCGCATATATCGTCTGCAAACGTTGCACGTCGATAAGAGCTCGACACATCGCCGATTGCACCTTGGTACCAAACTAACGAATCGAACGTATCCCCCTCCACGGACTGGTACCTGGACTTTACATAAGCCGTTCAGTACCAATCTACGTCTAGCTCCACGCGAACTAGCCATCCATGGTCTGCCGTTCGGAGACATGGGGGTTCGTGGATCGATCAATCGCGTTTACGCCATGATTTTCGATATCATTCATCAGATTTACGTTGACTTCTCTGCAAGAGACAGGCCTGGTCTTAAAACGCTACCGTGACAACCAATTTGAGTGACGAATGGCGGTAGGCGTAGTAGACTCGTTTCGAAGAATTGCCGAGGAAGAGGACCGAACCCTCGTTGCTTTGCCTATACCTACATGTTGTAGCGGGGGTCTGTCGGGAAAATGAGGTATTATCGAATTGCGGTGAAACCTTGTTCAAAAGGATAAATAACCAAGTAATAAAACGATGGTTTTCATTTAGTTTCCTCAGCCTCCCACCGTGCCCCGCTGCTCGAGTGTCTATAAATGGTTGCTACGAGCGGTGACGGGCAAAGACGTGTAGCAGCCGTGCGAGAGCTCCTCCGCGTAATTTGAGATTAGCCCGAAGCCCGCAGACTTCTCGATGGTTCGCCTCTTTGGCGTCACCGCGGTCGTCGGGGACGCTCGCGCACTCTCGCCGCTCTCTCTGGTGAAGAATTCCAGATATTAAGGACCGGCCAAGAATAACTCGGGCACTAACGAAAAGACTTGCTCCGAAAACCATCCTTCTACTTCCTGCCGACCAACAAACCGATTTCACTCGTTTTTACATCGTTATTGAAATATCTTGTCGCGATTCGGGGGGGGGGGGGGGGTTCGATCCTCTTGAACGTAGGTATACCTGGATCGGGCGTCGTTCAAATTCAATCCCCTTACCGTATAGTTTTGTTGTCGATCTCCTCATTGCGCAGCTTCGAATTTATATTTAAATGATCAAACCTTCAAGGTGTTCTCTGGGTCAAACTTGGCGCAACTACGCTAAGAATATACCTACACCCGAATGCATCGGCTGCAGATATTGAACGTGGCCCCTCAGATATCGTCTCGTCAACTCTATCGAAGACACGTATATTATACTACTCGAACGTGTCTTTCATCAAAGTAATGGGACTGCGAACGCAGTAGATCATGACGAAGTGGTTCCCTGACCCGAACCATGATTAGTTTGGTACTTTGACAGAATGGCTTTTCAGTGCTTAAGCACTCGGACATAAAAATATTTATTGCATCGTTCAGAAATAGAAGCTCGAAGCGAATACTTGCTTTCCACTTAGCACCGATCTGCGGACCATGTCCATTGAATCTGGATGGTGAATTTCTTGAATTAGATTAACACTAGCTTTCAGATTCTGCAGGCAATGATTTCGAACGTCGTGGCGTGATATCACGCAAAACTCTCACCAAGAGTTGGCAGCGATGAAAAAATCCATTGGCGATGCTGTGGAATCCGTCAAAAGATTAATCAACATTACTCTATAGTCTTGACAGCTCAACGATTCGATCGATTAGCCAAGTTTTGACGACTTGAAGGACACCGATGTGTATTACTCACTCAACTTATTAATACTGTAACGAACTTTACCGCTAGATATTCTTTGTACTCTTTTAGAGTCTGTATGACAAGCAGGCTACTATTGGCGATGACTCAAATGGAAAAGGAGATCAATGCATCGAGAAAATCCCATCGTTCGGGAGAAACAATGATAGATCTCCACAAGTGTGTTTTCATCAATCGGTCCTCATTAGTATGGGTTAAGATCGTGTCAATTGACCGTGAAAAGGATCAATAAGTTTGAAAATTGTTTTGAGGATAGCGAAGTTCGAAGCTGAATGCAGCGTTGTTAACACTGCCAAAAATAGGTAGGGTATTGTAAACAATAGCTGACCCAGATCGGCAGAGTTATACTTGAAATAGTTTTATCGCTATCCCCATGGCGAGTGGCTACGCGTAGGGCCAAACTCCAACGAAAATCGAGGCACAGGCCAGGCGGGACGCTGATTTTGTTACTTCGAAGTAGAATATCGCAGCCCTGGTTGGGTAAGAAAAAAAAAAAAAAAAAAAGGTTTCGAGAAAGAAGAGGAAATATTGAGAGTTTGTTGAATGCAATCGAGAGTATACACAAACGGGGCGCGTGGGAGCAAACTCTGAGCTTCGATGCTATAATTAAAATCTATATGGGCAAGATATTAAGTTACATTTGGACTTGTGACCTACCGACGATGAAAATAATGCTATTGAGTCAGAGCCCAAAATCGTAAGAAAAAGAAACTGGGGCCAAGATGGTTTGATATGGATGGACTAAGGCTGAGTTGGTAGCAACGATCAGCAAAAGGATGACTCGTTCTATTTCTGAATTCCGTCGCTCTCCGCGCACCACGCTCGAGATATATTGGCATTTTTGTAATTTCTTTGCGAACATTCATAACTCGGGGAGCAATCAAAATAGAATAATGAGCCTTACAGCGCAGACGCGTCTATATGTATAGGTATACGCTTCAGTTCTAGACGCTCCGAAATCCGCTGAATTCTTCGCGTCCCAGTTCCAGCGATATAACGCAGCAGTTCCAGCGCAATACGGGGATTGGTTCTCAAGTTACAAGCAAAATATACATCGAGAGTATTTTTTTCTCCTCTCTTTACCACAGTTGGGGCTTTGCACAGTGCTGTAAACGTTATGCAGGGTTCCCATAACGGGTGAAACATAGATTCACACAGTTATTCGACAATTCTCAGTTTTTGGTTCAAAAATGAACAGAAATTCAATAAATCAGACAGGATCAATGCTGAAGAGCTTCTGTATCAGGGGTATTTCTCCCCTAGAAATTCAGACACTTGAACCGATTTTGAAAGAAACGAAATTCAAACAGATTCCCGCCTGCCTGCTTGCGGCAAAAGTAGTTTGTAAAATCGCCACTCGATTAGCAGGGCAACGGTGTCTCCCAGTTCGACTGGTGGCGCAGTCTTACGGATAACAGATCATTTAGTACCATCAGCTTTGCGATTTGTCAGATGCCTATGATGAGGCGCATTGATATAATGTTAACACAACTTTGAAACGTTACAATTTTATACATGTATTGCTGTATCTCTGCTGTATCTCTATGCCAGTGGAACGCAAAGATTAGTATCAGAATTGCGACAGAATGTCACGTGAAAATTTGTAAAAAATGGTAAAATAACTTCTTTGGAATCCCGTCTGGCTGGTTCATTGCAGAAATCGGAAAACCCAATGAGCACAATTCCGTATGCAAGTCAATAGTTGTAGGAGCCGTTATATCTCGTCGATGAGGAAGACAACGCGTTGAGAATTTTCGTCACGATACCGTCAGTAGAGATTGAAAAGCCAACTTACCGCTTGAGATCAGTGGCATTCTATTTCGGACTCTTGGTAGCCAGAGGCCACCACAATTTAAACGGAGTGGAACCAAAAATTGAAGAAAAAAAAATAGGTACTTCAATAAATCGGAACAAAAATTTAATTAAATTGCACCTGTGAATCTGCAGAACACTGGGCTCTCGCAATATTCGTCTAATAATGTCACGCGCATACCGATATCGATCATTGTAACAATAATCGGAACGGGAAGTAAAAAATCGAAGAGACAATTAGAAATCGATCGATGTTTGCTTATCTTCTCCCTTGTCGAAGCTGACTCAAAGCTTAATCAAATAGTCAGTAGGCATGTGTCTATCAGAATATTTAATCACACCATACAATCATTTATTTCACGCATGGTATGCCTTCAGCTTGTAATGTAATAAGTAATTACAAATCAGTTTAATAACTGGCCTTAATGAAGATGTAATTGACAATTTGACGTACAACGTAATGAATATTGCACTCCAGCGAGTTTCAGTGGGACCCGGGGATGCCTGAACTAATTGTAAAGTTGGGATTGAAAACTAGCTGCAAGTGCATTCAGACAACGGCATGCTGGGAAACATGATAAGTGAGTCGACACGGGAGCGCGAGAGATATTATTGAAACAGTCAATATTTGAACGTTATAGTAACCCGTACAAATGGTAACGCGCAATTATCCATTCTGTCCATTTACCGAACCGGTAAGAAATCCATACTCGCCTAGAATCCAATCCTATCCAATGCCAGGTTGTAATTCGTCTGTACATATGAATTCACAGCCGGAGTACAGATTTATTCAAACACGCGATATCAAAGTGTGTAAACTACTCATTCGAAATCCCATTTGAACAGTACATGTTACAATCGGTTACTAAATGCGATATTGTGGCTAACGGTTACTGTGGGACAAGACATTCTAACTGGATCAACGTCACCTGAGAGACGATTCATTTTACCCAGCTCCGTTTATTCAATCAAATTCGGTACAGTCGGTCAATCTGACGATGTCATCATAGTCTAATACCGAGCGTGAAGATAGAAAAAAGATAAATGAAACGAAAAATAAGCACATTGATCGACGAATAATGACAAAATCTTTGTAGCTACGATCGGATTGTGCATTTCAAACGATACTTCCTGGTGCCTGAAGTCCGTCTAATCGTCAGCCTACGAGCACAGCTGATCAAAGTATAAAATGAAATTAGAATCTCCCGAGCTGAAAGCGCCCTGCACACCAAACGCCGATGCCAGCCTCACATGAAAGAATAAATCCGATTCCCCCGATAGAGTAGTACATTATCGGAATTGCTGACTCGTGGTCAGCCACGTGGTGATTTTTCTCCATCCATAGTACCTATACATCCATGCGATTGAGCAATGAACCAAAAGCGAACTGCTTTCATTGGAAAATGCATTCGGAATGTTTCGATATCGGATTATTTAATTTCCGAATTTTAAATACGGTGGGAATTTTGAATGCGAAGTCCCTGGCTTTCCTCTTCTGCAGCCAAGTTTAGCCGCGTTCCGGTGCAGCCAGTTTATTCATTTATGGTATGTGCGTGTTGTTTACACTTCGGCTCGGTGACAATCGTTCGGTGTGAGGGTTGCCTAAGCCATAGCGCGCGGAGAAGAAAGAGATTATAGTAGCTAGTCTTAAAATAGGGCTGGCGCGAAGAGTGCGGTGTAGAGCGGAGTCGAACGGAGCCGTGCAGGCCGGGTAGCAAACTCGGACGTAGCGGGGAAGTCGTACGTCTTTGCCCGCGATCACTCCGCATCGTCGAGGCTCTAGCTCGCGCTCGTCTCGCGGGCGACTAGCGCACGAATCGCGCGAGAAGTCGCCGGTTCTTTGGGTCCGTCCGCCGCGAGGTAGACTACTTACGAACGGGCAGCTCGAAGCGCACGAGCGCATGTCCCATGTATCATATCATATCATGTCCGCATGTCCTCGGTTTCAAATATTTTACCTAACCGCGTCCGGTACCGATCAAAGTTTACCAAATCGATGCACGATCGATACGTTTCGTGCTCGTGTGAGTTCGCGTTAAAATAAAGTTAACAAGTGTCCGTCGCGCTGAAAGTTCATCCGTTCATTCATTCGTATCATTCGTTCAACCGTTTGCTTATTCATTTTTTATTATTTATTTATTTTCTATCGGCTGCATCTAGTGATTATACCGGAAGAGGATTCGAACGGCCATGTCTTCCTACAAGAGTTACGTAAGTTCTCATGCCGTGACATTAAAGAAAACTTGGTGATAATAAACTCGGAGATATTATGTCCGAGACGACTTTTGGTATGGTTTTTACCAAGGAGTCCAGGAGTCAGGTACTAACGCTGCATCATGCACATATGTAACGTGTCTCTTCTGTCTGGTTGATAAAACTCTATCGGTAGTTACGCTAACATAAGTCTTTTCGCTGACTGTGCACGTCTAGATAGAATGAGAGAGGACGTTTGCCGGTTGAGTCTAGTCACCGGATGTCACGACTCCGACATCAATATTTTTTACGCACAATTTATCATGCAGGCAATTCCTATAGGTATAGTTCGCGAGAGTTTGGTAGATCTTAAAAATAAGAAACTCTGCTCCTGTCAATACGAGGGACAGAAATTTGGCCGATAGACGCCGCAGTCTGGCAAGAAGCATAGTCAGACCGAAAATTTCCATCAACAAAAAGCAACGTTCATACGTCATCGCGCCCATGTGAAAATACAACACGCTTCAAACAACCATCGCCTTTTCCCAATATCGTTTACACGCTAATCTCGCCTGCTGATAAACTTGGAGTAAATTTGCGTTGCATAATTTTGCAAACCCAGGGCCTGGCTAGGTGGCACCTGCACCACGTGCGCCGGACGAAAAACAAATCGTCACGTCGCGGTGCGGTGCGGCGCGCAGAGATGCTCATCGCGAGATAAATATTTTCGCGTGAAATTGCTGACGGGGTCAGATTTATTTTTTATTTCTGAAATATGGACTCTGGTTCTTCTCAGGTTTGTACTTATTGCTGACATCGTGCGATTTATCCGCGGAGACGTTACAAACATTCTAGTCACTGGCGGTACAGGTATAAGTTGGCACAAGCGATTCTCGTCACTTAACGCTCTATCCTTGAGTCGTGTGAACTCAAAACACAAACTTACAGGGCGTGTTATTATCGTTTTTTAGCAAACGACCCTAATTGCATTGATTATATAGATTTTAGATAGTGGTTCAAAATAGACGAGCAGATTTAACAGGAGGACGTAACCTCGTCATGAATAAATTTCGAACAGGGTCTTTAAGGTATAATTTACTTCATCAGCGATAACCCGAATATAAGTTTTCGCTCGTGTCGTTTTACTTCTTGTCGTACGTGTTCCATAGCCGCGGTCGTTCCAGATGTAAATTGCGCTTAGGGTAATGAATATTTGGATTAACCAAACGCCCGATTCGCAGACCGATATGATCTGTATACGCTTTACAAAATTAGCTGGGATTTCCCGTCCGCACAAGCTTTACTTGGCACGGACTTGAATACAGTATATCTTTAACCATCTGGACTAGGTATAATACTACATGCGGGAAGAAGCAGAAAATTTCAAAATTGGAAAGTGTTTCATTAAGAAACATGCAAGAGATATACGAGGGTATAAAAATAAACAAATTCGCCGAGAATATTATAGCTGTATACAAGTGTGGACCGACATAGGGGATGGTCGTCACTAATTTGTCGAACGTCCGGTCTCCCGTCTCTCGTCTCCGATACGTAGCCGATTTGTCCGTCGATTGTGTGTCTAACGGTCAAAAATATCCGGACATAAAAATTGGGATTACCAGGCGACTCGGTATCTACTTCGGTCTATAGAGGCTCGTATTATAGGTATACCGAAAGCAAGCTCAATGGACACGTGCGCGAGCCGGACACTTCGGGACGCAAACCTCTCTTTGGAATACGGATACAGTTACACGTCAGTTGGTAAGGCGCGTGTATACGTCGGTTGGAATAATAAATTGGTATATAAGCCTAGCTTAGCTCTCGAAGGTATAGCCGGTCGCTCTCACGCGCCGGAAGTGGCAAGTAGGTGTTATTCTCGATTTTCTGTCATCGGCTCTACCTCGTTCTCTCGCCGCCGCGGCCTTCCGTCTCTGTCACTCTACGCGAAGTAAGCTGAAGGGTCTTCCTCGGTTTTTCGGTAGGGCGGCGTCACGGTGTCTGTTTAAATATAGCCCGTGGCTCCTAACTCCCGCCGGCATATCTATACGCACTCAAGTCCGCCTGCCCAGCGAATGACCCGAGACAGAAAGCATCCAAAAAGCATCCGTAGACGCTTGGAACTTGGGAGCCATTGAAAAAATACCCGAGGAATGTCAAGGGTTCTGTTATTCTTTTACGCTGAAAATCAGAGTAAAAGCGTGCTCGATGAGACCTTTCCGTTTTCACTTTTATGCTCCATCGCCTCATATCGAATACCCTGCCCGCCCCCCGCCCCCCGCCTCGCGCATACACCCTCTCGTATATATATTCCCGCCCCCCGGCCAGCACCCCGCTATCTGTCCGAAACGAAGGCCTTTGTTCGTTGTTATTGGATTTTTACTCTGTAATACCCGGAGACAACGTTCGCTCGAGTGGCTCGAGGCGAATAGTAGCTCGTACCGATTACTGATCACAGACAATTTTTCGCGGACCTTATGGATATCGTGCCTCCAGGCAATTTGCAATACCGCTGAAATGATTATACTTTCTATACTCGCATCACCCGCGAAAGGTTCATCAAAATGGAAGCTTTTTGACGTTTGTCTAGCTACGGGCTTGATACATCAATTTCTTATGAACATTGTTAATTGTATCAGGTTCTGGGTGAAGCGTCTATATCCCAAGGCTCGCGTTTCCGGTGCGTTTATGAAGCTAAGCATTTTTTGCGGTGCATTACATACACAGACCTGTATCTCTATGTAATCGCGCGCCTACACCATGCTGAGATAAGTAGGAGAAATATAGTACGCTTCGCTCGTTATATGTACACGCAGACACATCGTATCGGGCGCATTTTTCTCGATCTTTTGTTCCATTCCTTTCGTTTCATTTCATTTCATCGCGCTGGCCCCGATTATGGAGTAATACGCGCGATACGGTGCCAGTTTTATCTCCGTGAAATTTATACTTCTCTGCAGGCTGAGTTTGGAACTGAAGAAAGGGTAGAAAAATATTTACCGTTTCTTCGTCAGAGATATAAGAAAGTTCGCAGACCTATAGAACCTGAAATATGCAGATCGTACAAAAACAAGTATGATATTCAACTGCAGTCTGGATCAAGCTACAGTAGATTCCTTCGTTCCATGCCTCATTCACTTCCATCAGATATGTCTGAGATACGTATCCCAGTTTATTGGAAAACAGAACTTCTCACTCTCGCGCGATTTCATACCTTCGGTGAAAACCTGCACTGATAACGTACGGCCGTCGTGAACGGAGAAGTAAACGAACCAGAACATCGTATACTGGCTGAATAACTAACTGGTCAAACTGCGGACGACAATAATTATTCCAGTTTGAATAATGAAGATGGAAAAGTTTCGCAAAAGATTTAATTGATATTGACGTATGGTCGTCGGTATAGATACGAGCAAGTGTTGGCCAGCGGCATCCCTCGTGCCAATAATAGCGGATAACAGAGAGCAGATAGCCCACGGAGGGAGAAGATAGCGCGGACCAATTGGCCGAATTAAGCCCAATCCTATAGGGCCGCGGGGTCTCGGTTGACCCAATCCTTGAAGTCAGTGAACCATGAAGTCGATGGATATTACTGACGATAAAACATCCGTTGTTGTAAACACGCTGAAACTTCGACGTACGTCCAGCGTTAATTGGTGAGACTGGCGGGTTGATAGCGATAGGAGAGAAACGAAATCAATTTAAGGAGTGGGTGACTACTACGTAGGTATAGATCTTACGAGAGTCGAATCATTTTTACAGATGCTGCCAACTTTTCGTAAAGCTATGTGTTCAACGAAAAACCTATCATCGTCTCGGTGTTTACTTGAAATAAGATTTCTACACGTGCAGGGTCACCTATTTCTCTGTCCCAGGATAACTCTCAGATGTTAGCCAGTGTGCGAGATGATCAGTATAGCAGAAATGATCGCTTTTAAAAGTATAACGTACGTCGTTGTATTGGTTGCGATATACGGAACACGGGAGGAATCGGGGTACGCGGACCCCCCTCGCGGTTTGAATTATTTAAAATACGATATAAATCAGTATTTGGAACGGATTCAGATTTCGAATCGAACAGCCGTCTCGGCGATAACTTTTTATACTTATATACTTATACATATATTTATAATGGGAATACACATATCAATGTTCATCGGTGAATCGAGCGGGCCGAATTAGCCTGTCGAACCGTAAACTATAGACTCCGTACTCCGGCGTAGACTTGGACCATTGTCGATCCGATCTATTCTCTCAAAATCCCGGATTAGCATGGATAATTACAATCGACATTGCGAGAAACTTTGGCTAAGCAACATGTAGTTTCCATCGGCTATCTCTTGCATAGAGTTATAGCTATATGTATGTACATACCTACGTAACACCGGGTGGAGGACTTGTAGATCAATCGTTTTTCGTCAATTCCATTATTCTGCATTTAACGGCCGACCTGAGAATCCGTCCATGGAACGTTTGAGAATGGTTTTGGCTGACTAGGAAGAAAGAGTCAGGGCGGTTAACCTTCTTCCCTTTTCTATTTGGCAGCGAGTAGATACATTTGATTTTATTTTGTCGTGTCAACGTCGAAAGGCTGTCGTTCGCGATCGCGTCATCTTGCAAATATACAGACGTGACCCAGATCGAGACGTTTATTCGATGCTGTGGGAAGGGATCAGGGAACTCGAATCCATGCGGAATCGAATTTATTTATTTTCATGCTTCTGAGACACCCGCTACGATACAGAGCAAAGCGAGATACGAGTGATTGACTTTATTCTAATTACAAGGTTTTTCGATTCCCGAGGAGATGTAATTGAGGCCTCGGGAAAGTCAAACCTCTGTAATGGGGTGTAGGTAATTCATGATGACTTGGTGGCCGACTGTCGAGCTCGCCGATCCTAATATAGAACTTTAGCAAAGTTTCGTAGAAGTTATGCGTCGAAAGTTTTGTAATTATGAAGTGTAGCTGTTGCTATTTTCCTTCGACAATAATAAGTTGTGGAATTCTTGGGGAGCCGGAAGTTTCGGCGATTAATCTTGTAGCGTAGAAACATGATCACGAGACACATCCCGTTAGCTATAAATCGCGTTGTTTCCGTAAAGATTACTCGAGATTCTATCCGTACCTATAGTGATAGACACCCTCGGTCTCGAACGTGTTTCAAGTATATTTACTACCGTCTAAAGGGTTCTCGCGGTTTTCCAATTTTCGAAAAAGCATCGGGTGAATAGTCTAAAAGGTTTTCTCATGTTTGCGATATCAACCGTTGCCAAAATACGTTATACGGCCAACGACGAATTTCCTTGGGGGTATTCGCTCCATTGGATAGCACCGCGTGTCCTGCAATATTTTCAACGAGATTTTCTAGCCCGTCGAAGAACCTTGGCGTGAAAATAAATAAATAAATAAATAAATAAATAATAGGAACCGAGTCAATTAGTGGATGGGACCAGGAGTCAGCTTTACTCCCCCATCAATTCCACGCGTGAATATCATCGTTTTTAATGGAGCTTTCTATTCCTGATCATTTGTACAGTGCTGGGAGAGCTTCAGGGGTGCCCGTGATATCGCGCATATCGAATTGCGCAGCCTGGCACAATCCCAATACGTAAAACGTAGAACAACACCGCGGCTAACTTCGGCCCCTAAACAATAACTGGAAATAAATTTACCTTTTTTTTTTGTTTGTTTTATTTGAAATTATTTTTTTTACCAGGGTAAACACACCTCGCCACATTCACGCGACGAGAAACTAGGAAGCACTTTGATATCGCGGGGGATTTCGACTCGAACTAAACAATTTCGAGTCCACTTCGGTTTTAGCTGCTTCTGGTTCGAAAGCAAAGTCGATGGAATGATTTTGCTTGAGCAAAAATCTGCATCCAAAGTTGATTATATCTAGTACACACATACTCTTTCGAAGAAGTGTACAAAATGACAATGTTTCCAGCGTATATGCTTTTTATTGATTACAACGTCCGTCCCTCGGATGACTGCTGCAGGCGGTGAGTGATAAATTCTAATAACGCAGTTCATCTGCAGTCTGGAGGGTTAAACAAGGTTGTCACTCTTCAATTAGATTCTAGCCTCTTGGTTTCTCGCCGTGTAAGAGAGACGGTGGCATAGCATCGCGCCTACATCCTCATCACAGCTCGAGCTCGATTCAGCTTGGAGTCTGACTCGGTGTTGCGTAGATCTGCTAGATTAAATCTCCCTTCTTCTCGTATCGCCCGCAGAACTCACCGAAGAACAATAAATTGATCGCGAGATTTTAATTGGTCAAGAGTTAAGACCCTATACCGAGTCTGGCGTCGTCAGAGAATCCAGTTTAGCTGGCAAACCTCGATTGTTTCAAACTCGATTCCCACATTCGCCTGACCGCTGGCTTTAGTGATTACCGCGTATTTCCGAAGACCGCAGGATTATCCCCCTGCTTTGCGGCTAATACGTCCGATTAAATTTCAACGTGCACCATCGGCATTTGGTGGACTTATACGCCCCTGGGGACAGGGTTTTCACCCCATATTAATAATTAATTATTACTATCGTATCGAATGTCGGAATGGAAATAAACTCGTATTGTCGAATCATCGCGTACGCGACCAGCTAAAGTTTCATTAATTTCCATCGGACACCGGGTTGAAATTTGAAATGCAATTAACAGCGATGGGTAACGATGTATGAATCCTAATCGACCAATGAGCCTGCAGGTGAGAGTACCCCGGGATATATCGTAAGCCGTTGACTCATGGCACGATCCTTTAACATTTTCTGTTTACAAACTTTGTCGCTGTGTGACGTGCTTCTGAACAGATATGCGAATTATAGTGGCAGATGTGTATCGATGCGGTTTGAAATTCAAAAATAGTAGAACCTTGAACCTGCGCCTTTCCCCGAAGCTGTCAAGTTGGAATAGGCACATCCGCAAAAGTTTGCTCTTGATTTGAGAAAATATTTTACGATTTGTTGGCGTGTTGGTACGAAAGTGATCGTCTGCCAACGGTAGCCGTGTGATCGTCGGGGATATGTCGACTGTGAATCGTTTCTGCCAACTGGAAAAACATCATCCGCGATAACCGAAAGCTTATATTCATCGTATAACTTTGTCGAAACTCTTATTGAAATATGCCAATTCATCATCCGCTAATATAAACAGCCATTTTTATAGATGATAAAGCAGCACGGCAAGATGCCTCAGATTCGGTTTGTTTCAATGTATACATATACATACATAGGTATACATAAACTGTATCGGTATACGTATTATGGATAATATACAGGCAGCTGCGGGGCATTGGGAATTCGAAGGGTCGTTTCTAGGTATAAGATACTGCCTACCGGTGCAAAAATACCGAGGAACGGTGGCGTGAAACATTGGGTCGCGGTCGTACCGCCACCACTCCATTGCCAAATCACTTTTCCATTGATTTTTCATGGACCGTTGCCCAAGTCTGATTAAATAGTAGACAACACAAGCGCCCGGACGATTGATGCTGATTTACAGCAGCATTTCCTTCGCAGTTTATGCGGAGTGGATTTTATCAGAGGATTTACCTAACTAGGTCCCAAGCCCTGCAGCGGCTATATTTGAGTACATCCACGCAGCTACTCGAGATAAAAGAGAAAGAATAAAAAAAAGCTGTCTGACTCCAGCGTTTTGTTTCAAAGAGTTGGAGGCTCGTTCCCGTTACCCGTCGACTCGATAACCTTTTTTTACAACGTGATCCTCGTTCCGTCAAAAAACCGAGACCCCCGAGTCTTTTTTAAAACAGAGCCAGAGAGCAGCGTCTCTGTCCGCCTGTGCACCCGTCCTCCCGTCTAGGCGGCGGCTTGAATTGATAGCGAACCGGTGCGCGCCGAGCCATTTGTATACCCGGTGACCCGGTGGGCTTTAACGTGGTATAGGAGGCGTTGGCTCTGACGCAAATCCCAACGCGTGCCAGCGCGACGCCAGGCGTCGCGATGCCAAAATACCCGGCGTTTTTCACCGTGGTCAACGAGCCACGACACTTCCTAGTTGATGATCGATCACACACCGAGGGTATAATATTGACAGGGAAGACGGCTCGCGATACAATAGCCCATGCAGGAGTGAAAAATTGTGTCATGCATTTACACGCCGGGGACAAGGTGTCTACTATGTGGTCCTAGCGACATCCTTTCGGATCATGAATCCTTGACCTTAGCAGCGATCTCCTGGCAGCCTGTAACAAAACGCTTGGAAAGAATAAAGAACGGGTGAAATTTTTGCACGATATTTCAAAACGCCTGCAGCCCCTCGCTGGTCGTTGAACCTTGTACAAATACTGTGTGCGGACCGGGATCGATTCACGTGGCGTTAAATTGTTCATTTAATTTAACGCTTGTTGATTTATCATCAGTGTTGTATTTGTGGGTGAAGAGTACACGCACGGGTTGATTGGCAGGAGGCTGTGGCTAGTTTTTCGATTATTTAAAGAACCGGATAGAGTTTAAATAAAGAGCGTTGCACGGTATCTGACGCAGTCCCGCGCGGTGCAATCCTCTCGACGGTGTCGAGAGTGAATAGAATTTTTAGACAGTAATAGCGGTGACTAAGTTCAAGTTATCGCTTCCGGTCTCTTCTTCAACTTCCGGGACATGGAACCACTTTGGTGGTCTCACGGCTCTCTCGGCTCTGCTATACCTCGAGACGTACGTTAGTCGAAATTAATTGAAATTTAAGAGTTCGAACACGTCCCCACAGCCAAGGACGTAGCGTGGCAGAGTCCTGCAATAAATCCTGCGGATCAATTACTTATAAATTATTAGATTGCATTCACTAATATACGTCGTTTCCACTCACCGTGTAAGCTCTAAATTCATAGGCACGTCACGCGTACGTTATGTCCCCGCAAGACCATGGAGGATGACATTTTCAGGAATCACTCGATTGACTCGATGTCTTCTCGAATTGATGATTGGCAGCGGAGGAATATCTATTATCAAACAACTAGGGAAGACTTGATCCAAGTCACCCGGTAGAAGCGGAGAGAAACCGAAAGGTTGTTACACCCGGCCAGGTCGAGGCACTATTTCAAGCGCAGGGCAACTTGCCAAACTTATGTTAATTGAACGAATCATAATTTTTGTTCGGGGATTCTTATACCCTATGTTATTATACGGAGGTACAGAGCCTGCTGAACTCCGCGGTTATGCATAGAGCCTACCTGCCTACCTGCATACCTATATTCATCGCTAACAAATGCGGACACGAGATGTGGTGGTTAACTCAGTTTTAACATCAAGTTAGGCAATGTCTAACGTGCTGTGAATTTTTTCAACAAAATTACTAATCATTCGATTGTCATTCCGGTAATTGACGATGAGAGGAAATAGTCGAAAACGTATCGTGTTGGAAAAGCATTTTACGTAAAAAGGCAGAACTGCGGAACCACTGCGAAACTTTATAAGTTCCAACATAAATTGGTCCACGACTGATTCTAGTTTTATGTTTACAATTTCAGGTGCCATGGAGCAAACGTGAGCGGGAGAGTTCGTACAGTTCGACGAAATCTGACTCATCTGCGCAACAGGTTAGTTCTGAATTCCGGGTGAAAAAAAAAATGTCTTTAATTTGATTGATTTTTTTTTTTTGCTTTTTGGGAATTCGCTCAGCAGAACGATGCCAACACCTATAAGCCAAGGACGCATTCGGCTCTTGGGACAAGCAGTTACAGTCGTGGCACGCCAACCGGAAGTCAGCTACCTAGCTACAAAAGTGCCTATTCCACCACCAGTCCAGCGAACTCTACTCGCGCTTCGTCCAAAGATCGTACCTTTCCTAGCTATGGGTCGAGCTACGCAAAAAAAGACAGAGATAAACCGGAAGAGCGACCATCGTACAAATATGCTGGTTGGTAAATTGTGTACAAATAATCTGGAGGAGGCTCGGGCCTCTGAAAATCACAGCAGTGCAAGTCATACTTACGTATCTAATGTGAAAAATAATTGCTTTTAGTCGCTCGATCACGCACGAGTACATCTCTTGCATAAGCGATATTCTTAATTAGAAAACGCCAGACCGTTTAGGACCTGAGTATCCGCATTTTTCTATGACTTTCAAGGTTGATGGCCCCGTTGAGGCATTCCAATCGATAGAAACCGCGCCAAGAGTAGAGTACTCGAAGATTGACAAAGTTGTATAGTCGTAAGAGTAAATTCCAAGCTCTGCAATGTACTGCAGCTGCCTACTTATTTAATTTGTTTTTTTTTTTCCTTTCAGCTACCCCTAAGGAGACGGAAAAACATCGTTTGCAGGCGGAACGAACAGCTTCGACGGAGGACACGAGGTCAAAGAGCCCATTGTCGACCAGCCGAAGTTCCCTCCTTGAAAAGTACTCCAATATTCGGGAACCGAGCGTTAAATCTTCCGATCGACCAACCTCAGTCCTAGAAAAATACACACGTGGTACTTCGCGGGAAAGGAGTCGCGAACCAGATATTGCCCCGAGGTTTGTCTCCAGCACGTATCCTGGAACGACGGCGAGCAGGACTTACACCGGCGATCGACAAGATAAAAAAGAACGGAGCGAACATCCCCCCGTGTCTTACAGGGGGCTCCGTGCACCCGCGGGAAGATCCTCTCGCGAACCAAGCCCCGAAATTACAACGAGCAAGAGCAGCTGCTACAGAGTTTACTCCAGGGCACCATCCTACGGTAGAACTGTTTCCGGGAGCCTGCGTGAGTGTCTGCACTTTTATTTATAATTCAACAGATATCTGTACAGTATGGAGCTGTTGGGCGGATTTTTAGCTGCTTCAATTTCAGAGCTGAGAAATGATTTCTTGTTATTTCAGCTACCTCAGAGGCTACTTCGACTCCGGTGACCTCGTCCAGGTACAGTGGGGCGGGTACACGGTTTGGATTGACGTCTCGAAGCAGTACAGAGCACCTTCCAACGGCCATCAGTTATTCCGGTTCGGATAGATTTCGAACCCCGAGTAGCAGGCGGTCGATGACACCCTTGAAGGGAGAAGTGGCTTCCAGAAATACGATATCACGAGCGGAAGTATCTCCCCGTGTTGAGACTTGCCCGAGAAAGATCGAAAAGTCTGACCACGTCGAGTGCCATTCGCGTAATGAACAGAATGACGAAGAAAATGACGACAACGACGACGACGAGGAAGATGACGATAGTGTCGTGACGTTGACAGTCATCACACGGGGAACATCGCCATCGGCACCGGCTTCGTCGTCGTACGTGCGAACCCGAAGAGCAGACACAGCCAGAATGATACAAAAGGAAATAACCAGGCCGAAAAAAAGACCAGCGATGAAGGACGAAGGGATGCAGTCGGACAGGATGGACGATACTGCTAGATTTTCACGGTACGGCGGGGCTAGGGTAGCAGTGACGCCGTGGACCTCCTATCTGGAAAAATATTCTCCAAATTCGTCAAACTCCTCGGGTTACGTGTCGCGGGGGTACAGTACCGGAAGTGGAGCTTCTTCAGTTTCATCGAGAATCGGTAGTTTCGGGTTCTCGAGGCCAAGCGAGAGTCCAACGCCTGCAAGATGCGAACCAGTAGTAAATCGGACGATATCTCCGGGCGTTGGCCAAGAGACTAACAGCTCGATAAGCAAACTGCCAAATGATTCTAGTGCCAAAGTACAAAGTAGCGAACTGCAACGTACGAGCAGTATTAGCAAAACTACCTGTCGCAACGAACCTAGTCAATCTAGTTCTACCACAAACGTTTTAAGGAACGGTTTTTCAGCTCTTCCCAGCCGCGAAGAGTCCCCTGCAAAGACGGACGGGTCTGGCTCCGGTTCCGGTTCCAGTTCGCAGAGTGATCAAAAGTGCGAATCGATTAATGAAGATGAGAGGTCGGAGGGTGTCCGGCAAAAGAGTTCAGTGCCAAAAACAGAGGAAACTAACCAAAGAATAAGTTCAATGCCAAAGCTCGAGGGTCTTGTTGGATCGAGGAGCGAAAGTAAATTAGTAAAGTCTTCGTCGAGACACGACTGTCCAATGGCAAGGAGTGAGAGTGCGAATCAGCGGCGAAGTTCAACGCCTAAATTTGACGGTGTACCTTTGAAGTTTGACGAATCATCTCCCGCTCAATCTCAAAGACGCGAAAGCCCGTCAACGAAGAAAGAAAACTCTCAGCCTCGTAAGGATTCGTTGTCAAAATCGGACAGCGGATCTTCGCACAGTAAAATATCATTGTCAAAGAACAGCTCTGGGAAAAATGTATCGCGACAAATATCGCGGGCCGATTCGTCTGATAGTGCTATTAACGTGCCAAACGGGAGATCGAAATCTTCGTCGGCCAGTTCAATGGCGAGTCTGGGTGGAAAAGTAAGAACAACGCCACCGCCGATTGCGGGAAAGGCTGGCTCTACAAATCTACGTCAGGTAAATTCTGTGGATGGAGGTGCTCGTGGTAAACCACCGGTACCGAAGAGCGACAGCGGAGCAACGGCGAAAAGTTCTACGTCAGTAAAATACGTGAACAAAGATTTCCGAAAATCGGCGCTGAATATGGAAAGTGGAGAAATGTCACGGTCGAAATTGGAACGAAAACGTTTGAAGAAGCAGCGAAGTGTTTCGATCAGTTCTCAGGACTCGCAGTCCGAAGCAAATTCCGAGTCTATACATCAGGTAGCATCGTCAGGCTCTTCGACGTCGGTTAAATCAAATCAGTCGGGGTCAAAGTTGAAGCTACCTACCACCCTCTCAAAGGGTTTAATCCAAAGAGTTGGCACACCACCGCAGCGCAGCAGCCCAGTAGCCTCGAAGCTCGAATCTAAGAACACCAGAAGCTTTTCAAAGTCACCGTCGCGAAGAAGAAAGAATATATCGCGGAGCGCAACTTCCAGTTCGGAAAGCTCCGACTCCTCGAGTTCATCGAGCACTGATGAGGAGGATGTAGAGCACCGCTCCAACTCGCGACGGAGACGAAGACGAGCCTCAGGATCTCCGGTAGACAAGAGATGTCGCAGCAGCGCCGGTTCATCGCGAACTAGCATTCTAGCTTCGTCAGCTGACGAGTTATCCTTGGCTAATGACAAACCCCCGATTCCACCGGCTAGCCCAAAGTCCCGTGGCGAAACTTCGGTGAAAACGGAGGAAGCAAAATCGTTCCTGATGAGGGCACTAGCTCCTGTCACGAATTTATTCAAGGTAAAGCACCAGGACTCGGGAGAATTGAGGGCTGGCTGGCTGGATTCTACTCCTGAAATATCCGAGATGGGGAAAAAGAACGGCAGTCATGGCATGTCCCTGTCAAAGTCCATTACCCAGTCCCTGTCGAAGAGCCTGAGTTTCACAAACTCGGAGAAAAGCGAAAAGAAGAAGAAAAACCACAAGCTTACGCATCAGGTATCCGGGGACAAAGCGTGGTGGATGGAAGCCAACCCGGACAATGTCCCGGAAGGTATTGAAAAGATAAGCGTACACAGCGACGAAGTGAGCCAAGACACGACTGTCAGTAGCGTGCTTCCCGACGATGGTGAGTCTATTCCAACAGTTAATATCATAGTATTGAACATGAGTGGAGAAAAAAATCTTTTATTTATTTCACCCCCGTACTTTTGTGTGCTTGACAGGTAAATTCAAGCTGAAGATCTGGCGGCAGGATTCAGGCGACAAGGCCTGGTGGTTGGACGCAAATGAAAATATACCGGAAGACGTTGTGAGGAAGGAGTCCTCCCCGAAGTCACCGCTCTCTCGGCGAGGATCTAGCCGTGGCAGCGCAAAGTCAGAGCGACGTAATCGAATCAAACACCAACAGTCTGGGGAACGCGCCTGGTGGATGAGCGAGGATCCCGAAAGTGTTCCCGAGGGTGTAGAGGTGATACCGGTACCTGCCAGAGCGCTGACACCGCAGAACGCCGAGAATTCGGAGAATTTCAACCCGGATACGGGCTTCCCTAAGACGATCAGCAAAATAAGACACATTGACTCGGGGGAAAAGGCGTGGTGGATGGACAGCTCGGCTAACGTGCCAGAGGGCGTTGAAAAAATTCAGGTTGATACCTCGATCAGCAATTCGGACTCATCCGAGTCCCTGGAAAAGGTTGAAATTGGCAACGTGCCACGACCGGAAGTCCAACTTAGGAGAAGTTTGTCTAGGTTTCCGATTGAATTCCCACCACCACCGCCTGACGAACCGCTCGGGGATCGCGCCAGCCCCGAAGGAGTAAGTTTCTCGATTTAAATTACCTACGTCACTTCTTGCATCTACCTTGCTGCAGCTGGGTCACGTGAGAGATTTAAAAAAATGTTTAAATCAAAACCAACCTCTGTATAACCGGAAAGCTCGAGGTGATTTGCGAATTCTCTACGACAAGCGATTAAACTATCCACCACCGTATAACATGTTTCCTCTTTGAATCTCATTTTCTGCCAGTAAAATAAAAATTGTGCCGCAGGGAATTGGGGGGGAAATATTTCAGACGCGTTTCACGTGTGTATAAACCACTCACGCCTTGAAGTTTATTAGCCTGCAGTGCGCATACGAGAGTTCTGACTGTAAAATAAAATTGATTCCCGCAATCGATAACCAAACACTTTTCCCGCAGGTAGAAAATCCACCAGATCCTCCAGACAGCTACGGCGGTCGTAATTCTCCGTACGATAACGTCAAACCCATCGTTCAGTCTCCACCGCGAAGATCACCACCAAGAAAAAGACCGTCGACGTTGCCGCTGTTCATCGGCAACCATACCAACATCGACGACCTCTTGGGTGCCGCCACTACTCCGCGACACAGCCCATTGACGTCTCGTATAGGAAGAAAGGACCGCGTCGAAGGTGGGTGATGACGTGTTTCGTTGGTCCGACTGCAAAGAGTGAGAAAAAAAAAAAAAAAATTCGGACTTTCAAACTCCGGAACTTGGTTTTATCTATTTTTTCTAAACGTGTTACCAACCGAAATAAATCAACGGGTAAAGCGCCGCGGTGATGAACGATGTCTCGCGATCCTCTGCCAATATACCGCCAACAATGGAATGCGTTATTCAACGTATTACAAAGGGTGTGGTTGGCCATGATGCCTGAAAAGAGGGTGAAGCATGGTTTATTGTTGGTCACGGGTGATCGGTGGAGAATGATTTCATCTACCCTCGAAGTTGTCGCGTGTCGAAAAATTTTATCATATTTACAACCGAATGTATTTCAACGGAATTCCATGGCAGACTTGCGAAGCTCCATTGTTCCATTTACTGGCCACCGATGGACGAATTGATTGTTTTCATACCTCGGGCGATATTGATTCAAATTTATAACGCAGGAGTGAAGATCGATGAACTCAATTAAGACCGCTTGATTTCAGAATCGTCCGAGGACAGCTCCGAGTGCGAGGAAATAGATGCGGATCAAGTAATTATTCACGACAGCACGCCGCAGATTCCAATCATCCGGCGTAGAAACAGGTGAATTCTTTCTACCCACACATACGTACTTTTTATTTCACCCGCACCACTTCCAGCATCCGTTTTAACAGAATCGATATCTTTTTTTTTCTCCACAGAGACTTGGACAGACCTCAACCAGACGGCTACATACCGGTGAGCCATCTGATTTCATTCATAGTTTATAGAATTACGATCGGTTCGCGTGCATTATGCAACGAAAAGAAAATTATTCAAACCGGAGCTGTAGAACTGAAAGCATACGCTACTAGTAAATTCTCCAAATATATACAGTTCGCCAAACTGAAAGACAAAGTACGAAAAGCTACTCGCTAAGCATACCATTACGTTGTTAGTACAACTTCTCTGTGATCGATCGCGGAATAAATACCCCAAGGGTGGCTATGCGTTATTTGAGATTCCAATGCGATGATTTTTCAAGCCTTTCCGAAGAGAGCTAGAAATTTCGGCTACATTGGCAAAGCAGGAAAATTTGGTTGCTGAGATCTGGCAACGACTTCTGTGGCACTCGCTGCATTCTTGTTGCTAATGGAAAAAATCATTTTTACTTTCTGAAATTTCAAGGTTTGTAAGGCTTTCCGGGTTTTCATGATCGACCTGTATCTCGCGCTTATTTCGACGTACATTAGGCCGAGAACGCGGGTCGGGCAACGGTTGACTTGTATAAAAGTTGAAAGCTGACAATGCGATCTGTATACTCAATGTGAAGTTTTATACCCTCCGACGATACGTGAATGTGCCATTATACCCGGCGTTAAAGTGGGGAAAGCTCTCCTTTGTAAATGGGTAATTCTACGAACGGTAAACGAGCTACACGCTCGACTATAAGGGTGGTGCGATCCCATCATACAACGAAACCCCATAGAAATACGTGACCCTGCGAGGGGTGGTTGTGTACTAGGCTCCCTCACGTCGCGCCCTTATACAGTCGCGTAATTGTGTGGTGAAAAAGTAATCAGTTGACTCGGCACGTATTTACTTTCGTTATAAATTCACGTGTGTACCTACTGTTTTCGCAGGGAGGGGTACATACCCAGATAATCAACGAGTTGTACAGTCGAATCGATGGGAGAATATCATGGTTCTTTCAACAACGAAAAAAAAATACAAAATTTGTTGTCACCTCGACTGAACAACAAGTGAAAATTTTCTCGGAATTGTTCGTCACAAAAGAATACCAATCGAAAAATTTATTGCTTCGACACATGGCGTCGATTTAATTCCAGTAAAGAGTTATCGTGTATTTCATGGTCGAGAGAGCTGTTATGACAAAATATTCGCTAGTATATTATCAGTTGGTTATATTTCATGGATTCGTTTCAATAATTAGGTCGAGACTTGACCTCGCGTATAATCAACTGCAGTACGTACGTATTAAGAAACCGGGATTTATATCAGCTGTTATTATTTTATCACCGAAATAAGTTTCTCGAATAATAACATATATATTGGTATGCAAAGAGCCACGAGCTGAGAGAAATCATGTCACGTACAATACGAACACAATATAGTATAGGTATACTCGTATGTATGGTACGAGTGGTGAAGTCATTTGTGTTTTATTTCTTTAATGAATAAAATCATTTGTTGGATATGGTCGTACGTGGAGGTAGTTGGGTATAAGGTATTGTATCGGAAATGTTTAAGCAATATCTTCTTACTGATCTTAGACACGAACGTAAACGGCTTAATAACCCAACGGCTCATCTTCGATTAGTGAAAATTATTTCGTAAATTGTCCCGTTCCAGAAATAGAAATGATTTTCTCCATATAGGTATATGTATACGTACGTATATATTATACATACCTGTGTCAGGTGAAAGGTAGAATACCGGTGTCACGGTCGAAATTTCCTTCCACACTTATTAGTCAATTAAAAACTACAAGCGACTTCGTATGTACGTACACGTACGACGAAATCACGGTCTGCCTATTGTAAACGCGTTTATCATAAGAGAAGAATCTCTGTTCCCCCTGGATTCGGGTTTGATTCTTCCTCGCAGATTTCTGCTCGGTCGCAGTTTACGAAAAATTTGGGTAACTGTATCGAAGTAACGAATGAAAAATCGAATTTCGTAAAATATTGAAAAATTTCATTTTGAAAGTAAGGTCCGCGCGAGCGCCAAGACCCCGAGTTTTCCGGCGCCTCCGTTTGGCGGCGCTGCACTAAGCGTCGACAGGTGTCCGACGTGCGCGTTCAGTGTCGCGGCGGCCGCGCGCGAGGACCGAGGGTAGGCATGCCGCAAGCCGCTAGCAATTTTACCGGTCGCGTGTTTTCATTTTTAATTATCGCCAACGAATACGGCGCGTGTCCATGATAAACGATAAATTAATCAAACATTTCTGTATAATCCTTATCGGACAACCCATATATACATACGTATTATACACTTGTGAGATATTTTTCAATTAATCTGTAAATAGAAAGTTCGATCGTGTATGTATGTACATACCTACCTACCTATACCTACCCGTGGCTTCAATTTATATACCGGGTAAATATTTACATCATAACGAGTATATATTTTCGTTACACATTCTTATCGCGCCCAATGATAATTAAAGTCAGCTGTTGAATGTCGATCATACATAATTCAGTAGTTTAGCAGCCTCTGCAAGGCGCTCCGGAAATCGTTCGGTAGGCGTTGCATCGTTGTCGAGGAATCTGTAAATTGCCATAAAATCGCGACCTTATCATTAACGAAACTTTTTGTTTAGTATATTTTTGCGAACTTAGGTTCGTTTGTAATTTAGTATATAGAGGAACTGTGCTATCGGGAACTCAAGCTGGAACCGATCTCTTGCATCCGTCAGACAAAGGAATATATATTTTTTTTTTCTTTTTTCAATGTTTCTTGCCCGAAGATTCTCTGTTTCCGAAAGATCATCGTCCTCAATTTAGCTAATCACCTGCAGTGCTGCTTCGCTAACGAATTCGTCAATTTTTCCAACAAATTCCTGACAAATTATTCAATAGCGAATGTAGAGGCTGGAGGTATAAAATCCTCAACCTGTTCCATTACTTCCCCGCAGATACAATTACATTTTAATTAACACACAGAATCGTTCCGAGCAGGTCTCGAAAAATAAAAGAAATACGTGAAAACCAATCGAAAGAAGAGATAAAAAAAAAAAAAAAAAAAAAAAAACGGACATCAAAACAGTGCATCGTGCGGTGAACCGGTTTCATTCCCGAACAACAATTTATCCTCAGTTGCCGGTTTGAAATCAACAAGTGACACAGTATAGAGATAGTACTACCTATATACGTGACTGTATCGCTACCAGGGGTGAATTCAATCCTATACCTAGATCCACATATCCGTCCAGTTATACTGCATGATTTTCATAAGATATATCAATCCCTGAAGAAGAGGTGAAGATAAAAAAAAACTAAAATGCTTTCGCTAACATGCCGCGTTCAATACCTGAACGATGTGGACCCGTTCGCCTACGCCAGTTCCTATCCCGAGCCTCCTCGACCACCGGTCCATACTTTCAGCGCGACCTTGCCTCTCATCAACCAACTCGCTGCGGTGCATCGGCTACTTCGAGCACCACACAGGGTAAGTTTACCTGTTTACATACCTGTACCTCGTAGAAATGTACGGTATATACGTTTACTTTATTGTCAGAGAACATATATACTCGTATACGCGGCCTGGTGCGCAGCTATCGAAACACATATTTGTAGAGATGATTCATTTATTTATTCGTCTATACATATTCATTATCATATCTGCAGTAATTCTTTGTCACTCCAATCAGTCGTCATTCCACGAGTTGAGGTCGTAACGAGAAATGACAAAGCGATGGCCTATATATGCCTTTCTCATTCTCATTCTCATATACCTAGGCAAAGCGGCTCGGTTTTCCCACAGTTGTGGGTATCTGTATACCGTGTACACGGTTCTCGTTTACTCTACGGTCTGCGGGGAAATTAGACAGAGCGGAGGAATTAACCGCGCGTATACACAATTCATACCCAAGAAAGTTTATCGTTTTTCTATATAATTAATCAAATACTTACCCCATATAATCGGGTTCGCTTCGGAATTTAATGCCACTATACAATTTCTCATTCCACGTTCCCAAGCTACATACCGTGGTCAAAAACTTCGCACTCTACTGCAGCTGCAGCAGTCTACAAACAAACACAGTTCCGAGTTTCATATCCCCCAAGGGTTCGCGTACCAACGGAAGTTCCAAAGGTCAGGGTCAGGCTCAGGGTCACAGTCAGTCTCAAGGTTAAACAGGGATCATAGATTCCCTTGGTTATCGGGGTGATCTCAGAAGTCAAAGACATCGAAGTTTGTAGTCGACGGATGCTCCCGGATCTGGTAAGATCAAAGAGGTTTGGTATAGAACCTCACGTTTCTATCTCTAGACGCGGAACTACCCTCGTCTCTGATCCCATATGTATGTACATACATACATACATACCTACCTACTGCCTATACGCGTTGCGAAACTATTACAACCACAACCACACAACCACATGAAATGCCTATAAACATGGGTATAAATGTCTCTGCGCGTATACAGATACACAAACGCGACTTTGTAACGTGCTGCACGTGCCTCTGTAATACGTTTCTATCGATCGTTTCCGAATCTAAATTCTAAACTCACGGTACGCCGCCTACAATCATTCTCGCAAATTGGTGTATGTTCACGACCGTACACAACTACGAATAAACCGCACGCCCGAACGGTTCGCCAATTCTGTGTCTGGCTAGAGGCTAGATCGTTGCAGCTTGACCCAATTATGCGTTTACTGCACTTCGCGTATTGCGACACGTATTATGTACGGTTTTGTCCAACGTTTCCACGCTCTATCTCTGGCGGAGCCAGGAAACTAATTCGCGTTGAAACGGTGCATATTTTTGCTGTTCATACAAGTAGTTGGAGCTCGAACGAGGCAAACCTATAAGTAACGCATGGAAAAGGCTTGAATTTTCTCGGACAGAACAGCACTGGCGTTCCTGTGAAAACGAAGTCCTTAAAATCCCTCGTAGTACGTGGTGTCGGATGGGGTAGTAAGGTATCGCCGACTAATAACCCGTCGTGAACGATCAGTGATCGAATGTATCATTACCTGGCTCCCATTTGAACGAAAATTAGCAGGCTACCAGGTTCTCGCGAGATGTTCATTCTGTGGGGGTAATAAATCCACCTGAATTATCAACGGTTGAACTGAATCAGTGTCAGTAGACTGTTATTAGCGGGAAGCTATATGTCGTAAAAATACAGGGTATTTGCGTACGTTCGGACCTAGAATCTTATAATCACCGTAAATACGTACGAGACATGCCACGCAATCGGCGGTACCGGGACCGGTATGCGTTAGCCAACGAAAGTTCAAAGAGAGCCGCCTTCCATAAATAGTGGAAGTCTTATGGTCGATGGGAGAATCCGTGGGTAGCTGATCGTCCTCGTCCGTGATCCTGAAACCGTTCCGGATCAGAGAAAAATCGAACGGATAGATATAGATGGCTCATGGACTGCAACGGACAATGAATATAGTGAACTGAATGATTTTCTATATAACGCAGTAGAAAAATCGACCCCATTAGGTATGCCAGCGGTCGTGGAAACGGCTTGGAGAAGCCCCTGTGTAAAAATCCGCCTATTTGTAGCATTGCATAACGCAATTCTCAGCGTCCTTCGGCCACCTCTAATTCGAAATGGTCGTATTATACGATTATAAAATAAAAAACGGTTGGATTGTGGAACGACTTTGAATCCATAGAAAAACTCGCGAGCCTTACACCTATGACCGAACAGTCGATGACTCTAATCTTGGCAATGAAACTGGTGTCGAGGAGGTCTTTAAATTCATTTGGAAACCTTCGAGGCCAGAGAACACGCTTTTCCGGAGTTTTGTATTCTCCGGTAGAAACGGGGCAATTAAATGACATCCGAAGACGTGAGGTGCCAAAACGATGCGGCTCGACACGTAGAGCCAATTTTATTCTTTTCATAGAGTCTCAACGACCATTCGGGGAACCGAAGAGGGACAAATCCCCGTGGAATTCGACCCGAAATCAGAGATATGTATTTGGACGTTAATTATCGATGAAATTAATTGTATGCCTGTATACCCGTGCAAACAACGTGCCCGGGGCCTCACAACTATTATAATACTGTAGGTAAATATGTTGACTGAACTATAATCGTTTCAGGTGGTATACATTATGTATGTAGGTATATCCACCTGGATCTATCGCTGTTTGCGATTAATTATCCCAACAGCAAGTTGAAATCAACAAAATATACCAACTACGGGTTCAGTTATCCATCGATCAAATATCTTCATCATGAATACACGTATGTGTGTATGTATACGTGTGTGTATCAGACTTCGAAAACATCCGCCAATCCTATTCACTTTGAAAAGTTTTTTTTTTTTCTTTCGTATCCGTTGTTCTTTGACCGAGTAAAGTTTCACCAGCTGGCGGATGACAGCCCTATACACGGTGTCTTCTTAATGGTCATGAGAAACTGCAGTCTTACGGCTCTTTGTCCATGGCACCAACTCGGGCGCCGAGAGTCAGCTTCGCCGGGACGAAAACCTACCTCTGCAGTCCTATGCACCCACCTCCGCAGCACGACCAACGTCGCCTTCTCTCCTCTCGCCGACCCTTCCCCAGAGCCGGTACGAGTCTCTTTGTTGCATTCCGCCTCGAATGCAACGGCGACTCGGCGGCTTGGCTACAATCGAGTAGGTAGGTAGGTACGCTCTGGCTCTTTTCAAGTGTCCATCGCTGCAGTGATGATACTTGACGAGCTGCACGATACCACCATCACCATCGCCATCGCCATCGCCATCGCCATCGCCATCGCCATCGCCGTTGCCATCACCATCACCACCATACACCATATGGTGCATATTACACATCAACGATATACCTATACATCCACTGAATTTTCCAGCACTTACGATTAGCTCGGATTGTGTGGATGTCTGCAATAAGTGCGGTTGCCGAAAGGCATGTAATTTTCGCCAGCTCGTATACCTATAACGATCGGTGAAAAAAAAAGAAAGAAAGGAACGGTAACACACGTAATGTTCAACGTGTAGCCGTTTCGTTCTTCGTTGGCTTTCGCGTCGGTATCAATATTTACGATATCGAAGTTCCCGCACGCATTGGTCCGACGCGTTAGTAGGTACGCGGAAGTTATAGTTGGGCAGCGCCAGTATCCGAGCCGATAAACATACGTGTACCGTGATTGATTTTTTCAATTAACTAGAAGGAGCCTCGTCGAAGGGTTACAGCACTATACACGCGGTTGTAATTTTCTGCCTCATTTTAACCGTACCACCAATCCTCAGGCTGGGAATCTAATTCTAAAATAAACTGGTGATTAGCAGACTTGAATAAGGAGCCAGCCATCCTACACGAGCGGGTATAATATGAGTCTTTGCTCATTTATCTTGAATCACGAGCAAGTTTAACTGCCACCGAGTGTCGGTAGATCGAAGGTAGATATTATACCCACGTGTATGTGTATACAGGTATGTATGGGTACAGGTACAGGGTACGAGTTTCTTCTGAGGATACAATTTCCAATCGTTAAACTATAATAATCGGTATGTAGAATCTGTGGTAGACTGTAAATATCGCGTGTCCTTGATCCCCCGGTTCTACCAAATTGCACCGGACCAAAGTATAATATACGGGGAGGGGGTTTTAGGCTCGATATTTTGGGCATCCTGATCAATATTCATAACTCCGTAAGATCGGAACAGGTTTGGGGCGCGTGCACCGTTCGAATATTGCAAATTATATGGGTATTTTCAGCTGGGGGCCTCCGGGGCACGTTAATATTCATGATCTTTCGGTGGACCTGTATTTGGATATTATACGAAAGGCCGGCGGGTTCAACGGCCCCGTCTTACGGTCACGGACAAAGTTCATTTCCGGAAGTAGGTAGGTACCATCTCAAATAATCCGACACGGAGGAGCTACCGCGTAATCGGTATGGCCCACGATTATCGATGCGATGAGCTGCCGGTACCGGTTTCGCTCAATTCGACACGCGCGGTACATGGGACAAGTGAACAGAACTATCGGTCCCGAGTCGATTACCGTACGTTCCTTCAAATTTGGCAAGTGGTTATATTTGTACCCGATACATCAATGTTATATCTTCAAAGAGAAGAAAAAAAGCAGAAAAAAAAATCTGTCCGTCGTCTGAATAAAAATGGCAACTCGTGTCACAGAAACGTACTTAAGTCTGTCGACGCTCTAGAATTATGCTACTCTTCTACCCTGATGTTAAATCGCATAGAAATCAAAAGTGGAACGTGTTTGCCTGCGTGTCTATCTCCAAGGGTATAAAAAACTCGTGTTAACGCTTCGCGAGGATTACGTGAAGCACGAAAAAATAAAATAAAATGAAATAAAAAAAAAAACAGTATTTTAAATCCTGTTAGGTACCGGCACTGATTGCGAGAGGGAAGTTTCAGATACCGTATATATTGCTACCGTGTAGTACGTAGGCATAATGATTCACTCGACATCATCTGGTAAATATAAGAAATTCACGTCGGTTGGTATATGACAATGAGGTATATATCTAGCCTTGACGTCAATGCTAATTCTGACACACAACGTAAGAAACCGCGTCTCTAGAGCTACGAAAAAAAAAAAAAAAAAATTCTGTTGAAATCTGTTGTCTCAAAAATATTCTGGAAAAGTTTGTAAATTAGATTTTCAGTTCTTATAGCGTGCAATGATTGACCACTGAATTCATTTTTTTTTTCTTCTTTATGCTCAATCGTGGTTCCGGATTTCCCTAGAGTACCCTGCCCTTGTCCGTATGTCTGAAAATGGGAAAAGTTTTTTTTTTTTTTTTTTTTTTCGAATCGTACCCGACCAATACGGATTTTCATCCCTACTCACCGTATGGTCCGGCTTAGAATTTCCTCGCGTGGAAAAGAGGGGAAAAAAATGGCAATAACTTCATGGCTTGGATGGAAACGCATTGACGTCACGGTCAATAACGTCCCGTTAATACGTCGATTCACATCTGGTTCTGAACGAGCCCATCTGCGTCGTATTGCAAATACTGACCTGACCTCGCTTGATTGGGTCATCCAGGCCCGATTCGATGAGCAGCTGACTGCCAATGAAGAGCAAAAATGAAAATAAAAAAGTCAAAAATAAAAAATAGAATAACTGCAGTACCTACTACTCTTCCAGTTGTTATTATTTATATATTTTTATTTTTGAGAGAGCCATTCCATCCTATTATTAGTACAAGAATTTTCGTCAAAAAATTTCTCTCAGTTTGTGTTCAATTTTTGAACAAATTTTTGGCTCATGCCAGATTTGCATATCTTTGCCGTAGCGAATACACACCAAGGGAGCTTCATGCATTTCGTAGATATGGCAAGCGTCTGAAAGCGAAGATCCTCAGCTTCTTTTGCTCCTTCCATCGCCTGTATAGAATATTCCGCGTCGAGTACGTATCAATACATATTCGGGGCGTCCCCGAGCTGTAACATCGACAGGAGGAAAGTTTGATGTCATCGTTCCGAATGGCTTTCAACTTTGGTGGGTGTCGATAATCGGGAGCAATGCAATACGTCATGACCTTCACCCGGGGAAAAAAGTTTCTCGGAAATCCCTTGCCAAGGGGAGTAAAAGGGACGTGCCATAAAGTGCCGAAACTCACTATACAAAGACTGGGGACATATGTTGCAAAATATTTCTCGACCCTTTCATCTCCGAAGGATAAACTTGTATCTCTTAGACATGTTGTATACGATTTTTCGTCCCCCTAGTCGGGGTTTTGCCGAGGACAAAATGTAAATGAAAAATGGAAGTCGAACGGCGTGGCGTACCTAGTCTGGTAGTTTATTGTTAGCTGAGGAAATCGGCATCGGTTATGAATAATTCGTAGGGGCTGCAAAGGTGGCCGTATTTTTATACCGTAGGGATTCTGTGGTACAGCTGCGTGGCTTGTACAGGCATAATGTCCAAAAATAAAAACACATGTTAACGTTGTTTCGTATAAACGGGGTTTTTACGAGGTGTGGTGGGTCGGAGGCAGAGCGAACTTGAAACTCTTTGACGACAGTTTTGAATGGCGTTCGAGCATTAAGATTAAGAAAGTAAGGTGACGGTGTGCATGCAATACATATAACGCATACCTCATGCGGTGTGTACCTGCGTGTTGAGAATTTGAATATTTTTTTCCATCGCATATACATATATATTTCCTTTTTCCGCTCGGTGTCAATTGCGACTCATGACATATGCTGCAAGTAGCAGCTAAGATCTCCCACATAGACATTCAGACGTATGTCCCGGCCGTACCTAAGCGAAACGATGAGACACGTCACACAATTACTTTGTTAGCTATACCGAGAAATTCCTGACACCTTCTGAATTGTCGAGAGCTGAAAGTTCAGCGGAAAGTTAGTTGGTTAGTTCCTGATATCACGGGCAAACCGCCAGTTAACAGCCGTTGCTATTTAAAGCGTAAACGTAAAATATGATTAGCCATTAATCAACGGTGTGCCCCAGTTCGTAGCTCGGCTAGGAACACCTCGAATGTAGAAATATTTATTCGTTAACCGCGTATAGGTTATACCCCACCGTGTTTCGTGTCGATGGTTTATTCTCGGCTGCTGTTTCGCAACCAACATACTCCGATTGTGCGGATAATACAGGAACAAGAACGGGGTATGCCTATAGGTATATGTGTAACGTGTATTTTACACACATGCCCGTCTAGTTACTGGTGGAAGTGCGGGCGGGTGGTTCATCCGGCTAAACCGTTAAAGTGAAGCGACACGACCGTACGCCAGCGTTACGGGATGCTACGAGTTATTCCGCGTGGTTCATTTCATTTCTACTAATTGGCCGCGATAGAGATCACGGCCAGGGAGTACATCCGTATCTATTTTTCCTTTGATTGTCCATTTTGGCAGCTACATTCCCAGGGCTGTCGTGTCAGTCCGTTTTTTTTTTCTCATAGCTCTGTCGCGGTGATAGAGCTTTTTAGTACCTATACGCAAGAGTTAGCCGCGGAATTGATACTAACGATAACGATCGTTCGTTCTTTTGAAGCTAAGTTGTTTTTTTTTTTTTCGACGGATATTCAAACCTCGCAATATAATTTGAAACTGAGAGGGAGTTGGCAGTCGTCAAGTGTTTCAAAAAGTTCCCTGAAATGAATTACAGGCTCGAAATTGTAACCGCGATTACGACGAAGCCAGCTATCATGATTCATTGTTTGCTTAATACGAAATATTGCGACTTCTTATCTTTTTTCTTGCCAATTTTTCCTGTTGCAAAGAGACTCTTATCCTTCAGATTATTTAGAATCGTCGACTCCCACGCAAGCCTCTTCAGGCACAGATGTCTCGTAGGTATGTATGTACATGTATGAATTGCTGAAGGTTAATTGCTGTTTATAAATTATAATACCCGAGATACTTAATCATCCTACTGATACTTGCCACTTACGCAATTTCAAGTGACTGAAGGAATAATATTTCTACTTATCGCTTACTTCTTATTTCATGTAAACCGGTAACGAGCGATGACGTAAATCTCGACACAATCAAATTTCTGTATTAATACGTGACGAAGTTGTATATCAGCTGCAGATCCTAAAATTAGATATCTCCCCTTATCTAATCATACTACATTGCCGTATTTTTAGTACCACTGAAGCAGTGCGATTATTCCATAGGCTTGAAGGAAATCTAACATCACCGTACACGTAATTATATACGCTTGCATTTAGGTAAGCTAAATTGACCATCCCATAACTCGTAGCTTACAGGACGTCGAAACAAGTTTTGGATGATACGTAATGAGGTTAGAGCGTCCACGCACGATAATCTAGATATACAAGCTATGAAAGTGAATGAGTCGTGTAGTTTGCTGTAAAAAAAAAAATCAAGTTCTTCTTGGACGTTTCGTACCTACTCACGGTCGCGAGAGCTGCGGATTAATATAATCTGGGTTCTGCCTGTACCTCGGGTAATTTTTAAACAGCCTCATATCCAGCTATCCGAATCTGCATACTTGGGCTTAGCTGATGGTAGTTGGAAAAGTAAATGCCGTCATTCGTCCCCTCTTTGTCCGAAGCTAATTTGCAACTGCTTCGCCAAACGTTCGCGTACTTGTCGTACCGTCGACGATTATACTGTAGGTACGTATACGTTAAGCGAACGGTCAACCTGGAGGAACGGGGAAACATGAAGGTATCTGCAGTCGTAAAAGATTCAAGATCCCTCTACCTCTGTGTAAATGGTACGAAGTACGCAGGTATCTCTACTCCGTTACGCTTCGATATATCTGAATATAATATGTAGATGGGCCCCATAATATTCCCTGCAGCCTGGAGCGTAACCCTAGATTCTAGAAGCTGGAATTTACCAGCTAGAGAATCATCTCTCTCAGGTTACAACGGGGAATTTCGAAGAACCCTGCGGTGTACCTGGTGTACGATACGAAAGTTGATCGGTGAAATGATAATTCCTCGTTTATCAAAAATCTCGAATTGTTTGCGCCTCTATAAATGTATACCGTGTACATCGTATCTCTCGTGGCATGATATCACATATATATGTTAGGTCGTCTTCTCGAGACTGATGTCTGGCAATAAAGCCAGCGCGTAGATCAATCATCACGTTGTTTAATACGGGGCACACCGCGGAGAGTTTTGTCATCATCTTCGCTTCGTTAGCTGGATAAATACAAGGCCCGTAGAGAGACGGTCGTATTACGAATACACGTATATATACTACGTGTATCTGCATACAGTAGGTATATACCTATATATACACAGTGGTATGTACCGTAATCTCGGTTGCTCGTCGGGCCTTTTATTTTTACCTTTTACTTAAGACAAATCGGTTCCATTACAGGGGAGCGAGTATAACTTGTAAAGTAAGCTGTATAAAGTTTGGCTTTCCTAGTTAGAAAATATTTCCGTACGAGCCTCGAAATCCCATCACGTATCCAATTTTCCGGGGATCAGGCAGGATTCAACCTTTGAAATCATGAAATTGAAACACAAGCACCACCCGAGGCGCTCCGGTGCTTCGGCGAGCTAACCGAGTTTGTAGCGCGAAGAATCCCAAATAAGGAATTCGGATATCCCGTCTGAGGTGTCGTCCGTGTCTTCGGTGCAGTTCTTCGATAACTCGACTAGACGAACCAGAGGGGAAGCAATTCCCGAGAAGATACCAATTTTCATAGCGACTCTTTCTTCCATCAGACCGGCGAATTCTTATCACTTTCGCGTATCGAATCGTTAAATGAACCTGTGTTACGGCAGAGTACAACAGGTAGGAGATTGGACACCGTGAAGCTCCAGCTTGTTTCCCTCGCCTTATATTTTCACACGTACATACATACGTATCGTACAAGAAGGTACAACGTACGTTCGTACCTATAATCCTTCATGTATATACATATAATGCCTTAGATATATCCACTGGTTACTTATTATATCGGTAACTAGCCATTGTGTCCGGATCGTGAAACCGGACCTTCTGCCATTATGAATGGACGCCATTGTTGTCGAGAGCTGATACCGTAGCCTAGCGTGGCCTCCCGAATTTTTTCTTCCGCGTCGACTGCACAACCTATAATTTTATTGAACGTTTTCTCGGGGAGAGATCGAGGGCGTCGACAATGAAAGCGAGCACAATGCACACTGATTGGTAGTGCCTTGTCCCGTCCGCGTCTCGGTCTCAGGCAAAGTCGTTCATTCTCGCGAATTTAAATCTTTTTTGCACGTTTTTTTTTTTTTTCATCCCTTCGTCCCCCGTTCCCCAATGTCTCTCGTTTCACCGATTTAGGGAATTCGTGGCTTATCCCTCGGACGAATGAATGATAACGTCCCCGCGAGGACAATGGCGCAATTGTTTTAATCCGGAAAACTAAAACACGAATAGATTTCGCTTCTTACGTCTCTAATCTCATAATCTCGATCCCTCTGACACGACGAGCACCGCCGAGTCACGGTATTCATAACGGACCCAGCTGACTGGCTGCGGAGGAGGATGGGAATTCCGACAGCCGTGCAAGTTCGAAGAAGCCGAGAATATATTCGGGTCAACGTGCAGTTCTAGTTCACGGCTTTCTCATCGAATATAGAGCAGGCGAGCAGCGATAGGGCGCGAGAGCAGGCGAGCGAGCGAGCGAGCGAGCGAGTCGATTTGTTTGCTTAAACAGATATATTGTGCGGAGGAGTATACCAGCAGTGAAAACAGCTTGACCCGTGCGCGGCGACGGCTTCGCCGACAATAAATGCCCACGGCCCTTTAAGCCGATTCTGAGTGGAGAAAATTTTCCCACATTTTTTGACTCCTCAAACATACCGATATCTGCACACAGTTGCTCAGCAAATTTGTAGACAATTTCCACATGATTGGCTAGACTACATATAAAGAGTTCGTACTACATCGAGTAGTATAATCCCTCGCGTTGCAGGGTCAAATTGCATTTGATAGGCTACTGTATCGGAGATTAAGTCGAATCGGCTAAGGTTACGTGACACTCTATACGCAACTCTACTTAACTGTTTATGCAGCTACACGGGGCACCACTCTTCACTCCTTACTCCTTACTCTTTACTCTCTACTCTTTCACTCTGTTTGACGAGCTTATACACGCGTTTATTCGAGGTATATACGTTATGTGGGTAGATGTGGTATCTGTACACATCTACCTGGGTGTGCGCGAGTGTGCCCAACCGAGATTGAACCAGTGCCTACATAATAATGCCTATGCACATACGTATACGTATGTATAGATATTTGTGGGTACTGGCGAACTGTTATATGTATACCCAGGAACGCAACAAATAACAAGAGGGGCTTCGGCAATATCCTATTCTCGGTATTACCCGCGTCTCTTCACAAACTGACCTCCTGAAGCCCGAGTATACCTAGATATCTAGTTTTTCTAACCATTCTCAAAGAACGAAGGAACGATTGGCTAATACGATTTTCTAATAAAATAGTTACCCACATATAATACCTCATACCTATATCTATACCACCACTGCAATGGTTTCGAATTTTTTTTTTTCTCATGTTTGTGGTACCTACATAACTTCTTGGAATGTACATACCTATACTTTTCTGTTTTCTCTATCGTTCCCCTTTTTTATTGACGGCTAGAAACCGATTGTGCCTATATACATATGTACATATAACGCTCGGCAGCAGGCATCATCATCGACGTTTATAGCCTATAAGCAGGTATGCGCCTGAACGGCGGCCGCGTATAAAATATCTGCCTAATGTATAAAAACTTTCCGAAGGTCGTTGAGTAAGAAATTAATCAGGATTTTAATTAAAAATATATCTCGCCTCTGCGTATATCGCAACCCTCCTCTCCCCCGGACCGCCACGTATCATCCTTCTACTGGCTAATTCAACGTATCGTTCTGCTGAGCAGGCCGTCAATGTAGAGTTAGCAGAACGTGAATACATATGTGTATATAGGAATTGGGTATTATGGATATTGAACACACATTGCATAATGCCCCACTATACACGCACGTGTATAGAATACGTACGTCTATCGTCACACCGGTTTACCGTCGTTAGGATAGTACCATTCGACTTGACAGCTGAAAAAGTTATCAAAAAACAGTGACGTTGATTGAATTCGATTTAACGCGGACCACATCACGGACGATAATTATTTCTTCACGAGAGATCAGTATAATGCTTAGCTCCTACGTGTAGTATAAGCGTTATTTAATTCTCGGCCAATCGTGGGGTCCGTATATACGCGTAGGCGAGACAACGAGGCTTGAAGAAGGGTCTTTAATGTGCTTCCGTGGGGAATATCAAACTGAAATATCTCCACGCACATATGTATGTAGTACGTACATACGTACATGCATACATACCATGTACACGTGTGTATGTTAACCGTTCGTTGACAAAACGCCACGTGGGTGCGTCGATACGAAACCACACCGGACCCCTGGGCGAACCCTGACCCGTGGTAATCCGGCAGCCGGAATCAATCCGCGGTGACCAACGAATGACCTACCCCCGCGGTCTCTGGTTAAACGACTCAAATAAGTCGTTTGAAACTGAATACTCAAGTTTCGAGTACCTACGTCGTTGAAGCGTGTCAACCGCGTTTTCCATTAACGGTGAAATTGAAACTGCACGTATTGTTAATTATCGGACACTGCCGCAGCAGTGAATGGCCTGAACTCCCGATCGCGTTTGCGATATCTCTCATACGTATACCCCGGCGTGAGTAGAGGCATGATAATATTCTATGTGAGATCCGAGAGAACAGAGTCTGCGGTCTATCTGAAGATCTGCATTGCATACGTTGAACGGAGCCATTGTTTGGCCAAAGGTAAGACAGCCCTCCCCACCGTACTTCCATGAGTCTGCGCTTCTCTCCTGCATTATATACCCTACCTACGGAGAATCGTGAAGCGGTACACACGGCTATATACCGTTTATGCTTTATCCGCGTTATTCTATACCTACGACATAGCGTGTTGTGTGTGGTTTTCGTACAAAGGTGAATAACACGCCGGAGTAGAATGATCTGTACGTGGCTGACAGAGGAGACCTAACTGATGCTCGCCGTTGATAATGATAATCCGGCGTTTTGGCTTTTATAGATGTATACATGTATACCTATGCGACGCAGCTGCGAGGAGCGTACTATTTCCGACCCTCGGAATCATTCGATCTCGAATATCGTGAGACGCGTTCCCGTGGTCAGTTTGAACTGTGACCTTCATAGTCTCGGCCTGATCGGCTCATTCCCAAGTACCTTATACCTACTATACTCCTCCGTACGTACATACATACCATCCCGATTTGGTTGAGCGACTTCGAATCATTCGATATACATATACATACCTGTGTACGACTGTAATACAGAGACACGGAGAGCTCTGTGATGTTACCTGCGCAGAAGAGAAGCGGGAGCCAGAGCGAGGAATTATATAAGGCTGTATGATCGTATACCTACTGCGGAGCTGAACACGTTCGCCACCGCGACGTTGCAGCACTCTCCTCCGTGCTGCTGCTCCTTGCTCTTCCGTTCCAGCTGACTGCCGCCCACGCAGAAATAAAAATACTTAGTGATTTATTCGAGACAATGGATATATACGACGCGCGGAGGTGGTTAGAGACGTTTCTCTCACAGCCGGCTAATGCGCCGTAGGTATATACCTACTCAATTTTACGTAATTGAACTTAAACTTTCGCCGTGATCATTACGAAAACGGTGAATCCTTTTCTTGTCTTCTTTTTTTGCATTTTTTTTCCTCGTTGTTTCCGATGAAAATCTAATTCCGAGACGAGGCTATGAAATGTTTATAGTACATTTCTATGGATGTGTGCGCGTGCGCGTGTGTATGTATTGTACATGTGAACCAGGAACGGAGAACGGGGCAACGACTCTGGCCTCCTTTACCGTCAAGAGTCGCAACGATGACTCACCTGTGAGGAACCGTTCCTACTCCGTTCTTCCATTCCTCTGAGCCGAGGTAATCTTGCGAGCCCATCGAGTCGTCGACCGAGTGAAAGTTGGATATATGTATATACCTATCCTACGTGAACAGGGGTGAACATTTTCCAAAGGGGTCAACCTACACGCGTCTAGTTTTCTTCACTGAACGTTGATCCATTGTGTCAAGCGTACCAGGTATATAGACAGTCGCGAAAGAATTGTCGATGTAACTTTTCCACACTTTCCCCTAATCGAGGTTCTTACCGCTGATACACGAGGCTCTAACGAGAGAATGATCCTGTAGGTATTTTGATCCTGAAATTTTTGTCTGGATTACAACCAGGAGCGGAGAAATGAAACTGGCTGTTGAGAGGCTGCGGTTTTAGTTCCCCGTCCGCCTCGCCAGCTCTACAATTGTCATGCAAAGTGAAGAGAATATCGCATTAGCATTATAAGCGGCCAAACCGTCGACATTGTCTGGCGATTGTAGACACTAGGTGGCTCGTTAATTCCCGGGCGTACCTTGTTTGCGAGTCATGCGGGAAAACCGGGCTTGAATTAAGCGTATCGCTCCCCGAACGGCTGCTTACACATTTTCCCCGAAGTACCGTATCGTATCGTAGTTCGCCGGAAACCAGGCTCTCCGATTACCATGGATATCTTATCACTCAGCTGAGCAATTGTCATTATTTTCCGTCGATGTAAATTCGACATGTATATTTATACTGTAGATTTTCATACTTCTGTAGAATTTTATCATTTTAAAAATTAGATTACGTGTAATCGATTTGGAATCAGAAATACACGCGTGTTCAATAAGATTGGTTCAGATCGGTAACAATATTCAGCAAATTAATATCAACTTCATATTTGCACAAAACATTGCCAAGCAGCTCTGCAGCTCTGCAGCTTGGAGGCGCAGCATCCTTTCGTCCGAGATAAAAGTTTCAAGCGTTTTAAAACTGACTAAGCTCATTTTCAGGGAGATGGAGGAGTACGAAGACCATGGATGATAATTAAAGTAGTGATATGAATAATCAACGGAATGAGTTGCGATAAATAATTTTTCCTGTTTTCGTCATTCTTCGCTTATTTTTTATTTTTTCTACTCACTGTTCATCGGCGAGGTCAAAGGTCAAGCGTTTAACGGAATGCAATATTTTCCGAAGAAAGTTATCGGTCCAGCAGCTCGCTCAAAGATAGTGATGCCATTTATGTTCGTTTATTATTTGTTTTTAATTTCGCGCTTTATATACCCGGAGGTTCAGTCTGCGGTGGTTTCCAGCTGAGTTTCTCTCAGCTTGTCCAGCTGACAGTGTTGAAAGTCCTTCCTCTGCCTGCAGGATCTCTGCCCTCCGTAATTGCTCCACGGAGTGATCGTCGTAGTTTCTCGCGTACCCCAACGCCCCACCGCCCGAGGTAATGCCATCTTCGCGTCTCGTCTTCGTCTTCGTCTTCGGTATCGCATCCTTCCCCCGTAAGGAATGCTCATAATTAACCGTAATTTTATTCAAAACTTTTCCGACGGATAATCCCGGAAGACGTTGACGCGTTTCACGACACCGTATAATTGAGCAGGATCAAATTATACAGGTATCGGGTATTAGGTACACTCGCTAATTCAATTGTTAGTTGACTTTTGAAGGTAATACCTATGCAACCGTAGTATTACCGGTGTATGTCGGCTGGTTCACTCTACGTGGACTATAAACGTTGCGTCGAAAAGAGGTTTTATTTTATCGCGGTTTTTAGCAAACGCCGCAAGAACAGCGTACAGCAAACAAACCAACGACCGTTTGCTTAAGGATGAAGATTACAGTTTCGCAGACGAAAATCAAATATTTTCACTCCGTGGGCCGACTGTCGAGCGAACGTTTTCTGCACACATTCGTCCTGAAGTGCGAATGCAGCTACGATAATGACTCTGGAAGTTGGAAACCATATTTGATTCCTATCTGCAACGCGTCAGAACTATTCGTTGTATGTACACTACCGTGAGGGATCGTGCCTGAGTTCATTACGAGGTATACCACTTTAACAACTATTTCAGGAATTCGAATACCCATATCTCACAATAATAGTCCGGTTTATTCGGTACATTAAGCTGCTTGAGAAGCTCCTTCTTGCAGCGTAGGTAGGTATGACATTCTTGCGTTGTACCCAAATGCAAAAAAATTGAACCTTCTCGTGCTTTCTTTCTTTCATTCATTCATGCATTCGTTCGTTCGTTCGTTCGTTCGTTCGTTCGTTCTTTCTTTCTTTCTACATGCAGCTGTGGTTGAGAAAAGCTGCAACAAATGATTCACCAAAGTACACATACCTGCACCCTAAACAACCGAGCCCCATAAAAATGTTCCCCTTCGATGCCTACCGAAATAGCCATAGCTCATTTTCGCTTCTTCTTATAGTTTGTGTCTTCAACACATCCGCATCCATCCATCCATTGGTGTGCATTGTGCGGTGTATGTTCTTCTAAGCGTGTGTGGCGGCGAAACAAGAGTCATACCTGTTCTAATCTAACTGCCGATGTGAAACCGTTTTCCACAAGATACGGAAAAGCAAATATCAGTGATCACTCGCGTAACCACCCCTTGAAAATAGACACCGATATCCACTTTCTCCCCGTTTCTCGTTTTCTCGATATATGCACGGCTTAACGTGCGCCACAGCTGTGGGGGTTGCGACGTTTTAGTGGTTGGCAGGTGTTCAACTGAGGAAACGGGAAACCCTCGAAGGAGCCGAAGCCTTACCGACGTTCAGGAACTTGGGAGCGAACCTTACGCCAGCTCGCTATACGTATGTATACCCACGTACATTACATACCTACATACATACCGTACACCACGTATACGTATATCTGTGTACTATTTATACGTAGTCATTTATGTATATGCGGATGTATTATGCATAGGTCTACATACATAAAGCAGCCTCGACGAGCGTGTGCGCCTTACTGTCAGTGTAGTACTACATCTATACATTTTCGAGTAGAGCAAAGCGATAGGCGGACACACCGAGATTCCGCGTGTAGGTATGGTATACATACAACGTATACAGATGTATACAGGTGAAAGATTTATACCTATGTATCGGGAGAAATTCCCTCGGTTGTAGGCATCGGCCCTGGCGTCGTATATTTTATAGCTTCACTGAAGTTGCTAGTACTTTCCCCAACTTGCGGTTCCTTTCCACGTCTTGGAAGCGAAAAAAAGATTTCTACGTACACGAAATATTCAACCCTTTCTCGATCGAATTGATTTTCTGCTCTTTAACGTTCTTGCTCTTCAACCTGACGATCAAGATTTCTGGTACTCCATCATCGGGAGAATATTCATTCTATTCGAACCACCGAATCGTTGTGAAATCTTATAATAATTTTCTGAAAACTCATTAACTTCTCACCCTTCATTCAATTTTCACTTTTTAACCCGGAAAATCTCCTCCACGATCAGATGCATTTGGAAGTAGGAATATACCAGAGAGTCTCTCGTGCATCCAGTCGAGCCACCGGGTCGTGCGCGTGCGTGGCACCAGGCGCTAAACTATTTTGAACCACAAATTTTTCGAAATATGGGTCACCACGACGGCTGCCGCACGCTCTCGGCTTACTCACTTCTTTCCTTGGGTATATTTTCCCGTCCGTCTATTCGTTTATCCACGTCGTTTCTTTTCCGGCCCTGTAACTGCTCACAGCGTATCCATTTTTTTTTTTTTCATCCACTGCAGTAACGTCATCCAATTGGATATTGAGTGGTTTTTTTTTCCTTCTATTTCATAATTATGATAATCACTCCTCGTTGCCTTCGTCAACCAGCTCTTCGGACGGATGCTCCACCGTTTCTATATGCTGTGTATTTCATTTTATTACTTTTTTTTTCTTCAATTTGACGGATCAAATATTGAGATTTCTAACGAATAGATGATTTACTTATGTATACATATGTTCTCGAACGGGAACTTGATACCCGCCAGGGAATGTGGGTGGTTGCTGTTAAGCTAACGGTGATACGAAATTGAATGGGAATTTTGAATACGACGAAATGAATAATAAAATAACAATTAAGACATTATGGAAAAAAAAACTGGGACAAGAGGCAAACCGCTATCTGGTCTTGAGTAAGTGGTGAACGATGTAGGCACAAACATGTTAATATATATACTTTGAACGCTTTCCTGTATTTACCAGCGTTGATATGTCGAATGGAGACACCAATACCAGCTTGATGTCATTAGTACAGAAAATCTGTGACGCGGGTAATATGAACAATAATACACCAACACTTGAGTAAACGCAATATGTTTTATACCTGTACAATTCTGAGACGACAATCGGGTATACAGGGAATTGTAAAAGCCATGAATTAACATCTCTTTATGTATAGTGACACAGTGTTCCCCCTTGAATCTAATTCTCGACTCCTACGAATCGTTCACACGAGGCAATCCCTACTGCCAATTGTCCTTAACACGTAATAACCTTTGTTCTTCTATTTTCCCGTTGCAGCTCGACGACACGGCACTCCAACTTTACAAAGACGGCGATTACGGCGCTTACCTGGACCTGGAGGCTTCCATCACCGAGCAACAAGAGGAATTCGAGGGCTTTCAGACCAAGTGAGTATCGTTTCGCGGGTATTATTTCTCCTTTCTATCCTTTCTCCTACCGCAATTATTATACCTATTCTGTATGTAAATTCTTTTTTCGTTTCAATCTCATTTTGTTAGCTCAAAAACCTGTTCAAAAATGACTGGCAAAACCTAGTTGTGCGACGTTTACACGCACCTATACGCTCACAACTCGCCCAGCTATCGCCCGTTCTCGTAACGTAATCTACGTGAAATTTTACTCATTGTACTTGTATAGCTCGTACGTAACATTACAATGTGCTACGTACCCGTAATGCCTTTTTGGGCATTATTATATTGTGAGAAAAAATTTTCGAATGAATTTGAAAAAAATCATGGGCTGTATATAGAATGAAACTTAGAACAACGATATAAGCAGCTAGGGTGAATTAGTTCAGCGATCGAGTATCCGAATGTTTATAGAACATACCTATACATATTGTTACGCAGTGTCTTAGACTAGCGAGAAGGTGGTAAAGGTATGGAATACAGATCTCTGATCGTGGTCTGAACCTATGAATGTACGCGTGATTGGGAGATTGATCGAGGTACCTATACACACAAATATAATAATCATGTGCAGAGGACGGACTGACTTTACTCTAAGAGACTTAGGGGTTCAATAACCAGACACAATTATAAGTTATACCGAGCTCTTTAGTATCCTAGTACTAGACGTGGGTAAGTATATGCACGTATAGGTACATTATGATGATGTAAGTCGCGTATGCTGTTATCAGCAATCAGCTTCCTATATATGTCTTGTGTTCTCGTGTATACGGAAGGGGTAAATTGTATGTTTAGAAAGAAAAAAGTTCCCAAAGATCTTAAGACAATAAGAAAACGGCTAGCTATCATATAGACACACCCACGCGATATCTTTCGCAGGAAACTTTCTCACATGCTGGAGATTGTATTGTCGCTAGTTTACTAGACGATCTGTGTACACGGATCGGTCGATCGGTTCCGTCTATCAAATTTGTTGTAGTACATACAACTTGTCTGAAAATTTTCCGTCGTCTGGTATTAGAAGGACACTATAGCTGATACAGATGAAGGAATAAAGAGGAAAAGTAGGATTTAACGTTTCTATGTTGGTTCCATTCCCGGGCGAAGAGTGGTGCAATTTTCCAAGTATATTTTTAACGCTAGCTATACCGTCGCCTAGCCTGTACCGTTGGTACAGTATTTCTCTGTTATTCTTGGCAAACTCTTCATGCCCTGCACTATCGTTGTCTTCATTTCCGAAAACGGGGAGGTGAAAATATCGACTGTGTACGGGGTAAAATATCTTGGTGTCGATAGCCCTTGGAACGGTCCCAGCTTTGCAGATTTTACCCCGGATGGAAAATATCATTCCGTTCAACGAATATCCTTCCAATTACCAATATACCATCGAGCCAACCAATTTTCAACATTCCTCTGAATAACGAGCGCAGAGTGCAGTCGCGGTAAGCCTGTACATACATACCTACCTTATACTCTGGGACCTCGTCATCTAATCGCGAACGGAGTCTGCCGTCAGGAACGTTAACGGGTTGTCGGTGGCAGATGGCCCCGAGAGGTACAGGCTCTCGTTTCGCGTTGCCTGCAGCATGGAACCGGCACTTCGAAAAGAGTTATCGAGATTAAGTAGGTAAACGTATAGGCAACGGCTGTTCAAAAAATGTGGCAATGTGATTTAAGCCCCGTGTTTAAACTCTAAACGCGAACGTGGACGCGAATTTCCTGGCTTATTAAATTACAGCACAGCTGCACTGCGTGAATGTTGGTCTGGCATCAATATCGTACAAGATCGCATCGCGGTTAAAGCAACTTATGTATAGATTTTTAAGATCCAGCTCAGATTTTGTTGTTCCCGTAGGCGAGTGTTCTTTTCATTATAAATATAGGCATGACTCGCGAAAATTTTCGGCTAGGTATTCGAGGTCCGAACAGTCTTTGGTGCTTGCTAACCGTTTGAGATGAAGTTTAAATCGAAATCTTGAGTCGTGAGTATAATTGCATGAATTGGACACTGCCCTGCGTCTTTCGATCAATCAGACCACGTAGTCTCATGATATACATCGCGGTTTTCTTTTTAGTAAAAAGACACCGTTGCACACGAAGGATCTAATTTATTTTTTAACATCGAATAGAGAAAACTTTGAAAGGGTGTAAAATTTCTTAGAATAATGCGGATATCCAGGCTACGAATTCTATTTCCGTGTCGCCTGGGAGTCTGCTGGCACATAGTATCTTGTAAATATATCCTCTGTAACCATTCACGTTTCTGAGTCAACCCGGCGCGGCGCGGGCGACGCTGTCATCGTCGTCTTCGTCGTCTTCGTTGTTGCCGTTGTTGCTGCAGTTGTTGTTATTGAATATAAGTACATGCATGCCAGTCGCGTCCAGCTATAAATGACTCTACACGTAAGCTCTCTGGCTAAGCTATACGTACAGCTATAGCTGATCATGAATAATTCGAACGTGATGAAATGAACAATAATTATCGTCTTCTTGTATCACCCAGTGGGTATAGGTAGATATAGTGTGTCGCAACGTATCTACACTTCTCGAGGAATATAAGGCGATAATTTGTAAAAACTTTTGTGCCATCGTGGCGAGGGTCGTGGTTAAAAATCTGTGTAAAGCTGTGGTTTCGGGTGGAGAATTTTTTCGACCCGGTTGGTCTGGTTATTTTCGAAGTATAGAATCAGAATTTGATTTACGGATGGTGGGACCGCGGCGCGGGTGGTTTGGTAGCCCTGGGAAATCTCTGACTCTGTCAACCGCAGGAGCTATTTTTCCGGCAATAAATTTTTTCGAATTTTAGGACAGTATATACTATTCCGGTGATAACCAGCTCGCGATGAGTGCCGATACCAGAACCGATCGAGTTACTGGAATATCAGTTGATTCCGGGTATTCTTTTATGAAGATTTCATCTGAAAACAATTATGTTAAGCGATAGTTTCGCGTAAGGGGGTCCAGAAAAAAAAAAAAAAAAAATCATATCGCAGGGGTGGTGGGGAAGGAATAGCGAATATACGTGAAATCAAATAAAAAGGACGAAAAGGTGGGGGAGTCGCGAATCGCACAGCCGTCAGAGGGATACACTTAACGAGTACCCACTTCAACGGTTAACTCGAATAAGAAACTGCAAAGAGGGAGTAAAATAAGGAGAGCAAAGTTAAGGAAACTTTTGGACTCTGCTCGAAACTCGTGGCTTACAGTCCCCAGCCACCCAGCTGCGACGTGGAACGCTCGTTTCTCCGTTCCGTCTCTTTCAACGATATTTTTCCCAAAGTGTTGAAAAAGTTTCGCGACCGCTTTTACAGGTTCCTTTTTTTCTTGTTTCCTTTTTTTTCTCCATCTTTTTTTTATACTCTGATCGTTTCAACGAAATTTCATTGTCGAACCTCGAGGAAAAGAAGAAGAAAAAAAAAAAGACTGAACGACGTACGAATAAGAAAAGAAGGAAGCAAGTGCTCGCGGAAGTTGCGCCGGGTTGACGGTATCGGTGGGTCGGGGGGTCGGGGGGTCGAGGGGGCACTTTTCGAGTAACAAATGACACGCCAATAAAACTTGGCTCCCTTTTTTCCCTTCTTCCTTCCGGTTTCAATCGTTTTCTCGTTTGCTTTCACGTTTCTCGTTTTGCTATTACAATACGTACGATATAGCTTTGCCGGTCGTCTGTAGGTAGATATACCTATATAAACACTCGAAAGGCTCAAAGATACGTGATCGAGTGATCCAATGCCAAAATATTATCATCTGCAGTATAGAATGTCAAAACTTTGCTGAAGTTTGACGAGCGTTTGTCCGAGTGCCAAATTTTTTTCAACGGACTATATCCAGACAAAAATAATAATTTGTACCAAAAAAATGGAAAACTCAAAAAATAAAAGACCCAGATGTATGTATGTACTAGCCATCAATTTAACCCGTTTAAATAAATTCCGCTCGAGCTGCATTGCGCAGCGCAGCTGGTACTTGCACTCCGTGCACGTGGCGCGTACTGTAATTACATCGCGGTGCGGTTGCAATACCTGAATGTCGATTTCCGTATTTTCCGTGTAAACGCGTTTGAGTGCAGATATCAGACCGCGACGGGGTGCAGGCGGGCGATTGGTGGCGCCTGCGGGAGTTGGTCCGATAAATAGGTAGGTTGTCCTCGGCAAGCCCTGAGCCTCCAAGACTCGCGGCTTACCCACGCCAGATCTCCTTTTATTTATGCACCGGACGTGTCCCGCGATTTATCATCAGCTTCTTTCTACCTAGCCCCGTGGATCTGTCGCACTAAGCGCGTGGTCCTCTTGCACGCGAGACACGAGAGACACGCGGCTGTGGCTTGCCCCGGTCTGTATATACCTATATCTCAACTATCTTGGTATCAGTATGCGCTGTGTACCCTCGCCGGTCTATATATCCGACCACGGTGAACCCTTCGTTTCCAGGGTAGAACGAGGGGGTACATTTGACGAAAACCGTATCTTCTTAACCTTATATATAAATACGAATCTTTGCTAAAAATTTTTTTTTCTTTTTTTTTTTTCCAAGCAGCGATTCGAGTGATCAAGGATAATATGATATTTTGTATAGCCGCAAAAACGACGCGGTCTCCGTCGGTCGATAATATCATGACGTACGATGATATTAATAGGATTGTAGGAATTATTGTGAGGCCATGAGCTTTATTCAAAAATATTGTATAAGGTCTCGACAACTTTTTTAAGCGTTATCCGTTTGTTTGTTCGTTTGGTTTTTTTTTTTTTTTTTTTTATTCGCTAATCCCGGCTACGTGTATGAGATGAAGATTTTATTCACCTTGAAAGATTTCGAGAAAGGATGAGTTCATCGATTATATCGGGACATCTTTGATTCTATGAATCGAGACCCTCGGGCGTTTTGTAAATAAAATAATTACCTCATCGTACACACTTTATGAAAATATAGGTATATGCAGTTTTGCGACAGTATTCGGTATATATTTGCGCTTTTTCACAGGCTCGATACTTATTTCTACCGTACGCCGTGCAGAGTGAGCTTGCACGATTTTCCGGAATATTTTTGCTCACTTGACAAGGAGGGTATCATCCCCTGTGAACGAGGATCTGCACTATAGCTTGGAAGCTGAATATTAAAGCTTTTGAAATTGCAAGCTACGATATTAGCCTCTGTCCCCGAGAGGTCGCTAAAAAATTACACATCGCCTTCGTCGTTCATCGCGTACCCTTAGCACGATCGTTCAGACAGACCCCAATCAATCCGCGTCAGCTATTCGTTACTCGTTTATATTTTTCCATTAGTTATCCCACACCTGGACCCTCGGATTTGTAATTAGTTGTCCTACGCTATAGAATATAGCGGAATTCTCTCTTCTCGTCTCCCTAATTAAAACCAACAAAACGAATTTAACTGCGAAATAGAAATGTTCCGAAAATGTTCTGGAACGTGGTAAGAAATTCACCGGGAATCGTGATTTGATTGCACCACAGCTTTAAAAAAGGTGAATTCAACTCTGAGCTCGACACGACGCGGTTCTGGTCGAAAAAAACGAACTGGACAAACTAACGATCATATTGTACCTAAGGAAATAACAGATGTAAATGGATTCTTGATAGTTGCAAATAGGTATTATCGACAGTGGAGTTAAAAGTGACCGTTCTTCGGTTTGGTCAAGGATTTGGAAAGGTGGCTACGGCCTACCGAGAGTAGAAGGAGAGGATCAAGGTATACAGGTGCACTCGGCGATCTCTGTGCTGCTTCTTATAACCGGTTCGATCTATACATACGGAGTAGATTTCTGTTGCCTCCCTTCGTCGTTGTTCGCAGTGACGCTTCGTCCTCTCTCACCATCTCCTAGCTTCTTTCCCGTTCCTCGGTCTCTATCTATCGCCGACCCCCACAGACTAGATACCTGTGCACAAATATATGTCACGAGGGAATTGGACGAGGGAGGTATCGCAGATGGGATAGACGAGCCGAGACGTGGTAGCTGCAGGCCGCGTGGTAGATGGTAGCGATTTAACCGATCTCGCTTGCGGTTGCCAATACGTGGTGGCGAAGTCTTGTTGACGCGGGGGTCGGATACTTGAGGTGTTGATAGACTCGATAACGCGTTGTTAGAGGTGGAGTTCGGAATAAGAAGATTGAGCGGTAGAAGGGATAACAAATGATCTCGAGTTTGCCAAGTAACCGCAACAAATAGCTTCCAAATGATTTTCTCGCAATTTATAACGATCGCACGATCTACGCGTGATCGCGCTCGTGAAAGGTTTCGAACTGATTCTGAGGTTGAATTTTATCCGTGGGAGGACCGGAACTTATTTTAGGCTTCTATCCCCGTTGACCCCGTGAAACGGTATACAAGCGGAAAAACTTAACGACGGATTTCGAAATCGTTTTCGCTTTATATCCAGTTTCAATTCGTGAAAGTTTTTACGAAACGAAGCTGAGTAATTATCGGGAGGAAGCTCTTACGTTTTGCCTCACCCATCTTTATAAGGTACACGAGAAAAAATAAGGTCGATCTTCAGACTCAGCACACTTTGATGCGGAAATCCTGATTTGACTTCAAAGGACTAAAGTTCGGGTGATTGAAAAATCCTTTCGGGATATCTCGAGTCCTTGAAAAATCCCCCACTTCAAATTTATGAGGCAGACACCGTGCGCTGTATACGGGATTTTGAACAAATGATGTAACGGTGGTCAAACGACTCTTCCACCACCGAGTACCAGTCCGGGTGACCGCATCTTTTATGCGGCGCGTGACCAAGACACCCCCGGGTGCGCGTTCCCACGCCTCCAAGACTATCCTCCTTGATTACAATACCAACCAACTCCCTCGTGCAGTTACCGGCGTAGCTGGTACAGTCAGCTGCTTCACCGTCCCGCAGAGTACCGCGGAGTCTCGACCGTAGACCTGAGAGACAACAGACCTTGCCTCGGGACACGAGGTCTATGTACAGTGAACTCGTAATCGATCGCACACGTGTACACGGTGAGAAGCACTCGATACACGAACAACGACCTGTGGTTATATTAACTGGGAGTGGCCTGGGAAGATGTTGTATTTTTTTAAATAACGATCGAATCTGATTATTTGCGCGGCTGCAGATGGCTCCTGCCTCCTGGAGAAAATTGTGAAGGATTCAAGCTCTCTCTCTCTATCTCTTTCCTCCGTATCGCTAGAGATTTTTTTTTTCTAATTTCATCTTCGCGGATGTTTCCCTGGATCAGCTGAATTGACACGATTTATCGCATCGTACTCTGATTCGAGCGTTGTAAAGATAAAAATATCCGCTTTACTTTAGTCGGCGAGTTTTTTTACAGTAAAACTGCAGGAGGTAGGGAAAAACCAGTCAAGCTGGTCGGTACACGTACGAGTTCGTATAATTGATCTACCATTTTACCAGTAATTAACACCGTTTTAACTTGATCTACGTCTTACAGCGAGAATAAGATGAATAAGAATGAGAATAAGAATAAGAATAAGAATAAGAATAAGAATAAGTAAAAGAAGAAGACGAAGTTATGGCAAACTGTGAAATGGCCCTTACGTCTATGATTTACATCTAGGTTCGTTCTGACCTCTCGCGACCAATACATACTAAAAGATATTATCGTCTCATCTTTCTTCTCCGTATCTGCGCGCCCCAAACACGGGTAATATTAAAACAACGAAGTTCTGTCGAACGAAAGAAGCTGTCACCGGAAAGTTTCATTCCCTCGAGATGCAAACGTCCGTTTTACTTCTACGGCTCTCACTCGTATCGTATCGTATGGTATCGCGTCGTGTCGTTTCGTACGTTCGTACCTCCCTGGTGGGAAACTTGGTTGATAAATGGGAATTCATGCTAATTACATATATACGTAGCGTATAATATGCGCTTGAGACATACTTGAATCCTTGGTGCAATACGCCGAGGGGAAAATCGGAGGGAGAGAAAGAGCGAGAAAAAGAGACGGTCTCGTGTCGTCAGGAAGTAGGACACTCACGGCCTGAATACTTGCGAGCAATCAAGACGATCCTGGCTCGCGGCTTTCGGAGACTCGTCCAAGACGAGACGGGTGCCACGGCAGGCAGTCACTCGATCTTCGAGCACTAGATCACGTCAAACGGAAGGATCTCTATACGGCTCCTCAAACGTTCCATTTGTTCGATCAATGTCCGCATACCGCGGTATTGACACCGTATTTTTTAAGCCGTTACTCTACTCCGCGTTCACAAGGGTTGCGTTTTTTCATTCAATTGACAATTGGCGATAATCCTGGCGGTTACCAGAGCCCCTGACGAGTCTGTCGAAGACTCTTGTCGACGTTTCGAGTTACAGGTGCTAAACAAATTGTAATCCATCGATCGTTCTGTGTGTGCGAGAAACGAGTGGCGGTGGTATTGACAGATTGTTAATTTCATCGTCGGAGTTCTAGTGACCGATACGTGAATGTCATCGAGATTATGGTTAGTTTAAGAGTGGCACGTTCCAGTTCCTTGATACTGAAATATGATCGAGACTTCTGGTACTTCTGCAGGTAGGTTGACTCACCGCTAGACAGTGGTTTCTTTGCACCTCGACCAATTTAAATAATTGGATGGTCAGGTGATTGGAAACATCCTCTGATCAGGAGCTAATTGTAGGCTGCGATGGTAAATTCCACGATTGCTGTTATCAGGTTCGAATCTGTAGGCTAGTAAATTTATGGGGTTCGCCGGACATGACCCCATGGTGTGGGAATATCCATGGCGTTGTTGCTGATCGAGTGAAAATAAAATTTTACCGAGGCCCATCCGGTGTAGGAAATAATTGGACCACGGGTAACGAAATATAATTGACTAAATTGTGATTCGACTCGTAGGGGAAAGTTGGACCGCGTGTAATGACGAGTTTATGAGAATATTAGGGAATCGAGAGGCCCGACGTGTTGTACGAACGATAATAAGACATGATGTTCGTAATTCGAGGTATCATTCCTCATCGGATGAATCGTATGGTGCGTGGATCAAATCTGACAGCTAGCCACCACGTTTGTAAATAGTTATACCACATATTATGGGCTGATCGATCAAGAAACGCCAAGGAGGCAAGCTGTTCGTTGTATACGGCTTCTGTGCTCGTATCCTCGGATCTCAGTCCATCAATCATTTCGACTCTGATGTTTTATGCCGCGGTAACACTGCGGAGGTAAACTCTTCGGAGATTAGTTGGTCCGATGTAAACGATATGCCCAGCAGCTCTGGGCGATGCGAGTATATAGGCAAGGTGAAACGTGAGCAATGGAGATTATTGTGGTTGTACGCGGTATACCTACTCGGTGCAGGAACAGTTAATTCGAGAATTGTAAATGCGATACAGTTTGAGAAATAGGAAAAGGGATGGGAAAAGGCAGCGCGGGGTGATACGCACGTACGAGAAATTCGGTGGAATCGGGTAAGGAGAGAGCGAGACTCTTGGTTAAAATAAGGAGATGAATAAACTGCAGGTTATATCTTATTTCGCGGATCGGAGTATAGTAGCGCGGAATAAAATAAGAGGCGGTGAATGTGTAGCGAGGCAAGAGAGTCGGGAAAAGGAGAGAAAAAGAAGATGAGCTCGTCTCGCCCGGGAGATATAGAAGGACAGAGAAAGAGATCGACTTGAAATAAGCCCGGGTACGCGCTTGAACTGCAAATTCATGGTCGCTTATAGCGTATAGTTATTCCTACCTTTACCAGCTCTTTCCCCGGGTCTCCTGCTCTCCCGGTATCCCGGAGCTAGTCCCGTGAGGCGTTTCGTGCCATACCACCATCAAATATTCATCCGTGTCACTGTCCATTCTGAACAGAAAAAGCCAACTGACAATGCAGCAGCCGTTCTTTCAAAACCTATGGTTGTCTTTTGGTGGAAAAATTTCTATCTCTAGCCACCGTGTATTACCCGCAGGTTTCGTTCTCTCGTCGTCGAATAGCAGAGCCGCGTTTCCGGCGTATACCACATTCGTAAACAAGATCGAGAGAGTAAAGTGAGGCATAAAACGAGTTTTTTAAATTTTAAGAACACGTTGCAAATATTCCACCCACGATCACTATCTCGGACTCGGCCAGTACCTATACCTATAAATATACTGCACAGAATTCGTTGAGGTAAATATTTATATGTCCAGTCGTTCGAAGGCGGACGGATACTCGTACGGCTTAGAGACCAAGACCAACGAAGCTTCCGTTTTCAGTATCGTCGTCTTCATTTTATTCCTCCATAGCGTGCTACTTTCGACTTCTTTAATTCCGAGATATACGGATAGTCGATTTATACAGTTTGGCGATTGGAGAAGAATTCTTTGAAAATCATCCCAAAGCTGTGCAGCGTCGTTATTTTGCGTTAGAATTCGCTGACTTGGCCAAGGTCGAGATATTTGGTACACAGAAATATTTCGGGAAGCTGAACTCTTTCCAGAAAGCATTGCCACGTATACGTATGCGTATAATATATGAGGATAACGGATGGAGGGATGAATATACGAACGCGTTTATGACCGACTAGATCAGCAGTATCTTCATTCATCCCTGATAAATGGACAGTGGTCTCGGTTTGTTCGTATTGCTGGTACGTTTGAATCTTTCCCTGCTGTTCGGTGGAGTCGGAATCTAGGAGTCAGTGTCCGCTCGTAATTTACAAAAGCGTGAATGCCCAAATAGCGAGGCGAGGCGAGGCGAGGTGTGGTATTTTCAAGGTAAGGTTAAGCAAAGAGAATTCTTAGTCTCGACGGGCGAAACGATCGGGGGAGATGGATTTCTCGGCTAGCGTGTATCAAACGTATTTTTAAATTACTTCTACCTCAATGCCTGCACATACGTATTTTAGGAGGAGATCCCGAGTGATAGGGGGCGACCGTTGTTAACTATATATCTCAGGCTGGCTCACTAATTTAGAGATAACACGAAAAGTTTGAAAAATAAACGACCAATACCTGCACCTTCGCCGCGTATACGTATAGGATATAGGATTACGCGCGACTCTCGAAATAGCATCAAAGTATAACGCCACAGTTTTCTGTTGGTCTAGAAAATTCGGGTATTGGACAGACTCCAGAATGATTCAGACATTACGTTCATATTTACGGGGGCGAGTTCAGATCTGACTATCGATGTTACTCGGCAGCTATTAACGACGAGGATTTGTCAGTTTTTAAAAGACGGTTTAGCCAAGTACCTATAACAAGCCCTCCGGGAAATCGATTCACCAATATTACACGGAGACGTGTCGTTTACCGTTTCCTCCGGTCGCTCATTTCGTGCATCTATTTATTCCATTTTTCTGGGTTGTTTTTTTTTTTTTTGTTTTCTTTCTCTATTTCCTTCTAACAAAGCGCAGCGATACACTCCCACGCAACGAAGCGAGCACAACAACCATTCCTTTCCACTACCTCGGCCTTACCCGGCCCGCTCCACTCTCCTGGGTATTCTTTCTCACCGTCGAGGTTTCCGTCCTGCAACTAACTGTCCATCTCTTCTCTTCTCGATTCGTATCTTGGTCCGATTAAGAACGCGGCCAAAAATTAAGTCAGTTCCACGGGGTCCTCCCCGTCCGACTGAACTTGACCCGAACTAATTCACCCGAGGTAACCTTACCGGAAGCAGATCCTGCTTTTTGGGCTGTATAAGAATCACCTTTTCGATGTCGAAGAAAATATCCGATATGTAGAGCTTGCGCGATGTAATAATTGATGGAACTTAAATTCGGGGAGTCCGCGACTGCCGAGGTCAGTCTACGTCGCACAGTAGGTACAAGGCCGCGTACGTAACCGAGTGATTCTTAAAATTAAAAGGTTTTAATTTGCAATCAATTTACTATCTGCTGGTCCAGCAACGCGCGATGCCATGAAATCGCGCGTGCGGTCAATTAGCGGAATGAACGGGTACCACATATCGCACATGTGTGTACGCACGCGTTGTACCAAATTGTGTACGATAAGTTAGAGCAAGTGCGTGATCGTCGCACATGTGTGTGTGCGTGTGTGTGTGTGTGTAGTGTGTAGTGTGTAGTGTGTAGTGTGTAGTGTAGTATATCTCAATGCGGTGGATATATAGTCAGGGCTTTGATCTCCCACCATTTCTATTGTGGCGGTCGCGAGTCGCGGGCTGGCCGGGAAGAAGAAGCTCTCGGCCCGAGCCAACGCCGATATACTCTGCAGTTGGCGTTTACTTCTCGGGCGTAGTGGGTGGCAATGACAAGATTACACTTTTTCAGTTCTACTTTAAAGACCAATTTCTTTCGGTTCACGTCGCGCTCAGACTTCTGTGGCATTAAAGTTACGTGACATATAGGAAAGTAAATAACAGCCTGTTACATCTATACCACAGCCTCTATCCGACGTCCATTCTCACAACGGGGTATAATAATAATATAAATAGGATTCTACAATATCCACCGTGACAGTGCTATGAAATTGGATCTTATCATGCCACCATATTGGTAATTATACATACATGTATAAAAAATTTCACATCGACATCGTACTATACTTATACCTATATGCACGTAAATACTTTCCATCCATATACCTTATAGATTTGATCTGGGCACAAAATTTTCAACTCTTGGAAAACACATCGACGTTTTACATCACCCTATAGATTGTGTAACAGATGCGCGAATTTCCGGTTGGGCAAAAAGGTTTTGAAACTTGATATTGTCTGCAAGAAATGGGTATATTGTGTGATGAAATGTATATAGGTATATATATATATATATATATATGTATATATGTGTATATATATATATGTTATATATACTTTTTTCCTTTTTTTTTTCATGTCTTCTCTTTCTCTGTGGACGCCTTTTTCATACAATTACCTCTTTCGAAATATCGACTTATTTTCACCCAACTGACATGCATATCAAGTTTCAACAATCTTCCATTTTTCAAGACAAACGCAGTAGCATGTATACGTAGGTATAGGATGCAGCTGATGCTATCAAACGTAATTCAGGATTAATAAATTATTCCTATCGCGCGAGCAGCTGTTCCGAAATACGACCTATGCTTTGAATCGAAAATGATGTAAAAGTGTGTATAAATAAAAATGGAAACAGAAATGAGCCGGTTGCACAAGGGAGACGGGCACTTACTCATCTTTACCCCCGTATCCTACGCGTCTGACTATCCGGAGCAGCATTTCAAGACATGATTCGGCTCGTATCTGGGCCTAGAAATTGTTCGAACCTCGATTTACTCGACGCATCTGGTTCACGATTCTTGTTTAACTCGCACAACGACCCTCAACCTTCGACCCCCGACCCTCGACGCTGTACTTGACAGATCCACGACCTACTCTCATCAATCGCAGCATCAGTCTGTTGTACCTAAAATAGGCTCGTAGATCAACGAGCTGAAGCCCGGAGACCCCGCAGCATCCGAGGAGATTGAAAAGAAATTCAAGGTTACAACGAACAGGGACAAGAGGCGGGGTCGAAACGGCGTTCGGTGTCCTCCGGGATTCACTTTGTACGTGGAGATACCTACCTGTGGACGTAACGCGTGAGCGATAGCTGGCTCCAGAGTGTCCCGATAGAAAGTGATCTATCTGACATATGCATAGACGAAAGAACGAGAGGCGTACGGGACGAGACGAGACGAGACGCGTGGCATTAACACGAGGACCAATTAGAGAGGTTAATTCTTGAATGATTTATGACCAGGAGGAACACGTACTTAATAACTGTTGTTTGCTCAGAATGTTGCGCAATCTTTATAATTTATTTGAACGATAATTTATTCTCGCGATGGTACGTCTCTGTCTCGATATGGGAGCTGATAAGGCGATGCAGCGTTTATTATTTTCAGAACTAGACGTCTCGGTCGAGGTCCCGTTACTATACGTGGATCTGCGTGGGGCACCTATTCTCACATTATGCCCAGCCATTTATGACCCAGGGCGCGAACCCACGCATTCCCTTTACAGCGTAACTAGGTATGCTCGGGTAGTTTCGACCTTGTCTATCCTTGCAGTGAAAAAATTTCGGTCGGGTTATGCGATGAATATGAAAACGGGGTGGGCAAACCGAAAGATCAGGGATATTCTGATTTTCAAGAAGCACCAAACTCTTGGCAGCGAGGCTCTACTTTATTTACGTCGACAAGGATGCATTCAGATCTGTGATTTATTCCTAGACCAAGCCAGCTGAAGGAGTATCTTCACGTATTGCTCTTACGATCGCGAGCGGCATGTGAGAAAGAGATCTTCAAATTTCACCTACGGTGATTAATTTCCGATCCCGCAAATTTCTTCTTTCTCAATTTTTTCTTTTGTATCGCTTCGAATAGAAATTTCACGAGTTCCAGACTGCCGAAATCGGCGCCGCTAATAAGGTGGAAAAAAATACATTAAGGAGCTTCTTTGTCCCGGGTACGTACCTGAACTTTTTAAACCAGAAAGTAGCGAGCGGCAAAAAGTTCATGAACAAAAGACGAACGCCTCGATCTCCGTGTCTCATCTCGTGTGAACATCGAGGTATAGTGTATTTCCGCTGTGGGAGGCGAGTAAAACTTTGTAAAGAATTTCTCTACGGTATGGCGTGCCTGCATAACGTAGCTACCCCGGGCAGATGCATGGACTCGCTGTACTCTGCATCATCATCTTTTAAACTACGAAAGTCAGCAGGGCGTGATTTCTCAGCTCCTGGCGAGTCGCGTAATAACTTCGTCGAGGTACCTATCCAGATTACCTCTAGGAGTTCTCGCCAGTTACGACAATGGCCTTGACGATGTTCACCGAAGCGTTTACCCCTGGTGAGTGAGCACCGATCACCGACGCGTGGGTGACTCCGTTCCGCAAACCTCGGCTGCATATCCTGGGGGAGGATGTTGCTGAACCAAATCTCGTCGTTAACTCGCCCTCGGCTTGGCACGGCGTGATGTAGCCAGCGAAATAATAGCGAGTACCGCACTGCGCGTTTCAAAAGACAGACGGTGCAAGCTGCAAAGTTAGAAATTCAGCGCTAGGTGCCCCTGCCGGCTAGTTTACCTCGGCCACAATACGTCGGTCTACGAGTGTAGGTATAACACCGAGCGTATATCCATTTATACTGGCTAATTGCCGTAGCGGGTAACGCTCTCCATTTCATGTTAAACCTTTTCCTTTTCGCCGCCAGTTTGCTCGGGATAATTAACAATTATTATGGCTTACTAAATTGATTTTCAGTAGGTATACCACGTAAACGAAACCCCCTTAACGAAGAGCATGTCTTCTCATTTCTTTACATCTACAGGCGAAAGTCTCACGTTCGGGGAGTGGAAGCAAATGCTTTTAAGACAAGCGGCTTCAGTTTTGCATTGGTATACCCCCCGTACGAGAGCACGAAAAATTTTTTAATAGGACAAAACTCGGTCTGTCAGTTTCCCAGCCACTAAAATCTGCGCCTGGCAAGTGGCACGCTGGCGAACATTTTCGTTATCAATCACACGAGTGACGTATGATGTTATCGAAATTGATGGAAGATTCTTTCACGGTTGCCTGGAGGCACGTCATCTCGCTTCCCGGTTCGTTCCCTTGCCTTTCATCTTTTTTTCATCGACTATACGGTGAAATAGTGAAAAATTTTGAAGAGCCTACAGTGCGGGCCGTTTCGCCCAGTCCTGTACTTCGGTTCTTCATTTTGGACGTGTCGATTGCTTGAAACAGCAATTGCAAATGTCGCAGCGGACGGGTTATACCGTGACAGGTGCAACCGAAGGCTCTGCTCCAATTACGCTTAACAGTGTGCAGCTGGACCGAGTACGCGATGCGGTACGGCACGTTGTCGAAGACCTTGCTCCCGTACCACGGGGATCAAGTTAACAAACGAGCGAGTCGGGGGGGATTCTAATTATCGGTCTCCGAAATGCTCGGGGTCGATTACTAAACCGTAAAATGAAGTTAACATAAGTGGTCTTCGAAGTTTGGGCAGCTGGGTGGGATCATTGATAATTTCCAAAAAAAAAAAACACAGATTCGCCAGTTGCGCGTATACGCATTATTTATTGAAAACCATTTCATTGAAAGAGGAACGAGAATTTTCATCGCGCATTCATTTGTACTCTCAATAATTGAACGTACCGAGTTCTGAATTTTATTCCATTTACGAACTGGGTGGAACATTTTTTTTTTTTTTAACAACGCAGCCGTACGGCCGTATAGTTACTTGTGTCTCCCGTCCTCTGCTTCGGTTGATTGACTGATCAATTTAGCGGGCGCACTCGGCGCGACCTTTGATTTGCGGAATGACAAGCCACGCAAAAATAATAAAATTGCCGGACACGAGGCAACGAGTACATTATACGTACATATATGTACGGCTAAAAATACTGCACCCCTTGAGATTCGACGCTACACCCATTGGGGAGGTGAAGCAATGATTCACACTTCCAAGCAATTTTTTCTGTCATACCTACATACCTATTTCGAAGGAAATATCAAGCGAAACGGAAGACCTAACGTCAGTGGCTAAATTACATGCATCCCTCTCCGGTAACGACAGGAAGTACGTTATCGCACGTGGTTAATCTATTTTCCCGCGCATCCCCTCCGCCTTCCACGCGTGTTGTGTTCTTTTATAAAATCCTTTGTCTTTCACCGTGACTTTCTCACCGAACCCGTGAGAAGGTTCACAGCAGACTTGAACTTGAGCCACTGTAGCACTCTAACCCAGTTTAATCAAGTTCACCGAGCACTCGTGCGATTTGAATTAATGCAGGCCAGGGATTACGCGATAGCACAGCCCACCCGTGAAATGAAATGAAATGAAATGAAATGAAATCCACGCATTTGATCAGCGAGCTAATTGCAGGCTTCGATTGTTACGCAGCTTCTCCCACCGACGCAATAACGTGCCTTTATGTATACATATATGTATACTACTTTGACGCTTGAAAAAATACACGGGCAATAAAATAATGCGAAACGAGCCCATCGTTTAATTCGATCTAATCCTATGGTCTACCCTTTTTCTGTTTCAGTCGTAAAAATTCCATCGTCCTCAGGACTCAACTGTCTGTACGAGTCCATACGATAATTGGTAAGTTATTGGACGACATATATCAATCTCGACGAGAACCTAGGCATCATCCACAGTTTGACGGATATTTTATAACCGTGTCCAAAGTTCCGTCTTGATATAATTAATCGCCTCTTCAAGCCCCATCTCATCATCTAAGAAGCGTAGTGCCACATTTCCCTAGGAAGTTGGTAAATTAGAGTGGCGGCGATATTATCTCATTTGTAGAATCGTAACGGCGCATATGCCCGCGCGTCTTACGTTGGGGGATCGGGATCTGAGTTAGCCGGGCTTTTTATAAGAAACTTATGAAATTTCTTCGTGAAATATGCCGTCGATAATCCCAGTAGGCGAAGAAAATGATTGATTAGATTCGCGAGTCGTTGGCTCTGGGCGATGAAAAGTATACGTCCATCAGTTATCCGGTGCGGCGTGGGCGTGGGTGCGGGTCCCGTGACGAGGTACTATTCGACTTTATTCTTCGACGTCGAGGATCCTTGCCGCAGCCCACGATATCGTCCTGTGACTGAAATATTGCGCGAGAATTGAATCGACTTTCGGATCAGCCACGAATCCTGGCACTGCGCAACGAGGAGAACCGATCCGCATGTTCTATTGCCCGGTCGTAAATTGGTCCAACACCCGTCCCTATCCGCGATCACGCAAGGTGCTCTCGATCTCTTGTTTGCGCACGTGAATTTCGACCGACTAAGTACGCCCACGCCCACGCCCACGCCCACGCTCACGTCCACGATCAGATTTTCTGTTATATTGCTCTCATGGTCTTTGTTTTCATACTTTGACCCACCCCTGACTTAAATGCCGGGGATTTTCGTTGATGAAATTATTCGGATCAAAGCAGCCAGCATCCGCTATCTCGCAAGAGACCGTATTATACCTACTCTCACGGTTCAATCTGAATTCCCGTAGAGTTTATATTTAAAATTTATCGCCTCAGTGTACGCCGTACAGCTCCTACGGGTCATGACCTGGGGTAGGGAATTAATTTGTCCGAAATTGTGCCGCGCTAATCCCGTACCGTGAGAGATGGGATGAACTTATACACCAAGTGCGTAACTCTTGCCTCCGACAATTTGTTATCCACGGTACATTAGAGCTGGACGATGAATAATTTCGGCTACCCCAATCCTCGCTCCTGTTAGCAGAGTCCTGGGTCGTTAAAAAACTTCTGACTGGAATCAATCAAGATTTCAACAACCTAATCGCCAGATCCAAAAATTATAAATTCATTCATCTAATTGTCATTTTTTAATCCACCCTGAAGAGACCGTTCAAAAAAATTTTACTACGATAAATTGATCGGTAATTGTCTGGCCATGCAACAATTATAAACTCACCTCCGCACCATTATATTTCGGGGTAGATTCTCGAGACTGATTCGCTCTTCGCTGTGCGGGGAATTCATTCAGGTTTTTAAATCCTTACTTTTATGCAGTTGAATTTTTTTTCTGGCCTAAGCCAACACTCTTGTATAATGACGACTGCTGGCACCTAGACCGGTGCGATTGAGTCGTCGAAATATCGAATCTATCGAGCGTTTGTCCGAAGGTATGTATGTATGTAACCTACGTAGCTACTTCGATGATAGAAGAAAAATAAAAATGTTTGCGGATGAAAGAAAGCGGCGAAATGAACCGAGGAGCAAAATAAGATACGGGAAACAAATCTGAATGGCGTAACTCGAAGTATACCGCGAGTTATACTTACACCTATACGGTACTACTTCGACCCAGAGGAGTTTCGTCGGCGTTGAACACGATCCACCTGCCTCAACGGCTTCGTTCGTTGACCCTGCTCGGCTTGGCTGGTGCGTAGGTACCTACTAAAGTTCGGTGAAAGAATAAGAAGTGCGAGAGAGAAATAGAGAGACAGAGATGGATGACGGGGGACAGAAAAAGGGAACGGATGAAAAATAAACCAAAAATAAAAGAATAAAAAATACAGTAAGACCCGGAGTCTGGGGCGTTTTACATCTTTTAACGGTTTCGAAGACCGTCATCCCCGTTCACCCCGTTTGCCCTTCATCGGTTCGATCGACGTACAACGGGCTCGTTTCCCCGATATTATACCAGCTCTCCCTTCTTCCGCCTCTCAGCCCCACCGATATACACAGCTTAATTATATCAGCACTATAATACCCGTCCCCTCGTGTCACGTGGCATTAAATTGTCCCTCGGTTATGGGAATCGTTTCATCACACCTCCTACTTTTCTCCTCTCGACGTCAGTCTGCAATTTCAAGTCTCGCGCAGTTTTATCCTCGTATGTCATAGATATTAGAACCTCGGGGTAACGGGATCACCTCGGTTGATTTTCGCCCGATGAGAGAGAAGTCAAATTTCGTCCATCTTGCACTCGTACGCACGTTCGCATCTCAGCCCGAGTAATTGCAGACGCGTGCCGAAATCGTTGCCTCGGTTGGCAGACGAACGTTGTCTGGTCAGCTATTGCAGAGGAACGACGAGAGAAATCAACGAAACTGTTTACAAACGACGAAAAATCGGTGAAACTTCGTCGGAGAGTTGTGGAATCTTCGTTTAAAAGTATTTTTATGGAAAATCGCAGGCTTTCGTCGAAATAATTCATAACAGCCGTGCACCTTGAGAAACCCGGGCTCATGATGAACTCGCGGGTCCCGGCGTGGGAGGAGGCCGGGGTGGCGGGTAGGTAACCGGTCCCGTGCGCAGGCTCCGCTATTCTTAGAAACGGGCCCTGGAGCCAGACCCTAATTACCTCTACCTGTAACCCGATGCACCAAGATGCATTATGCATTCGAAGATTGCGTGATACTAGCCGATTATGCGGTTGCAGGCGGAATTTTTCGCAAGGTTCGCGAGCAGAAGGAAGAAAAAAATAATAAGAATTGTACTCATTTTTTGCTTTGCTCGATATATACGGGGTAAAAAAATTGATACATAGAACTCCGTGAATTCATAGGTGCGTAGGCGTTTGACCCACTCGAAGAAAATCGGCAACTGCAGTTTGTATTCGGCGTGTGACTGGGCAACTAATTTTTTTGGCACTGCGACATTTCACGTGGGGAAACTAAAAATTCGAGCACGGAGAGATGGATCCTGTACAGATCGGAACGATCTTCTGGGGGGACCGGTTGTTTTCGGGTGAACGACTTTGCAGCCTGAACTCTTTGATTCGAACGAAACTGGCTTTTCAACTTGTGCGTCGCCAAAACTTATTTTCGTGACTGTACAACGCGGCAACGAAACGGTAAAGCCAGTGAGAAGAAGACGGTCATTACCGGGTGGTATTACTTAATACCGCCGTAAGATGGCAGCTTCTCTTGACAAGGATTGTTAAATTATGTTAAACACTTTCTAATTTTGTATCGCGTCAAAAATTTTTCTCAAACTTTGCACCGCTCCTCGGGACGCAAACGGTTAGAAAAATCCGGTAGATATAACGGAACGACAACGTTATACTGTTATATCTGTATTATATGTAAACTCGGTGTGCAGGCTGGTGATTAATACGACACCGCATATACCTGTAACCTACCGGCCCCTGGGATCGGTAGGTGTACGAGGATGTGTATTACGTTTTCATCAGCGAGTTAGTTCTGATGGTGTAACAAACCAATCTCGAACTCCGGACCGATTTTCCATTTTTTTCTTCCCTCGGATTGAAACTTGATTTTCTCTTTCACATTGAAATTAAAATAATTACTAGAAATGGTCGAGATCCTGCAGCAGCAGCAGCAGCAGCAGCACTGTACCAGGCTACGGAATTTAATTTACTCGGCTGCGTTGAAGTAAAATGAAATTCATTTATTGGAAATCCAGTCGAGTATAGGTAGGTATATATTTATTAAAAAAAAAGTGTAATCATGGAGAAAGGGGGTGGGCGACGGGCTAGAAAAATTGACTTGAGAATTAACCGGGCTTAATTGGGCTGCACGTTAATTGGAGCCTCTGACTGTTCGCTAATAAACAAGTTTAGAGTAGCAGAGAAAAATGTACGCTTATGTATGTACATACATATATATATATATATATATATATATATATATATATATATATATATATATATATATATACATATATATATATATATATATATATACGTAGATATATTTATTTGGTTCGAAATGAAATCCCTGCCGACAGCTCTAACAAGTTAGCGAGCGGCGCGCGGTCCACCATTTTTCTTGGAACAACAGTAATTAGATGAAAGCGTTGAGGAAGAGGGCTGGCCAGAAACTTCCCAGATAATTAAACTACAAAAGGTCCACCCCAATTACCGCGGAATTTAAACGCCCGTCGCGTCTCTCTCGCCCTGTTAACCTTCGCTCGGACCGTTAACTCAGTTATGCAAATATGCAGGTATATAATATACACACACGCGCGAGCAATATAACTGTTACAGCCATAAACACCGCGGAGAATCTTCAAAAAAGCAAACCATAACTCGAGCTCGTCACCCGCCCGAGATTAAAGCTGCGGACCTCATCTCGCGGGAGATTTCCCCTTCATTTCCCAAAAAAAAAAAAAAAAAAATCATCTCCCGAATCCAGCAGAATTCGTGCTGTAACGATCCTCTCCTATTTCGCGGATAGCTATATTCTATCTAGATGTGTTTCGCTTCTATATACCTTTGAAGCGAGTCGTTGTATTGTAATTACGGACGTAATTATACTGACGATACCGTGTTTCTTGGCTGTTACAGAAAAATTGCTCAACAGCGAGGGTAGAGAGCTAAGGCGGGCCTTGTTCTCTCTGAAGCAGATCTTCCAGGTAAGTTATGCCCAATTATAATTCAGGCTGAAGTCTGAAATTAACCAAATGTTTATTACCACTTCCGAGTATACCTGTACGTAGGTGTAGCGGTTGCGGTTATAGGTACCTATACCATATACCATATAACTTCGTCCTTAGTAATCCATACTTGTTCGATATATTGTCACAGGAAGACAAAGATCTGGTTCATGAGTTCGTACAGAATGACGGGCTGGCCTGTCTCATCAAGGTCGGGAACGAGGCTGATCAGAACTACCAGAACTACATACTTCGCGGTAAGTGCCACCCGCACCGTGTATGTTCAGTCTATTTAAATATATACCTATACATATACGTGCGATAATTTAATTTCACTGCGGCAATAACAGCACTCTGCTGCTCCGAGGCATCAATTTAACCCGGATAAATAGCGCGCGAAATCGCAGTCATGAATGCAACCTTTGAGCCTCTTGTCACACTTGAAGTACGCTGTATGAATTTATGTATGTATGCAGCCACGATTATTCCACGCTCGCTCGTCTCTTAGCAGATATTTATTTACCTACTTGTGACCACTTGACAAAGATTGCCGTATATTTTGTTTGCTCGTTTCATTCTATTTTCATTTTTTTCTCCCATCATTCCTTCTTCCCTGAGCCTCTCCGTTGAGTGTTGCGCAGCTCGCAGTCCTCAGCGATTAATTCCGAAATCCTAAACCGATCTGTTCACCGTAGCGTTATTACTCTCTCCGAGTGTTTCCCTTTAAGGTTTTCCTAGAGGAAATATTGGTTTGGTTGAATCCTCGTCGGTTGAGATTATCCATCCTGTTTCAAAAGGGTCGAAATAGTACCGCTCGTGGTTTTCGCGTGTAAATGCACGGCGAGTCGAAGCGAGAGAAAATAAACGAGTAAGCGAGTGCCGAAGAGAAGAGGTAAGGGACGGGAAGGGAAGGGAAGGGAATGGAAGGGAAGGGGAGGGATGGTGAGACGGGCGAGGGTAGGGATTCAGGAATACCCGAAATCGTTTTACACTCGATCGAGCGGTCGAGGGCAGAACCGCGAAAGACCGGAGTTGGGCAGGTTAAATTATCTCGAATGGTTTGCTGCCCACCACCGCGTACTGCAGCAAAATCCTTAAACGAGCTCCCAAAGAAGTTTCCGTCCGTTTCACTAGTTACTCGCGGGGGCTCGGTTAGGAATGTTGAAACTCAACTTTCCGCGAAATTTAATCGCAGCCAGGTTGGTACATGTGGAATTCTTTGTTGTGGCAAAGAAAGTTTCGAACTCCATTCACAGCTGGGGCAGATCTCCACTATTTAAATCCACCCCCTACACTCCTTCCGAACGAATCCCTGCAATCCCGGTGATTTTTTACTCGGATAGAGGCAGATTTTCTTGTTAATCGAAGATTGCCTATAGATCTCTATCAAGAATTTAAGGTCTCCAGCATCCCCGTATTCAGAATTCGCGACGGCCCTCTGACCCGGCAATCATTTAGCTATCAGAATCCAACAAAGCCCTCTTTCGGAACAATTAAAACCTCATTATCCGCATCTAGTTCAAATCAATAGGGGAATTAGCTCGTATAATGACGTAAGCTCTGACGTAAGCTCCGATTGGCTTCACGGATAAATCCCAAGCTGGGGCTTTGCAATATTCCAAATCGTTAAATTATGCTGCGCCGGGACTTTAGAGCCCGCCGTTTGACAATCAGAATCAGGAACTTCGAACTAGTTTATTCATTATCTTATTTGTGAATTTTTCGCTCTCCCGTGAACGCAGCCCTCGGTCAGGTGATGCTGTACGTGGATGGAATGAACGGAGTAATGGAACACGGGCAGACGGTTCAGTGGCTCTACACGTTGATCGCCAGTCGTTTTCGTCTCGTGGTAAAAACAGCACTGAAGCTCCTCCTGGTCTTCGTCGAATACGTCGAAACGAATAGCCTGCTCCTCGTGAGGGCGGTCAGATCCGTCGACACGTCGAGGGGCATGATACCGTGGACAAACATAATGAAGCTTCTGAAAGACTACGACGCCGCCGACACCGAGCTCCTGATATACGCTACCACCCTGGTTAACAAGTGCCTCAACGGAATACCGGATCAGGACACATACTACGATCAGGTCGATTGTCTCGAGGAGCAGGGAGTCGAGGGTATCATTCAGAGGTACATGTCCAAGCAAGGAACCGACCTGGATCTTCTAAGGCAGTTTCAAATCTATGAGGCCGTTCTTCATCACGAGGATGGGGATGACAGGGGTACTCCCATACGTCAGCTCGACGACAACATCAGGTCAGTCCCATCTATAGATATGTGAACGTTGTGCCCGTAGGGATTTTTCACAGCGCATCGCGAGGTACGGAGAATCTATTTATAAATCTACTGCAGCAATTGACTGTTTCCTCCTTTCAGAAAAACTCTTCGGAACCGGAAGTCACTGGTGGATTCGCACGAACGACGAAAGTCTCGAAGGCACTCAACCGGCACTTCCCCTCTGTCGATGTCCTTGAACGCTCGCCTAAGTCCACGGCTTAATCACACTTTGGGCCTTAGCTCTCTGAACAGCACCCTAAATTCAACTTTGCCGGATGACGGGGATGAGTCGAGTAGCTCCCAGAGTTCTCAAGGTCTCGGGGATGTTCAGCTGAACGGCAGCTACAAGGAGAACAAGGGTAAGGACCCGTGGTCTCACTCCCTTCTCGCTAATTTAATTTCAACTTCCGGATATACATACATATAATACGGTGTGTTCGTGTATGCGTACTTTGCCTTAATTAAATGTTTTATTTCACCTATAGAACGGCGAGAGAGAGAGAGAGAGAGAGAGAGAGAGAGAGAGAGAGAGAGAGAGAGAGAGAGAGAGAGAGAGAGAGAGAGAGGGAGAGTTTAAGCTAATATTAATTGCACATTGTTATCCGCACGCCACGCTGTAGCAATATTTACAAAGAGGGAGTTTACTTTTGTGGACGATTGTCGGTTGTCCCTAATTTCCTCGTTGTAATCTGATAACAGTCAACACTTTCTCGTATCACTTTGACGATTTGAATGTTATGCCCGAGACATTATACCCTACTCAACGCATTTATCCAATTAGCTGTTAATCGCCGGCAAATTTTCTTGCATCAATTTCTGGTATGCGATAATGGTGTCATAAATTAATCATTACAAACCATCGCGCCAATGAATTTGAACTTCGCCGCCCACCACGCTAGACTTTCCGCGACGTATTAGCTTCGCCGACTACTAGACGCCAGAACTTTACGCTAGTCTCATCTTGCTATCCAGACTTGTCGTTTAAGTTTCGCACTTATCTTGACTGACCTTCGTATACCGTATAAATATAGTTTGAAGTGGCAGCCGTCTATTTCTTGCTCATCCCAACATTGTCAAACTTCGTAAAATCGAAACGCCCAAAGGGTCCTCTGGGGATGGATCACAGTAACTATTATAAATCGACGTGATCGTATGCGGATAAATTCTCTCCGTTATAGTCTTGCCTCGGTCACGTCAGCGGTGAACCAATTAGTATGAGGCTTTTCAAGTGAGGGATCCGCAACAGCCTCTCTGATCCATATTGGCAGATCATTGAAATGGATTTCAACTACAGCTGTTGGTTCGGTCAATGTTTCAGTTGACGTTGGCGTTACTCCGGCGCTGCGACGTCGTCGGGAGCGTGCAGAGAGACAGCGAAGTTTCATAAGAGAACAGCAGGAAGCTACAGCGAATATGAGGGCGTCCATCGGCCACTCGGATGACCAGGAAAGTAAGTCTTAACGTTGGCTAGTTCATATTTAATGATGAAAAAAAAAAGAAAAAAAAAAAAAAATGGGAAAAATTATGAGCTGCCGTTGTCTTGGCAACCTTGGTATGGCAGCCAAGCCGTTCCTCGATCGACCCAGGGCAGGGAGAGCCATCTGACTGTAGAGCACTCGGAGCATTCTGCTTTCTGATTAATGAGCCCTCCTCAGAACTCCTTTGTAGCAAAGCTGGAGTACCCACTTCCGAGATATTGGCAAACTGACAAAAATGGATATTTTTCCAAAACGAGTGTTTATACCCTTCGATGGAGTTAACCTGTAGGGTATTATTTTTTCGGACGAATTATACCGCCGCGATATGGTTCTGCCAAATTCAGGCTACAGGTTGAATTATCATCCGCGGGGAAAATGATATTTGATTATCCATGAAAATTGACTGTGATGGACCTGTAGAACAGCGATTATTTTCTTACAATATTTTACCCTCTTGTTCGTTTTTCATTACGAAGGTTCCTTCCCGACGAACGGTCATCGTTACGGGAACGGATCACCCTACGACGCCAACGCTGATTCACCCTCGAACAAACTTTCCCGCGGCAACAGTCGCAAGGATTTGACGCCGTTGATGAACGCAGCCAACAAACTCGACTCTGAGGTGAAAAAACCGTGGTATGGAAAAAGTCCCGACGAAGGGGTCGAGTGCGACGAAGATAATCATACCGACGACGACGAAGATCGAAGAGTGGTTCTGCAGCTGAAGAGGGAAGGAACGGTCAAGGATCTCACCCAGAAGTTGGCCGCTCAAAATCTCATTCCAAGCAGCCCGGTCGAAGACAAAGTCTCCAGGTAAAAATCGACGATCATTCAAATTCTTCTCCACTATTTCATCATCCACCATTTAGCAATTCCTTAAAGTCTCGATCGTATTTCATTCTCAGGATAGGCGACATGAGCGGATTGATATCAAAAGCCAAGGAGGGGTTGGCCAAGTCCAAGTCGAAGGCCGATGTCCTCAAGTCGCCGACCGGCGACAGTATTCCAAAGATCACGGAGGTCAAGAAGTCGGAAAACGAGCTGCACTGGGAGGAGCTAGTGAGCAAAATGACTCGGCCTTTGGCTCTGTGCGATCTCGATTTCACGGATCTGAATTCCGAGGACGAAGTCGATGTTCTCAGTCCCGTTAGCGTAGCTAACGGCGTTCCTCCGCCACCCCCGCCGATGGCTCCTCCATCGATGGGTGGACGAGCTCCACCACCGCCACCACCTGGGGTACGGATGCCACCGCCACCGGTCCCGAACGCACCGCCACCGTTGTTCGGGTTGAATTTAAAGACACAGAGGTCATCCCCGAACGCCGATTCGGCCAGCTCGCCAAAGAGTCCGGTCCTCTCGAACAAGAAGAGCAAGAAGACGGTGAAATTGTTTTGGAAAGAGGTCAGAGACGACCCAATCATACTGTCAAGGCTGGATAGGAATAAAATGATATGGGACGAGCTCTCGCCAGTTCTCGTCGACACTCAGAAGTTGGAGCACCTCTTCGAGAGCCGAGCAAAGGATCTCATCACAAAGGTGAGTGATCGGATCATATTTTGTTTTATAATAATTTCATATACCTATAGGTATACACGTATAATACCCCGACCCGTATTCAGAGGAAACCTGAATAATGTACCAACGATATCGGGTCGTGAAATATTCCAGCGGCCTCGTTATTGGTGGGTATATAATTCTGCTACTCGGAGGGATTGAACACGGGGTTCAGACTGGGTTGTATATCGTATAAAACCGGCGGCTTAAGATTTGTCAATAAACGAAACGTACAGAGTGGCCCAGAAAATATCTGACAACTTTCAAACGTCAGTACAACTGACATCCGAATACGTATCGAGCGACCCTGGAGATTTTTTCATTCTCTAAGAGACTACACAGAAGAATGAAGCTTTCATTTTCCATTTTGAGATTACCTCACTTTCGTCTGGACTGTGACGTTTTGGAATCTCGTTTTTCTACCGGTTGGCTCTCCGTAATGAACGAAGGTTCCTTCAATTTCAAGATGCCAACGGAAAGCATCATATTTCTAGTTTTCAACAGAGAAAAACATCACCAGAATTTCAGCACGGATCCAGTCGTTGTTCACATTTAAAAACTGGCCGGTATTTTTTGTTTTTTTTTGCCCATTTTTTTTCTCTAGCATTTCGTATCTCTGTTTCAGGCTACCCTGTAATATCCACCCCGTACGCGTAAATTCAAGCTCCTTAGGTAAATGACAAGAGTTTGGTATGAAAAGAATTTTCAACAAGACGAGTAGGTAGCTTCCGTGGAATTTATATGCTAACGATTTTCGCTATTGGTCTTGAGCAGAATCGATTTCGGTAATTTATATGGGTGTAAAACTTGATGCTCGCTCGTCATTACGATGAGCTATAAAGTTCATTCAATTTAAGATATTTTCGGAGAGTAAATTGTTAAAATTATCCGTCGTCTCCTTACCTCACCTCTTGACATTTTATATACACACGCGCATACGTTGGTGTATACGTGTGGACGGTAACAGTACCAAATTTTCTGGGTGTCGTAATACCAACGAAACGAATTCAGGATTAAAGAGGATATGCCTTTCTCGAGAGATCGCCGAAACCGTCTAGAGCTTTAATGTCCTACAGTACCTACGATTCGCGGTGTCGTTCGGTTGTGTCCCTGGCCAAAGGTAAAAGGAAACTAGATAAGAGACTCGGCAATAATCGAATTCTGTCAGTTATAGTTCATAGATTTTAATTTAAACCAGGAATGTGAACAGACCGAAATGCTTTAATCCCTACCTAGATTACCGCCCGAATCCCAATGCAACAAACTCCCGACTGTATAATGTATTTCTATTTGCTTTGCAAATCGCTCTAACCCTGCAGCAATTTCCGAAACATTTTGACCAAGCGCCCTTCGCCTCTCACCCTTCCCCCTTCCGCCCTTCGCCCTTCACCCTATACCCCTTGTCCCGCAACTCCCTCGCAGTATCCCCGCAGTTATGAGCTTTTAAGGGAATTATACGTGAAATTTGAATTTACAAACCGCGCTGACGTTGAACTTTGACCACGCGAAAAGCAAACACCGACTTCATGTGCTCTTAGAGGTAAATAGCTGTTGCACACACAAATTTTATGTAGATATAGGTACACCTATGATTTGTCTGTGAATTGTAATTTAAGCCTGGCCAGGTACATACATCAGTCGATATGGTAAATTCAATTTTGTTCATCACATCGGTAATGGCTACCAAATTCAACACTTATCCCAATGCAATTCGAGCTGGCAGACCACTAGAAATTACCTTTATCACATTTCATCACCGCACTTTGCGCATACGAGTGCGAACTGAACTTTCAAACGGGCCCAAATTTGAATAACAATAATAATCATAATCATAATGATAATAATAATAATATCAATAACCATAATAATAATAATAACAATATTCATGTAGTAACAACGACGATAATGATTAGCGATATGGTGTATGATGTTTGGATGGGGATAATGACGATTATGATTATATGGTTATAATGGTGGTGGTGATGGTGATGGTTTACTACTACTACTACTACAAAAAATAAAATCAAAACAGAAAAAAAAAAAAAAAAAAAAAAACCAACTAATTTTGTTCTTGTATTCTTTGGAATCTTGTTGGTGCGCGCACGATACAAATTGGCATGCTGGAATTTGACAGGAGGTGAGTCCTAATTCCTTAACTTAACTTTCGAACTTTTCGTATAAATTTAGAGCTTTTTAACACGTAAAGTTGTCAATGGCCGTCAATTGATTTTATTAGAAGCTGAACGATCGATTAATCCGTGAATTAATATTTCACTTTCAGTCGATTATAGGGATAACTATAATTGCAGTTGCTTTCCAAAATGTCCTTGTTCATATATGTATATTGACGGACGCGTATAAAGCCGAACTGCGGATACTGTAGCAGACGTAAAACAGCCGTAGGGACGGTCAATGATTCTGTTTTGGCATTCAATTTGCTACAGATCTGTCTCAATTATCTCCCGCTGGTTTACGACGATACGGACGATATTGAAAAACTTCTGGCTTCTAATAAAATCAACGATACGAACCGTTCCGATTAGCTCCGAGTCCGGTTGCTATCTGGTTGGCTTGTTTCACGGTTGTTTGGGGTTTTATGGTTAGTCGGCTGGCTGATTGGTTGCAGGGTACTCACTCACACGGTTTGCGCTTCTTGGCAGCTTAGCAAATTCTAACAAATCCCTTCTGCCTGTGGTGGCCGCCCAAATACTATTGGAACGTGATACCAGAAATTCATTTTCCGAAAACTTTGAATTATACGATTTTGTACTATAATCCCGCGAATTTTTATCGAGGCACGCGTTGAACGTGCAAGACCGCGCCAAAACTACGTTACATTGACATTCAAGCAATCAGAAATCACAAATCGCGGCTGCTATTCCAATGGCACACCTCGGAATTTTCAGCATTATCTCTTAACTTGCGGAAACTGTAGTGCATACAAGTAGCTGATTGTCTCAAACTAGAGTGAAGATGTTAGATAATTCATGACTCGTCCTCACCGGGGGTGAGGCTACTTTCAATCATCCCACCAAGTTTTCTGAGGACCTTATCACTCGGAGGGACTTGATTCTCGAGTTACGGAATAACGGCCTATCGCTCGTGTCTTATTGCACGCGGATGGATGGTAGAACTTTGCCTGAATTTGTCATCATTAATTTCTACCTTTCTTAGTTACCCGTTCTCCTCTCCGCCGTTCCCAAGCTTTATCGTACATTTCTAATTCAGTCCCGGCGTTCGTTTAGCAAAGAGCGAAAGGCGGAAAAAATAAGAGAGAACAAGAACCCAAATCAAATCCTCGAGGCGTCTCAGATTTCAACTGAAAACGGACGCCCGGGTGCTTTGTTGCTTCGTTTATTCAAATACCACCTCTTCTTATAACAATCCCGTGAAATAATAATTGTTCTCTATCCCGGAACGGACAGAAACAACAAGAAATGAACAAGAACAAGGAGATCATAGTTCTGGATCACAAACGATCGAACGCGATAAATATCGGGATGACCAAACTACCACCGCCAAGATCCATCAAGACAGCTATTCTGAAAATGGACGCTACTATAATGAACAGAGAAGGTATCGAGGTGAGCGGTATAAAATTTTCTACCGTACTGCAACCGCGGACGTTGTATGCCTGTGAAAAATCACCGAGGTATTTATTTCTAAAATGTGTTCACCTTCGTAGAAACTGTTGACGATGTTACCCACCGAGGAAGAAAGGTCCAGGATACAAGAGGCGCAGGCTGCGAGCCCAGACCTTCCTCTGGGATCTGCCGAACAATTTCTCCTAACATTGGCGTCCATCTCGGAGCTTCCGGCACGATTGAAATTGTGGGCTTTCAAACTCGATTTTGAGAACTCAGAAAAGGTAGGTGAAAGTGTGAAACACAATTTTCCCGGACGTGTGTACGCGGGGCTCACCGACGACACGCCAATATTCCCAATCGCGGATATACGCGACGTGTCTACTGTTTGCTAAAAAAATTCAACCGATCGTTGATTGAAGGATGTTCCTGAAACGAAATCACCTATTTTAACGGATAACGCGCGTACCCCAACCGCGTGCGTTCGTCGCGTACATACGTACAGGTATACACCGATGCGTCGAGATAAATGTGGACGTTGATTCGTAATTTCAGGAAATAGCGGATCCCTTGATGGACCTCAAGCAGGGAATGGAGACGCTGAAGGTGAACAAGACGTTCCGTGGAATTCTGAGCACGCTTCTGTCGATCGGGATATTCCTGAACGGAAACGAGGTATACATTGAATGGTTGCCAAATAATATCTGGTTAATTCCCCTCCGTGAGTCGCCTACGGGTCGGACGTGCTTAGTTACAGTTTGAATACGGCAATTCTCGATGTACGACATACGTATACGTATGTATAGTACATACGTCCGTACATAGATACACATACCGCTGCACGAGTCGTACGGTCTCGCACGGTTTTCTAAATTATTTTTAATCAATGCATGTACGATACCAAGTCACTTCTTAGCTGAATCAATATAGTTTTCGTAGACCGCAAAAAGTCCTCGAGTCTTCCGCTGATCTCGGTGTTCATGTTTCAGGTGAAAGGATTTCAACTCGAGTACCTGGCCAAAGTACCCGAAGTCAAGGATACCGTGCACAAACACTCTCTACTCCATCATCTCTGCCACATGGTGATGGAAAAGTTTCCCGATTCAACTGACCTCTACTCCGAGGTGAGGAAAGCGGATCTTCGTATCCGTACTGAAATCGTTGCAGAATCCGTACATTGCACAATCATATTTTAATCATCGTTATTTCTTTCCCGTCCGTTTGCCCACTTGGCCACAGATCGGCGCTGTGACGAGAGCATCAAAGATAGACTTTGACGAACTGTCGGGTAACATAGGGAAGTTGGAAAACGAATGCAAAGCATCGTGGGACCACTTGAAGCTCATCGCAAAACATGACGGTTCGACCATGATGAAAGTAAAGTGAGTACCCTTCTAGTTAATTAATTGGCATAGATGGTTATCAAATGTGTATGAATGCAGTGCATGCGAGTATGCAAGTGTAGAGCGCGCGACGTTTGATCTTTTCCCGTAAATTGAAATTAATTAAAATAAATATTACGACGCCTCTTTCCCGGGTCTGCAGGTGGCACCGCGACCGTGACGCGCAACGCTGCAATAAGAATCCGCGACCTTTCCGCCTGCAGATCTTTCGTGTCACGTTTCGCCCTCGCGCAGAGTTAGCAGAGACTTTAACCGCAAATTACATAAGATACGACGTTCCCGCGGGAAGATCTACCAATAAATCTAAAAGCCTTTTTCTATCAAAGTTGGCTCACGCCCAAGCGGCTCTCCATTAATTACTTCGACCGCGTTTCTCCCGGCTTATTTCCCGGATATCTCCTATAATTTTGATCATTTCTTATATCTCTACTGTATTCAGGTGGCAATCGTCGCGGTGGTTAGGGAGAGGGGGCGAGGGCGAGGGCGGGGGCAGGACGGCGTATCCGTCATAACTATAAACCCCATTGCGACGCGAACGATGAAAACTTTGTTACTTCGGCTATCGCAATGTTATCCTCCTGTTCCTTTCAGGATGTCCGACTTTCTGTCCGACTGTGCCGAGCGTATAATCGTTCTCGGGATCGTGCACAGGCGGATAATAAATCGTTTCCACAAGTTCATACTATGGCTGGGCATACCCCTGCACCGTCTACAAGATACGAAGCCGAACGAGTTCTGCAGAATCATATCAGAGTTCGCCCTCGAGTTCAGGACCACGCGGGAGAGGGTGATACAGCAGCTAGAGAAGAAGGCCAATCACCGGGAGAGAAACAAGACAAGAGGAAAGATGATAACCGAGGTAAGAAGAACCCGAAGGGTGCAACCGCCACTTATCAAACTGGTTGACTTTATGGAGTTGGAATTAGTGCCTTGACGTCCGCGCTCACGACCCGGGGGTGGGGGATCTGCTCTGTTTCAGGTCGGCAAATTCCGGACAAAAGAAGACAAGGAAGATGCTGAGCTGAGACAAGTCCTCGGATGTGATATATCGAACGTCGAGACAATACACGGTACTCTGCCATGGCGGAGAGCGCGGAAGGAAGGTACGTTTCGCAAATGATAAATAAAATAAATTCAATTATCCATGGTGTACGTCTCGCACCTATCGATTCGTCCTTTCGTGCGACTGATTGCGAGCCTGTAATAAAATATCGAAATCTCCACCGTGGTTCGTTTGTTTCACTTCCAAATTTTTCGCCTGATCAAAAATATAAAATACATGGTCAAACATTACCGGCGACTTGTCGCGTCCAGGTAAACTCCACGATTCAACGAGAGAGTACCAGCTGGTATATAAGCAAATAAATCTCCCCTGAATAGCACGCCAAGGATTCAATCACAACAGGACTTAACCAGGGGCTAAAGGGTTTTCGTCAAACTTTTAAGCCGATCCAATCCGCGCGGATGATCCCTTTCCGTAAAAGCTCAAGAGAAATGTACGTGTATAGGTGCTCGAGCAGTTCGCGTTCGACGGAAGTAGACAGATACAAGGATATACAGGGACGTACTTACTACCTGTACCCGTATGTACATACGTCGTGCATACATCCGGTTTGATCCTACTCGGTCGAATCAAAGTGGCACGAAGAGGGAACGGTGAATAAACTCGGGGAAAAATTTTCAGCTACCTACCCACCTACCTGCCCACCAACGTGAGGCTGAATTCATCGAAACAGATGGAAAGATGAAGCCATTATTATTATTATTATATATATGTATACCATATATATATATATATATATATATATATATATATATATATATATATATATATATATATATATATATATATATATATATTTTTTTTTTTTTTCAAAACTTTGCACCGTTTCTTGACTGTTTCCGACTTTGAAGTGGGTATCTATTGCGCGTATAGTATACTCGGAGCTGCAGGATAAATCCCGGACCGAAATAAACGTCAGCTGCCCGTTTTCTCAAACGACGACCGCGACCGTAACGCAAGATTTAGGTTACCTACCCCTTCGCGCCCCCTCCCTCCTGCCCTCCTCCGGACTCAGGAGTAGGTATCTTTTCTTTTTTGATCTTCGCTACGACGCAAAATATGAAATACAGAGGGACTTCCGCTGGTTTACAACGTGCGACGTATCAGGCTGTAACGGCGGGGCCATTTCCGGAGGGAGATCTCTGCGCCAGAGCTTTACAGAGAGGGATGGAAGAGTGAGGAAGGAGCGGAGAGAAACGCGCGGTAGGGTGAGGGACGGTCGTAAAGTTACCCCTGGCGGAGACGCGATGGCCCCAGAAGCTCCGGAAAACTTTTACCCTTATTTTTGAAACCGATATATACCTGCGCGTGCGCGAGACTTTTTACTACTCATCCCGAAACGTAATCGGATGACGAGAAATTAGCCACCTGGCTTATTAACGCTCGCCAATTTATTCCTGCCTGCGGTTTGTTTCGTTGTTTGTTTCCTCATTGTTAAACCTCCTGTTCCAGGTCGCACAGTACTGGGTCCTCTCCTGAGGGATGAATCGACTAACGGTAACCTGACTGACGGGGATGACGAACTCCTCGAATCCTTGGTTAAGACTGCAACAAAGTCCCCGGCGACGCGGACCACACCCCGGGAACGCAAGAGGACACGCCACGCCGATCGTAAGTCCTGTAAGTGTGCTCCTCGCACCCCGCACCCACGCACTCTGCAACCCGCATCCCCCGCACTCCGCACCTCTGTACCCCGTGCCTCGGTCGGGTACGTAATCAAGTTTAATAATTCTGAAAAAGTCTCGGCGGACAGCAATTCCGGTCTGAGATGAGGCCTCATCGCCGCGTCGAGACAACTTTTAATTCAAAACTAATTCACTACCGTTGTAAGAATGACCGCGACGATTATTTCACTCGAAAATTTCGGCACGTTTCGCACGCCTGTAACCGGAAATACAATACATACGAATGCGTGCATTTCACTTGGTGTACATGCGCGCGTTTTCCCGGGGATCAGGTGCACAGGATTTCTTCAGGCATATGCCGTGCACCATCTGATGGAGTAGTTATTTATTGCACGACGGATCGATGAATCAGCCTACCTTTTTTTCTTTCTTGCGCACTTTACCGCACTCTTTTTTTTTTTCGTTTTCTTTCAACTTTTTTTTTACTCTCTTTATTTTTACCCTCCTTCTCTCCGTGTCCCGCAAAGTAACGCACTTTGTAGGGGCAGCGACCCGCGATACCGCGTCGAGGCTGCGCCCGGGCTTTGACGTAAAGCAATACAATTTATAAGCAACAAACTCGCCAATTTACCGATTCTTCTCGATTGATGTGTCCTCTTCTCTCTTCCCATCTCCTCTCCTTTTCTCTCTACCCTTGATACAGTTTTCTTTATTGCCGCAGCTCGGTTCTCCTCGTTTACAACGATTCCCTAGAAGTCCGTCTAAGTAGCTTCCGCCTTTCTCAAAATTGCTCAATTGAGTCTCCGTTTTATCCGTGGACTGGGTGGCTCGAGATTTTCGATTGAAAATTAATGTACGAAAAAATTAACTCATATTGATTGTCAAATAATTTGCTCGAGTATCGGTGAAAGTACATATTATGCCGGTCTGTGATTTTTTTTTTCATTTTTTCCTTATTTGTCCGGCATCTAAGTTCGACCGTTGCATAACGCCGTTATCTACTAAAGAGGAGGGCGTTAATTTGTCGAAGGTCATTAACGGATGGTAATATCTACTCAAGCCGTTAATCTCCGTTTAGAAAGTATCGAATAGAGAAAAATTTACCCAGGGGAATACCATGCAGCCACGTCGTTAGCTCGTGCGGAGATATTCGATAATGACATATTTTTAAACCTGTATTTTTCTCCTAGTCACGATAATATGCCTAATCTACAACGGTAGGTGACTGCGCGGAATAGACTCGCATCGAATTCCTCTTTCGATAGAGAAACGATGCAGACTATACGTTCGTGAAGTTATCAACTCTCGGTGTCGGGCAATATCGAGGTAATTTTCATGAGGCCTAGATACCATTTGGCATGTTCTCCCGTCGATTCGTGCTATCAATCAAAGTCCACCGCGATTGGATATACTTACGCGAGATATGCGAAGCCCCTGGTCCGTGGGGAGCCTCGCGTATCACACCTTTGTTGGCTTCGAGGCGAGTTAACGCCGCGGCAAAAATCCGACGATTTTCAACTTCTATATTCACTAGTTCTAGCGCCGTGCGGGTCAAGTTAATATCTTTCTAACGTTCGACCCGGAGGCTAGACCAAACTATATTTCTGCCAGCATCGAGCTCCGTACCTACCTCCTCTCGTTTTCGACCAGATATACGACTCCGATTGCTTTAATTAACCGAGCTAACATACCCTGGATATCTGATCTTCATTCCCTACTAACGTTTCGAGTTTTTCTTTTTTATTTTCGCAAACGTATTAAAACTTGGTGGAATCTGCACTCTAAAGCCTTAGCGTGAAAAATTCATCGCAATTTTTGTATTCGAATAGCAGTTCTTACCAAATTTTTGCCAATCGGATAGCGGGCCAATTTTTAGGATGGGTATATCTGTTTTTTGACAAGGCTTTTGAACAGTTGCTTGTGTGTTGACCGTTTTTTTTTTCTTCTTTTTTGTAATGAATACGTACGATGATATGTGAAGGTATACTGCAGTATATCGATTACAATATTGTCACGAGTTCGCTATTTAAGCGAGCGTTTACCATATGGCTGATAGACAATGAGCCCCTGTCCGCGCTTAAGCAGTCAGGGTAAATTTGTGTCTTGAGATTTGGAGAAACAGAGGAGCCCGTAGGATCGAACCACCGTAGGGATATTCCCACTTTCGAGGGTACGCGATAGAAGGTGTTGGATGTGCTGATGGCGCCCAAGAGACCAAACAACACTATACTCTATCATGCCCTGGGTGAAAGGTGTACATACCTATATAGCCATACTGATCGATACATGGTCATGGTGGAGGAGGCGAGACGATGGTTTATTAGGATTCTCAATGATTTCTATGGGTTTTTTTTTTCTTTTTTATTCAATGTCTTTTCACGGGGTTCCTTTCTATTTTGTCCCAACAGTGAAGCGATCACGAACCCGGGAGAACAACACAACGCCGGAAGGCTACCAACCGTGAACAACCATTCGTGTCCTCTGCTAAAAGGTTCATTGGTTTAAAATCTTTAGCATGGTGTTTCGTCCCGTATAAACTGTCCGTTGCATGACCCTTTTGATCTACCGAATATCCTATAGCCGTTACTATTTCTCTTCTGTGTGATTTTTTTCCTTTATCGAAAACTAACGGGCGCAAAAAAAAAAAAGTTTGAGCTTTTACAAACGATACAGAGAAACCTAGACGTGTGACCATCATACGCATGTATGTACCTTTTTTGCACGTCATTGTGTCTCATCTCGCTTTCTTTGGCATAATGTTGTTTCTCCAAAGGGTTATATCCTTGCGGAAAGTAGCCATTCTTTGGCATAAATACGCCTTGAATACAGATCAGAGTCTTCGATCTTGCGAATGGTCAGCATGTATTCGTGGATTTTAGCATGATGTGTTATCATAGGCTGGCAAACAAATTAATCCAACCCGAAGCTTTAAGGGTACAATAATAACAGGGGATAGTTCCTAATGACTAAAGTACAACAAACTTAACGCATGTACGCTGGAGTATAACTAATGACTACGTGGTCTAATTCCATTCGAAAAACGAGCCAAGTAGTCAATCTGCAGATATGTACTACATACTTATGTATGTACTGGAAATTATTCATGATCCCATAGGTACTTGAGGGGATCGTAAGTAGCCCGAAGGCAGGCTCTACCTGTATTTGCCACTGTGCCTACATAAACAATTGTTAGAAATCGTAGGAAGAGCTTTGTTGAACTAAAATTTCATTCATGCCGTTCCGAGGTATCTGTGACTCACAAAAGCAGGGGAAATTAAACTGTAATTAGGGAGGATAATTGCAGCAGGGGCAGATTCTAATTAGCTTAATAAATCGGATTAATTATAATAAGGATATTATCTCGTCCCGGGTGAGCCGAATGGGAATGGTGTTCAGTAAAATAAACACGTGAGACACTGCAGGAGTATACTCTGTGAGAAATAAGACGAAAAAAAAAAAACAGAAATGAAAAAAATGAACGTGTACCTAGTCACGCTGGAAAAATTAACATATAGATGAGGCATCGTGGCCTATTACTTATTTTCCAATGTGTTCTTTTCTCTCTCTGTTTTTTCACTTTTTCACTTTTCAGTTCCGACCGGGATTATCCAATTTCCTGACCCTCTCACACATATTTGTATTTCATTTTTTTTTTCATTCTCGAATCATCTCTCCGTTGAAAAATTCAAAATCGTTAAGATCCCCACGGTAACGACTTACACGCGTATAGAGTTTCCCTTAATTCGGTTTCGTAAACTACGATCCACACAGGTGCGACGAATGGTGATCGCATTGATCGCCGTGGTACACGGACGACACAAGTTTGCGTGCTCCACGCGCCGGAAGATACCATATAATTATTAGATACATCATGATTATATACCTTCGGACGTAATATCATATAGTTTAATCACGACACAATTAATATCTCAACTCCATCTCGCTGAATCACGAACATTGGAGCAAGGGGTTAACTTTCGGGCTTGATAAACTTTACCTTTCGAGAAGTTGTTCGAGATTGAGAGGCGGTCGGCGCGTTATGTGCTCCAAAATTGAGGGCAGCAGTAAATTCACCTGCTAACAAGTCTGCTTCAGTACCGAGGAGAGAGAACTGGGAACAAAACCTGTCGAGTCGGTACCACTTTTCGGATGATTCCTAATAGGTATCTCTGTTCGTAATTATCACGGTCAATGATTTTTCCTCGCGAAGACAATCCAGCGACGTTATACGCTTTCGTAAAATTGTATTCTTCCCAGCTAGGTGGGGTTTTCGTAGGGAAAATTTCAGCTGAGGATATTTAATTTAAATTTACACATTTCTCGGCTCCAGAGTTAATTTTCCCTTTGCTAGCAGCTAGCTAGGCTCGGTACTGCAGGGCCAGGGCGTAAAAGCTATAACCTTCCAAGACCCCATCTCCATTCTGCGGATAGTTGCCATCAGCGAAAGAGAAACCTTTTATCTTCGGGGGGCTAACGTGCGGGAGTTTTGTGTTTTTCATTCTTATTTTTATTTTTACTTTTTGTTTCTTCCCTTTTTTCTTACCTCCGTTGACCTTCCTAACGAGTCACTGGAAATTTCCACAAGGAAGAGCCCCATAATTCCGAGTTTGCCGTGCGGCATGTTCTTTTTCTCTCGTCAATCAAACACACGGCATGATAATATCCAGCCTCGCATTGGAAAAAAAAAAAAAAATTACCACTCATTCGCGGTTTGCCGTTGCAGTGTTAAATCATTTTCCTTTTCTTCTCGACGTAAGCTTGACGGGGGAAATACGTTTGTTACAGTGCGTAGAACATTGAAGAATGGTCTCTCGGAAGAAGAGAAAAAGCACATCGCCGCGTACATCAAGGGCTACTGACTGTGATACATGCGGAAATCGCGCGAGCGGGAGGACCTCAGGAGTTTGACGAAGTTTCACGGAAGTTTGAAGAAAAGAAGTCTTTGAAGAAGTCCCGAGGCCGTTGAAAGTCGAGAGGACCGAGCCAACTCCCGAGTATATTTTCTGGTTTCTTCTTTTTTTTTTTTGCTTTTTTTTTCATAGGAACGCACGTGTGAGAAAGTAGTTTTATCTCGTAAACTCCTAATTTACATTATAATTGATTAGGATCGCATATTCGGATCCTAAATTTTTCCTACGAATATCTTGCCAAACATGCACCATGGTCGTAAGTATATAACTATGTATATCTCTCGGCCGATGCATTTCTTAAGTATATTAATGAAATAAAATAAAATAAATTAAAATAAAATGAAACGTTAATTTTTGGTCCAAAGCATTGGCATTACGCTTTAACAATAGTCATGCCATAATACAAATATAACAACAATTTGTAATCTCACTCGTTTACTCGTCTTCTAAAGAGTGATTTCTGTCTATCTATCTATCTATCTATCCATCTAACCATCTATAGCTATATTTTATATGTGATGATCTGGGCAGATGCAATCTTCGAACTTAATATACGTGCAAGTTGTACCTGCACTGCAAGTTGTGGCTGCTAGTCACGCCGAAACCAGCCAACGCTGTGTCATATTCATAAAAGTTCTTACTTTAGACAATAATTGAATGCGAATCCTTCATTCGTGAAATGAAAATATCGAAATAATATCTATAAATCGATACTATTATTATACATATATACGAATCACCGAACTATATACTCACACATGTCGTCCTTGAAGTAAGTATGATGCCTCCGTATTTCTTCCTTTAGGATTATGATGAGGCTGAGGATGGTGATAACCGAATTTTAATATAAAAATCTGCTACACCTGTACCGGTGGTTCTTTTGTCCCCTCTCAAGTCTCGGCTGAATTGAGGTATCTACATAACGTCGCGTTCATATAAATTTATTCCAAACTTGAACCCACCTTAGTCCTGATGCCTAATTCCTTCTTTTCTTTTCTTTTTTTTTTTTTTTTTTAATATTCGTTTTCTTCGAGTTTCTTTTTTCTTTGAGAAGTTGGGGTCGTCATTCATGCTTCAACGGAGACATTCGATATGTGTTAATACGAATACTATGGATAATCCTCAGACCCACGTTAAATCCACATACCAGTTGCCCCTTACACGGTAGGTTAACCCAGTATACGATAGGCGATAAAAGAGAAAACAAAAAAAAAAAAAAAATTACATATATATTTCGAGAGATTGATGATTACTTTATCTTTCTTACCCCCTGTAAATTTATAAACTACGTATTACAGAGGTCGGGGTTTTTTGGCTTCAGGTTGGCGAATATATATATAAAAAAAAAAAAAAAAAATGGTGATAATCTTAGATTTTAATTGAAAAAATTGTGCCTCTGTTTGTGATCTGATATAATGATACGAGAGTAACCGCGGTAGATTACCTAGACCGAGCCGTCCCTCCATCCACGAGATCGAGGATTGCCACGACGACGCGAGAGTACGTTGTTATTCTAGAGTCTAGACGTTGAAAATTTCAAAGTAAATAAATAGAGTAAATAAATATTTTGAAAAAACGATATCGAACAAAACTGTTCTATATTCAATACATTGTAAGTGCTTGAATTTTCGTAAAATTGGAAATTTTCAAAAAAAAAATGAAAAAAAAAAAAACTTAGATAGTAAAATTTATTTCTATACCATATCTACAAAATTATGAACTATTATATAATTATATACGTATATACATACAATAAACGAATGTAATTTAATTTTTAATCGTTATTTTATCACGCGTATAAGAATAACGTTGTATTTATATTGTATAAGTTTTCCTTGAAATTAAATAAATAAAAAACGAACATTGATACTATTGTACGTCCCTGTATCGTCTCTTATCACCACATAATTATTCTACGTGATTATATCTGTGCAGGGGAATAATAAATAGAAAATACACAAATTTAACAAAGTGTGTGTTTCAAACACAGTTTATTAATGTTAACCTTCCTCCATCTTTAACAACATACAATATTTAATAATAAAAAATCGATCGATCGCAATAATAATAATAATAATAATAATAATGATAATAATAATAATAATAATAATAATAGTGATAATGATAATATACATATGCATACATATGTATATGTATATATAGCTATAAGAAATCATATAATATGTATAGTAATAATGGTAAAACTTTGCGCGACACATATTGGAAAGCTTCAGACTGGGGGGTGGGGGGCAGAACTTTCGGATAACATCAATGATAGAGCAGTGGGTGGGGGTGGGAAAGGGGGAGTAAGTAATGTCACATACGCTAAGATCTATTGTTATGTAAAAAACACCCTCTATAATTATACCTTTCTCTTTCTCTTTCTCTTTCTTTTTCGTATCTTTCTCTCTTTCTTCTGTACACGATAAATAGTTACACACTGTTAACCGAATCGGTGTTTTTTCGACGCAAGCAATACGGTATACTTACCTACCTACCTATGTAGTTATTCTAATTAAAATTGGCCTGATTCACCAATCGGCTGGCGTCGTAAAAACTGCGGTTTTATTTAATATACAAATTTCTTGTTACTTCCCCTCCATCCCTCGTTATTTATATCTCCTCCCTATATATCTTGTCGGGATGTTCGGACGACGTTTGACCATCGATGCGGAATTATTGAAAACTGTATCGAAACAATTCGCTCGGTTTCAAATTTGATTCCACGCCTCGTCAACAGCCACGTCTATAAGGTATATATATGCAGGCAAAGTCTCTTTCAATTGACACGTATATCATTTCGATAGTCTATACACCTATATATGTACATATATACCTATACACATATACATATGAATATATATGTATATATTTTTTTATATATATATTTTTTTTTCTTTCATTTTTCATTATTTCTGTCGTTAACGATCGTGAAGAGCCGCAATTGTTGGTCCTGGTGACGAGAGCGTCGTCGAATTACCTGTGTCACCGCGCGCGGTAAGAATGATTTCGTTGTATGTACTTCAAGGGTGGTATATATACACATATACCTGTATATTATATGTATAATGTATGTAAGACCGTGTCTCGCGTGTAAGGGAGTAGTAGATATCGAGGTGACGCCAAGTGGAAAGACGAGCCGAAGCGTCGCGGCCCTCCGGTGGTCAGTGCGACGCGATTAATTAAGTTTGTTAATTACTGGCTTCAAAGCTCGTCGTGCTTCGGCCCGCTGAACTCGTCGTGGGATATGAAGCCGTTCTTGTCGTTATCCTCGTGCTGGAATATTTCCTCGACGAGCTTGTCGTGGTCGGCTAGCATTTTCTTAACTTCATCGCTGTCCCCGGCACCGGCTTGTTCCGCCTCAACCATTTGCTTCCTCAGGTAGTCGCTGACCTGCAACATGGTTTCGCAAAAGCGTCGTCAGAAATTTATACCGTTACCTCGACCCCAATTAGTTTTACGGTACGTCGAAGCGATCATTACATCATTATACCAAGGACCCCGAATATTCGCGGAATTTTGACTTTTCTTTTCTTTCCCTTCCCCTTTTTTTTTTCTTTTTTTTTTTTTTCACCCCTCAAACTCGAGAACTGGTGAAATGAATGAACGGACTGCAGAAATTTGAGAAAAAAACTTTGACCCGAATCCTGCTTCGGAACTTGGATGAAATTAATAAACAATGGGATATATACGACTCGAGTCAAGCCGAAAGTGATCGTCCTGCAATTATTGCGCATACGACGGAGTTATTTATTCCTACTATCAGTGAGAATAGGGTTTCCTTTGTGACAGTCAGATTTGCGAGCCTTAACGAGCCGAGTATATTAGGTATAGGTATACGTATGGGTAGTAGCCAACACCAGAGTCCCCGAAATAATGGGAAATGATCTTGCCATTGTTCTCACCTCCTCGCGGGACAGCTGGTTGTCTTTGTTGGCATCGATCTCCTTGAAGACGTTGGTAGTCGGCGGTGAGTCGCTGATGTCGATTAGCTCGACGTCGAATAACAATGTAGCTCCTAGAGTGAGGAAATATAGAATGAAATTAAATCATAAAAATGGAAATACTATTCATGGAATTATAATCTTCGTTACAGGGATTATCACGGTTACAGGAAAAGGATGATCATGTCCCCATTCGGAGGACTTTGGACGAAAATGAATATTCTCCGCGCACTAATTTCCGCCAACTCTTTAAATATCTGGAAATTCAATCCGAGCCGTATAATATAATCTGTTTGCGTATTTTTTGTTCATTCCTTTTTTGTTTTCCCTCTTTTTTTTTTTTTTTTTTCAAAGTCCATCGTCGACACGGAACGAAAAATTTTTAATTAACGTCGCGCACAACTCATGGTGTCGTCAGTTATGAGCGGGATAATGAAAATAATGAAACCGTGAGCAGAAGTGATGAAATTAATTGGCAGAGGCACCCGATCGAAAATACGGTTGGAATAAGGTAATTGAAATGACGCGACGGTACCTAGATAGGGTACGGGTAGTTAGAAATCGTTGGGAAATAAAATGCATCTACGTCTCGTTGAGGGATCTATTATAAAAATGACATTCGTCTACTGTCAAAATCCCGTGGGGATAAAAAAAATCCTATGCATCAATGTCACTGAAACCTGACTACGGCGTATAGAACTGGATTCGGCGAGGACGTCAGCGAGCAGGTTATATATATTCATTCGTCAATTAGCGAAGTACCGAGTAAAATAATTGTGGAAACGATGGCGTGTACGACCGTTGAAACACGCAATGGTGCGCTTAAATTTCATTTCAATCGTGTATCGATCTCTTGAAACTTTCGTCTTCATTTTAAATCAGGTTCAGTCTACAGTTCGAAAATTATTTGTAGATATAATATGCCTATACGCGTACTATATATTACCTGATTTAATTGTCACGCGATGTCACAATCAACGAACATCAATATGAAACAACAAAACGAAATATAGATCACCTAAACTTTCTCTACGCACGATCCGCACAATCCTTAGCGATTTTACTCTCGATCGATACAAGCTTACCTCCTCGGGGGTTGAGTACTCAGAGAGAAGGTGAATGGTACCGTATGGGTATGCGCACATAATCGATCAAATAAAAGTCAAAAGCAACGTCCCACCCGCAGCCGTACAGAGAAACGGTTTTGGAGAAGAAAAAAAAAAAAAAAAAAATCAACAACAAATTACGACCCCTAGGCGTCGATATCTGATTCCCGTTTCAATTATAATGGAAATACGTCTGGAAAAAGTATGAGTTTCACGGTAAAATGGTATCATTTTATCGATAGGTTGGATGTGAAGTATTCCATAGTCGGACATGGTGTGCAGTCAGTTGGCGCGCGATTACTTTGAACTGTAAGTAATGAGGTGATTAGCTTGTAATTAACGAGAGTTCGAGTCTGGCGTGTATCGGATAGATTCGGAACAACAATTAATTATGGTAGGTAGGTAGTGATCAACAAACTGCACGAAGATGTCGTTAATAATATATGCGTTCTGCGCTGCACAAACAACCGGCTATGAATTACGACGGTTAATTATTGCATATTAAAACAAGTGGAATTGATATCTCGACGCGGCTATGCCCGTGCCCATCCCCATGCCCATGCCGGTAGCCTGTCGTGTTAGCATTCAAAATTGGATCACCGCACCGGATCAGTAGGTATACCTATAATCCACGCCGTTTACGCGAGCTGCATCGATCGCTCATTATTATCACCAACGCGGGCGACAAGAATCGGAACAGAATGAAATTTATAGTCGAGCTATAGTATAGAGCTAGCCGCGCCATGGGAGACTCGTTTCATTACATTTTCGGTATTTATTTGAAAATTTTATGCTCTTTCCCTCGCCTGTGTAATGCACACGGTGTTCGATACGTTATACTACATACCCGTGCATTCTTCTCTCGTCGGGTTTTTGAATCATCAAATGAAAATTTTCGCCAAGGTCGTCTTCACTCCGGGATGAGAAAAATTACAACTAATACATGCTATAGGTACACGTGTTACGTGCGAGTCGGAATCACGGATTTGGCAGAGCTGTAAGGCGATGGCGCGAAATACCTCGACCGAAAAGCAATTTGTATGCAGAGAGAAGTAAGTCGAAGGAAGCTTACCTCCAGGAATAACGTTTCCAGCCCCGCGATCACCATAGCCCATCTCTGGCGGAATAATCAGTTTCCTCTTCTCACCGACGCACATGTCAACCAGTCCTTGATCCCAGCCTTTGATCACCTGGCCAACGCCCAGCTGGAAGGTAAAGGGTTGATCTCTGTCGACGCTGAAATTAAATGAGAGCATACAACTTCGTTAGAAAAATAGTCTCATTTGATTGGCAAGTATTTTCACTTTCTTGAACATTTGTTATCTTGACAAATCGACCCGGCATAAGCTGCGGGGTGTTTATAGCCGCGGCGGAATTATGACTGACAAATTCAAATCTCGTCTGTGGGTTAGTTAGGGCACCCTGCTAAGATCAACGCCATACATTAATCCAGCTTTTGCACTTCTGGCGCTGAAGGGTCCTCGAATATTAGTTCTCTGGAAGCCTGAAGCTTCACCGATACGTCGTACCTAGCCTGTGCAGGATGTTCCTTGGCGAGGAAACCACGGCTTACGGGATTCAACCCCGCCGAGGGACCGACTCATTGGTCGGATCCCCAGTCGGGCCAAGGTATAAATACGGGACGTCTACCAGCGTTCAATGTGTTTACCAGACATCGAGACGGTTTTGGTCGTAGGTGTGTGTCTGCAGTAGATGTTCCGCTGCAGACGGTGCGATTAATCGCCAATCGAGTCGGTAGGGCCACGTCTTGCTTTGCTAATTGCTTTGCGTTAACGCCTGCAATGAGATTACGCGTGTGCGCGCCAACTGACGTCCCGGAAGATAAGGCGTGGGAATTTGTAACAGGGTGAGGCATGTCTGGACCTGGACGCAATTACCGAAGGGGTTTGTCATTGTGAATGCCCATTCGCCGAGCAATGATTTCTAGTGATCATTGCTGTATGCAAAATTCCTAGGCTGCATAATTTCCGATACAATACAGATTCGAATCGGGGTAGGAGAATGTCGCAAAGAACTTTACAGTTCAGGATGTTTGCTCGCGGTGTAATTTCTTTATGGAAAGTATACGGTTGGCATGAAAAATATCCGCACGATAAACGCGAATTTCCACCATCAAGTGAGCGAGAAAGGAAAATGACCCAGCACAGGGGTTGCGGCGGCCTTTGATCGCGACGCGTCTTCTCGTCCAGCGTGTATACAATTTGTTCGCCCTCATCTGCCGACCCGGGAAAGGAAATTGTACACAAGTCATCCCTTTTTACGGTGCGGAGCGTCAATATCGGGCATGAAGAGCACCGCGACTCGGCCGTGTACAGATCTCTCATGCTTCGTTTGCTGGCGCCAAGTTGAGCAAGAGGTTGTAGCTGTATAGTCTTTGGGTTGAGGAAAAAGGTAAAACTGGATGGAAAAATAGAAATAAACCAGGTATATACCGATGATCAATTTATTAATTATCTCGATCCGACGTTTTTCAACGATCGTGCCTAAAAACGAAAGGCAAAAATGTACACAGGCTGCAACAGCCTGCAACGATCGCGATGGCTGGTCCTGGGTATTAATTTCATATCTGCCATTTATACTACGATCGAGGAAGCCAAGTGCCAATGCGCCTTTATCGGCCCCTTAAACTATTATCTGAAACTAATTTTCAAAGTGCTATACGTATATACGCACTCACGTACGTAATACTCTTCGTCCTTCCCCACCTCCACCTCCACCTCCACCTCGACCTCCACCTCCACCTCCACCTCCGCCCCCGCCGCCTGCTACTGTGGCAATATCCATTAATATACTGTTGTAGTAGCTATTTAATTATTTAGTCAACAGCCTGTTTTATACGACTGCTAGAGATGGTCGCGAGTTAGGCCTTCACCTGCACCGTGCAAAAGTTCGCCTCCCGCTATTACTTCGAGCTTGATCGTTGCTCGAAATTGAATGGAGTGAAAAGAAAACAAAAAAAAGAGAAGAAGAGCCGTGAGCTTATTAGCCATTTCTGTGAATCGCGACCCGTTTTGTTCCCGTCGTCTATGTATAACTGGTGATAATTTTTGTAACCACTTAGCGTTTTAACGAACGAGAAACGGAAATTAGGCCATAGGGTCGATGATGGTCTGGGGAAGGAGGGCACACGATCGATCAGCAAAACGCGTTTAAAAACTTTTAACTTTCTCCCCTTTCCCACGAGGCAAAGACAATTGCTGTGGGACAGCTCTCAGGAGTGCGTAAAAAATTGAAAACTTTACTTCTAACAGAGCACGGGGGATTGTACAGGTAAACAGCTAGTATAGGTATGTATACATAGTGTATATGTATAAATATGAGGCCCTCAATGCCAAATCGGCAACCCTAGAGTCTTTGTATTTTGGATTGGGATGACATTTTTTTCTAAAAATAGATATTTTTTGAATTAGAATAGAACTAATCAATTGTCAAACCTAATATAATTATAGGCCTGACAATTTCGGGATTTTTGAAGTCCAGAGACAAAAAGAATTTTCAAAAAGAAAATGGAACTTCCAAAATTAAAATAAAAAAAGGTATTCGTGTACCCCTGTAAGTGTGCAAGTGTACAATACACATGATAAATATGTACAAGTACGGGAGGCTCGCTGGACTCCCTGAAATGGGATTTGGGGAAGTAAAAGAGGGGGCGAGGGGAATGGTGCAAACGGGGGACGGGGTTGGCGTAAAGACGGCCAAGAGTGTGCGGGCGAAACTTTTGTATCATAGGGAGGTTTTAAATATTCAGTGGATATACCGTTGCAGGGGGATGTGCTCGGATATAGCCGGGCGCTGATGTGGGACCCGGACTTGTATTCGTCCCACGGGGGAACGGCGGGTGGCTGTGTCGCAATGGTCGGAAGAAAAACTTTCATACTTTATCCGGCTAAGATCGCGGTCCTGGTATAAGCGGATGAAACCCTCAATTCTCCAAGAGATCCCTACTCCTGGTAAGGAGCTGCGATGGGAGACCCGCGACGCGGGCGTATCGCAATAGTGAATTAGCTCGATCTAGCCAGCCCGGTCTTTCTAGATGAATTCACAAAAATCAATATTTACGGTCCAGCCTTCGGATCCCATCAAGATACGAAGAGCCACAGCGAGTTCCATTCAATCGAATTCCAACCGTCCAAGTATAATGTACCTACTTGGCTTGGCGCGGCTCAGTCCCGATGCTAAACTGCTTCGTGAATGTATATATATGGACATCGGGCTGCAGAGGCCGAGTGTAGCTAGATATAATATATGGTATGGTGTGTGAAAGTGAGCTAAAGTCCGGTAAAATGTATGGGCTTCCTCTTAAGTCTAACGAGCCTTTTGCATGATGGCGTGACCTCGTCGACCTGGACATCCCCGACTTATACCGGCCACCTGAAGCGGGCTGATGATTCTGGGAAACTCAAGCTGCTTCTTGCTTTCGGGTTAATGAACCAATTCAAATATCTCAGCCGAGTCGAAATTCAAACGAATCTGAGTGGGTATTTACGTGTTATCAGCGTCCTTCGAGTGGATGCAGGTTTTCGCAAAGTCTTACCGATCGTGCCTGAGCGATTAGGAGCGAGTAGCCAAGTGACGATTCCAAACGTCATAAGCGTATGCCAAGGTATATACGCGTGAAGGTACGAAGCCCTTGGTCCCCGCCACGACTCCGATGTAATTACCCCTCGGGAACAAGTCAATAGTGTTTCGTAAGAGACTTAGTTAGCGAGATACGTTGGCGAAGTTATCGCTTAGTTCAACGATAAGACTCCGCGTTTATATAACGTTGCCTTTATTAATTGGCAATTACACTTTCAGTAGCGTGTGGTGTGTGCTTTTCGAACTTATAATTTTGCCCACTTGCAAGAAATTGAACATTTTTCTTTCCCCAGGCGACAAATTTTTCCACGAATCATCATCGCGTGTTACTATAAAACTAACAAGTACGCAGAAATATAATTATACCATTTGCCTATTTTCATATCACAGGTACAAATTTTGCCTGAAAATATCTTCTAAGAGTTGTAGCTAACCTGCCACTTTATTTCCTATTCGTTGAATCGACAATCGTGTCTTAGGCGAGGGTTCAAGCTATCCAAAGAGAACGGAGAAGATCCGAATTTCCCTATGACGACCACAAAGGTAGGGCGGAATAGGTAAGTGATTCGATTCAAATAGCTGATCATAATTTTATGCGATTCGAATCGAAATTTTACCGAGGTTCGTACGAGTCGTGGCCCACGGATGACAGTTTACCGGGATTGTCTGTACGTGGTGCTGATATTATTCGTACCACCACCACTACTACTACTACTACTCTTAGTAGCTACTATACCTATAAGCGAAGATTATTGCCAGTCAGAAAACTGAAAGTTGTATAGGTATTAGAATAATTTCCATATAGGTATTATGTACATATATACATTCAGGGGCACACAACGCGGCCCGTCTAGAAAAATAAATCAAATAGAATGCAAGAACCCGTTATCAAAGAATTTCAGAACCTCCGGGGTACCGCGGGAGTATAGAAAACATTAACATGTCAAAGAACTACACGTTATTTAAATTTATTCTAAGGAATACTCCGTATCCTGGGCACACTTCGTGGCTGCCTAACCTATCCACATATATATACATGCGCATACATCATACGTACAACTTAACTATACATATATGTGTACCTATATACATTATACGTGATAGTTATGCGTCAACGAGTGATATAGATTTACAAGTCAGATATATAAGGGAATTCCGCATTCCTATGGGTAACAAGAATTTTATTACTTCGCGTGCATCGAAAGGTCCCACTCGTTTACCAACCGCTAGATATTGTTATTACCAATATTCCATATCAGCTTCGAAGGTATACGTATAGGTAGACGGGGGGCAGGGAGTGGGGATGGTGGTTCGACTTGAAAGCGTCATAACTACTTTACGGTGATCGTAACCCCCGTTTCAAATTTCACTGCATTGTAATTAGCGACGGGTTTACGGTTTGCTGTGGTACTAAATTACATATTAACTATAACGTACAGTCAAATTTGGTGCACCTGTAGAACGCCAAGGTGCAGGGATCAGGTGCTCAGAAATTATAATTGCGTAGGTAGTACATAGAAGCTCCGTGGCATATCTAAATATCACATAAATTTCTACACGGTGAATATAGTCTTTACGTTGTATAAGCGGATCCATAATCGTCACGATTTTCAACCATGTACTCGATCGCTGACTGGAGAAGATCGCTTGAAAAACTGCACTGAATTATATTTCCATACGATTAACAATTATTGCCATCGAACGTTACATTGCCAAAGTTTTTTCATAGAGCTGGAACGATTCAACGGCGTGACTATTAGTTTTGTAAAAATAATTGTGTGCTCAGTAACCGTGAGAGAGATGCGATAAGATAATTACTAACCACGGCGTAGAGCCAGGATGAGGTTAACGTCGAGATAACGCGGGTAACCGAACGGAAACACGCCTAACCGATTGAGCGCGGTCTGTTGCTTTTAGACTCGTTTGATTTTCAGCCACGTGACGTTTATGCAAACAACAGCCTGCGTCTTCATCTTGGATTTCGCGAGCGAGATTAGAGGGCAAGGTGAAACGAAACGACGCGAAGCATATCGCCGCAGTATCCTCGCTCTTCGGTTACAACCTGCATTTCCCGCGCGTATGTAGAACCACGTATACGTACCCATGCTTACACGTACTCATACGTTATTCATGAGTTCTCCCTTGCCACGAGGATAAGTATATCGGCATCAAACAGGACTTGTCGGTTACTTCGCCGGCGCCCGGCGCTGCTATCTCCCGCATTCGACACCTTTAATCTTGTGAAAGAAAGGATCGGGGTCAAGATGAGCTTCTTTGACCTTCCCAAGCCGTTTTCCACAAATTTTAAACCGATTGCCACGGGGGTATGTGTGCAACCCAAGTTGTACATTAATTTACGCGCGCTCAAGTAACGCTGACCCTTCGAAACGGTAACGATAACGAGTAGCCCCTGGCATTTGAGTTACGTCTACGACGCCGACTCAGACACCGCAAAATGTATTTAGCGTACCGGAGGCCGCAGTGATGCAGACTCCGGAGCGTAGAGACGAGGGTGCCCGGTCACTTTGGGTCACTTCGCGGTCAAGTTTGCGGTGTTGTGTGCTCGAGCTCCGTTAATACACACGTTGTACCTCAGTAGATATGCGTCCATTAGATAATGCACGGTAGGTGAAAGAGCTCGCTAAATATAGGTGAAACTCGCACGGTCATCCTTATCAAGTTCTTTTACAAGTGGCTATGGTACTTTGCCGGAAGTTTCAACCGCAACGTTGTGAATTTTCATACAAGTGAAAGACGTACATTTAAAGAATACTGTTGATAAGAGGGTCGCGAGAATCCAGGATCTGGCCGTGAGTAGATGTATTCGTATCCCAAACGGGACAACCATTGCCCGAATCCCCAAAGAGCTGTGCATATCTATATATCCGAGTAAATTCGTTTGAAAAACATGAAGCTAATTCATTCCGAGCTATTTATCCGGTGGGTGAATTGGGGCCCTTTTCATTGCAGTGTAGTTCGGGGCGTCCTATAAACCCATATGGATATATATAGATACCCATACTTGTATACACAGTCGCCTCCAGAAAGGGGTCAAAGGGTAAGCGAAGTCCCTTTTCACGGGGTCTGCGGGGATACGCGCGGGTGTACAATCGTGTGGATATACAGTGGAACAATCGTACACACATAAGTCCACCATCTATCCGGCAAGAAGTCATACGGTGGAAGTTTCACGCTAGCGAGGACCGTTGAACGTGCCTCAATCTCATTGCGCACTTGGCTAAGAACCCCGCGATGTAGAGCAGTAGATAGCGTGGCGGTACAGCGTACATGGCTTTTAGTCTTGGAGACTCGGACTAATTAATTTATGGACTCCATCCTTATCTCTTGCCGGAGTAACTCACCCCTAACCCCCTTCCTTCCCTATACACGTAGGTCTGTATACCTATATACAGGTATACATATAGGCTTGCTCCACTACTTCGCCGCGTATGTATACTGACGGGATATTACCCACGTCTTACACAAGTCACTGGTATACGCGATACAGGTAGCTTCATGTGTACGTACGGCGCGATCCGTCCACCTTCTATTGACATCGAAAGTCAGTCATGCTTTCGGCTGAGTTCATCAGTTTCCCCGGATGAATTTTTAATGAGTTTTAGAAATTCTTTCGAAAAGATACCGTACCTACAAAGAACCCTTTCCTCACCTATAACCAATCCTAGAAGCCCTATAATGACACTGCTTAGCTTAAAGGAGGGTTGTAGATGGGAGAAGGCGTCGCCTCAGCCGGAAGTTGGGGCGCAGGTTGGCCCGGATCATTTCCCAAGCGAGGCGTACGTTACGCTACAAGCCAGCATGAAATATGCAGCGCTATCTGGCCGGGGCCCCCGGTGCTCGTAGCCCCTTTCCCAGCTCGGCCCTGCCCGTACTGCCTGCGATGTATACTATGTGGCCTCTAAGTCTATAGATATACCGCCTACGAGACGAGACACACTCTGGAGGCAATTCTTCGCGGTCGGAATCGAGAGGGAGATAGAGAGTCTACGCCAGAAGGATTGACGATCGGGTGTCGAGGGTTTCGAGAAAAATTATTAGTCTGGTCAAGGCTGGCCAAGGTAAACCTGCGGTCATTTGCCGCCGAGATAATCCTTTCCACCTAGATCAAAGAGAATGGGTAGTCTAAGGGGTGCCGACGACGACGACGACGACGAGAACGAGCAAAACTGCAGAAGAGGTAGAAAATGGAATGAAAGATGTGTGGATGGAGGGGAGATTGAGTTTCAAAGGGGTGCTGGCGTTGTGCAACTTGTCTGTCTACCAATGAATGATAATCCATCAATCCGTTGGCGTTTCTTGCTTGGTTTTCATCTTTCATTTCTCATTTTTCATTTTTTTCCGCCCCTACAACTCTCCCCGCTCTCCTCCCGTCCCTTACTCTCGAGCCTTGTGAAAAGCATATAAATTAAAGATTTTGTTTAAATTAATTTTCCCACGTGTGTAATATAGGGCGCCTGTATACCTACTCTGTGTGCGCAGTAGGTATGCATGTATAACTTATAGGCGTATGTGAAAACGGTGATGTTCTACGAAATGGATGTTACGCGATAACTTGAAAGAATCATTGCTACAGAAATGATATTCTAGGAAAAGAACGGTTGGGCATACAAGTTTAGAGGAGAGTAAGAAATTGTGAATTTTCAATTCGTTTTTCGAAGCTTTTATGGCTGCGGCTATGTGATACTCGTTCGACTCGGTGGGAGGCTCTTTCCATAAGAAACGAGGAAATTGTAATTCTCAAAACACGGGAGTCGGGAAGCTTCTCGAAAAATTTCAAATTAATATTTAAGAAGTCCCCCCCCCCCCCCCCCCCCCCCGATATTCTTTCAAGCCACCCGGTTTTTCGCTCAATGTCCACATTAATAATATATCTATAGAGATGTACGTACATAAATATAGTATTGTATATGCATGGAAATATCTATTATTCCTTGCGTAACTCTCGAACTCCCCGCGGTTCGCCCTTTGTGTTCCCGCGGTGCTTCGTTTCCTGGTTTCCAAATTCCGAAGAAACTGTTCGAGTGCTCTTGTTCGAGCTCCGGGAACTCTTTCTTTTTCCCCTTAAGATCGAAACTTTTCCCTTCGCATATATACCATATACCCCGCACATACACGAAGCACGAGGACCTCGGTCCCTTATTGTAATTCTCGAGCCCGCGAGCGATCAGTTCTCACATTCGCGGGACTAGCTCACGTGGAATTTCCCGAAGCACCGCGGTTTCACATCGAGTTGACAAGTTCTGAGATCGGCTGAGCTTCTGACACACATAGGTATATACCTTATGCCAAACCACCTACGTCCCTCTCGTACCCGGACGAATGGAAGATCGATGCCTCGGGGAAAACTTGCGACGTTTGTCGACGTCGACGAGTAAATATTTACTCGTTGGGTCAGCCCGACTCGGTCCATCCCCCAAGCAGCTTTTCTCCTGTATGTATACGATACCTGTGTATAGACCGTTGCCCCTCGAGACGGGTCAGTTCACGCACGTACCGAGGTGTGACAAGCGGATACCTGTGCGGCGAATTATCCCGGCTACCTTAATCAGCGTAGCCTTGCGTCGCGTCGCCAAGCTTTATAACATATTAGCGAGTTTCGAGTTTCGCGTTGCCTCGAAAAACACGCTCTGCCTAATTTTCGCGATAAAATAACAGCAAGCCGAAATAAGACCAAGCCGGTTGACTCTGTTGTATCCATAAAAGTAAACGGAAAACGCGAGCTACCGAGGCACGTTGCGCGAAACTGCTTGCACTCGTAGAGTTTATGATCGAAGTCCCGGGATAGCAACAGCCCTGCAAGATGAGTTTCCGGCAACTGTTTGATCGGGTCAGGGCTTTGAATATCGAGAGATTCTTCCTCGGTACCTATAGTTGCTCCCAGCTGCAACCAATGCTGAGAGCTACTTGGGTCGATTTGAAGTATCTACCTGTACAGTAGGTATGTGTGTACGTGCGTGCGTGCGTACATGCATACATACCTACGCAATCTCTTAGGCGGTATGGAATATCTCTTTTACAATTCTGATATCTTAAGTTAAATAAGAAAAAGAAAACGAAATCTGAGCCTCTGTCTTGCGTCAAAAGTTTACTACTTGAGATGCGCAAAGGGAAACCTGAAAGTCGACGCGCTATAGTCGTTGTGAGAAAGATATCCAAGCAGGGGATGATGTGCTTCTATTGTAGCAACGGACCTGTTGACCCACCCTCGTCAACCGTTTTTCAATTGGTACTTCGCGGGTGTACCGCCTCAAACTTGATACCGCTTCTTACCTGTAACACAAAATGGTAAAAAAAAAAATTAGCATCTCACATAATTATAAATGGATAAAGAATGAGTTTTGTGTGAGGTGAAACGGGTGGAGGCTCGTAACGCGGTCAAATTATTATAATAGTTATGAACAGGGTGAAGTTTTACACTTGTTTCCGGTCCACCCTTCCCGCTGACCGGTCTATTATGAATACATCGTATAATGGAACAACAGGGAGAACGACCATTAGTGCAATTACATATTGAGGCGTGGTCGTTGCGAGAGTTTCCAGAATCATCCAAGCCACCAAGTTTCAGGTAGGTGTACGACCCATTTCACGCTTCATCCATAACTATTTAATTCAGGCTCGAGTTACTTTGTACAAACATCCGAGGAAAACGTATGAGCTAATCTCTCTATGCAGATACGAGAGAAGATTTCATCTGGCGGAGAGTTCTTAGAATTGCAAATGTTTCGAGAAGGAAACAAGAGCGCAGGACTCCGGTACATATTACAGAGTTATGGAAATTTTTTGCAACTATAATACCTTTCATACGCGAGCCAAGGTAGCTGAACGGGACGAAATCCCCCGGAATTTTTTTCTCCGTGTAGCAGGCAAGCCTCGTGAATTTGACAGGCGCAAGGACCTTCCGCCAACAGTTCGTCAATTAGGGACTGAGAATATGAAATGAAATGTCGCACGAGACAGCGGTGAAACGTCGCGCCGTAGCTGTAATCAGGAGGCAGCAGCCACTATGCATACTCGCAGGTACGAGTATGGGAGGTAGATACTCTGTCCATATATTCATATATACCAGGAAGCAACAAGTGTCGACGCTGACAGCTGACGAAGCCTAGCTAGCCGGTCAGACAGCCCGACGATGTGGTCATCGTGACTGAAGTCAAAGGTAAAGAATCGCGTACCGGTGGTTAAGCACGAGGAACGCGGTTCGATGAATCCTACTTGGATTTAAGCCAGAGTAAAGTCAGTCCCTTTTCGTATCCGCGATTGAGCTTTCATCGGAAGGATGATGGAAGAGCGAAGTAGCAATTGAGGAGGCTGACCTGTGCTGACTCTGTATTTCGATAGCTTTCGACAGATTATTGACTCGCGTGATCAAAGGAGCGTGCAGGAGCCGGCCCGGAGTTATTGACCGATAAGCCGGCGTCGCGTCCGCTGATTTAAAATCCTTTTGGCCGTGGAGCCGTGGAACCCGAGAGAACGGAATGGAACGAAACGGAACGGGACAGGTATAGGTATCCGTGGAACAATTTTCTCGCTGAGAATTTCGGTGACGGCGACCGAGCCTAGAATAATAACGAACTTCTGAAATGCGTTTGCCAATCGTCGTCCCTGGTTCCCCCTCCGGCCCTAACGGTATAACTGATATCCGAGCACCCAGAGCACCCAGGGCGTAGATTACCAATTATAATCAATGTCTGTCCTCGACAGAGTCACGGATCGCTCGTGATTGGCTGTCGACTATTCACCTTCGAATATGTTGAGTCTGGTGGGTTTGAAAGCGCGTGCGTCAGCCGTTTGTCTGAGTGCTACCGCAGATTTCATTTAATAATTATTGACTTATGGACCGCAGCTTCTTCAAGTTTGTTTCCAAACGCGATCGGGATCCGGTTCTCGCTATTGGCACAGCGCGCGAAGTCGGATTTTCTTGAAATTTTAGTGAAGAGGATCATCCCCGAGCTCGCCTGCTCATCGTCATTGACACGTCAAGTGTCTATACCTTTGAACGAGACAAAGTTCACTCCCATTATGCCTGGCGAACAAACATGGTTCTTTCTGCCGCGCGTTCTTCACCAAGTTTTCAGAAAATGAGGGAACGTCACACGGGCCGCGCAATTGTCCTGAAGAAGGAGGAGGACGTAGGTCGGAGGGCTTAAAGGAGGGAAAAGGTTCGTTAACGGGGTCCTATTCGAGCTGGAAGGGTGCGCTTGACGTAATTCAATTCCTGTACGTGAGCCTGACATTAACGGGTTTCGATGTTTAAGGGCGACCTGCACTTCCGGAAGTCGATGTGAATTTAATAGCAGGGGGCACCGTTTGATGTTGACGATCGGATAATTTAACGGATTCCCGTCAAGTCCACAGGCTGGGGATCTATTTGCAAAGATGATGGGATGGGCTAGAGATTTTCCTACAGTTTACTCGCCTTACTCTACTTGACTCTATCAGAATGATTATACCTATCTAATGTGACAATTTCAAGCATAGGGCAACGAAGCAATGAGCTTCACGCTGTTCGACTATTCAATGAATGCAATATTTCGAGGAATGTCTACTATCTGGCTGATTTCTATACGAACTATATTCCACGTAAAGATTCGTCCTGCTACACGGAACGGGAGGAAGTAAGGAGGGTGAGAAAAGGCAGCGAATCAGCAACTCTTTTTACAATTATCGTTAGTTTGAGCACCGCGTACGATATACGTATACAATAGTCTGCAGGTTCAATTTCGTAACCTTGGAATTGAGTGCCGTGAAATAGCTGCAGATTAGAGAGCATAGTTTCGAGTTTTGAAATGGGCGCGAGGTATACCTACCCAGCTGTGTGTTGCAGTTTGTTGCACTCGTCGAGTGTACGTAGTACCTATATACCTTATACCTCCGGAGTTTCCCCGTTTCAACTATATGCGCGATTTTATCTACTCGTTTGAATTTCGCACGAGTTGCAGTTTCATATCTCGTGTGAGCTTTTGGATTACCCTGCCACGTTCGGATCAGCCCCGGAGCTACGTAATACCAAAGTTTTATTAGAGACAAAGATGAGATCCGGAATTCTATGCAACGGAGGTAGGTATATATATTATATGCAAAACGCATACCGGGCAGCTCCGAGCCCGTGCACGTCTGACTGTAATTGTAAGTTGAAATCAAGTCGGAAACTAACTGAGATTAATCTTCCGCTGGCATTTGGCAGAGGTTCCAAAATCAGTCATTTGAATCGACAATAATCAGACGCTCTCCGCGTGAGTTGAACTGATCATAGATTCGGCTGTGGGTAAGAATTCTTGTTTTCATTCGAAGGAACGTGCTGTTTCAAACTCAGTGTAATTCGCAATATACAGGTACTTGACTATCGGACACCGAGGTGCGCGTGAACTGTCTATACTTCTGGTCAGTCCCTCAATCATTCGCCCGCCCTGCAGCAGTTGTATCGAAGCGTATATTAACACGGGAGGCAAACCGTTAACTAGGTAATAAATTTCATAGCAAAACAATTCTGGAATTAATACGGCTCCCGGGATATCAGCCGTTGCATATTGGTACACGGGCAGGGAGCTAATATTTCGTGTTATTATAACAGCCAACAATGAATAGTTAATTAACTCGCGCGGAAACACCTAATTTGCGGTCGAGGTATATTATCGTCAAAACCTTCGCTCGCAAGTCTTCCACAAATTTTACGAAATCTTCATCTAACTCAGCGATAAAATGAGACAAATCTCGCGTCACCCTGTCGCTCGCATTTACACATGGAAAATCCAATCACGAAAGTTACTCGAGAAAATTCGTTAACTCCGCGATTAATATCTGATCGACTCGATCAAGCATCGAAAGTAAACTTGGCCCTTCAAAACTTACTCATTATCGTCTCGACGAAATCTTCAACAATTAATACTTGTTATGTTTAATCAGTCAATATCGTGCCGATCCTCCACTCAAACGCCCTGCTTATCCTCCAACTGTATTGAATATCAACCTTTAACACCAAATGAATACGTTTTACGCGCTTCTACGTTCGCGGTATAGCTATTGCCAGCCGTGGACTGGAAGTATAAATTTATTTAGCGGTAGTCGGGAATGCCGTTAACTTCCAGGTCCCAGGTATTGCTCGTATACGTGTATAGAGAACAGAGAAACGACCCGTTACCGTTCTGGCAGCATACTTATATCATACACAGCATTTGCTAACGGTTTACCTGTGCAGACTGACAATAATGAGTTCAAAGACCTGCATATTCGGTCGAGAATTATTGAACGAGGCGCTTAGGTTGGCGAATTATCATTAGACCTTGATTGATTACTACCACCCCACGATATTTCGAATGCCCCTATATTTTTCCTCGGTCGTTTCTTTTTGCCCGAAGAGAAAGCGCCCACCGTTGTCTGCATTTTTAAAGATGACCGTTTGTTTGTTACAGCATTTATTCCGTAGCACGTCTTCTTACAGGGTGGAGAGCTTCGGGCTCTAGCTGGCCGCTGGGCGTCGTTTCTCTCAGGGAAACGGAGGGCAAACTAAGCCCCCGGACTTTTGGGCAAAGGTATCCACTTTCAGCGGCTTGGGTGATAAAACGGTATACGTGGAATTAGGCGATAACTGTAACTATACGAAGCGGGGGAAAAAGGGCTGGATATACCCAGCTTTGCCAGACCTATCGAATGTAGTGAGTTGTGCCCCTGGTAGGTAATGGAAAAGAACTCCTATGCGTCAAGGTTTGGGGGAAAAGTTTTATTAGAAAAAAATAAAATAAAATCAAAATACGAACAGAAACAGAAGCAAAAAACAAAAGACAAAAAACGAATTTCTATTTTTGTGAGTGATGTCGGCCTGCAGGTTAAAATCTGCTTCGATCACTCGATTCAATATCTCTATATCTCGATACAGTCTGGGGTCTAGGGAATCACGACCTCGCGTCTCTTTATACATATGTATGTATGTATGTATGTACGTATACATCGTCTAGGCTTATGTACAACCTATCTCACGGTAGGGTCCTTCTGTTTTCGGAAATGATATTTCGTTCCAATTTCGTCCTTTCGGTGTTCCGCAGCACCATGCCTCGGGGTATCAATCGAGGGCCATCGGCTCGTTCATAAAGCAATTTGGCAAAAGGTCGTAACTTCTTCCGATACCATCGTAGAAAACGTCGACCCCTGCAGCACCGAGAAGGATCAGACCGCGGATGTTAATATTTTATACTCGGGCAGACGGTGCCGTTGGCGCAAACCTATGCTCATTATAATTTACTTTTCGGTGAAATTTACTAACGAATCGTGGAAGGACCTACCCTGCCGTGACCGCTCTGCATAATGAAATTAAATCGCTGGGTAGTTTTGGGAAATCGCGCGCCTCGGACAACCTTGCTCAGGCTTAGATTCGGGAAGCGGGAACCGGGACCCAAAGTAAGATTTACGAGGCGAGGGTTTCATCTTCTTTTATAGTTAACGTCACCAGACAAAAGTGACAATCAGTCGTATTCGTACAGGTCAGGTAGTGGTACATATGCAGTCGTAAGATATTTATCAAAGACACGCGGAAGGGATTCATTTTTTCTCATGGTCTTACAAATTTAGAACTTCAAGGCTTGAATTTCTTCTAATCACGGGATTTCTCCGCTGACATACATATACCAGATACCTATATAAACCATAGATATCTAATCACCCACCCAGAGCAGAGAAAGGAGTCCGACCTTTGGCCATACGTTCGATGTGTCAACACCTCAGAGACCTGAGGATCACGGCACAGCTGGGAATAGATTGGTATACGATATGGTGGGTGGTTTTGATGCTGCATAGAGTGTAACCTGCGATCGGTGTGTAGAGTCGCGTTAGAGTCAAGGTATTCGCATGTGCCCGTGGGCAATACCTTAGCGCGTAGCTCGAGACCCGGTTGCCTTTTGGAATACAGATGAAGTTGACCAAGCGGCCGAACCAAGGAAATGTGAAATGTGAAATGCGAAATGTGAAAGCTGTTGGAATGCGGATGCAGGCCACCGGCCCTAATTCCTTCATTGAAAGCGTTCAGCTATACGCGCGTCGTCACATGGCCTGGACAGAGGTTCGAATTTCACTTACTCGAGCCTCGGAGGTCCACTCTCTTTATTCATCTATCCGGTGGCCGATAAAATTTTTGCTCTTCACAAGTGACTTATAATAATCCACGCATCTTCTTTAACTTGAACGGATCGTCCCGGTCTCTTTAATGTCGACGTGTGAAATAAGGTATAGTGTATTTTCTGACAAGTTTCAGAGCCACCGATAGCGTGACCGAGTAATTATCACCTATATATATATATATATATATATATGTATATATATATATATATATATATATATATATATATATATATATATATATATATATATATATATATATATATATATATATATATATATACATATATAAGCTGGTAACGGTACTAGCGGCCAAAGCCGTTGTAATCCTATCGAGTTTCGAATGAACGAACAAAAGTTGACGTTTTCGACGGGAATTGGAACGAGCGCGAGGGGCGACGTGTGCTCGCCTACCCATTCGCGACCATTCTCATTCCAGTCAAACGCAACGCGATGAATCACACAATTGTCACCAAATACAAACGATACAAATTATACTCCAAAGTACGGTTGTAGGTTTGTTCGATAAATTAACCGCGTGGCGGGACACAATCATGCAGGCGGCGTTGACTAACGGACTGATGACGATGGTATGAACGTAATGTTCAAATATTTAGATATATTCTGCATCACACTGTACGAAGCTGCGGCTGCCGGCGCATGAGGATGGCAAAGATACAAAGAGAGGAAAAAGAGGAATAAAGTAGAACACAGAATTGTTACCGTGTGAAAAACCTTTAGGGAATAATTGATTCGCAAAAAAAAGTCGATGGACCGTGGAGCGAATAGGAAAAAACTAGGCGAGCAGACATCGACAGAAAATATTACACGGATAGACAGAAGAAAGACATTGCCTACGGTAATCGGAAAAGTTGTATGATTGGAAAATTATGCGTTATATGGTGAGATTGTCTGTTAATCCTACAAAGGAATGTTGTTACCTCATACGATTGTTGAGCTGTTGTTTCAAACTGAAAACCCCCTTCTTTACCCATGAATCAAACGGGAGGGACGTTTCATAAAATATTCGTGTAAATGAAAAAGTTTTCGAACGAAACGAGCCCGCAGCGAATACCGGGTACACAAAAATTCGGAGTAGCTGTAGGCAAAGAGAGAATACTGACAAGAGAAACTCGGTGAAACGTTCGGGGCATGTTTAGCGATGACTAAGAACGAACTCGCGCTTGTGAGACTTCCGATCACCGAACCAGCGTTGTGTAATACAGAAATGGGAGATAGTTTGTTGAATGGTAGTAAAAAAATGCGGAATCGCGTGAATATTGTTCCCCGTCTCAATATTGGATGTGCGAATTTTCTGATCGTACGAGTTGCGTAGGTATGTATGTATGTACAAGTTGCGAATGACTTGTTCAACCGCGACTCGAACCTTTCGCTAGTTTTACACCCACCTCGGTAGACAACTCGGGCAAGTTTGTTTAAAATCGTCGTTGGTAAATATTTAAAGCGGCTACAGGGCTTAAATCTTGGGAGAGCGAACGAGCGCCGGTGCAGGGGTAGTTAATTATTTCGCGCTAGTCCTGGGTTCAGCGGACACGTGGAACGGGGCACGGGGTGCGGAACGAACAAGGCTGTAAGGTAGCAAGTAACGGCACAGCCCGAGGATCGGCTATACCTATATACGTATACGTATACCAACGTTCGTCGAGAAACGAAAATCCAATACGATCAAAAAGCTCACATCGAATCAGCTCTTTGACGATGCACGTCTCAAGTGCCCGTACGTCTGGTAGACACGACAAACGAGGCTATACACCCCAGGGCCCACGAAAAGCCAAGAAATTAGAGTAATGGAGGAACCGGGGTTGGACGAAGGAGAAAAAAAATCTGTTACAAAAAGAAAGATCATCATCCTCGCGGGCGCGGAGATGGTGTATATAAGCTTCACATATCGCACACAACGAGTGAGCCCGGACAATGTTGTCGAGCCAGTGATCTCGAGTCACTTTCTCGATCCTCCGGGGGAGACAATGGACAAAATATCACGGGGACAAAGAGCTGGGTCACAACGGCGCGGCGTTGCCTGGACGTAGGAGTTGTCTCGATGTCTGAACGTCTCGGTTTGGTACATCGCATTCTCAGAGTCGAGGGTTTATACCTTCCGGATAACGGAAGGATAGGATCGGAGGAAAAATCGCACGGATCCTGCTGAGTTCGCTCTCGTGGGATATCCTCGACGAAGCTGAGTCGAAGATGTGGTGGTCAATAATGCAGTCTCGCCCACGGCTCTATACTCATATACCCCCCGGCCCGATCCTCTTCGAACCATCAACTTTGAATCCCCCGCTATACCTGCGTCGCCCTATATAGGTATGTTTATACCTATTTATATCTGGTATACGGGTATACGGAAGTTACGAGTATTCACGTAACCGAAAATCGCAATCGCAACAGTCGACATTACGCAGGCCATTGCCGGATTACGCGAGCCACGTCTTTGCCTCGAGACTTACCGAGTTCAAACTTCCTTCGATATCAAACTCGAATAATCTAGATATACCCCGTGAGCCGATCCACGAGCGGCATGAACAATTCCCAATTATCGGCCGATCACTGCGATTGCAGGCTGCTGCACCCTTCGGATAGATACGAGGTAAAGGTATAAGGGTTTATGACGGATATTAAATCGGGCTTTGAGAATATGAACTCGCAACGGTATCGGCAGTGGCTGTAAGGAGATTTCCGCTCGCCTCGTTTGTGTCGCGTATCTTGAGAACAACGAACGAGACGAGACGAGACGGGATGTCGGACGAGACAAGAGAAGAGATGAGAGTAGTAGGTACCGTCTGGAGGCGAGATACGGCGGCGGCCTACTGCCTCGTCGTATCACTCGTGGAAAACGGGGCAAACGGGACAAACGCGGCTCTCCCAACAGTTTCAGAATGAATTACGGACCGACTCACTTAGAATCCGTCGTAATATCCAGGCGCGACGGCAGAATACCAGGAATGGTTATAAATTGGCTGTACGAGATGTCAAATTAAGGGTACGAACGGTTTGGGACGACGAGTGACTTGTTGAATGGCTGGAATTACGCTCGGTTAGAAACAACGGGACTTAATTGAACCCCGGGGGTGCGATTCTCGGGGCCCGGCGAATTAACTGAATATGTTTAGAGCCCCGTGTATGTATACGTATACGCCCGGCAGGATCGCTTGCCGGAATCGAAACGGAGGCACAGTTATCGACGGGTTAATTTACGACATACATCCATACATTTACGCATGTCCATATATATATATATATGCATCTGTGTATATACATATATATATATATATATGTGTATATACATATATATATATATATATATATGTGTTTATATATATATATATATATATATATATATATATATATATATATATATATATATATATATATATATATATATATAAACGTACATGCACGTGTACAATACGACTACACGCGGCTTTCATTAGGAGTTTCCGTGTAGGCAGACAGGAAACACGGGCAGGTGAGCAAGCAGCCCACTTTTGTCCCGCGGGAAAAACAACATTTACCATCTATCCCTGCAGATGGATCCCTCCCGTGTGGAGCCGCGAAAACCCTGCCACCAGACCCCTGGAGTCGGTGCTAATTAAATCCTGCAGTCCCATTGCTCGGGGCGAGACTAGCTATTCCGGGGCCATTTCACTGCTCTTATTGTACCCGAGTCATCTTGACGCTAGATACAAAAAGATTTAACCAATAATATGCTTTGACCGTAAAACTACGATAACATCATACCGAACAATATCGATGAACAATCCTTCTCGCAACGCACTCAATCCTTTCCACGAGAGAGCAATCCCTTCCAGCCCCTGACGGACAATTTAGAATTTCCTGAAGGCGGATCGAGTGGCTGAAAGTAGCTTTCGTAAATCTCACGTCTGCTTGGTACAATTTTCGAGTTAACTGTAATTCATCTTGCGTATAACCGCACGAGGAAAAATGTTTAATGTAGTAAACGAGGTACGAGCGCAGTTGCCCATCTTAAAACGTGTCTACGCTACAACGTTTCCTACTCCACTCCAGACTGCAAATTGGCTGTTCAAGTTCGTCTGACTGCGGAATTCAGACTAGATATTTATTTATCTATCTTTCGCTGGAAATCAGCCGCGGGGAATCCAACTAGAGATGCGTGGTGTGTGTGTGTGTGTGTGTGCGCGTGTGTGTGTAAAAAAACCGAGAGAATTGAACCGGATCATTTCGTCGATTACAGTACACGTATACCCACTCATATTTTTGGTGGCATATGTGATCTTATGAGCCGGGAAGGATGAGACCGGGAATCGATAGATTAAGGGGGCAGTTTGCCGAAGGGGACGAAAGCGTAGGTCAGGTCTACAGTATCGGCGTCTATCTCTGAACTCTGAATCTTCGAAATCTCTGCCGTACCGCCTATTTATGTATGTATGTATGTATATTGCACGATGTGAGAATCGAGCGGTAGGTTGATCCGCGAAAGCCGAAGGCGCAGTTCCGGATTTCGCGCATGAATATGAAGTAGGCCGAGCCGATTGTGTGATGCGGGCTTAACTGCAGATTTCATCGAGCCCGACGCATGATCGCTGCAAGTATACGTATAGACGTATAAACATAGATATAGATACGAGATAGGTGCAGTACAGTATGTCCACACGATGGGGTTGTAAGTGTATATACATATATATCGTTCTACGGTATAATCCTGGTCGAAGCTAGCGGGGCTCAGCGATGTGATTCAAATTTCAATTAACAGACTTTGCAGCACCAAGGAATGGGCAGCGGTCGTGGTAGTGTCGTTCGACCGATAAGGGCTATAGGATGGGATTCCTCCCTCTATCCCCTTTTCCCTTTCCCCATTACCGTTACCGTCCCGACGTCCTCCCACGTCAGGGACGATAACGCTATCGACTCCCTCCATTGCGTTCAGGCATAGTCTTTGCTTAGTTAGGCGTTAATTATTTGGAACTGCACCCTGTTAGCGTTTACTCTATACATCTTTCTGTTTCAGTTTTTCTTTTTTTTTTTTTTTTTTCTTTTTTTTTTTTTTATTGTCCATCTCTTTTTTCGTCTCCTTTCCCTCCTGCTGCTTCCTATGGCAACCCTCCGTTCTGAATGCGTGCTAATGTGTCTCTTCTTTTTTCCTCCTATCAGCTATCTATTTTTTTCAAACCCTCCACAATATTCTGGCAATCGTGGGCGCGTGCGCTTTTGGCTAGGTATGCATGTACTTGTACGCCGACATAGCCAGCGGTGTGGGTTTACTCGCATCCAGCCAAATCTAACTGCGGGGTTGGCATTCAGAAGTGAATTTAGTATACCGAAACCGTTTCGTTTCTATAATATCGTTTAATCTTCCCTAATGAAAGTTAGGGCGGACCTCTGGAAATGGGTTTATTTTAGAATTTAAGGGTAATATACTCGAAGCCACCGGGAGTCGGTCGCACCGGCGGAACCTACAACTTGAGATAAGTAAGTTAAAAAAATAAAAAAAAAAAATAAAAATAACCAAAATAAAAAGGAAACGGAAAACTTTCTTATTGCTACCCACCGGATAAATGAGCAGACCTGTTCCAAACCACCCCAGCTGCGCTGTTTGTTCTAGTTTTATCGAGCGTTATGATGCGACTAATATATTTTCCCTTTTTTTTCATCTCGATCTCGTAGCGTGTGACGTTTTTATCGGTAATACAATTAGCCGAATCGTTAAATATGTATATCCATGCCCGACAGAAAAGTTCTATTTCTACAAATCGCTAATTTGACGCTTGACATATGTACCAATGACCATTCATTGTATCCCCGTTGTATTAAAGTGGCAAAACGGAGTGATAAAACGAGAGAGATATACCTCGAGCATCGGAAAAGATGCAATTTATGCGCTTCGAGAAATGAAACCTTCACCACGTACGTACCGTGTACGTACCTATATATAGGTACTTTAATTCGTTTATGAAATCCCCCAGGGTTCGACGTGCGAGACATTTTTCATTTTCATCCACAGAGGCGCGCGTATAGCTGGTTCTGTATGTATGTATGTACGTATACATATACCTCCCTTATACATCTGTTTCATTTCTGCAATCAAACCTATTGCACTGGCTAGCGAACGGTATTTTAAGAGCTGTGACACTTCACGTCGATGTACGTTTTATGGTAAATATATATGAATTAAGATTTCCGTTTTCACCGCAGCTGCTTTACTTTGACGGAATGAAGCGCGGGCGACAATGCACATTATACGTGCGGATTGTGTAAGCACGTGACGTATTCATCACGTCGGTCGATTTCATTATACAGACGTATGCCTATACTATACTTTCTCTGCCAGTTCTATTGTATACATATATTACAGAATATAAGAGATAGCGCGGGACACTTTCCTCCTGTCATCACCCCCTCCCGTGAATATGATCAAGAATTCCTGGAAGTTTAACTAACGTTTCGCGCATTATTTATTTCTACCTCAACCTTCCGCCATATACGTTATAGGTATAATACACATGAATATATACGTGTGGGTGGATCGACAAGGCGAGAATAATTCCACAGAGAGAGCTTGTATTCTATTCGGTCAAGCTGATTTAATGTTTCTTCGTTCGGGTTCTCGGAACGGTCGAATTTTCCGGTTCTATTCCGCAATTCTCACATATCCCCACGGATTATGGCATGTCAAACCAATCGATAATACCGCAAACTTGACATCAACGGTCGGAGGTTAATTGGCGTGCTTTAGCGAATGGGTGGCAGACTCCCTTCCACTCTACTTATCGTTAGCGGCGGTGCCCACCCTTCGACGGGTAAAATCACCATCAAGCATTGTGCGAGTATTTTATACTTTTACAGTCGTATAGACATCGATCCCTGGGTTCTGCGAATAATTTTCAAAATCCTCCACGTACTGTATACTGTACTTGTGTCGTATAACGACACTGTATGAAATAATACTGAATACTGCAGGCCGCGGTTCAAGGGTGAGCTGGGTATACCTTTTCGCGAAATTCCCTTTCTTCGTTGAGTGATTAAAGAGCATTTTCCAATCCGAGATGGAAGGTAGTAGGAGGAACATCGGAACGACTGAACTCTCCAAATATTGATTTTTCTATCAGAGTATCTTGGATAGTGAAACACATTCCTCCAGCATCTTCGATGGTTGTTAGAAACGGACGAGGCGCGACGTGACGAGGCTGACTTTAATAAGAACGCCGAGGAGTGGAACGTGAATTTCGTCAGACTTCATGGCTATTGATTAGCTTGTCATTAAACAATCTATCCCGCGACGGTAGGTCTGGGTGGATACACCCTCCCGCCGTATTCAGGTACCTATACGATATCAGCGCAAACGTTCCTCATGACGTGGTTGGAGAGCTTTAAGAGAATCATGAGAATCTCTGAAATAAAACATAGGACCGTTACCGCAGGTCCAGTCCCCTTACGGACGGAATGCCCGCCAGAAATGACCATCTTCTCAGATGACAACACCCGTACATATACCTAATATACTAGAATGTACATACACTAGCGAATGTAACAAACAACGGCCCGGTCAATCGTAAGGAAATTTAATCGATTGTTCGCTTCGAAAATTCCATCAAGAGCGTACCAGGAAACTTGACCGATTTCAAGACATTTCTATTAGCCTCTGCATAGCTGCAGCGTTATATTTCTTTACGTATGGTATTGGTGTTTTTGTGCGTGCATTTGGATGGTATATCGTGGATGGCGGACGTCGTGTGACGTCATATCTGTACAAACATATCGTCTCGCCACACTAGTTGCGGTAAAGCGCACCATGTAGAGTCGTGTTTTCTGTACTGGCGGGGGCTTATCCGCGGTTATCTGTACACGAGTAACCGTACGGGTATATGTATTTATGTATGTAGGTATGTGTGTGTTGTCTGTTCACGGGATCACCTCCGTATGTGTGCCGATAATATACCGCATGCACATTCACAGCAACATGCGATATCACTGTGTTGTACTGTACACACAAGAATCAGGCGTAGAGGCTCTCTGGTCTCAACGAGGATATAACCAGTAAGGATCGGAAGAAGAAGAAGAAGAAGAAGAAGAAGAGGAAGAAGAAGAATAAGAAAGCCTCTCTAGATCATGCGGTAGGTCCAGACATGGTAACTTGCTCGGAGGTGGACGAGAAAGTAACGCCTAGCCTGGAAATGATAAGTTTCCCAACTCTTGCAGGCAATGCGGGTGACCCTATAAAGACGCGTTTAGCCAGTTAAGTGTAGGTACATACATACTTGTTCTTCCGGGTTTACTTTATTTCCTACTTTCATAATAGCTGCTATAATTTGTACGGGGTGACAGATGTACACATCGACGGTGTCCGACATCCCCCACCCGTTCGATTCCCCCGTGAAAATTTATTCTTCACCGATTTCTCTGAGAAAATGAGGGGACCGGCGCGACGCGGCGGGATTCGCAAATTAAAACGAGGCGGGTTCGGGCTCGGCTCAATTTATGCGTCAACGTGCGAAAAGAGAAAACAGCCCGAGGACTGATTATTTCCCAATTTGTCACCGAGCCTTGTTAACCGTTCAGGCAAATCCGTTGGTACAAAGCGGGGAGCGGAAATTTGGAGTTGTCCGTTCCTCGCGTCGCGTTGTCATGATCGTGATCCCTGTATACTTTCTCCTGCATGCATAATTTCTAAAAATTGCCACATAGCACCGTTGTAGTCCGACGACCACGGTCAAATTGCTGAGGCGTGCTAATTCCTTGCCCAGCTACCGTCGACTCTGCATACGAACAAGAATTTCGGCTTATCGTCGTGAAGCAACCGTAATCGTCTGAATTACTTTTCGATTCACTTCATTTATGTAACTGGATTGCGAATATTTCATCGCCCAGATATTACCGTATCGCTTGATATACGTGGTGTTTGACACACGAGATACGCCGCTTCGGATTGCTAAAGTAATTTCTTCCGAGACAATTATAATATTCATCGATTTATCGATCACTGCTATAACAGGAATTAATGCAGGTGTTCTTTGCACTCAGAATCTGATCTGCAATTGTGAGGCTGAACTTTGAACAGCCTCAATGTGTGCGGGAAGAATTAACTGGATGATTGGCATATTTTACTCGCGGTGCTAGCTTATGCGGTGAGTATACTAATCGTAGATCGAGAATTCAACTTCAACTATCATCGGTGTCAGTTGAAAAAGGTAAACTCATTGCCCGTTGATTGCTATTTGGTACCCGTGTAATTTAATCGACCCTGATTACCTACCCATAAGACTTCGCAAACAATCTGTAACCCGCGGCAGCTTAAGATTAAGTTTGATTTATTAAGGGACACCGGGTATAATCCCATTACAATAATTACGCCGCTGGAGATATGTATACCTATATGCATCTATATTTGGTCAAAAATCGTTCTTAACATATGGAGAGAATTCGAGGCTTATCAAATGGTGGGCGATTTCGATATGATCGGATAAGCGTACGAGTACGTGTATATCATACGTGCTGTTTACAGAACTCTCGGCGGACGGCAATTAAATTGATTAAGCAACTTTTGATTCCGTCGACTCGGCCGATGTATGACAAACACATTATTTCCATCCGTAGTGGAACGAATGGAATTTCACCCACGTAGCTTACAGGGCTGTGGTTTCGGAACTGTTCGACTCGTTCTAATCGACATCCCGCTCGTTTACGGTCGGCGCAACAGAACAGTGAAATCTCGCGGTAAACGATACGTCCGGACCAATTATTTTCATTAACAAACGCGAATGGTCCGTATCTCGCAGCATATAGATAACAAAAAACGTTCCCATATTTATGCAGAAATGAAACTCGGTGATGAGCGATCGTTAAAGATCCCGCGCGAAACTAATTATTGTTACAGTCGCACCTGGCGAATTAATTGGTGAGCGGATGGAATGATAGTGATGTTGATTATGAGACTGACCTTGAATCAAATTTGGTACCGTCGACGAGCGTCCCGGTGTAGTGCATCGTCAGCTGGTCTCCTTTTTTCGACTTAACGTCACAGACTTCGGGCACGTATACTTTGTTCACTTTGAATGCATCTGCCGCGGCTTCCACGTTAATCGTGGACAGGTACGCGAGCACGCAACACGTCGCCAATGCGACAACCAGAGAGGGCGAACGGGTCATGTCTGTGCGATGTCGGGCGCCGACGGCAACTGGGCTGCTAGCGAGGCGGTTCGTCGCGCTGGGCCGCGTCGAGCGGCGTCGAGCGGCGTCGTGGAGCCTCCGGGGGCGGCGAGGGGTGGACGGGAGGATGCAGCGGAGTGAGGGTCAGGAGGGCCAAGAGGGGGAGGAGGTTCGAGGTTTCAGCATCGGCAACGGAGGAAGCGGCGCGGCGCGGCGTGGCCGACCGGCTGCCACATTGCGCCGTCTCATTGGTTCCCTCCCGATCTACGTAGCACCTACGCAACGCGTGTAACACGTACATACGCACACGATACATTCCATCTGGTAGCCTCGTCCCAGTCCTCGGTCATTCGGTTCTACTCAGCCACGATGATGTCATCGCGTTCCCGAACGCGAGCGTGGCAGATTTCTACTCGCCCCTAGTCCGGTCTTACCCAGACCCAGGTTTTTATCACGGTCAACCTGCAGAGAGACCCGGGTCGACTCGCTCACCGCCACGGGTCACCGACGACTCGGCTCTACATGGTCATAGCTATTGTACAATATACGATACCCATATCTCGTTTTGTTATACGAGGCCGAAGCTGTTCAAACTTTTGTTAATCGAGGGGGGGAATATTCAGGGGTCAAAATCGCAACCTCAAACGCCTCGTTATACCGGCCTGATAATTATAATAAAACCCGAGTACAGTCAGTTTGCATCGACCCCTCGCTCAACCCTTCTCCACAGATTTGGACGAGAGCGTAGACCCGGTTAACGTCAACGTTATATTGCCATATGAATTATGAAATGAGCTAAAACGGTAGATTTTGAGTGAAATAATCGACGTATGTATGTGCAAACACCTAATCACCGATCGGATTCGCTCTAAATATGGATGATACTGAAATTCTGTCTGCCTCGATACGTATGTATACGGATATAGCGGGATGTAGCTGATCGTTTGACATTCTGAATAATTGACTAATTGGCATAGATTAAAGTAGACCAGATGAGATAGCTCTATAAAGAGATTACACTCGTCGGATTTTATAGTGGGCTGCAGATTTACACAGGTATACATACAATCTCGATTCTCAACAGTAAACCGGAATTTCGACAAATTTTATCCCGGTTCACTTTCCAACGCAATACCGTATATACGATTGTCCGTCAAATGGAAATCGACCTTTGCCGTATCAACGTTCAAAGTTTACCGTATAGACAGAAGGTCCTGGGAACGACGATATATATCGAGGCGTAAGTGCACTTTGTCGAGTTAAATATAGATCTGAATACGTCTAGTACTCGATTATAGATATCGAGCCGCGTCGCAGGAATTATGTTGAAAATTCTGAAATTTGACCTCACAATTGTGCGGGACCACGATAATCGAAGAAGAGAGAGTCCGCGGAATGATCCGCGTATGTATATTTTACATGCCCCTGATTATCGATACGATTCGATACGAACAGCAATTGCAGGTACACCATCGTTCGATAATTTTCGTGACACTTTAACCAGAAGCGTTTCATGGTAGGTAAATGAAAAATGGAAAATTCATTGCCCATACCTGTACCGACCTATATACCGACCAGTGCAGATATTGGGCGGTTTAATTTTAGAAC